>OX451219.1:41548537-42207398 GCA_949628195.1 Phasia obesa
TGACCTGCGTAATTAATTTCTTTTATATCTGCAGGCAGGCACTCAACCATAATAATGATCGTTGATTATTATCTTATATCTATTTAATTTAGTACAATTTGATTTTTTATGAATAACAAAATTATTTGAAAAGCAATAATGTGTTCACTTAAGTGTGTTCCGTTGAAAAAATGCAGAATGGGTTATATTTGTTAAATTCGATTGAAAAAATAATAAAAATAAATGAATAAAAATTTGTTAGAGATAAAAATACACTATAAATTTAACAGTATAAATTTAATTCTGATATTGAAAAAATTTTAAAAACTACTTTTATTTCGTAAAAAACATTTTTTGGGTTGTCAATAACATCATAGAGAGAGTGAACGAAAACTCATATTTATATATAAAAAAGTATAGAAAACTAAAATTCTAAATATGTTAAAAAATGTAATAAGGTTTTCTTTAGGTGAATTACTTTGGTACAAAATATTTAACAAAAATATAAAAATATAAAAAACACTCCTTCCTCTCTAGCCCCTTTCAAATTATAAGAAGTTCTTATCAAAATGCACTTATTGAAGCGAAGTATTAATAATATTATTTTTTCACAGATATTGCTCTCGTTCCATATTATAAAATAGTCGACTACCACATTTGCGATAATATTTGAGACGAACTAAAACTGTCGAAATGAAGTAATTATTTGTTGCATGATGTTAGATTTTTTTCATAAAGCAATAAAATACAAATACTTTAAAGAATAACGTCAACATCACAGCATGAAATATGTATATTAAAACGGTAGAAAACAATTTCGTATTCGGAAAAAAGCTCAGATAATATGAGAAACGGTGATAGTGTGAAAATTATTTGTTATAAAAATGTGAAATAATATGAAAAGAAATTTGACATTCCATAAGACAAAATTTTTGTTAGAAATTTTTCTAAACACTAAGGTTCTTCATTATGGGATGTATTTTTACAAAAGCAAAGGAAGAACAAACACAAGGACAGGGTTGGCACAATTGATTTAGATCACGATTTACATTAAATAAGTATGTTTAATTTCATTTTCTTTTAAAGAAATCAATATCATTATTATGAGAAATCAATCAATATCATTATTATAAGACTTAAAGAAAAAACTAGCTTGCCAGCCTTTTCATTTACTAGTCGGTTCGGTCCCTTAATTTACTATGAAGGATTCCAAAGGTGGAAAACACTCTTTCCAAAGCAGCTGAAGACACTATTGCCGCAAACATTGGAAAGATCTGCTGTTCCTCTTCATTAAATATATTTTAGTAACTCCTGGTGCCCCCTTTTTTATACCAGTTCTTCCGCGAACATAACATTTTTGAATGGATATGAGTTGAACTCTATCAATGGTAGCAAAACTGAACCATGATAGTGATTTTATGCTTTCTGCAATGCTCCGCACCGTCTTCTTCGTATGTCAGAGCGATTCTGGGCGTCATTGCTTGTGTACATTTCTAAAACTAAGTTACTTTTAGTTCATTTATTTAAAAAAAACACGGTTAATTAATATTTTACATTCCTATGTTTTATGCAAAAATATTGTTAAACTGTATGATAAAATAAAAAAATCGTGATTAATTAGGATTTTTCCAACCCTGCATAAGGAAGACTGAAGAAGCGCAGCCTATAACGGCGGTGCGATGATGATATTTTTTTTGTCTTGTACCGGTTTAAAGTTGCCACTATGAAGACCGTCGTCACTGGCTGTTGGTTTGGTACGTTTGATAGTTGGATATTTTTATACTATAATTTTTACTTCCATCTCCACGTAACTAACAGAAAAATAAGTGATTTTTTAAAATAAAGTTGTGACAACTGCTAACGTAGAAACTGTTTATTTCATTATGCTAACATACATTTTTATAGAGTTTATATAACTTTACGATAACAGTTAATTTAATGTCTTTGGCAGAACAAAAAAATTTTTTACTACTTTTTTGTATTTCGTAATTTGTAACTATGCAAGCGAACAGATAAGGAGTTAATAAATCACAAATACAGTTAACTCGCACAAACGTGAACATCCAGTAACATGAACATCCAGAAACATGAACTTATAAATTACAGTATTAGAATCAGATAGGCTAGATTGCAAAAGATGTTGACACAAAAAAAATTTCGATTTTGTTTGTTTAAAGCTTAATTTCTTTTAATTTCCCAATATAAATATTTTTTAACTATTATAAAACTAATATTTTTATAAAAAATGTTCATTACCTTTCTAATAACATTAACCAAAAATAGTTAAACTTCACTTTATATGAAAAAAAGACAATCTGAAACGTGAACAAACTCGAAAACGTGAACACCCTTGGTAAAAATTAGTTCACGTTTATGCGAGTTCACTGTATTGCGTTTCGTAGTTTGTGAATAACTCCATATAATTATAAATAGAGTCAATAGCTAATAAATTTTTATATCGCAATAAATTATCATGAAATATTGGATGTAAGGGAAATTTCTGTCGTTTTTCAAAAAATGCAATTCTAATCCGATCGGTTCAAACAGTTTAGAAAGTATTCCACACGAAATTTCAGGAGCTGCAGATATGGTTTTTAAATTGACTTTGTATAGAGGTACCCGTCGTCTCTGCGTAATTACTCAGGATGTTGCAACATTTTTGTGGAGTTTGTACAGGTCATATTGTTTGACATATCAAAATGAAATTTAGTATGTGCCTTAAGTATATGGAGATGAAGAGCTGTATTAATTTTGGGCATAATCGATAAGGGGCAAGGGGTAGTTTACTTAACACCCCAAACCGAAAATAATTAAATTTTCGATTCCAATGTACTTTAAACTTATATTCTTTATGTAATATATCCATAAAAATAATCTGTTTCCATTGGGTATGGTAAAGTTGAGTGTAGGCCACTCCAGATTTTTGTAATTTATATAATTTAATTTAAATATTATAAATATTACTATAAGTGAAATTAAGAAAAGCAAAAACACACTATTTTATATAAGCTTATTCTCAAGATGTATTGCAATTTGATTGCTGTCTGTTTTGTTGGAATATCACCTTGCCTACTTTGTGGTTAATCCATGAAATATCTGTAAAAACTCAAAAAACTTTAATTGTATGTATAATTTTAACATTAAGGTGCCAAACAAACAACAAATTAGTTAATTGAGTTAATTTATATTTTATTTTCCGTATATAAATTGCGAAAGAAAAAAGAAATTTTTTATAATTTCTTTGTAAATGATGGAAATCAAAATTAATTTTATTAACTATCAAATATGCCACTAGTATCAAGCGCACACTTCAGTAGTAAATCATAAAAATAAAAACTCTACTTTAAATTTTAAATGAAGTCTTCGTCTGCATCAGACATCACCATCAATGTTCATTGTTGTTAAAATCACATCATCATTGCAGACAATTTTCATTTTTCATTTTTCCCCATTTCATTTTCCCATTCAAGTCAAGTCCATTATTGCCTTTGTGCTTGATTTTTGTTTGTTTATTTTATTACTTTTTTTCTAGTATTTTACTATTCTCCATCTACCATGTTACAGGCGCATATAAAACACAAAGTAGTCATTAGTATGCAATTTTTTACTATTAAATTTTTTATTTATAAACAATGAAATGCATTTAACACTGAAGTTGCACTAATAATTTTCTCATTTAATAGAATAATAATAAATAAATTTTAATCTTCGCTCACGCTAAAGAAAATAAAATTTTATTTATTTGATTTATATTTTTTTTTTTGTTTTTTTTTTAAGACAACACTACCTCTGCGAAGCTTTTTTGCTTGTCTGCAGAAAACACCCAGAGTCTTTGGCGGGAATCGAACCCGCAACCTCCAGACTGACAGACTAGCGCGCTACCAATCGATCTATCAAGGCACTTAAAAATATATACAAAAATTCATCTGTCACTGGTCAATTTGAAAAAATGGAGCGCTAAATATAGCGAGTTTAGTGGGAGCCCTTTAGGTCCATTGTGACCAGAATAACCATTTATCCCAAAGTTGCCTACAGAGCTCCAGAATCTGAAGTTCGTAAGAACCAGCTTCTCTCCAAAACTACTACTGAACATGTAATATAAAAATGTGCGAATCTTCGCACTTTGGAAGAGCTGGGCATTAGTAGAGAACATTTACAGACTCTTCTCCTCATCATTCAGACCGCTCTTACCGTGAGAGACGTTCAATTATTCAGTGCCCCGGAATCATTCCGCCCACTAGAAGTGATATATAATTTTTCCCGAGTGTCACTAGGGCCTTTATCGTGTGAGGGTGCATTGATTACCGGAACTAAAAGTAGCACCATTTCAATCTCCTCCGAGATCTAGGGCAATTCTATAAATCAGTGACATTTGAATAAAAGATATTTATTTTGATATAAAAACGATGCATTTCTCAATATATTCTCCCTTCAGCTTAATACATTTAGTACAGCAACTTAATAGTTTTTTATTTTGTCCAAATAATAAGATTTCTCAAGGCTCTAAAAAAGAGTTTGTTTCAGTTATGAACCCTTCGTATGACCTAGTTAGTTCTTAAAATTTCGAAACAGAAAATAGTCGCAGGGTACTACATCTAAAGAGTACGTTGGATAGTTCGTAGCCCAATTTATGGATTTTGTCAATAATGACAACACACACATGTTCTCCCGTGCATTGTCTACAAAAAACAAATTTTTTAACGGAGATCATTTTGCAGTCACCAGAGCACTGTTATTGGTATAAAATTCACTGTAATTATCAAGATTAGTAGTCAATATGGAAAAATGGGGATGGGCTGGTATAACACACCGAATACAAATGGTCGTCCAGGGAGTACTTAATGGACCTATAACAATGGGATAGCTGAAATAATCTTAGAACTTGGAAAAAAACTAAATTATTAAAAAAGTGTTCAATATGGAAAAATGACGATGGGTATAACACACCATATACAAATTATGGTCGAGGGAGTACTTAATAGACCTGTAATAGTGGGATATCTGAAATAATCTTAGAACTTGGAAAAAAGCTCAATTTTTTAAAAATAGCCATATTTGAAAATTTATTGGGAAGATTAGTGGTCAATATGGCAAAATGGGAATGGGCTGGTATAACACACCATATACAAATTGACCTTTAAATAATCTTAAAACTTGGAAAAAAAAATAGTCATATTTGAAAATTTCAATTAAGTACTCCCTGGACCACCATTTATATTCGGTGTGTTATACCAGCCCATCCATATTAACCATTAATATTACCAAGAAATTTTGAAATTAAAACTCTTTTTATTGCTTTTCTTAAGGTAAATTCCAATATTTTAATTGCAAAAAGTATCCCTCGGAGCAACATTCCCAAGTGTTTTTTTTTTTAGGTGGAACAATTAATTTTTGATAAAAAAGTTTTTATAGTTTCTTTTTAAGTTTTGCTAGATTTTAGGGAAGACTTTGTTAGAAAAATATTTTACTATGTGACAACGCTGCTTCACACACTTAATAATACATTTTGAAGTTTGAAAAATTCTACCCGTTTTGTTGGGAAAGTTGTTATTATCAAATTATTTTCAAGAACTTATAACACTTATTTTTTTAAAATCAATTTGAATTATGTTTTTGCTTTAATGGGATTGATGTGAAATTTTACGTATTTAACACTCTAAAAATATTACTTTTGTATTAAACTCAACGATTAATGGTAGGTGTCGAACATCTACAATATCGTCGAAGTCAGCTGCTACTTAAAACCATTCGCAACAGCCAAAGTAATTTATTAAAAACAGATCTAGCCAACTTCAACACAAATATGTTAATTGATTTTTTATCTTGAAATTTTAGCTACATTCTTTAATTCCTCTTTTTTCTCAGCAACATAAGCTAAATCAACATAATACTCTTCCAATCTTAAGATTGTATCCAGAACAAATTTTTGTCAAATTTCGCGAGTTTTTCTTGTAGAGAACAATTTATTTATAAAACTTTTTTAAAAACAGAAACCAGTGTTTTTCATAAATTTATTTTTTCACTTTTCGTAACTTTTGTGACAAAATTTTCGCGGAATAAATAGAAAACTTCAATAGAAGGAAAATCATATGCTTTAATTAACACATTTTGTCAAACCACCTGTAAATGTTTGATTACAACAATTCTTAAATGTTGTTCCATTTAATAATTGTCACATAGTAAAGAATTGGTAAAAAAAATGTTGGGTAACTTTGCGGTTACGAGTACATAATAATAAACTTGTTAAAATATGATATTTGGTAGAGTATAACAAAAGTTTTTTTTTTTTGTTTTTTATTCTTACTATTTATTGTTGATAAAGTTGTTGATATTGTAGACGTTTGCGATATATGTATGTACACAATGATTAATAAACTTTTCACAAAACCATGATATTTTTTATTTTTAATTGATTTGATTTAATAATTTTTCTTTGTAATAATTATGTTATTGTTGAAATTAGCCATTGAAAGAACAAATCAAATAATCATCACATGCACAAGATTTAAAGATTATATCTTTTGTTTAAACAAATCATATTAAAATGATAAAAAAAAACAATAATAACAAACTCGCACAAAAAACTAAATAAAAGAATATTATGACACTGACGTTGTTGATGTATAATTTGCATTTAACTATGTCGAGTCGAAGGCGATATTTCTTTTATTTAACACTTCTATTTTATCATGTATTGCTGCAAAAGTCTGTCTGTCCGCCTCTTATATTTTTCAGTCGAACTTTGTTGTAATTGTTATGTTATTATGTCAGTCCATCTAGACAAAACTAAAATAAATATTCACTCACGATATAACGATAACGCACAAACCTGCTCAACACACAAACGCTGTTAGCGAGAGCTCAGACCAAACTAAATTCTGTTTATTGTTGGACAGTCGTGTTAACACAACATGAATAAACACAAGTTGCCAAATAAAATAAATAAATTTAGTGGAAAAAATCGTCTAAACAACTTTCCTGGAGTTATTCTTTTTCGATTTTACAGTGGTGTTTGATCAAGTTAATCATGTAAAAATATAATAGACGACAGCTCACAGTTCCGAAGTCCATTTTTGTTTCAGTTGCGATATTTAAATGTTAGCGATTTAACAAGTTTAAAAATATTTTTAAACTCATTAGCTTACAATGATCCCATTATTAAACGAATGTCAGTTAAATGTAAAAATATTTCGAGCACCTGAGAACAAATTAACTATACTATAACAAATTACCTATATGCACATAATCAATTCTGCTTACGCGCTTTAATCATACGATTAGTTGCGTAAAAATGGGGGATTTTGTGGATTTTTTGTCACTATTCACTTTAAATTTTCTGAAATCAATGACGTTAAAAACGAAGTATTTTTTACTCTTGTGAGCTACTTTTGTTTAAAAATTGAATTAAATATTTGAAATGATTGACTTTTCCATTGCGCTTAGGAAATGTTTTCTTCCGAATCGAAATATGCAGTAACCATCATATGCAGTAACCTCTAAATTTTAAATATGACGTTGGCTTTACAGAGATAAAAATAGTAAGCAATTTTTTTATTTTGACCGGTGCGAAACACAGAAGGAAAAGACCAAAAGAATTTCATGTCATCATTTTATAAAACGAAATGTTTAATGTTAAAAAAAAAAAAATACAAAAAATGTATCAGTATTCTTCGCAAAAACTTAAGACGTTTCAAAACGTAATGTTTAACAAAAATGCCCCTTAATCTAGTAATGTTTGACTGGGTTTAACATTTTGTATTGTTGTGTTTTATATTTATTTTTGTGGTTATATGTTTTATAATTTTGTTAAATTACTAACTTTTGTTTTGCCATATATTACTACTGTTTTTTATTTTTTTAACACTCAAAATTTACAGCTCATATAATAAGGTGACAAGGTCGAGCAAATTTATTACATAATTGCTATATTAGGATTCCATACTCAAATCGTCAAGATTAATATAGTCCCGATCTCTACCCTTCTGTTTGACTGTCAGCCTGTCACAGGCCTTCAACATTTAAAAATGTTCGCAGAAAGAGTGCTAATAAACCAACACGACTGTGTGATGACTGAGAACCCCTATTACCCAATATAACATTGCTTTTACGTTTGTTGTACATTTTAACTAATCTTGTTTTCACACTTACAACTTCTTACAAACTAACAAGCGAAACATATATAAAGAGGCGTGTTATTAAAATTGCCATTTTAAAAGATTTTTAAATTTATTGGAAAAATCGTCGTGACAATTTTATCTATAAAAATTCTCCAATCTGGCACCTTTACGCCATGTAATGAGTGGTAATGCTCTTTACTAGCTTCTCTTTCAATATTTAGATACAATTTATTGCTGCCAGATTTAATTTGTCATTTTAACGATTGGTTAAAAATACAGTTGACTGGTGTTTGTTTAAAAATTTTACAATAAAAATTATTTCGATATTGGCACATGTTTTTTAAATCATATTTTAGAAGTTATTTTACAAACTTAAAAAAATGTAATTTAATAAATAAACAATTAAGAAGTTTTAATATAAAAAATAGTTATTTAAACACACGATTTAATTATTTTAAATCATACAGATTTGTATTGCACATAAAAAAGGCATGTATTTAACAATTGTAGTTAAAAGCAAGTTTTGGTCAGGATTTTAGTTCGAGTTTTTTGTTTGAATCTATTACAAGTCACTCATTACATTTCTTTATTAAGATTTTTTTAATTACAACTAGTTTCAGAAATCTGCTGCATATGCCCCCGCCTAAAAGCTACTATATGCTAGAGAACTGTTAAATCAACATGTTCTTAAAAATTAAAATTTCTTTGCCTGCAATATCGTGGCAGTGTTGTGAGATTTTCTTGGAGTCGAATCCCCAAATAGAAAATATGTAGCCTCATTCATAATTCCCAAAAAAGCAATCATAAAATCGAATATAGAGTTTATTTGATGTTTAACAATTCAAAATTTATTATTTTACTTAAAAAATTTCGTTTGAATTAAGATGTTTATCAATACACATTTTATCTTTTGACCAAACAAAATTTTATTTATTATAACTTCATGTGTGTGAAGTTAAATTTCGAAATTTAAATCTCAGACACAAACCAATTACGTTAACAGAGGTCTGTTAACATGCTAACATAGCGCTGTTAAGCATATAAATCCTGGGAGTATATCTTCCAAATGGAATTGTGACCACATTTTTGGACCAAATAAACCACAAAAAAATGTAGCGGGCGGCTTATTTTATTGTTTTTCGATAAAAAATTTAAAAATGTTGGATATGTCCCAAAATTTCTAAGTTTTTCACATTTTAATATTTTGAGAATTTTTAAGGATAAGTCTGAATTCCAGGAGAACAGTAAAAGATGGGCAGCTAAAAATTGATCTATTTTACAGGAATTACATCCTTTTATGATTCCTAGTAATTAAATTCAATAAAAAATGGAGTTCTGATATAAATTTTCAAATTTGTAAATTTTCAAATTTGAAATTTCTTTAGAGGATGAACTCCAGGAGAACGGTAAAAGATGGGCAGCTAAAAATTGATCTATTTTAAAGGAATTACATCCTTTTATGATTCCTAGTACTTAAATTCAATTAAAAATGGAGTTCTGATATAAATTTTTACAAATTTGTAAATTTTCAAATTTGAAATTTCTTTAGAGGATGAACTCCAGGAGAACGGTAAAAGATGGACAGCTAAAAATTGATCTATTTTAAAGGAATTACATCCTTTTATGATTCCTAGTACCTAAATTCAATAAAAAATGGAGTTCTGATATAAATTTTCAAATTTGTAAATTTTCAAATTTGAAATTTCTTTAGAGGATGAACTCCAGGAGAACGGTAAAAGATGGGCAGCTAAAAATTGATCTATTTTAAAGGAATTACATCCTTTTATGATTCCTAGTACTTAAATTCAATTAAAAATGGAGTTCTGATATAAATTTTTACAAATTTGTAAATTTTCAAATTTGAAATTTCTTTAGAGGATGAACTCCAGGAGAACGGTAAAAGATGGACAGCTAAAAATTGATCTATTTTAAAGGAATTACATCCTTTTATGATTCCTAGTACCTAAATTCAATTAAAAATGGAGTTCTGATATAAATTTTTACAAATTTGTAAATTTTCTAATTTGAAATTTCTTTAGAGGATGAACTCCAGGAGAACGGTAAAAGATGGGCAGCTAAAAATTGATCTATTTTAAAGGAATTACATCCTTTTATGATTCCTAGTACTTAAATTCAATTAAAAATGGAGTTCTGATATAAATTTTTACAAATTTGTAAATTTTCAAATTTGAAATTTCTTTAGAGGTTGAACTCCAGGAGAACGGTAAAAGATGGGCAGATAAAAATTGATCTATTTTAAAGGAATTACATCCTTTTATGATTCCTAGTAATTAAATTCAATAAAAAATGGAGTTCTGATATAAATTTTCAAATTTGTAAATTTTCAAATTTGAAATTTCTTTAGAGGATGAACTCCAGGAGAACGGTAAAAGATGGGCAGCTAAAAATTGATCTATTTTAAAGAATTACATCCTTTTATGATTCCTAGTACTTAAATTCAATTAAAAATGGAGTTCTGATATAAATTTTTACAAATTTGTAAATTTTCAAATTTGAAATTTCTTTAGAGGATGAACTCCAGGAGAACGGTAAAAGATGGGCAGCTAAAAATTGATCTATTTTAAAGGAATTACATCCTTTTATGATTCCTAGTACTTAAATTCAATTAAAAATGGAGTTCTGATATAAATTTTTACAAATTTGTAAATTTTCAAATTTGAAATTTCTTTAGAGGATGAACTCCAGGAGAACGGCAAAAGATGGGCAGCTAAAAATTGATCTATTTTAAAGGAATTACATCCTTTTATGATTCCTAGTACTTAAATTCAATTAAAAATGGAGTTCTGATATAAATTTTTACAAATTTGTAAATTTTCAAATTTGAAATTTCTTTAGAGGATGAATTCCAGGAGAACGGTAAAAGATGGGCAGCTAAAAATTTATCTATTTTAAAGGAATTACATCCTTTTATGATTCCTAGTACTTAAATTCAATTAAAAATGGAGTTCTGATATAAATTTTTACAAATTTGTAAATTTTCAAATTTGAAATTTCTTTAGAGGATGAACTCCAGGAGAACGGTAAAAGATGGGCAGCTAAAAATTGATCTATTTTAAAGGAATTACATCCTTTTATGATTCCTAGTACTAAAATTCAATTAAAAATGGAGTTCTGATATAAATTTTTACAAATTTGTAAATTTTCAAATTTGAAATTTCTTTAGAGGATGAACTCCAGGAGAACGGTAAAAGATGGGCAGCTAAAAATTGATCTATTTTAAAGGAATTACATCCTTTTATGATTCCTAGTACTTAAATTCAATTAAAAATGGAGTTCTGATATAAATTTTTACAAATTTGTAAATTTTCAAATTTGAAATTTCTTTAGAAGATGAACTCCAGGAGAACGGTAAAAGATGGGCAGCTAAAAATTGATCTATTTTAAAGGAATTACATCCTTTTATGATTCTTAGTACTTAAATTCAATTAAAAATGGAGTTCTGATATAAATTTTTACAAATTTGTAAATTTTCAAATTTGAAATTTCTTTAGAGGATGAACTCCAGGAGAACGGTAAAAGATGGGCAGCTAAAAATTGATCTATTTTAAAGGAATTACATCCTTTTATGATTCCTAGTACTTAAATTCAATTAAAAATGGAGTTCTGATATAAATTTTTACAAATTTGTAAATTTTCAAATTTGAAATTTCTTTAGAGGATGAACTCCAGGAGAACGGTAAAAGATGGGCAGCTAAAAATTGATCTATTTTAAAGGAATTACATCCTTTTATGATTCCTAGTACTTAAATTCAATTAAAAATGGAGTTCTGATATAAATTTTTACAAATTTGTAAATTTTCAAATTTGAAATTTCTTTAGAGGTTGAACTCCAGGAGAACGGTAAAAGATGGGCAGCTAAAAATTGATCTATTTTAAAGGAATTACATCCTTTTATGATTCCTAGTACTTAAATTCAATTAAAAATGGAGTTCTGATATAAATTTTTACAAATTTGTAAATTTTCAAATTTGAAATTTCTTTAGAGGATGAACTCCAGGAGAACGGTAAAAGATGGACAGCTAAAAATTGATCTATTTTAAAGGAATTACATCCTTTTATGATTCCTAGTACCTAAATTCAATTAAAAATGGAGTTCTGATATAAATTTTTACAAATTTGTAAATTTTCTAATTTGAAATTTCTTTAGAGGATGAACTCCAGGAGAACGGTAAAAGATGGGCAGATAAAAATTGATCTATTTTAAAGGAATTACATCCTTTTATGATTCCTAGTAATTAAATTCAATTAAAAATGGAGTTCTGATATAAATGAAACACACGTTATGTTGTAAACTAAATTAAGTTGGTTTATTTTCTTTAAACGTTATAAAATTATTTATTGTTTGTGATAATTTAACATCTAATTATCGAAATTAAATAAATAACAAAAATTAAAAGTAAAGTATAAAATAGAATAAATATGAGATCTGTATACTATATATACCGTAAAAAAGCTTATTCTAAGGAGTACATTATTTAAGTTGTTGTACTATTGTTGTTTGGAAAAAGCCAAAGTAAGGCAATTTGAATGCAGATATAAGGATTTTTAACTTAACTTAACTTTTTTGAGTCGTAAGAACTGTTATTGACTTACATATATGTAATGTAATTTCCTCCAATTTTGACTTGTGAGGACCCAGTCGTCACATGTATTTTAAAATTTGTTTACACAATTTAATGGTTACACCTATTTAGTGAAAAAGTTGCAAAAATTTGAAAATATTTTGCTTTTGAACAGGTAAAATTGTTATAATTAAATTTGTAATTTATTAACTAAAGAACTTATAAATATATTTTGTGCTAATGATCCAAATATTTTAAGAATATTGCGAATTTCTGGAAAATGGATATGGCGTTCATCATATAAATGTACCAATGCGATAAATTTAATAGTTTTTATACAAATCTACGAAAATTGACAGTAATTTGCACTTTTTATTTTTTTGAATAACGCTTAGGACAAAATCGCCTCCCTTTCCACTTTGAAGTTCTTTAGCATTCTCTAGTTATCATTCTCTGGCGGATTTTTCTCTCCAGTAATGACTATAGGTGCTCTATTGGATTTATATTTAGAGATTAAAAGGAAGTAGGCAGCTTATTCGCTACATTATATAGGAGCTAAAACTCACCGACCTCAAAAGCCGCTGTAGGTAGTTGTCGTATGAAGAGTAAAAATCGGTAGAAACTGCAAAATTTTCAGCACTTTGCTCTAAATTTCCTATCAGAATATCAAAGTAAACATATTTGTCTATTGTTCAATCCATGAACTCAAAATTGACTACCACGCCGGCTCCCACACTTAACCCTTAACCGTTTTGTGATAATTTCCTTTATTAAGAGAATATCTTGTTTTTCTCCCGTGTAGTAGACAGTTTTTAATCATGGATTCAAGAATGGACTGATTTACTTACTTTGATATTCTGATGGCAAATATAAAGCAAAATGCTGAAAATTTTAGTCTTTCCACCGATTTTTACTTTTAACATAGCACCTACCTAAATCGGCTTTTGAGGTCGTTGAGTTTTGGCTCCTATCTAATGTGTCGAATAGGCTGTCTACTTCTTTATAATCTCCAAATATGAATCGAATAAAGAGAAAACTCCGCCAGCGAACGATAACTGACAAGACAACAATAAAGAACTTCATCAAAGTGGAGTGGGAGAAGATTTTGTCCTAGGCATTATACACACCTAGGTAATTCAATTTGAAATAGTCTTAGTGAGGGTCTCAAAGCTCTAGAACATAAATGCGTTAGTTAGGTTAGGTTAGGTTAAGCAGGCAGCTGTAGTACACAGCTCACTTGGGTCCACGTATTGGTCCCTTTGTGTTACCTGCGGAGAGAAAGAAATAAAAGTAAGAGTAAGATTGGGGGGGGGGGGGGTGTTGGAGGTAAAGAAAAGAGAGAGATAAGAAAAGAGAGAGTTAAGAAAAATAAAGTGTCAAGATAGCATATTGGCCGAGACAGCAAACAAGCGTTTTCATGCCTCGCCGAGTGGGAGTGGGTTGGAAAACCAACCGCAGCTCCTCAGAAAAGAGTTAATTCTTCTTGGTTCCAGTAGTGAAACACAAGATAGGCTCCCGAAATACCGTTGTCCAAGATTTTGAAGTCGTTGGTATTCCAGTGCAGGGCATAGGCAGAGGAGGTGAACGACCGTTTCCTCCTCTTCCTCATCTTGGCAGCTTCTGCAAAAGTCGTTGTAAGGGAGGCCCATTCTTCTTGCATGGGCTCCGAATAGACAATGCCCAGTGACCGTAGATATAAAGTCACGCAGTTGTGTTTTCGGCATCCGAAGTAATGAATCCGTCCTCTTCTGATCTAGTAAGGGCCAGATCGTCCTTGCCGTCAGACAAGTTGACTCATCGGACCATCTGGCCTGGGCCAGGTCATAAAGAGCACGGTTTATTCGTTGCCCGCATGCAGAGAGGGGAATGCCACAATAGACGTCAATGGCGCCATCATGAAGCAGAGTTCCCTTCTTTGCTAGTTCGTCAGCAACATTGTTGCCTAAGGTAGTCCCATGTCCCCGCACCCATTTAAGGGTGACCGTTGAATTTTCCGCCATCGCATTTAAGGATGTCCGGCATTCCAGGACGAGATTTGATGTGCTGAACACACCTTTTAGGGACATAATGGCAGCTTTACTGTCGGTACAAAACCAGATATCCCTATTCGATATTCTGTGATACCTTAGCCAGTTTGCCGCTTTTTTGATAGCAGATATTTCTGCTTGTAGAACATTACATTCATTTGGGAGTTTGAAACACATCTTGATTCAAAATTCCTCTATATAGACCCCACCTCCAACTCCCACCCCCCTTTTGGAGCCATCTGTGAACACGCAGAGTGAGCCAGGGGGTGGTGGGTGGCCCTCCGTCATGTCGAAATCGAAGTTTCGCATGAAGAAGGGTTTTGGGATGCAGTAGTCTATAAGTCCGGGGATAATATTCGTGATTCCCAGAATACTGGCATGGCCCCACAGTCTATGGTTCCATGTACCAGTGACATTCAGTCTAACGGCCGTTCTTAGTGCAAGCTTCCTGGCTAGCTGGTCAACTGGTAACCAGTTTAGCATAGCAAAAAGTGCCTTCGTCGGCGTTGACCTAATAGCTCCTGTTATTAGGATCGCCATATTACGCAATACTTTCTCTATAATAGAGATATTTGCCCTAGTATCCAGTGCTTTCCACCAGACGATGATTCCATAGAATAAGGTCGGTTTGATTACCGCTTCGAATAGCCAGTTCGCAATTCTCGGGTTCATTCCCCAAGTCTTGCCTATGGCTTTTTTACACACATATATTGCTGTGATCGCTTTAGACGCTCTAGCCTGGATGTTCATTTTCCAGGATAGTTTACTGTCTAAGATTATGCCAAGATACTTTGCACTATGTGCTAGAGTTAGTGGTATTCCCCTCAATACGGGTAGCCTGAAGGGTGGGAGCTTGTATTTTCTTGAGAATAGTACAAGTTCAGTTTTGGCTGGGTTTACACTCAGTCCACACTGTTCTGTCCAGGTGCAGATCATCTTGAGTGCCGCCTCTAATCTTTGTGTGATAGTATCAATATGGACACCAGATACTGCCACCGCTACATCGTCTGCGTATGCGACAGTTTTAAAATTCATGGAGTCCAGATCTTTGAGCAACTTATTGATTGCTATATTCCATAATAGTGGGGACAATACTCCACCTTGTGGTGTGCCCCTTCCCGTTGTTTTGGAAATGCTCGCTGAGCCAAATGTAGACGTTATCGTCCTGTTACTTAGCAGGTTCGTTATGAACCTGATGATCGATTGGTCAATCCCCAGCTCTCTTAGAGATCGGGTTATTGCCAACGGTTCGATGTTATTGAAGGCTCCCTCAATATCCATGAAGGCTACCATTGTGTAGTTTTTATGCTCTAGCGACTTCTCAATATGTCCCACGAGCGAGTGTAATGCTGTCTCAACAGATTTGCCCTTCGTATAAGCGTGTTGGGATGGCGAAAGGAGATTCCTGTCGATTGTTATTCTCAAATGAATGTCAATAAGTCTCTCCAGCGTTTTGAGCAAAAAGGATGTTAGACTGATTGGCCTAAAATCCTTTGCTTTCGTGTATGATGATTTCCCTCCTTTGCATGCAAATTTATTTGTTTAATTCAAAAATGTAGCATAAACAATGAAATAACCCTAAAATTCTAATATTTATAACAACACTGTAAAAAAATTGTTAAGTTTTTAGCCAAATTATGTACATTTAAAAAAAAAATAGTCAGCTTCGATGGACCCGGAAAAATAGGCACATCAAAAAACTACTTTTGTGCATCAATAATCTTATTTTCTGTCACATATACTAAAATATGTATAAAAAGGGTTAGGTATTTTCTATGCCAACTTTTGAAATATAATGATTTTAAAAATCAGCCGTTTTTAATATTTTTATTAAAATTATCAGTTCATATTTTTAATATTTAAAAATATATGATAATAGTAGGCTGTGCTTTAAACCAGGGCGAACTAACACAAGGTGAGTGCACGGGCGAAAGCCTTAGAATGCCTTAACAAAACAATTAATAGAGAACATAGTTGAGCACACTCAGCAGAGAAAGTTGCAATAAAGATTTAATGAATAAACTCTTCATTTATTCTTATCCATTAATTGGTGACCTGTAGACCGTTCACAAAATTAAGGGGTAAGGAAACAACCCCATGCCCTCTCCCGATTATGGCCAAAAACTATACAGCTCTTCATGTGAATGGTCACCGAATGTATAATAGTCGTTGAATTGCTTTATTTTCTGATCGTTTAAATAGGAGTACAACTTAAATCTGGCAACAATGCTCCCTAACACAGTCAGAGAGTTAAATAATAACAGAAAAACGCGACAGCAATCAATAAACGAAAGATAAAGAAAAATAAAATTTTAAAAGTTTGTTGATATTGTTTATTTTTTGTGTTTATCAAGTTCTTGGCTATAATAAGAACATAAATAATTTTAAATTGAGTAACTGTGTGAGTGTTAACACTAACAATTGGTTGATGCAAATTGTTTGTATACATATGATTGTGTACCAGTGTTGGGATCTGACAATGTTTAAATTGTACCGTCCCAGTGATAAAATTGTACCACATCAGCATCAATTGTATCATCACTTGACATTAAGGAAAAATACAAGCAAAACATACATACGGTAGCTCGACATTAAAAGATGCTAATTAAAACTTTAATACTAGGGTATTTTACAGTGATGATTATTGACCTTGATTCCTTGAATTTCTTTTCTGTGGATATTAGTTAGTAAAAATCAAATCGTATACAAATTTTTAAGATTAAGGTAAATGAAATCCCGCAATTCCTAAATTAAATACCAAAAATCCCTAAATTGGAATTTTTATGCTTTGGCCCATAAACTCCACATATGGACTAGGGTTCATGAAATACTTTCAGAGATAATTGTAAATATATATAGTTTTTTTTACAGCAGTCTTATTTTTCCGATCCCTTTGGTATTTTAGAACATATAGGCTATAGTCAAAATTTCGATGTAAATTAGATCAAATTGAAGGACGTCCTATATTCTACTAGGATCATTACTTTTACACGAAATTTGTTTCAAAATATAAAATTTTTATTTATATAAAATTTTTATATATGCCTTAAGAATTTATTTTATTAAAAAAGGATGAATGGCCGTTTTTTAGGCTAAAATACACAAAAATGCAATAGTTTTAAGGTTTTTAAATTGAAAATAATCTAGTTGTTAACTCAACGAAAAGAAAACTGAAAAAAATGTACTACATAATACTAAATAGATCTTAAAAAGATGTAAAATTTTGAAAAATCGAACAAAAATTGAAAAAATGCCAATCCCAAAAAAAAATTGTGGGTGTAGGTTCTTAATTTTAAGGCCACATAGCGACTCATACTCTTCTGCTGTGTCCATGTCAAATTTTGGATCAATCGAACTAGCCCTTGACAGATGGCCCTTTACACTGTGCAATGTTAGGAACTGGCTACACTACAATTGCAATCAAGTGCTTGAAACTTCGCTAAAGTCACCGGATCTTCATCATATTATGTATTTGGAAGAAAAAAGACTTTACGATTTCTCACCAGAAAGAATGAAAAAATATATCAGCCGAATAATGCCGGAAACTGATTAAAGCGATGCAAAAATGTAACTAAATTACCTATCACTTATACATAATAGGTTTAGCAGAGTAAATAATAATAATCAAGAACATATAAAGTTAGAAATGAAAAAAAATTTTTTGATTAAATAAAAAAATTTATTAATAAATTTATATGAAATTGTAGCAAAAAAGCATTAAGTGTACCAGTGTACCACTGATGTGTCGATTGTACCAAATTTGGTACAAATGTACCACAAATCCCAACACTGTTGTGTACGAGTATGTACGGAACAGTGTAACCATATCGCAAAAAAGTAATGCAAACCAAGAAAAAACCACGTAGTGCTAATTTCGAAATTAAACTAACAAAATATAACATTAACTTAATTAAAAACTTTAACATTTCAGGATCGTTCCAAAATTTCTTTTGGAAAGTCAATTGGGTGCTGTTAAATAAAATACAAATTTCAGAGAAGTTTTTATTTGCTGAAACTAAACTTTTTATTTGGCGATTCTAAAGCAATTGTGCCCATACACATACTCTCACCTTGTATCTGATTGTTTTTGTGTTCATTATGTCATAGACTCTAATTACCACGACCTAAGGGTTTCGTTTTTATATCCTTTGTGTTCAACGAACAAGTATAGGCTATGGATAAAGGTCATAATCCCATACAGTAAAAATCATTCAGACAGTAGAAATTTTATTCTACGAGTCTCCAAGGCAAAAGTACGCATTCCGAAGTCTCAACGTCCAGTGCACAGTATCTGCTTCTCAGTGTTTCCTAATGTAAATTGTTGGTAACGAAGAGTACAATGTCCGGTAAGGTATCCAGTAATGGTCATTCTTATTGAGTAATAGAAGCCTTTGTACTCCAACATAATGTAATAAAACGCTTTGCTTGCCTGTTCCTTTTCCAATAACCAGAAAACTCTGGTTTGATAGAGGAACCAGTTTTCTTCTTAGCAGATCTAGTAGATCTGCTTGGCTGCACAAAGTAATGCATTTTTATACCCTTTGTTTTTTCCTTAAACAATACCTATCACAGAAGAGGATCTTGTATACTTTTGCCTGAAAGATCGTTGGGTATTTGCCCATGGCAATGACAATTTTTTCGTGTTAGAAGCAGCTCAAGCAAGCAACTAATATGCCTTTCGTTGTTGAAATGTAAGCAAAGCAAAACAGCGTTACGCTATACTCACTAGTACAGGAAATCAAAAAAGGCAAAATTTAAATATTTTTTAGATTTTCAAAAAGCCCTTGATTTTTAATATATACGAAAACATCGCAGATGTTAGGACACTTTGTCAAATCAGTGGGTCTTGAAGATCGTCGTAAGTTGACAAAATACTAGATTAAGTGTTTTCTAAAAAATACACGGAATTTCTAGCTTTCCATTTTAATAGTCTTTTTGGTAATATCTAAAGAATGCATTCGTTTGCTTAACTGATTTAGGTTTCACAATCTTCACTTTAATGCGACTAATTTTAAGACATCAAACTGATTTTTTGACATGTTTGGTTGGCATTAATGTGGTTGTCACAATAAAAACTATTTTGTACATTTATTCTACATTAAAATGATTGTTTTAATTAATGATCTCTCAGATTATGTATAATTGTGAGAATATGTAGTGATGAATAGAATTGTTTACAATCAGATTTTGAGCGAGGTCCTTCGCATTAAAATTAAGCACGAATGACAAGCTTTGTAGCTTTGTAAATAGAATTTTAAAACAAATTAAAATATAAAAAAGAATGCAATTAAAATTGAGCACAGTTGCATCTGTTTAAAATTAAATTGTATTCAATAAAGAAGCGTGCGATAATAATAATAAAAAAAAAAACAAAATCAACTTAACGTACATATGAATCAACGACTGTGAAGATGGATGACGAAAAGTGCAAACAACTCAATGAGCGGGAAACATTTAATTTTTATGATACGAAAATTCCATGCAATAAACAACAATATAATTCTTAACGATCAAGTGACTCAATTGTTTTGTTTCGTTTTAAAACAGATATTTTCTACATTGAGGTGGCATTTTATGTGTGTGAGTACTGAGTAAAAAAAATTTAGATTGGGATTTCCTTAAAGCAAAAAAAAAAAAAAAAAAAAAATTAAAACCCGGTAGCAATATTTCTCAAATCATGTTTTGTGAAAGTGAAGTTTTACTTTCAATATTTTACATAAATGTGTATCTAAGTTTCTGGGATATAAAAATGTCTAAGCATTACTTGCATTCTGAAATATATACACGATATTAAAAAAATTATAATTATTTAATATTATGCTAATTACCCATAACGTTTTATAATAAAAATGCAATTTGAAAATAATTATTTCAATGGTACATTTTTTGTCGCTTCTTTTTCAAACTTTTTTGCGTTATATTTTTGCAGGCATTATAGATCGACCAACAGTCTAAAGTGCCGGATTTGAGCTCAGCTTAAATACTAAGAGTTTCTCAAATAGTTTTAACTTGTATTGTTATAGGATTAAAAAATCTTAATGGATTTTGTGTGTGTTCTAAGCCTTTAAAGCCTTTGCCAGTCCTGAATGCAGAAGAAACAATTTTCGAAATCGAATGAGAAGTTTCGGACATAAAAATTTAAAGACATTGCACGATTTAGATATGAACTTTTATAAATTTAAATTTACAAAGAGATATATAAAATTAGGTATATGAGTTAGTACTATTTTATCCAAACATTTCACGTGAAAGTGAAGTCAATATGCATTTTTAATTGAAACTAGATGTGCCCGCCATGTCTTGGGCGTCTTAACAATATTTTGCTCGGTTTTGCTTTGAAAGTATTCCACACCAATTGAAAGACTCTTACTTTTATAGTGCTTCAGTTATGGTTTGTGTATTTAATTTATATAAAGGTCCCCATCCCACTTTCAAAAATAAAAAGGTGTGTGGTGAAAATGTAACCGTGTTGAAAAAACCGTGTTGAAAATATCCCAGTTTAAACCGAAAATTTCAGCACCTTTAAACCGGAAATTGCGTTTTTACTTCATTTTCTCCATTTTCTCTTAGAAATAAGATATTTTTACGGAAAAAAAGTATCCTATATTGAGATCAGGATACTAAGGTACTTCCTCACAAAATTTTGTTAAAATCCACCCAGAAGTTTTTACGAGATGCGAACACAAACACTGAAGGACAAACAGACAGACAGACGGAAATGAATAACTATTTTATTAAAGTATCGTACCATAAAAGGGCACTTGCTGTAAGTTTTATTTCTTTTAGTGCTGCGGAAAATGATGATATTTTAGTGAAGTCTTATGAAATCATGCTGGGGCTAACTCGATTTTGATGTGAATGATAAGAAGTATCTTCGTCCGAATACAAGAAGTTGTTTAAAAGCACTTGGGATTTATC
This sequence comes from Phasia obesa, assembly GCA_949628195.1. NCBI lineage: Eukaryota > Metazoa > Arthropoda > Insecta > Diptera > Tachinidae > Phasia > Phasia obesa. The sequence continues at coordinate 41,570,162 of OX451219.1, forward strand.
CAAAAGCAAGTCTTGCCCGCACCGAATTTGTACGGGTGTACGGCAATATTTTGAATAAAATACATCATTATCTTTATCTTTTTTTATAAAATAACAGTGGAATTAATATACTATTTCTCAATAACCCCGAAGTAGACGTCTACTTCAATGATATCTTCGTTTTACCTAAATATCTTACAGAGGAAGCCATTTCTTGAAATTTGGACACAAGAAATAGTCGCAAGCATATGCTGGATAGATTAAGCAGTTCGTATCCTTGAATGTGTATTCCCGTGTGTTGTCTTGTATTAAAGCAACCTTTTCTTCGCTCGATGTGGTGGTTATTTGCATCACATCAATATTGAATCTGTCCAAAAGCTTTGAACAACTATCACCGAAGTGATATCGCCTGCTTCCCAAAAAAAATGTGACCATGATCTTGTTGGCCGACAGAGCCATCTTAAGGTTGAATTAGTTAAAATGTACTTTAGAATGCACATGGAAATTGTTGTTGTTTGAGTCTCTCTTGCTCGATCTTGCACATCGTATTTATCAAGCCATTCTTTGGTTTCATTCGGATCTTTTACGAAATTTGCTTTTTCCCTTTCCGCTAAATTTTACGAGTTTGTCTGCTTTCAGTGACAGTCATAACTAACAGACGCAGCTTGTGCCAGTGGTCCAGTAATAGATAACAGTAACTGCGCTCGAGGTACAAAGTCACGAAATAATCAAACAACCCTTGCCTCTTAGACATTCGATTAATGCACTATTTCCCATACAATGATTTTCTTTCTTTTTTTAATCGAGCTTACTGATATTATTGGAGCCACCACCCATTTCTACCCCTTTCCCCTAGTACTGAAATAAAATTTTAAGCTAACTAATAATTCTCTTTACTTGTCTTTTTTCTTTCTAGATTTTTTTAAACTGTCACCATAAACGTAATTTTTGTTAACCTCTTTTTGCGAAACGAAAACCTCAGAAATATCATTTTACTCGGTTTCAAGTTCAAGTACAAACGATTATATTTGCATTTTCTCATTTTTGCATTACATAATTTAATTTTAATTGTAATGAGATTTTTCTTTTATTAGTCCCAAGTACACAGACATATCAGAGATGTGCATTCCATTAAAAAGCATAATATTCAAGAATTTTCTAAAAACGGCTATTGTTTTAGTGATTAACATATTAAAATAAGGAATTATAGTATACAACATTAAATCAAAATTTATTTCATCAATGTTAAGGCCAAACTTCCACAGGCTTAATTGGAACATAATAATTGTGAATTCAAGAGCAACTAAATGAAAAAGCATATTTTATTAAGTTAAAGGCTTCCCATACCTGCAGCATGAAAACTACCCCAGCACTTTTATTTTGCATGTGAAGCAAAAACAACAAAAATTAAATTATGTTGTTTAACGAAATATTATGTTCGTATTCTCTGACAAACGCATGTTTTATCGGATACTTTATTAATTTAATTTAATTTAACAATTTCAACAATATATGTACCTACAACATCAAGTTATCTATACATATAATAAAATAGTAACTCATTTCCGTTTGTCTGTCTGTATACTTTTTATTTGTGTTCGCATCATGTAAAAACTACTGGATGGATTTTAACAAAATTTTGTGTGGAGGTACCTTAGCATCCTGATTCCAATATAGGATACTTTTCCTCATTTCCAAGAGAAAGTGGAGAAAAAGCAGTGAAATAACGCAATTTCCTGTTTAAATGTACAGACATTTTCGGTTTAAAAGTGGAGTATTTTAAACCCTTTTATTTTTTATTTTTAAAACTGTTTTAAGCAACAGATGGCGCCAATTGAATAAAATTTGTATTTGATTTGTATTTTTACTTTGTGAAATCCGGTTTAAAGGTACTGAAATTTTCGGATTAATAAAATTTGTACATATTTGATTTGTATTTTTACTTTGTGGAATTACAACGTGGGTACCTTTGGGGTACCTTAAATAAAACAAATACACTATCCATAACTGAAGCACTATAAAAGTAAGAGCCTTACAAAGCAAAATCGTGCAAAATATTGGCAGGACGCCCACGACGTAGCGGGCAGAGCTAGTTAAACTATAAAATAGAACCGAATCTGTAAATAAACGAAGTTTCCTTGTCAAAGATTTTTATTTTTGTGTGTTGCTTCTGTGATCGTACTGGTGGCACTCACTCACAACTCATAGTTTTTTTTTTGCCTAAATTTATTTTATTGTTTATTTTTTATCTCTCTACATCATCAAAGTCGTAAACAAAACTACACACCATATTTTTAATTAAATTGCGCTCTATTGCTTAATGATTCACAATTTACCGGAATTAAGAAAAAGAAATGAAAATAAAGATTTATAGATGGACACACACACACACACAAAATCACGACTATGAATTCACACATTCAAACAAACAAGAATACAAACACACTTAGAATTTGCATGTAAAAATCACATGAAAATATACACAATGGGATCAATTCAAAGATAAAACTATATCTTAAAATTCGGCATAATAATAAAAGAAGATCTAAAAAGTCTCCTGGCTGAGATGGATATGCGAAGAGTATATCAAACTATATTCACGCTGGTTTGTAAATGCCGGTCATCCCTAAATGATACGACTAGAGATTTCTGAAAAATTTGTTAAACCATATAGCGCTTGGGTTACCGAGAAACAGACTAGCATGTTGAGGTATTTCTTAAATTCTGTATATCATCTTAATTGTCATCATCTTAATTGCATGTATAAGACTCTGCAGAACAGCAGCATACGCTTACTGAGGAGGAAGCTATCGTAGAATTTTTAGGGCAGCAGCTAGTAGAATTTTTGGGACTATGGCTCTATGACATAAACCAAAAAATCTACTAGCTGCTGTAAGCTCGTTAGAAAAATGTAGCCGTGTTGTAATGCCAAGGGAATTAATTAGTAAATAAAAATTGGATGGATATTTCAAGGTTGCTGGCTGTGTTAATGTATTACTGGGCGATCGGTACAATCCCTAGGAGACTGGAACTTCCATACAATAGGTATTGAATTAGCTACCAGGTACGGTGTACCACCTGTACCAGTGCCCGGCACTGCAATCTTTAAAATCTTTGAGATGAGTTATCAGGAGCCAATATAGGTAACCTTACTACATATCTTAACGCTACAGGATGGGTAGTCTAGCTATTTACTACGATCCACATGTGAATCGGCTGCATCGTCTGGACAAGGGCGGTGTCAAAAAGCAATCAAATTGAAAGCTTGTGCTTCGCAAACTACCAAGCAAAATATTTAATTATCTGGTTTTCGGGAAATCTGAAAACTGAAGAGAGCGTTGATTTATTTCAAACCTAACCTTTCTCTTCAATGTATTACACAGGGGCCCTATTGAACTCAATATAACAGCAGCCTGTCTAATCTAAACCAAGGGAAATAGTTTAAGCACCACTATTTACTGAAAGTATTTATTTACCCTCAGTTAAGTGTATCAAAATTAACTTCAAGATTTGAGTTGAATAGAAAACATGTAGAATTGGTTTCTGTACGGATTAGCAAATCGTGCAAATATGTAAACCTAACGGCTTTTCTGGTACAAAAGGACTCTTTGTAAATTTTCCACGACCATTTTAGATTACTGTGCTTTAATTAAGGTGATTCGGCAGCTTTGAATCTCCTCGATTAAGCATGAGCGAATGTAAGCTGCTTGACAATAACCTTGGACTATAAAAAACCAAACGGAAAGAAAGAGAATAGTGGTAAATCATGTAACCTAGAGGGCTACTTCTGATCACCTATCCGAGAATGTCGTATGCCTTATTTGAATTGTTTTCGGAACTAGATATGATGTTTCACTACCTTATTTATCTTCACATTATCATCGTTCAATTTAGTTAGAAAGCACTTGGTTATCAAGAAGTACTCAAGCACCACTAATAATGACTATTGAAGGAGGCGACAATCTTTACCGTTGTAGAAAGCTCCCTAAAATTTTCAGAATTTGTCAGTGATGCCAAATTGATGTTTCTGGGCTTTTACTAATAATCTACTACACTGCACTGCATCGTAATTATGATTTGAAGGTCGTCTAATTGGACGACCGGTGTGCTTCGCAGTTTACAGTTTACGAAAATTAATCGATTAATGTCATGTTCTTTGAAGCAACGCTATATTTTAACTAGCCTTGAAATGCCAGCTACAAAAATCTTTTTTATTTTGGTAACATTTGACATTACAAACGGCTAGAAATTTGAAGTTTGTAAGCATTTTGGGTCACTCTTTATAAAATATATTTTATATTTGAACTTTTCTAGATTTATAGGGTGGCCTCAGAATTAACCCACCTGAAGTACATACACATAGCAAGTCGTAAAGATGCCTTATTCTTTAGATTAAGTTTACAAGCGTTATTTCAAATCCTTAGTCAATTATGTACCAAAACAATCATTTGTATTTTTTTTATATCTCAGTCCAGCTTGCCTTTTCAGACGTGCTACGACTGAAATGGAGAAAAATTCTGCCCTAAGGCATGAATGAAAATGGCATTGCAAAACATTATCTTGTACATACAAAATGTATGAAGCAAAACTAAATAGCGCGTCATCAATGCTTTTGAATTGGAAAATATGATTTTGACAGAGTATTAAGTAGTGAAGTTGGCTGCAGTGTCTTTTATTTATAGAAAAGTAATGACATTCTAGTTACTAGTCCATTTTATCTCAATTTTGCATTCCTATCTATCGAAAAAAAAAGAAAATTTAATAACAATTTGATAGTTGTGTACTGATTTGCTTTCTATTATTCAATATACATTCCATTTTGTCGTATAGAAAACTGACACATGTTCGGTTCAGTAATTGTAAAACATTTCACACGTATTCTTATTCTTTTTCATTTAAGCCCGTTTTAAACTATAATACTGAGTATTAAGATTTTCATTGGATTTTGTAAGATAGAAATCTAATGAGAATTGTGTGATTATCAAAAAATCTAACGTAACATAACATTTCGTTTTCACACTATCACACTTCAAATAAAATGAAAAATATCAGCAAAAGAACAAGCCAAGAGAAGACATTGAACGGCAGTGATGCTGGATCTTAAATTTGTTTGGCCGTTCAAGTTTTCTTTTAATAAAAACAAAAACAAAAAAAAATAATACGTACATTCAACAATTTCGCGATAAGACTGATGACAATTTAAGGGACGTACAGGACAAAGAAAAAATATTATCGGCGGCGGAGAACTATCGGCTGCGCGTCAATCAGCTTGGTTCTTTGCTTAAAAAAAAAACAACCCTGATAAAATGAAAAATATTATCGTTTTCGAAAGTTTTCTAAAAATGGTTTGGTATTATGGGGTGTCAAATTTCTTTCCGTATTATTTCAAATTTTGATAACATACTGCTTTCACATTATCACACTTTCTCATTGGATTTAAGTATTTGAAAAGTCTTAATACTCAGTATAATAGTGTAAAAATGGCTTTATTCGTTATAATTATTTTAAACAGCCTTATTACGGTTCTCGAAGTCGTACTCGAATTCGACACTTTTGTAATAGAGTTTCGAGAACGAGAACCGAAATAGTTTTTTGGTTTTGGAAAAATTTAAAAGATCGTTGTTAGGAGAGGGAATTAACGAAACAACGTCAGATTACAAAAAATTTAATGTCAAGCTATTCAGCTTAAATACTTAATTAAAACATTGATTTAAATAACTCGCTTTACTTGTCCGCAAATTTATTATGCCCATATACATACATAATAAATAAAACTTATTTGAAATATGTTTTAGAACTAATTTTGTATGAAAAATTTATTCTAAAATTTGAAATATACTTTATTTATTATAGCTGTATTCAGTGTTCGATGCAAATATCATAGGTTTTTTGGAAAATCCAACAACAAAATCCATATTGTTGTTGTTAAATTTGAATGATATAACGCATTTGCACTTTTGCAAGACTATTGCATCAAACACTGAATACCGCTTATGTATATTTTATTTAGTGTTCACAATATTTACAAGCACTGACTGCTTGATGATTTTTAAGATACATACTACACTGGTAATAAAAATTAAAATAAAAATTCTCTGTGAAGTTCTTTGTTCTGCTCACTAGTACTAAAGAAAATAAATTTTACGCAACTCTGTTGTAAAGTATAATTTAAATTGGATTACTTTTTAAGCAATTGTATATGTATTTATTAAAAAGAAATGTATGTATCTCCCACCTAGCGGACCCACTGTGAGTTGGCAACTACATGTGTATAAATATGCACATTCAACATCTCTAATAGATGAATAAAAACAAATACACACACATTTAAAAAACATTAAATTTAAATGTTGTGTATTTTTAAACAAATTATTTTTATTAAAACATTTTAATTATACATTATTCTTGATCGCTGCGGTAAAATGTTACTTGTAGTACATTCATACTATGCATGTGTTGTAGTTGATGTTTTATTTTCCTGTTTGTATGTTTAACAAAAATTAAAGAAATTAAAATTAGAGACATTTGAATGTTTTTTTATTTTCTAATTTAATTAAATTGAAGTCATTAATTTACAGAGGAAAGACACCGTTCCATTTAACCTGTGCAAGTAGTAACACGACGATGGGAGTAAACTTCGGTCGAATTAAAATGTAAATATGAAAGACTGGCTTTAAATATACGGATCAACAACTGGCGACTTAAGGTACATTAGGATTGTAAAGGAATCTCCGTCCAAATAATTGCTTTTATGTAGATTTTTAGTTATTTAGACAAAGGCGCTAAATTAAGATTTTAAGAGCGATTGCAGCCACTATTTGTTAAATTAAAAACTCTGATTTTCAAAAAGATCTAAATTTGCTACTGGTTGAAGAAATATGGAGAAACATGCGGCAACTTATTTGACGAATCTTGAAACACATTCAAACCCTCTGGCCTGCATTACCCTAAACGAAAGTGGTTACTAGGGAGAAGAAATACTCCTTAATAATATTCCAAATTAAAGAAAAACGGTTTGAGCTACTTAAATAATAACAATATAAATTTACGTTTATAGTCGCCAGGTAAAATTAATAAAAAATTAAAAAAATTTTTAAAACTTTCCAAGACGTCAAAAAATCACTAAAACCCATGTTCTGTAATCCGACAAATTTAATTCGGAAGTGATATATTCCGAGTGTTTGCTTGTGTGTATTGTAATTCAGAATAGTTTTTTTCCTTTTTTACTTATAAAAGAATATGTATGCCAAGCCCACTGTTCCAATAAATCCATTATTTTTCTAGACTATTCATATTGATAACGGGGTTTCTTGTACCTAATGTTAAGATTCTACCTATTACAGTTATTTCTGTACGCGATAATAAATGTTTAACAATTTTCGATATATTAAAGAAGTGGGCGTAAAAATAGTTGTGGTCAATTTTTATTTTTTAAAAAGAATTAATTTTTTGGCAAAACTAATAACCCTACACGCACTTTCTTCCACAAAGTATACAGAGGTGTAAATAATGACGTATAAAAATGGCCACAATCAGCAGTTGCGTACACTTGTCTAGAAAGAGACAAATATAGTAAATCGCCAAAATCAGCACTTGCTTACACTTGTCAAGAAAGAGACAAATATAGTACCCATATTTCTACGAGCACAGGAATATAAACAACAACAAAAAGTAAAACTTATGATTTAAATTGAAAATATTAGTTTTTAATAAAGAAATAGTATGCAAACTATTTAGAAGTATTGTTCTTGGGTATTTAAATATATTTTAACATAATGCACTGCCATTGCAATAAATAAAAAGAAATTGATAACTGGCAATGAAAAAGCTAGCCGGCAAGAAAGCTTTTAACTAACTTTAATACATAAATAATAAATGTTAGCACATTTATACACATGCAAAATATTCTTTAAAACTTACATAAAATGTGCACGCTTTTGCTTTTTCTTGCAAAACATGTAATACTACTATTATTAAATTGAAATGAACTTTTGTTTCAATAAATTTTTCCTTATTTTTAACCGACTTCAAAAAAGAAGGAGGTTATCAATTCGTCTGAATGTTGCTTTTTATGTACATATGTAACCGCAGAACTCAGCTATTTCTTGAACGATTTTAAAATGTTTTCTTTACTTGAAAGGTTATGCTTTCAGTTTGGTCCCATTTTAAAAACAGATCATTACATTAAAAATTGAAGGGTGTCCCCATACAACATACATGATTTTTACGTGTATTAAGAACCGTAAAGGGCACCAAATTAAAATTTTACAAAATTGCGTGTCGCTATAGCTCCCAACAGCAGAAATTAATATAAAAATAAATTTAAAATTTAAAGGGTGTCCCCATGGGTGACGTAATTTGACCTATATGGGCCTATCTTTTGAACCGTTATAGACAAAATCTTGAAAATTTGACAGAATGTCGATTACTATGACCGCTATAATAAAAAGTATAAATATTCAAAATTATAAGTTAATGGGTGCTCCAATAGTTCATTTAATTTTATGTATATGGCCATACTTTTTAACAGTTTTACATAGACCGTTGAAATTTACAAAGAACCTTTATTGCTAAGTCCGCTAGTACAAAAAGTATAAATTTTGAATTTGGAAATAAAAGGGTGTCACAATAGTTAATGTAATTCTATGTATGTGGCCAAACTTTTGAACTGTTATAGACAGACAGCTCCAAACTTTTGAACTGTTATAGACAGACAGCTGAAATTTACAAGGAACCTGTATTGTAAAGTCCACTATAGCAAGTATACAATTTGAATTTTGAAATTAAAGGGTGTCCCCATAAATTATGTAATTTGATCTATATGGCCCTATCTTTTAAACCGTTAAACACAAACACTTTTTTCCCTCTAATTTTGGCGCATCTTTTATTTGGTTTAAATCTAATTCTTACAAATTACTTCTAACATTTTTAGTTTAGAATTGGTGCCCTTCTATCTGTTTTGAATTCGGTTTTACTACAATAATGCGCCAGAAAAAACCATAAAAGAAAAATCAAAAAGGAGCAAGTGTGTGAAAGAGATGTATAGAAACCATAATGTTGCGGATTATAGTTTGCTCATTTGTTATGCAGCTCAAGCCATTGCTAAGCTTCTGCATTATTCGAATTATAAGCTTATCGGTTGTGTAAGTAAGATTTCATTCAGACTGCATTCGTTAAAACAAAGGATAAGACTACATTTTCTGAACAAGCATATAGTGAATAACATTGAATATTAAATTTTTTGTAAATGTGTAATTAATGGAAAAAGTGCATATGAGTACAATGTTTCAAAACTATTTTAAAAATCTGAAATAAGCAATTATTTTTCAAGTATTTTTATACAATTTGTAAATATTTGTATGTATGTATTATTTTGAAAAAATCTTTTAAAAACTTGCATGTGTCAATCTTTTATTGCATTGTACAAGTGTTTTCTGATTAAATCGTCAAGGAAATATAAATTTACGCCATTTTTATGTTGATTTACAATGTTTTAAATAATTTACCACCGTCCTGTTCCACAATATAAAAAAAGAATAAAATCATTTCCACACTAATTTTAGATAAACTTAAAAATAAATATTCACACACAAAAATTTTACTATTTTTCCAAATGGTCAAATAAGCATGAAAACTAAATTATGGTCAAGTACAAAACGTAAAAACTTAATTTGTATACTCTAAAATCACTTTTATTATTGTTATAAATATTTGCACTGACCACAGACATAATGAACAATTGAACAACAAAAAAAAAACATTTTTAAATGAAAATATTATTTTTAACCAACAAATTTTACAAGTGGGGTGCAAACAAAACATTTTTAAAAATAAATTCTTAAATTAAATTAAAAAAAAAAAAAAAAAAAAAAAAACAACCAAGAGCAAAATGTGTCCCAAAATGAAAAAAAAAAACCACAAAATGGGAAGAGTTAAATGTAGTACTGGTAATTTCTACTAGTCTCAAGTACTCGATACTTAATACTTTTCATTTGTGAAGGCTTTACAGGTCGTACCGTGTGACATATCAAAATGAAATCCAGAATGTGCCTTTGGTATAGTGTCTTTATCACTGAACGATTTAATCTGAAATCGGGAAAAAAGACAACTTGAAATTGAATAAAGCTACTGTTTTGTCCTAAAATTCAAATGTTTTAAGGTTGGCTTGTATATTTTAACAGAACTTAATTTTAGTCGCTAAACGTTCAATTGAATTAACTTATAAACACTACAACCCTAAAAGTTTCGATTTATTACTTTTGCGTACTGAAAGCTCAAAAAAAAAAAAATAAATTATACTCGGCAACCAGTAATCAAAACTTTGCCAGCTTTAGTTAATTATACTTTTAAATATCAACAAGCAAATGCTGATATTTCGAGCAAGATTATCCTAAATATTTCAGTTTCAAATACCTATGAAAATTAAATACAAATTACTAATTGGTCCCACCAAATTATAATATTGATGAGAAGGGCACTTTCAGAAAGACAGAGAAAATCAGAGAAAATCCATTATTGGATGATATATTTCATCGTGCCCTTGACAGTATGATTTCTTTCTAAGGTATTACATGAAGCTAGAGGGTAATGTAATCTTGTCCGCGTGTATCCCTTAGTTGTAGGAGGTATGTCATTGAAATTCAACCCATTCAGTTTCAATATACATATGTATGTATGTATATGTAATAGTGATAAAAAGTTGTCTTTTGCTATTTTTGAATCAATTGTAATTGAACACGATTGGAGTAGAGTAAGAGGTGCCGCAAATGTAAATGTATTCAAATTTAATAAATTTCAATACGCCAAGCAAATCTAACTTCTTTATCCGTCAATAGGAAATCAAAATGGGTGATAATCTGAGTTTTTAAAAGTATTAGAAGACGTTAGATATTTTTCGACTTCTTCTTTGGAAAAACAGAAAGGGGCTCATCTTCCCTAGACTATTCGAAAACCTTACAAACGGGGAAAGCCTTCTTACAAACTTGTACGATGGGTAGAGGTGACCGTGACTGAAATAATTTAGATATGCAGAACGATATTAAAGCCTCTTTTTTGCTATTCCGATTTATTAAAATATATTATAAACCTAGACTTCTTATCAAAATCCTGAACCTGAAAGGTTGAAATTTTTCAGAAAACTGTTTTTTAAATACCAAGACATATTGACTTAACCACGTAATTGGAAAAAAATGTGAAACTCTTAATGAATTTTAGGTACAAATTTTAAAACCGAAAAGTATATAAAATCTAACGATGCCGACAATCACAACGCGTTGTCAAAATTAACGTCGACATCAATGGACAAGAGTGTAGAAGCCATGTGTTTCTCGTGGTTATAAATAAATTTTGTTTGGTTTTTTTTTTTTATTTGCGAATTTTGCTTTTGATCGTATTTTATTTTCTTTTCCTGTCATTATTATTAAATGGCGTTAAAATAAATATCCATTAGGGTCGTCCAAAAATTCAAGTTTTGTTTATATTGTTACATCTAATAAAAGAATAATCTATGCAAAATCTAAGCACCCTAAAACATATGGAGGAGTGCTCAACAACGTTTAGTTTCCATAAATTTCTAAGTTTAGAAATATTTTGTTTGTTTGTTTTTCAGGTTTCAGAAGTTTACAAAGCCGCTGATGTCTTTATTGCGGTTGATAGTAAACCTTTTCAGTAATTTCAACATGAGGGAACTGGAATGTATAGAAGTCACAAAACTTCAGGCATCCTAATTTTTACAAAAATTTTGAAAATATTCCCGATTTCATATTTTTAAACAGCACTGAGCACTGCCTTCCAAGTGACTAATGACCTTGACATGTTGCTTCTTAGCTTAAATAGAAAATAATTGGGGTTCCCTTGGCTTTTACATTAAACTGTAAATTTTACTATAAGATCTTTGACGATCCTAATTTCCATATATATATTTCTTGCGCTAGGAGCAGTGAGATCTCTTGTACGTCCAAATAAAAATGTACATACAAATTAGACTAAAGGTTTATCTTTTTGAACTTTTCTTTTACGAGTTTAAATAAAAATATGTTCATAAAAGTTTAACTGTAGCACGTTGTAAAAATATGCAAATTATTTTAGGTTTGCAATTTTAATTTATCTCTCAATCACCGTAAATAAAATCTTTATTTGGAATTATTAAAAGAATTTCACACACGAAATGGACAATAAAGAACTGATTGTGAACACACAAAACTTAATGCTTGACGTTGTATGTCTCTCTGTCTGTCCATGTTTAAGAGGGCAATGCTTTTGTTGAAAATTAGTAAAATATTTCCATTAAATGAACATTTTCGTTTTGTGTGTTTTTCTTTTTCTTATTCTAATTTCATTTTATTTATGAGTATTTATATTTCTAAGTATTTGGTCACGACAGTGTGTTTGCTACACATTTGAATGTCTTTTTTATGGCAACGGCATTTTAAACGTTGACAGGCGCTATAAAATACTTTTATTTAATTGTTAAGAAAACTGAAATAGTACCAAACAAATGAATATGTACTTGTTATCCAGGTGTTGATTTGTGTCTTGTTTGTAATTTATTTAAAAATAAGAGCAATACGAAGACAAACAACTCTGATATAGCAATATGTGTTTTGAGTTTCAAGTTTTCTTACCTTATTTGAAAAGAGAAAAAGTCATTATTTCTAGTTTTATCTGCAAAAGACAAAAAAAAAAAAATTGAGTGTTAAAAATATATTTGATATAATTATTTATGCAAAAGTTTAATATAAACTTCTCATATATATGTTTAATAATTATATGTATTATTACACAAAATTAGAAAATTTAAAACAGAGAATTTTTTTAATTCTTTCTTTTTATTTACTAAATGTTACAATACAATAACAATCTATATTCCAACTTAAATTATCGACCATAGTAATGTTGTAGTTAAAACAGCCGGAGTCTTCGGTAGGAATTATAGTATCCATTCAATCAATCATCACTCGATTAATCGTATAATTTTAAGCGGAATATTCGAGTAAGAAAATTTGCAAATTTCGATTAAAAAATAACTCGAATAAATTATATCGAATAATAGACAAATCTACTAAAATTAATTTCTATTAAGATCTCCAATTTTCTTACTGAGTTTTTACCTCTGTTTGTTCGTTTAAGAATAATTTGGAACTAGACGTGTTTAGTAAACATACAGAGAAAAAATAATATAAATCGAATATGACTTTTTTTTAACATTTTCATTCAGTTTAAAAACATCGTAATAACAAATATGAACATACTTAACGTGTGTTTTTAAAATTTTTACTACTTATATATTACACTAGCTGTGCCCGCCACGTCGTGAGCGTACTGACAATATTTTGATCGATTTTGCTGTGAAAGTAATCCACACCAATTGTAAGACTCTTACTCTTATAGTGCTTCAATTAAGGTTAATCTATTTACTGTTTATAAAGGTACCCATCCCTGGATAAAATTCTAAAATTTTTCAAAACTTCTAAAAATTATTGTAAAGCTCTGTAAAAGGTGTTTAAAATATCCCAAAAAATTTTAGTACCTTTACACCGGAAAGTGCGTACTTTCACTGCTTTTTCTCGGCTCTTTCTAGAAAATGAGATATTTTTGGAGAAATAAAGTATCCGATATTGGAATCAGGATGCTAAGGTACCTCCTCACAAAATTTTGTTAAAATATATCCAGTAGTTTTTACGTGATGCGAGTACAAGAGAAAGACAGACAGAGGGAAATGAGTTACTATTTTATTATATGTATAGATGTATAGATCTTCTTACTAGTGTTTAGTTTATCTTAATAGATAAACTGTAAACTGACCTGTGTCTAAGTATCAGTTAAAAAATGCTTCAGAATTCCTCTTCCTTACATGTCCATGCATCTAACATACATATTTACATATGTAAGTTTGTTTGAAGTCCAAAAGTAAATAATTAATATTTATACTTCATGAAAAATTTTATTTTCAAAACGTGTTCGTTACCTTTTCCGCATAACAACAAAATCATGCTATTTATGAAATAATTAATATTTCTGTTTCAATGTCACAATACAACAAATGAAATTCTAACTTAATAATCGAGCTTACTAACAAAGACTTTCACTCGTTGTAGTGAAACACTTTTTGGGAATCGAACCCACAATCCCCAGACTGGGTCACCTAATTCATATTTTGTATTACCGAAAAGCTAATCAGTTCATATTATTTATGCTCAAAATTGTTTCTGCTTATTGAATGAAGATGATATGAAAATATCAAATGAAAATAAATTTTTAATTAAAACTAACAAACAAATGAATTTTGTATGGATGTCTTTTTAAACTATTCGAGTTATTCGAGTAATTTAAAAACATCGATTATTTATTTGCTGGAATAAAATGAAAACCCGATTAAATGGATACTCTAGTAAAAATAGAGCCCGAACCTTACCAACCAAACCCTGTTAGTCTACCGGTTGCCCCCGTTTAAGAAAATTATTCCGAATTTCTAAAAATTAAAAGGTTTGTTTAACCTCTTAAATTTGTATATACATACACATGTGCGATTCAACCTAAATATTTGCACAACTGTTTTACAAATTAAATTTTAATGCCCTTATGCAAAAGAAATAAAGTCTACTTCAGGTCTACTTTTAAACTTATTTTATATGAAAATTTTGTAAACTTCAAGTAGACTTTATTTCTTTTGCATAAGGGCATAAACGTTTATGTTCAAAACCTTATTAAAGGCTATTAAATTTTTAAATTTATCATACATTTATTTGCTAGAATTTTCTTTACACAGAAAGTCACAGAATTCGCTTAAATATAGAGTCTTGAATAAACTTAAATAAGCATTGATTAACGTAGGTGGGTGTTCAATAAATTTACCGATTCTAAACAAAATGCTAACTTTAAGAAGTGCTATTTGAAAAAATGTTGTAAAAACATGAGACAAAAATGAAAAAAAAAATAAATAAATAAACAACAAATAATGGTAAAAGAGTTGACCACAAATCATTTAAAAGATTGAACAAAAAAATGCATAAGAAATATAAACGCTTTCCAAGAGCAACAGTATAAAAGAAAAGAAAAACAGCAACTTAATATTGGCACGGTATTAGCACTTCTATGATAAATTGTTGAATTTAAAGACGATGACGATAGCTGCAAGGCATCGAACAAAACAATTTGAATCATCATCACCATCATTCTCTCATGGTTCTCAAGTGAGAAGAGTTAATACAAAAAATTTATAAAGAAAGTGTTGCATTGGCGGGAAGCTGGACAGACCAAGCAATACTGAATGGTTGAAAAACAAAAAAAAAACAACCAACTGCGAAACAAACACACATATGACGAATGCTTCGATATGTACGACTAGTAAATATGGTGCGAATGTTTTAAACAGCTTTTACCCACGACTCATTTTAAAAGCGATAAACGATATAAAATCAATGCCTATAAATATTTGCAAAAAATAAAATAGGAAAAAAAAATTGTAGTTGGTTTATTAAAGAAAAAAAAAAAGCGCAGACACTTAAGAGCGAACGGGTGATAGAGAGCAGATTTTGCACACATGTTTTTGTTAAAATTTTCAAACAACACATAACTAAACTGAAGCAAGACAGAAAAAAGCATTAAGCTTAGTCGAATATCATATATGTAGCACGTACTTACTCACTTATTAGTTTAGAAAAGGCCCATCCACTCGAAGACCGGGAGGGTCCATTGAATACCTTCAGTTAACTAAAACTAAGAAAAACAAAAGGAAAAAGAGAGTATGCGTCCTGCTACGTATCACTCAGCCACCCGATGTCCTCGTTAAAGCCGACGACATCTTCGATTTTAAACCGCGCGGTGTCGAAGAGCCCATCGAGAAATCTCTCATCTAGCCATCTAAGTCTGTGGCGTTGTAATACCGGGCAGTGACACACAATATGCTCTACAGTTTCCAAGTCCGATCTACCTGAGACCCATCTGCTGGTTGTGGCGCAATGGCCATTGTTCACACCTATCAGGGATAGGGATATTAATCGGTTTTAGAAATGCTCAAAACTTTTTTTGGAAACAGGCCACAAATGAACACGGCCGGTAACAGACTTTTAGTTAGATCTTGTCTTTGCTAGGGGTCTGGCTAAATTAAGTGAGCGAAATCGGGATGCCTGGCGATCTGGATATTTTATCAGCACTCTCATCAAAAGAAAAGCTACGTAAAATCTGTCGTCACCACCAGACATTTTAATATATTTTTAATTAAAGTAACGATCCTGCCGATAATAACCATTTCTAGAAGAAAAAATGTCATTTCGCCGTAACTATTTCGGTTAATAGACCATTCATTCTACATTATGGGAGAAGTACAAAGAAGTAATTGCATGTTAAACATCGCTTGTTATCCCACTATAATTGATATGGAGCTGATAGCTAGGGGAGTATCTTACATATATATATTTTATTCTCAAATTATTAATATTCTCTAATAGCAGTAACCCTAGTGAAGATTCTCGATATTCACATTTCGCCAAAATTCTTCATAGAATTCATACATATATTACCCAATTCGAGTTGTCGACTTTTTTTTGAACTCACAAACTCAATTTGGAAAAAATTCTCACATTCACTGCATATTATCTTATAGCAATGACCCTAGTTAAAATTCACCATGTAGTGTTATTCCATACCACCTCTCCATTCGGCCATTTTGAACAATATTCTTTATAGATTTCATACGAGTATATTACACAATTTAAGTTTTCGATTTTTTACGTTCTAAAATGCGTATCTTATTTCGTGTACTTCACACTTAACATATTTTACGTAACTAATAAGTGTGCAATTAAACTGCTGACACTGTCATTTTCGGGATGCCAAACTTTACTACACAACTGTCAAAAACAACTAGTCTTGCTTGAAGTTTGGTTTACAGTGAAACATTATATTATATCTTTTAGTTTTATAAAATAGAATGTTCCGGTTGATGGCGATTTCTTAAATATTTTTACTAAAAGACTACTAGATCGTACAAACACTTAAAAGTACATTGTCAACCTCTTTCCTCCTTTAGCCCTGTAGTCATTTTTAGCCGTCAAAGAAGAGAGTTTTGAGTTTTTAATTAGCGCCCTAAGGTTCAAGATAATTTGTAAATAATTATCTTATAATTTCTTAACTGTTGGAAAAATTAACCATGTTTTACAAACAGAACAATTAAGTTAATATACTCTGCTCTCCTACATTTAATGGTGGCTATCACAACACAAACACGTATCAACGCTAGATAAAATCGTTATTTTTTGTTTTTTGATGATCGAACGTGTCCACGTTTTGCACATACAAGGGCAGTTTTGAAAACAATAATGGTTAAAATATCTTAAACAAGTTCATGTTCATACATTTGAAAAACAAATTGACGACGAAAAAAAAACATTCAATATCTATTTTAACAGCAACAATAGCAGCAAAAGCAACACCAACGACAACTTTACGAAGACTTTACGTTGGTTAAAAAAAATAAAAAAAAAAACTTTTGATGACGAACTTGTTGACGATAATAACGATTATAGTGATAATGATGATGCCATTGTTCAAGATAATAATGATGATGTTGATCTCAATAAAGACATTTTCTAGTATTTTCATTGAAAGCCAACAAGTCTGGTCTAAAGAAATTTAATCCATAAAACACAAAAACAAAACACTACAAGTTTTCAACAACAATAACTGCTGGCTATAGTTGTTGAACTGGCAGACAGATAAACAGGGAGTCAAATATTCAATGAACATAATTTGTGAAAACATTTGCAACACAAATGTAAACATAAGATTTACCACTTGCCATCAACAATATCATGGAGCCTCCCCCTCCTCTAAACGTCTGGTTAAGTGCAACTTCTTGTTATCCTTCCACCTCCCTCTTTAACACCATTCAGTTAGCAATGCATGGCATTTTTAAACATATTAATCGGTTACTTATTTTAGCGAATAACTATCGCCATACATACCAATGCTACTTATTTGGTAAATTTAAAAGCGAACAAAAATTTTAATCAGAAATAATTATTCTGAAGAAAAGCGTTTTAACTTTTGTTTAATAGGTTTGTTGAGTGTTAGTCAGCTAAGTAGTACGAAAAAGAAAATGTTGTTTTAGCAAGAAAATGTGATTGGACATAAATGATGTGGCTGTCGCAAGTTTAGTACCTTCATTCGGACTGCTATTTAGTAATTTTAATTTAACGAAAGTTTAAGTTTGCTAAGCAGCAATTTATGGGAAATTATTACACAATGGTGCATGATCTTTGTTCTGGTAAGGAATAATATTGTTGCCGTGAAGCAAGTCAGTATCATGAATTTATGAAGTTATAAAGACCGGAGTTTTGAAATCCAGCACTTTTCAGAAAACGTAGGACTACTATTCATATCAGAGTGCGTGCTATAAGTGGTCAATCAGGTATATGATGGAAATTCGATTTTAAAATCGAAACGATTTAAAACCGAAGAAAGTTGTAAAAGTTTATAAGCTCGAAAACTTGAGCTTTATTTTTTCAGTTAGCTCGGCTCATTAGTTTACTTCAGCACACTAGTTCATTCAGCTCCCTAGTTCAGTTCAGCTCATTAGTTCGCTTCAGCTTACTAGTTCAGTCAGTTTAGACGGGCGAACATTTGGAAGAAAAACATATGGAATTCTTTTTTGTTGTTTCATTTACGTTGACACAAACGAACATGTTGTCGACAACATTTTTGTATTATTAAAGCAACTTTCAAAAAGCTAGGTAAAAGTAAACAAAGTAAATGCCAACAAAAAGTATCGCCGAGTACTGAACACAAAAACGATGCTCTCTTCCCCACCCGCAATGTGCTACCAAACGAAATGTTTCCCTTCCAAAAGTTTTTGTGTCTTAACTCAGACTTAGTTCATTTCAGCTCATTAAGGCCAGGATTCACTATCCTACACAATCGTACTATTCAATCACAAAAAATCTGACAAAATTCTGTACTATTAAAAATGGCGATGTAGATGCCACACTATCATACAAAACAAGATTTTGCAACTCGGATTGCATGAAAAAATACTCTTTTATGAATTTTTTTCA
The DNA here is from genome assembly GCA_949628195.1 of Phasia obesa. Taxonomy (NCBI): domain Eukaryota; kingdom Metazoa; phylum Arthropoda; class Insecta; order Diptera; family Tachinidae; genus Phasia; species Phasia obesa. The sequence goes on from OX451219.1 coordinate 41,589,193, forward strand.
AAATACATATTATCAAATCGTACAGACGTGTCAAAAATGTCAAAAAGTCTGTCACACACATAATTTCTAATCCATACTATCATACTTTTTTAGCACACATGTTGTTTTTGACAGATCGTACGACTGAGTATGATAGTGAATCATGCATGGCCTTTAGTTCTATATTTCTATTCTATTTTTAACCGACTTCAAAAAAGAAGGAGGTTATCTATTCGTCTGAATGTTGCTTTTTTTATGTATGTAACCGCAGAACTCAGCCATTTCTGAACCGATTTTTTTTCTTTATTTGAAAGGTTGTGCTTTCAGCTTGGTCCCATTTTAAAATCAGTTCATTATATTAAAAATTAAAGCATGTCCCCATACAACATACATGTTTTTTACGTGTATTAAGAACCGTAAAGGGCACCAAATTAAAATTTTAAAAAATTGCGTGTCGCTATAGCTCCCAACAGCAGAAATTAATAAAAAAAAATTAATTTAAAATTTAAAGGGTGCCCCCATAGGTGATGTAATTTGACTTATTTGAGTCTATCTTTTGAACCGTTATAGGCAAAACCTTAAAAATTTGACAGAATGTCGATTACTCTGACCGTTATAATAAAATGTATAAATATTCACAATTTTAAAGGGTGCTCTATTAGTTCATTTAATTTGATATATATGGCCATACTTTTGAACAGTTGTACACAGACCGCTGAAATGTACAAAGAACCTGTACTGCTAAGTCCGCTATAAAAAAAAGTATAAAATTTGAATTTGGAAATAAAAGGGTGTGCCAATAGTTAATGTAATTCTATGTATGTGGCCAAACTTTTGAACTGTTATAGACAGACAGCTAAAATTTACAAGGAACTTGTACTGCAAACTCCACTATAGCAAGTATACAATTTGAAACTAAAGGTTGTCCCCATAAATTATGTAATTTGATCTATATGGCCCTATCTTTTGAACTGTTAAACACAAACACTTGAAAATTAGGCAGAATATGCACTACTTTCTCTGGTATGATATCAAGTATAAATATTTGGAATTATAATGTAAAGGGTGTCCAAATATTTCATGTAATTTGATATATATGGTTAAACTTTTTAACCGTTATATACAGATAGTTGAAATTTACAAAGAATCTTTGTGGCCAAGTCCTCTATAACAACAGGTCTTTAATTTGAAATTGTAAAACAATAGGTGATGTTATTTGATTTATGTGACCCTATCTTTGAAACCGTTATAGACAGAGGTTTGAATGGTGTCCCCATAAAAGACGAATGCTGGTGAAAATAGCATAAATTTTGAACAGTAATAGCGAGAGACTTGACATTCATATAGTCTTTACTTTTTTCCGCTAATTTTGGCGCATCTATTATTCGGTTTAAATCTAATTCTTACAAATTACTTCTTACATTTTTAGTTTATAATTGGTGCCCTTCTATCTGTTTTGAAGTCGGTTTTTTTTTCGCAAAAATTATTATTTCTATATTTCTTTTTAGTTTACTTTAGCTCATTAGTTCATATTGTTCTTTAGTACATACATATATACGGAATTTGACAGTAAGAGTAGCAGCAAAATTGTTTTGTGGTAGAATCGCGATTACATGTCAGATATACTTGTTTTTAATGATGATTTATTATAAAATTAGTATTGTACCAGTCTGTCAGTCTGTCAAAATTAATCTTAAATAGTAGATGATTGTAGAGAAAACTATTAATTTTACAGCTCCGTACCCAAAGGGCACAAACGTAACCCTATTGTTTTCGCTACAATGTGTGTCCGTCTGTCAGCGCTTTCTGTCTCTGGAACCGTATTATGTAGATTCTTAAAATTTTCACGTGACGCGATTTTAACGTATACGAGTATGTCCTTATTTTTCGAAAATTGACTTAGAAAATATTTTTTTAATTATTGGCCAGCTTTATCTTAGTATTTTTATGTTGCTGACTCATTTATATCGGCTGCTCTCTCGATAAAATTTAGAATAAAATAGGCCGTTTCGTTAACAAAGTTGCAAGTCTCTGAATTGGGAAAATGTAAAAAATTTCCGTTTTTTCAGGATTTTCTCCAAAAAGGTGGTATGTGTACAACAAGTTACATCGTTTCTATTAAATTTGAAATATTTTAAAGACATCCTAACAAAAGAGAATACAATAATTAGGTCATAAATTGTAACGGTTCTTCCTGAAGCCCTATCCAAACATCGCTAATTTTAAAACAAAAATTATTATTTGTTTTAAAATTTCTCCGAGTGAAAAGTATTAATTCGAAAAAAGTATATTTTTAAAGCTTCATTTTATGGAAATATACGAAAAACAGTACCGTGGTTAACAAAGGCAGGGTAAAAAAAAGTTAATTTTATGGAGCTCAGAATTCTCGTTTTAGAAATTCAGGTGTTAGAAAACGTTCTCTTAGTGTCTAAAATAAAAATTTCTTTAAAATAAATCACATAATTTGTAGGAAATATCCCAGCGGGAAAAAATTCATATGAAATTTATAGTCAAGTTTAAGTTCGTTTTATTCTCTCTAAGAAAGAATAATTTAAATTACAAATTAGGTGATAGTATTAAAGAAAAATTGGGAAAATTAAATTTTTAGACACCAGCAGAGCGGAAAGCACATTTTCTAGACAGCTACTTCTGTCATCAGCACTCTTCGTATCTATCTACTTAGATACGTATATAATTTATTACGTATATATTTAAATATATAATATATATTTAAATATATAATATTAGAAAGAAATTACTCAGGAATCAAGAAGGTAATTTCAACCGACACAAAAAGTACATATTGATTACCACGTATGTATGTATATTCCCAAATTTTCAGAAGAAGACTGTTCGTGTTTTTCCCCTATATTTTGTTAAAAAAAAAAAGATTCGTTGTCTCACATCGTCTTCATGTGGCTTTTTTATTTAAAACGCAGTTTATGTTTGAACGCGTACTAATAAAATTAAAATGCAGCAAGTAAAATTACATAAATTTTTCAAATATTTGTAAATAGAAATATTTTGTGTTAATATTAATATTGAAATTACTTATAGGTTTTTATTAATTTAACAAGTGTTAGTTTTAATAATAAATATAATAAATAAAATAAATAAAAATGTGTATATACATAAGTAATATAAATGTATACATTATTTTATGCTTTAGAAATAATGAGTTTTAAAATTAGTTCGCAGGATACATTGAAATGATGCATTACTTTCCTAGTACATGCTCCGTGTTAAGAACAATGGATACTTTGTAGTACCTATTCATTTCCTATTGATTACCTTTTCCCGCTGGGATTCTTAGTACTATTTAAGGCATTTCACACTATAATACAAGTATTAATACTTTTGAATAAAATGCAACTTTGATCTATTCGTTGTTTGTATTGTTTTTCAAAAAACAATAACAACTCGTCATGTCAGAGTTTCATTTTCCTCAAAAGTATTAATACTTGTATTATAGTGTGAAAAGCCCTTTAGAAATAATTGTACGATATCAACCCTGATAATACGTTATATTGTTTCTGAAAACAACAGTTCAAAATAACGTAAGACACATAGCAAAAAGTGTACTTCAAGAACAGCTTCTTATTACTCAAAATATATTTCTTGTTTCATGTCACTCTAGATTTAAAATCATTGCTTCTATATCTCAAATAGTTTTCAAATTATATAGTTTTTTGCTTCTCATGAAAACTTATGAAATATGATTACGTTATTTTGAATTTTAGGTATTGATAAGTACAGTGAAAATTCTCCCGTAGGCGATCACCTCTCTTAAACAGACAATTTTCCAAGTCCCTTTATTTTCTATAAAATACCTTTTTTCTATAAAATACCGCCAGTAGACGGACAAAAAAAACCTGGAGTGGGCTACACTCAACTTTACCATACCCAATGTACAGATATTTTTATGGATATATTACATAAAGAATTGCATATGGTCATTTCCACAATGTCGAATGCGACATTCGTATGCATTCAAATTGAAAAAAAAACATATGGCAAATCATTTTTTTACTTTGACAAAAGGCGAATCTTATAGCTCTTGATTAGCACTATAATTGGTGCTAAGGTTGATTTTGGACAATTGTTTGTTTCCAAGATAATGGCAAAAAATCAAGACATTCGCATGCGACAAAAACAGAAGTGGCTTTTAAAGCAAACAAATTAAATACGAATTTCAGCGAAACGGAAAGGAATATTTTAAAGCGACTAATTTTAAAATGTAGTGCATTTATGTATCTTAATAATGTTTTTTAGTTTACTCAAAAATATTAAGTAGTTTTTTTTTTGAATTTTAATCACTTTCGCACGCTACATTTTGTTCCATCATACTTTTTATGTTTATTTCTTTACTTTTTATATAATGAGATACTCATTATTTTATTTTAGCCTTTTGTGCATGTCGTTTGGCATGGCTTTCTCCACTTTCTTAAACGTTTTGCCAAGGTTTGTCTACATTGGTAAGGTTCGTTTTGGCTTTGAAGTGCGTTTGACATTTCTAGGAGTTTTGGGCGTATCTCTCTTTGTCGTATGCAATTATAAGTCCGTTTCTCTTCAATATTAACTTCTTTAGCCTGCGCTCTCCACGTCTGTCTAGCTCTCCTGGTTTTTTAATTTATAGTGTTGTAATTTTTTTCATCATCCTTTATTTTTCTCTCCTCCGTTTTTACTCATCTATATTCAAAAATTTTATATATTGTATTAATAAAGATATTTTATAAAACAATATTTTTAATTTGTACATCTTACACTTACGATGTCGCACGCTAAATACTTCAAATTAGTATAGAGAGCAAAGCGTTGATTATTTTCTAGAAATATTGTTTGTTGAATTTGCAATAAAAATAACTGGTTTTTACTAATATTTGATGCTCATTACACAAATACCTTCGATTTTTCTTATATAATTTAAATATAAACCAAGATTTACAACAAATTTGAATGCATAATGTCTCTCATTAAGATAATCAAAACAAAACATGCAATAGAAATGTTTAAAACACAACTTTTGCACTTGTTCGACTTTGCATTCGAATATTTCAAAATGTGTTATGAATAAATTTAAAATTTGTTTACATTAGTTAAATTTGATAGATTCCCTATAAAAAATGTTAAAACAACAAACTTTTACAGACTTTGAATTTTTTGGCTGCGGTTAACATTTTTGTGGAAATGCCCATATACTGAAAACTATGACATTGAAATATATTTCGAAGATGCAAAAACTCCAGAGGTAATATCAAGTGATTCAGAAGAGGAATTTGCAGAGCACAAAATCATTCAAATTAAATCATTCGATGAAGCATTTGAATGAATGAATTAAAAATGTGAATAAATTAAATACTTAACTTGTGTTGGAATTTGTCTATTTATTAGACATAATTGCATATTTAATAGCACAAAGTCCTGACCTTTTTTAATAACCTATACCGTGAGCGGACACCTCCCGTCAACGGTCAAATCTGCTGTGACGGTCGGTGTCCGCCTACGGGAGATTTCACTGTATTTCTAAAAAAAAAGTCATAGTTTTTTTTTTATAAACAGACAACACAACCTGCCAAGCTTTTTGCTTGTCTGCAGAAAACACCCAGAGTCTTTGGCAGGACTCGAACCCGCAACCCCCATACTGATAGACTAGCGCGCTACCAATCGGTCTATCGAGGCACTGTAGCTCTCCTCTTCAATGTAACTAAAACATTTGTAGTCGTATAGCGGTGTAGACGCTGTCATCTATGTGTTTAAAGCATTAAAGACAGATACAAAGTCAAAAATTATGTCCTAGTGTATTAAAAATAAGGAAGTGCGTCCGTCCAAGGGACAATAATTATGGCACTGACGTTCACTCAAAATATCCTCTCCGTAAACGGCACATACATAATTATTTTCTCGCTTGTACTGCAATTTTTACCCTAGCGGTAATAAAAAAGCAAAATATGACGTAAATGCTCACTTGATTTTTTCATATTTAAAACGGTGCAAAAAAAACTACGTAACATATGGAAAAAAATTAAGGTTAAATGTCAAACATCATTTGACATTTCAAACATAGTTTAGGACCTTAATTTTGTCAAAATATAAAATAATTTTGCGGTTAAGTGCAAGGTAAGATATCGGGAAATGCAACTAACGAAATCTCTATAATATAAACGAAATTATAAGATTGTCTTCAACGCTCGACTATCTTTCTTTGGTTTGGTCTTTTAAATAAAGGTGTTTTACGTTAACAGATTTTAATTTTTGTTTTTCATTTCTCAGACACTCCCAACTATTTGATTTTTAAAAGAAAGGAAGAAACTGAACGATTTAATTTCCTGACAATTTTAACTAGACAGTAACTAGACAGTTTTCAAAAACATTATTTTTAATTTGATTTTGTAAATAGTAGTACACTAAACATCATTTTCTTGATATTTTACCATAATGTAATAATTTATTTAATAACCAAATCTTTAAATCGAATCTTAATAGTTTAATCGTAGTAGCAATATTTAAAATAAATTTCACCTGTTTGGAGGGTACACAAGATTCGGTGTATTCAAGCGTAAACTTTTTAATTGTTATTAAAATCTCTTTGAAGCACTTTGCATCCAGTTACACAGTTACAAATAATTTTAAAAACTCCAGACTGATATTGAAGGCGAAGTGAAAAGCCATCAACCAAAATGATGATCTATACCGTTTGAAGCAAACTGTATGATCATGTTTATAGCTTGTTTAGTTTATTCACTTTTAAATAAAACAAGATGCTAATAAAACCAGCAACAAAGTAGCATAATATCATGATTAAATAATCAAAGTTGCTGAGCTCTTTGCTAAAGATCTCGCCGGTTTGAAATGGTTCATAAATTTTGCAAACTACTTGCGTAAAAAGCAGCAAAAGACTCAAAATCACTAAATATTAAAACAAAAACTGAAACAAGAAAAAACATAAAACTTGTCTAATCTGGATAAATTTTATTATCAATTGGAAAACTACGGACAATAACATCATAAAGCACATCATAAACAACAACATACTGTACTACGAACATCATTGCTGCGATAACGATGACTACCTGGCTCCGTGCCAAGCCGATGGGACATAATCTCATCTAAGAAAAACCATCACCGTTAAAATTATTTAACGACTCACAGTCAGACGTTATGGGTGCAAAAATTATTTACAGGAGCAACCAACTTGTGCATTATTTTCAGCTTTTGCAACAAAAGACTATTATACGTCAGATATTAATAAACTGTTATCATCAGCAGCTAAAACAACTAGAGAGAAATAAATGGAAGAAATGACATTTCGTTGCAAAAAGCCATTGCTGATGCCAGATCTATTTTAAAACAAATCTGTCGATTTTAAAAAGAACAAGGGAATTGGGGAGAATTCAAAAGAATTTTAACTTTGTTTTATAAAGCTTCATTTTTACACCACCTTGAATTTTCATTTGTTTATCACTTATTTAAAGTACTAACCCACAACAAGCTAGATATAGTCCAGAAATATTTAAAACTTGCTTATCAAATATCATATTATAGCCAATATATAGGTTTCTGATAAGGCCAATTTAAATATGTCTTTGAAAAGAAGGTTGAAGTTAATACTTGTAATATTGGCCGTTGCACAGAGTGGTATTTTGCCCATCTAGACGGACATTAGGCCAAAAATTAAATTTAGGAAATGAAAAAATTGATGTGCGCAGATCGACAGACAACAAAAATGCTGCATGGTAAATTTTATAGGCTTTTGCTTAATATAAGTCGTTTTGGGACACTGTTAAAATCAGGAAAGTTGAGTTAATTTGTTTCTATTTTTTTTTTTTTTTTGCCAATATCATCTTTATTCTGTTTTTGCTTATCTGCATAGTGAGAAACTTTTTTTTGTCAGTCATAAAATGTTTGGGTTTTTAATTACTTAATAATAAGTACAAAAATATGTTTTTTATTTAAATTACTACACCTAAAAGAAGGCTTTTTGAAGCTTCGAGAGTATAATGGAAAAAGGGTATACAAGATTGGAGTTATTCCAAATAGTGCAGGAATCCAATTGCAATTTCAATATATTGGCATTCAGCAGAAAGAAAAATGGGCCGATTTTTAACCATGCATGAAGTCAGTTTGATGCTGATTTATTGATGCATGCTGCCCAAACACAATAACAAACGTTTGGAAAAAATTATGCTCAAGTCTGCTTAAAGAAATTATGTATTTTCCGACAAGACCTCCAAAGTTGAAAAAAGCTGTACAAAAGATAAAGAATTTTCGCTGACCTTAAGAGTTGCAATTACTAAACAAAAGTATGGGAGAAGTAATAAAAATTACTTCTGCAGATCCAGTCTTACGTAAGCCTGCGATCTGTAGGATGGGCAAGGAGTAATACCGAAAAAGGCAATTTATTTGCTGGACATTTGAAAAGGGTTTTTACTCCATATATAACGACTTATATAGTTGAGTTGTCAATTGTCGAGGCCAGTGCTATAGTACCGCTAACATTTGAATTCGGTGATATTGAAAAGGCAATAACGCATTTAAGCACCAAAAAAGCCACTGGCGTTGATAAAACTAGTAACAAGATGGTATTTGAGTTGCCCCTTATAGATCGAAAAATCATTATTTTTATTTTTAATGCCATATTACGACTTGATTCCTAAACCAGGAAAAGACCACACAAAAATTTAATCATACAGACCTATAAGCCTTTTATCTAATATGTCAAAGCTGTTTGAGAGGATGTTAATAACTAAACCAAACCCTATTCTATAAGCTGCTAGTTAGTTATTTAACCGAACGAAAATTTATTGTGAAAGAAAGAGATTTTTGAGCTCGCCCCAGCCAATTGAAGCCGGAGTTCCCCAAGGTAGTATATTGGGGCCCTTTTTATACTTCTTGTATACTTCAGACATGCCAACTAGTATCCGAAAGACCCGAAGTAGCATCACGATATTTACAAGACCACATTTCCAATTTAGTAAATTGGTTGAAGAAATGGAGAATAAAAGTTAATGAACAAAAATGTACTCACATAACTTTCACTTTGCGTAGAGAATCTTGCCCCCCTATTCGGATAAATAACCAAACGATACCTCAGCTTTCAGACGTCAAATATCTCGGCTTACATCTTGACCGGCGCCTTACATGGAAACGCCACATAGAAACAAAGTTAACACAAATAAAGTTGAAAGCAGTCCAACTAAACTGGATTATTGGCAGAAATTCTACTCTCGCTTTAGATTGCAAACTTTTATTGTAAAAGTCAATTCTAAAACCAATTTGGTGTTATGGCATTCAATTATGGGGCACTGCCTCAGCTAGCAACGTAGAAAAAATTCAAAGGCGCCAAAATAAGATTCTTCGTAAAATTACATCTGCTCCTTGGTTTATAAAAAACTCGAACTTCAATAAAGATCTAAACGTGTCATCAGTTAAAGCAGAAATAGCGAAACTTGCCATAAGGTATTTAAAGAAGCTTGAAACTCATCCGAATCCACTGGCCCGTAACAGACTAAATGAACCTGGTTACATTCGACTAAGAAGGAGGGACACTGCTTCACTCATCCGTACATCAGAGGGTTAACCCGCAAATTACAGTAACCGTGAAACATACATTTTTTTGGACTTAACAAGTATATTTATATTTTTAGACTTAAGATATGAGTAATTTTTGATAGTTCAATTATATTTAAGATACAATAAATAAAAATTGCCATTTTTCTTATGTTCATTTCGATAACTTGAAGGAACACAATGTGAAGAAGCTATTGAAGCTGTAGAAAGTGGAATTCCGAAGAAAGATGTTGCAAAACAGTTTGGTATTTTGCCTTCCAATATGCCGATGATTTTGAAAAATAAAGATCGGATCACTGGAAGTGTCTCAGGTTTAGGAAGAAAAAGGTCACGCCAAGGAGAGTTTCCCCGTCTGGAGGAATGTTTGCTCAAATGGATTAACCAGTTTAGGAGACAAAACGTTCCCATTGGCGGATTCATGTTAAAGGAAAACGCCAAATCTTTTTCTCAGTCTCTTGGGATTGAAGGATTTGCTGCAAGTGAGGGTTGGCTCTCAAATTTTAAAAACGTCACAGCATCACGTTTAAAAAGATTTGTGGAGAGAGTGCCACTGTGGATCTCAGATATTGAAACCACTTGTGATAGGAAAATCTGCAAAACCTCGCTGTTTCAAGGGAATAAAGTCACTTCCCACAACTTATCGCTCAAACAAAAATCATGGATGACGACAGAGTTGTTTAATGAATGGCTGACTTCGGTTAACAGTGATATGAAAAAGAATAAACGAAAAGTTTTACTATTTTTGGACAATTGTATCGTACAGATGTGTTCTAGATTAACGTGGGTACCTGCAACGGTGGCTTAATCCCACGGTGCTCCAAACACCGAGTGAAACTAAGACGTAGACTAGCGTCCCCACTGTGTAGTAACGTTAGTAACGATAACGTGACCTGTGTAAGGGGCACGATATACGCAATTCAGGTGTGTCGCACAGTCACAGTGAGTAGCAATTCTTAGAACATGGCAAGCGATGGACCCATGTTCTAACCTCTTGCTTAGGGGATGGAGCCTACCCAACTCCTTCTGTTGAGAATGCAACAGCACATTTTGATCAACAATGCATCCACTCTGCATACATCGTGTGCCACCACGTGTACACCCGAAGGGGATATCACCAATAACCGAACACAGAGATAGGGGAGTCTCTGTGGGGCCACCGATTCCCGTGGTACCAGTTCTTTGGACACTGGTCGGGCTTCGAAGAGGACCCGTGTTGTAAAACAACATACCTTTTCTTCCAGATTTGGGGTCCAGGAACCCTAGCGTCTGGTGCCCCTATTTTCCCCGAGTGAACCGCGTCAAAGCATTTGCAATTTCCTGCTGTGACAGTTGGAACCCCCGGGGGTAAATTGTACCGTACATGACAACCCCCCAACATTAGATAACGTGTAATTGATTTTTTCCCTCCAAATACTACTTTAAACACTCATGCAAACTGAAGAAAACGCCGAACGGCCATATCAGTCGCAAGAATTAACGAATTCTATTCCCCCAGACTCAGGGTTGTGGTTTCTGCCTGACTGTAGTGAATTGACCTTTGAGGATTTTTTCCATATTAACGATGACATTGAAGTCCATGGCGTTCTAACTGATACTGAATTGTTGGCTTGTTACGATGAGGACGTGGAAGATAGTGAAGAACAGCCGCCAAAACTAGTGACATTGAGTAAAGCCCTACGGTCCTACGCCTTCAGGGCAGATACAAGTAATGACTTCTCCGTTCTCATCTCCATCGAAAATTTGCTGGACTCTGACAGATGGAAGTCGCTCACTCAGAAGAAAATCCCAGACTATTTTGAATAGGCATTGTTTTTTTATATAATACATACATATGTATAATAATGTATGTATGTATATAGTTGAAATAAAGTTAAATATGTATATATACCAGACATGGGGCGATTCAATTGCATTTCAATTACAATTACAGGTAATGTGTAATTGAAAATTTCCAATTACTAATTACATGTAATTGTAATTGAAATTTTAGTATCACATTTCAATTACAATTACTTGTAATTAGTTATTGAAATTTTTAATTACAATTACATGTAATTAGTAATTGCATGCGTAATTAATTACAAAATGTAATTGACATCCCCCAAGTCTGATATGTACATACATATGTGTAAATTCATTCAAACTCTTTTTTATTTGAATTTTTTCTTTTTTCCTCTCGATTATTTGAACCCGTCTGTATTTTGAACTCTCGGTAATTTGAACTTTTTTTCTGGTCTTTTGAGTTTCAAATTATCGAGAGTCGTCCGTATTTTGTTTATTGTTAATAAATATATGATAGTTAAAAATAATATATTATTTTTGAATATTTTTTTTCAAACAAACCATGTTGAATTTTATGGGTGTAAGAAACATTTAATGATAAAATTGTTACCAAAACTTATTTATCGGGACGAAAGTAATGTTACAATTAACTAAAATTTGTTTCTCGCAAACACAGAGAATATAATGTGGTTCCTGTGCCCATAACATAACCATGTTTTTTCCTTGCGGTGGAATAGCACAAGCCAGGAATGCAAGGGGATTAGAAAGCTTGGTTACTAGTATGGGAACTCCGTCTCTGATACCAGTCGATCTTGAGTTTCAATATAGTCATACTAACGCTTATGGAGCTCTGTGTTAGCAGGCATCTTTTCTCAAGATGGACAAGCAATGCTTGCAAGAGATTAGTCAGTGATGAAACTTTTTAGTGGTCAATAGAATAATATAACTGCGTTAGTGGTAGGTCATGGTTAGCTGATATATCATGAAAACAAAAAAATTAAATTAACAGCCTGCTTTGAAGTCTTCCCCTACATCTGTACATATAGTAAAACTGTAGAACTGCTCTGTATAGGACTGATGTTTACATGAAATAGTTTTTGAAAAACTTTCTTGCTGGTGGAGATATTAAGCGATACGGAATACAATTTTTGAAATTTTTATGTGTCTGACCGTCTGTGTATTCCTACCACTTTAAAACTACTGAACAGGTACCTTAATACTCCGTAAAAATGTCTCAAAAATGAACTGAACAAAATGCTGTTACTACACAATGGGGGTGCTAGTCTACACTTTATTTTCACTCGGTGGTAAGACCACCGTCGGATAAGAGCCAACACGGCTGGAAGCCGACGTTAATCTTGATCACATCTGTCCGCGATAACAACTAATAAAAATGGTATTTAAATTAAAAATTAAAGTGGATGCCCAAAAAAGAAATATAATCTTTTTAAAAATTTTCCTAGATTCTAAAAGTAGTTTCAAAAAATACTTATAATATATTTATTTTTAGTATCTGAAAATATACTTTGATTTTTGTGTCACCTTAACCTTTACCCATTCTAGTCGAAATATAGCCTATAAAAATTTCCGAGTGTTATTAGTGTTTGCATTAATTAATTAGTAAGATTTCGAACGAATCAGAGGATATGGTAGAGTGTAGTCATTAGCATTACATTAAATTCAAAATAATTATTTACTAATGACAATTAAAAAGAAATATAGCTGTTGTAGAATTTCTGGCAACGTTGACTGTATTTGAGAAAAAAAAACAATCGCTTTTCAACTACAATGCATTCAAACATTACGTCAATCATTTCACAATTATACAACAAAGAAATAAATAGGATCAACGAGTTACCCAGATAGATTTAGATCAGTTTTCTTTCTCATTTTTCAGTTTTGCTTTGGTTGGTGGCAAAATCTAACAGCAATAATAAAGAAAAATAAGTTAAAGTTCAATCACGTTTCATTTCTTTATAATTTTACGATTATGTTCTCATTTCAAACCAAACTACAAAATAGGGAAGGTAAAGTGGAGAATAAAAATATTTATTGTCTTTGAAAGAAATGAAAGGATGTTGATGTTGCTTGCTGTTGCTGTTGCTATTAATAATTTTGTTTTTAAATAAAACAGTCATTTTTCATCTTTAATCGCTTAATTTAATGATCACATTTATTGATATTGGAGGAGAGCAAGAAAGATTATGACCCTAAAACACTTTGCAACACGATGTCGACAGTGTAATACTTCAGATTAATAAAAAAAAAATAAATAAATAAATTGTGGTATAAAAAATAAAATGCTTTCGTCGAACAACCCAAGAGATCACTTAACCAACCAAGTAACTGTGTACAATGGGATGAAGTGTTAGTCGATCATGTTAAACAAGTTAATTTATCATTACCAACGAGGAGAAACAAACAACAAGGAATCTGTGAGGAATCTAATAAAATGGAAAGTAATACAAGCAAGAGTATGAAAAACAAATTGCAATATTATTATTGAAAATTCCAATTTGTTAACACTTTGGTATCATTATTTATGGAATTTATTTTATCAGTAAGCCTTATCAAAACTAATGATAAGGCTTATAATCTTTTTAAATTGTTACAAGTTTTATATTTAATATTTTCTTTTATAGTTACTAGTTATATTTTTATAAGTGAGCTGTTGTTTATGAAAGTAGTATAAGTCCATTCCATCATGTATTGTATTTGATTTATGTAAATAAAAAAATAATTATTAAAAACATTAAAAAACAAAATTTTTAGCTCCAAATTGACATAATTTTCAACTTATACCAAGTGAGTGATTAGTGTGCCACTACACTTTATACATTATTATAGAACTTAACTTTTCATATCTTTGATCACAGAACAGATTATATTGATTGATTTTTATTGATAATTTGACGATTGGAAAAAAATCCTTTAGATTATTTCGAAAATTTATTCGCAATATACAATGAAATTTTATAATCAAGCTTAAGTTCGTTTTTATTCTCTCTAAGAAAGAATTAATTAAATTACAAATTAGGTGATAATATTAAAGAAAAATTGAGAAAATTTAATTTTTAGACACCAGTACGAGCGGAATGCACATTTTCTAGACAGCCACGTCCTCATCAGCACTCTTGTATCTAATCTACTTAGGGTAGTGTTTTAGCTGTAAGCATCATCTATTTAACCATGCGAAATATCTTTTTGCATGGCCGAAACTCTTCGATTTCCATGCCCCAGCTGCACTAAGCCTTATTGCCGAGTTCACGGCCAGCTGTTTGGCCACTATATCGGCTGGAAGCCAGTGCAACATTGTTAACAGAGCCTTTGATGGCGTCGTGCGTATGGCACTCGTGATCATCAAGGCTGAAGTGCGTAGTACTTTATTTACTATGCTACAGTATGTAGGCTTACCTAATGCAGGCCACCATACTAGCGCTCCATACATTAGTATGGGCTTTATCACTGTATTGAAGAGCCAGTAGGCATTTCCGGAGCTAATGCCCCAGTTTTTACCTATGGCCTTCTTACAGGTATATATGGCTATTAGAGCCTTGTTTGCCCTAAATTGTATATTAGGGTTCCATGACAGTTTGTAATCTAGAATAACACCTAGATATTTCGCTCTGTCAGATAATTTAAGCTCCATTCCGTTTAGGAGTGGTAGCGGAAATGTAGGAAGCTTGTTTCTTCTGGTGAATAATACAAGATCCGTTTTCTGCGCATTAACACTTAGACCACTTCGGTGCTCCACTTACTAATATGTCTAAGTGATGTTTGCAAACGCTGCGATAGAGTGTCCAGGTGTCTACCTGACACAGCTACTGCAACGTCATCCGCATATGCTACAGTTGTGAACATCATGGAGTCCAGCACCGTAAGCAATGAGTTTATGGCGAGGTTCCAAAGAAGAGGTGACAGCACCCCTCCCTGTGGCGTCCCTCGTCTAGCTGCCCTACAGACAGTAGTCCGCCCCATATTGGATATGATGACTCTATAGGTCAGCAAATTCCTAACGAAGCTAATAATTGACTGATTTACATCCAGTCTTTCCATGAGCCCCCTTTTTCTTTTGAATTTTAAAGCTATGACAGTCCAATGTTTTTTATAGTTTCATGGAAATTATACTTTGCTATTGTTAGTATTTATCACTTGTATTTATCACTTGTAAACAAAAAATGTCATTTATTATTGAAATATTTATTTCTGAATTGCGAATATAAATGAATATGAAAAAGATTTAACTGAAAAAAATGCTTTACAGAAACGACTAAAAGCTAAAAACTTACGGAAACTTTGCAAGTTTTAAAATATAAATCTACACATATAATAAAACAGTAACTCATTTCCGTCTGTCTGCCTGCTTTTCTTTTTCGTTCGCATCACGTAAAAACTACTGGATGGATTTTAACAAAATTTTGTGAAGAGATACCTAAGTATTCTGATCCCAATATAGGATACTTTTTTCCGCAAAAATATCTTATTTCTAAGAGAAAGTGGAGAAAAAGCAGTGAAAGTACGGAGTTGAAGTAACCGGATATGCATACTTTATTTTTTATAAACTAAAAAATTGTTTACATCTTAAATTCAAATTATACTAAGTTCAGCCATTGACGAATATGTGAAGAAATATACGCCGAGGTAAATATATTTTTGAAAAAATATAGCATGCGATAAAAAAATTGTCTTATACATTTAGTACATGTTCTTTGGACAAAATGTTTGTTAGTATAATCTGTTGTCTTGCTTTTTCATCAGGTTTAATTCCCTGAGATGGAATGTTTTGGACACAGTGGCTATTTCCCTCAAGTAAACTGATATACTAGAAATTTTCACTTAGTCACATTTTTTAAATTTTCACAAACTCAATTTGGACAAAATGTGAGGACAGTTTGTTAGTATAATCTGTTGTCTTTCTTTTGAGCCAGATTTGATGCTCAGAGACCCGAATGGTTTAGAAACACTAAACATATTTGTGAGAAAAGGATATGCATGGGGAAACCAACAAAAATGTATTTAACTCGACGTACTAATCTTAACACACGTAGCCTGAGGAAGCTGTCTTCCGCGTGAAAACGGGTAGATGTATATTGCTGTTTCAGGATATTTACTCAGGCCCTATTATTAGTTGTATTCGATTTTCGATCTTCGACGAACATCGAATGTGCTATCAACTGGTATTATGAGTTGATAGCACTGTCGAATCGTTGTATAACGAATTTTCTATTGAATGATATATTGCTTTCGATGCTTGTAATGTAAGTATTTGCCAATTTTTTATTTTTTTTACAAATAAAATATATTATTTTAATTTCATGTAGGTCGAAGTTGTAAATACAAAAAAACAACTGGAGTTTTTCTAATGGGAAAATGAATATAAACAATAGTTCAACAACAAAAAAATGGAAAGAAACCTCGCAGTCGCTCGATTGTATGGGGCCACCCGTGGTCACATTAATTAATAATAAATTATATTGTAATACAATATTTATATATAGTGCCAGCTGATAAATATATACTGTTGTGAATAATTAAATTGAGTCCAATTCACAATAGCGCTATTTTTATCGAATGTGCGCCAGAATACCAAATGCAAACTTGTTCGATCTGCTCTTTCGACTGGAGTCGAATATCGAAAGTTGCTTATAATAGGCACCTCAATCAATATCATCCTGCTTTCATCCAGAAGACTAACTCGCTCAAAACCAGAAGATAATAAAACGAACTAGCATGAAGAAAAAATAAAATAACATTGAAAACCCCCCAATTGGCATACATGTTATGTTATCGTATAATACAGATATTATTATGTGAAGTAAAAACCCAAACCTGAAATTTTTACTTAATTCAAAGACAACAATATGCAGGGTACCTCATTCAATTTGAATTTAGTTTTTTCTATTGAGTAACAGCAAATACATTTTTTTAAACTAATTTTTATTAAAAATATTACGTTTTAGGAAATTTCTAGCAATTTAGATTATTGCAACATTTAATAAATTAAATTTTTCTAATAATATTAAATATTTGATGTTGAAAATTCTCTTTGGTTTTTTAATAACAATGAACATTTGAATGCGTTATTGATAAAAAAATCACTTATATTAGTATTACGACAAATAAATTTTAAATTAACTTTTGATTTAATTAAAACTTCCCGTAAATGTCATTTAAAAAAATTGTTCAAGTACAACGGGTACAATTAAAACTTGCTTACAGACGAACTAAACAAATGTCCACCCAACCAAAGAAAAAAAACTAAAATTTTATTTTACATTAAAACAAAAGCAAAAAATCAAATAAAAACAAAAAAGTTGATTAACTCCAAACGGTTAAAACAAAGAAAAACAAACACAGAGTAAAGCAAGTTAAGAGTGGAGACATGAAAAGTACAGCAATTGCATTGCCATTATCATCAACGCCAATGTAACTATCATTACCGCACTTTCCATTAAATAGCAAAACCAATTAATTTACCACCTTTTAAAACCAATTTAATAATAATTTTTTATCAAATTACTAACTTCCAATAAAAAAAAAAAATAATAAGGCTTACAGCAAAAAAAGGTGCAATAAAAAAGTCTGTTGGAAGGATGGATTTCATTGCCTGCCTCACTTTCCTTCACTTTCTTTCTCACCCATTAGACAACTGATCAGCCACAATACCTGTCATTGAACGTATAACGAATATTACAAGCATTGCACTGTTCGCCACAATTAAATGGCAAATTGTCAGCGGTTGTCCAGGGAAACAAGTATCATACGTTAATTAGTTTTTATGTTTTTAATGGCTTAACAATTATAGTAGGCCTTGGGAGCGAAAGAAGTTCGTTGCGCTGCCGTTTCGCTGTAATTGCATTACTTGTTTTATGTTAGAAGTTCAGTTCCCAAATAAATTTTTTCAATTTAATAAACAAATTTCGCATCACTATTTAACAATTTTAAGATAAATAGAACTTTTCAGGCTTGTTATGCACTTCCAGTAAGTTCGAAGCTATTTTTTATTAAAATTATACATATTTTTAGATACGAGTAGATGATGCTGCCATAGCACAGTTGAAATAAATTTGAGTTTCTAAACAATCCATTACATCAATGGTATGTGTATATTAAATTTGCTTGGACCAGTACTGAGGGGATAACTGAGAAAGTTGGTTAAAAGAAAAAGGATAGAGGACGTAAGGTTTCGTTAGGTTAAGAAGGGTAGTAGTGCTACTTTATTCTATATTGTGATTAACTTCTGTGTTCCCTGTAAGAACCTCCATTAAGAACCATCATTAAGTCAACCGATTCTCATAATAAACTTGACGGACACATCGGAATTGACCCAAATAATCTAAAAAATGTAAAAATATGTTGATTCTTGCATTTTCCAGTCTGGGCTACATGGTCCTACCGTACATGCACCTATTGAGTAGAGAGATTATGATTATAATGATTATAGTAAGTCACTATACGTGAAAAACATGTCGCTGTCGGAACACCCTTTAATTTTTATAAATTTCATAGTGGCCGTGTCACACATCTTTTGTACAAACTGGAAGATTTTACCTATTACGGTTCAAAAAATATGTCGTTATACATCCAAAACACGTCACTATCGGAAAACCTTTTAAATTTTTATTGTTTTTATAGGGGTGATAGTAATACACCATTTATGAAAATTTCACGAGTCTATCTATTTTGGTTAAAAAAATTTTTAATTTAATTTTTAGAGTCTACTTATTATCTTTCAAAACTTAGGCTATATACATGCTTATCACGTCACTAGTGGAACTACCTTTATTTTTTGGGTATAATTCTGAATGCTTGCTTAAAATTCAAACATAGTTTTAATTGCTGTCTGCAAATTTTAAAAGGTTGCCTTCTACAGCTCAAGAAATAAAGCCATAAACGTAAATAGCACGTCACTTTTGGAACACCCTATAAGTTTTAGTATTTCTTGATATAGCGGCCACAGTTATACACCTTCTGTGAAAATTTCAAGAGTATACTTACTGTAGTTCAAAACTTAGGCCATATACATGTTGACCACGTCACTATCGGCACACCCTTTAATATTTAGATTATTTTTTTATACTTGTTTATATAGCGAACTAAGTTTTAATTACTGTTTGTAAATTTGATGTGAATGCTTCCTAATAATAACACGTCTCTGTCGGAACACACTATAAGTCTTAGTATTTGTTGCTATGTTGTTGCTGACAGAAGGACAGACATTATAGCGAAAACAATAGGATTACGTTTTTAGCCTTTGGGTACGGAACCCTAGTAAAAACTATTGTTTAATAAAAATAATTTGATTAAATGTAAATTTAAATTGAAATCTTAATATTTTCTTAAAATATTGCAACTTTTATACGTTACTTTGTACACACTTTACATTTAAATACGTTTTACATAAGTCGTTGTATCAAAAAGGTACATATGTATATAACTCGATATATTTAACTTCACACGAAAGGAAACTAGTACTCGTATATCGCACTTTGCATTGCCCATTTTGAAAATGTTGTTGAACTCAACGTGTACACCATTAATACTGTCCCTTATTATATGTTGTAAGTTTGTAACACAGTTGCATGTCCAAGTAGTAAATGTGTCGTAAGGGCATTGAGTTTCCATTTAAATACAAGTACTCTAGCTGTGAACCACTAGTGACAAGTAAAATAATATGACCAATGGAGAGAAATCATAAAACCGTATCAAAATGCAACATTTGTTTTCTCTTGGTTTGTTGCGTTATTTTAATTTTAAATTTATTTAACAAAATAAATATACAAACTTGACATTTGTGTTAAGCTTGGGAAATTGTCAACAGCAGCAAAAATAAAGACAACAAAATATAAAACACAGCATAAATAAACAAATCCCAAGTGGATGTGACAACAACGGTGATGATGATCATCATGATCATAAAGATGATGATGAAGACGATAATATTCATGGAACACTAAACGGAAAAGTAAAATACATAAAAAACCGTTTCAGTGAAAAAGTCAAGAGAGTAGTAGCATGTATCACGAATTTTAAGATCACCTGCGGCTAAGTAAAATGTTGTAAGCAAATCTTTGAATTAAAGGCGAGGCAAATAATACACGGCTGGCGAATTACTGCAGACTTAAGTTGTATGTAAATGTAAGCGTTGGGTGACAAACAAATTGTTAGGTAAGGAATTAGAAAATAGAAAAATGACCTAAAGAAAAACAAAACTTTTTTAGTTACATAGTTACTGAACTATATTTTAGTCGATTAATGTGAAAAAGTATAATCTTTCAAAACCATAATGCAAACAAATGATCTTTTAAATGGATTATATTGCTCTTGTACCCTCATTCATTCTTGCTCTCAGCCCAAGAATCAACATCAATCAATTAGTTAAGACAAATGAAAGATCTAAAAGAAATGAATTATGTGCTGTCAGCAAACACTTCCATTTGAAAGGCAAAGCTTTAAAATAAATCAAAAAAAAGTTAAGTTGTACGAAGTCGCTGTGCTAAATGAACTTAAAAGTGACCGTACGTCTAGCAACGTACAGTTGCGGCAGTTTGAAAATCATGAAATGAATGATGTAGTTTTTTAAAATTACTCTATAAAAATTTCTCTATAAAAAAGTTTACTATTTTATTGAATACAATTAAAATTACTAAGAGAAAAAAAGTACAAATTGCTTTGTTATTTTCTATTTCAGTCAGCTCTTTTTGACATCTGAAAATAAATTGTTATCAACAAAATACATGTGGTGTTCAATTTTTCTCACTGAATATACTTCTCAGTAACATATAACAGGGTTGCGTTTCATATTTTATTCAATTAGTGTCGCATTTATGTACCAATTGCTGAATTTAGTAATTGAGTTCTCATATGGTAAATTGAGCTCAATTAAGCCCTTAATTGTGTAAATTCTCTAATTGCGCAATTAAAGCTTATATCTGAACAGTGTATTATGTTAATAATACTGGAGTGTTCGATTAAGAGACAGTGTACTCGCACATATAAAAATATTATTAGTAACTAGTGTTTATTAAGGCCCATTATTATAACTTGCCTTTAGCTAAAGTTAGGATTTTGTTGGAGTAGTTTTTCGTTATAATAATGAGGATAATGCTGATTGCTATAACTTGTCGTTATAGTACGTGATAGTTAAAAGTTGTTTTTAGCTGAGTTATAATATCGAAACACTATTTATCCCTCGAACAAAATGCTAACTTTAGCTAAAGGCAAGTTATAATAATGGGCCTAAATATCATTATTTGGTCATTTAAAAAATAGCAACAAAATTATCAATGACTCGAATGGTGTTTGTTAGCTGAACATTTTTTAATAAGGCATAACAATTCCTTAAAGTAAGACCAATTCAAAGAACATAAGTAGCTGTATAAAGCACTAATCTAGTGTCATCTCCGGCGGTAGTTAAAAATAACAATATGGTATTCACTTATTTCATCGTTTAGCATTACCTTTTTCATTTCATACTCAACATCTCGAACAAGCAATATGATTAAATATGCTGTTATTTAGAGCAACTAAATGCATGATGATACGTTTCATAAACAATGTTCAGTTAGTATTTCAAAAAATAAAAGAATAATTTTCCGCTAGTTGTATATTAGATTTAGTTAAATTTTCGCATACAACGTTTAAGCGTTGCGAAACGGACAGATAAACTTACTGGTCACACAAAATCTCTTACTTTGAGTGATACTCTTCGAATGCCAAGTCATTTAATCGCCAGAGGTTTACGATTTCATGAAAACCATTTGTTGACAGTCAAAGTATGGCCCAAATAATAAATGTTTTTCTTTTAGCCGTTGTTCATGCTAAGCAACACAAGTGATCATAATTGTTGCTGTTGCAGCCAGCGCAAAAAACACGGTTAGCAAATGTAATAAGTAATACGAACAACAATGTAAAACTTGAAACAAAATACAATAAAACAAAAACACAGCGTGTTGGTTAACGACGACGAGAAAAGAAATTATGGCAGCTACTTTAAAAAATAGTAATCATGACTTAAAATTGCTGCTGTAGCAAAAAATATGTTTGTTGTACTTGTTGCATGCATACAGTTGCGGATGCTGGTATTTTTATGCAATTACAAGAAAAGTGTAAAAAAGCTTGCAGTCACACACAAACCTACAACAACAAAAATTACATCTTTAAGCAAATCTAGAATATTTGTCACGTTCCACTGTTTCTCTCTGATTGTATTTCACAGATATTACAACGGACAATAGCAACAACAAAAGCAACAGCAACCAAAGCAACAAAAACAATATAAAACGCGTCTTACTCTAATTCTAAAGAACACAAGTATATGTTTAAGACGATGAAAAAATGAAAAGAAATACAATATGAAGACTATAAGTTGCATGATCATCATTTATTTTTACAACAAAAAAAAAAACCTACTCATAGATGGAAATAGTCATGTTGCAACCAAGAGAAACATAACAGCAACAGCAAAACACTAGTTAAATTAAAACAAGAACAGTGCAGTTATACAAAAACCAAAAGTCCATTCAAGATGTTTTTTGTACGATTAGTGGTGGCATGTAATGCATGTTTAAGATTTTCATATTAAATGCTCATAAGGTCAAAAAGTTTAAACTGCCAACATATTTCAAGTGTTTTGAACACACAAAACAACAACGAGTACTTTATTTGTTATCAAGAAAAACAACAATTAATAAAGAAAACTCATCAAACAAATGATGTCTACTTAAATATTTCGCAATTAACCAGACAGACAGCTGTGATTTAAAACAGAGAGGCTATTTGGGCTTGTAAAACAATTAATAATAAAAAACATGATGTTTCATTGACAATGACTAACTATAACAATTAACCGAGAGTTTTTAATATTTAACACAACTCCTAGGTACTTACTAGCAACTCCTTAAAATTCCCTGTTTCTATCACTTACATAACTAATTTCTCATTACTCATAGAGTCTAGCTCTTTAAACTACTGTCAAAAAAAAAATTAACTAAATTATTGCAATAATTAAATGTAACATTTATTTGGTATACTATAACAGGTCTAGTTTTAGATTCTTAACGGTATTAAATCGATTATAGTTTTGCATCGAAGATACAAGAATCACCGCCGGCAAATCTTATTTTGAGGAGAGCAGAATATCTGGATAATATCAGAAAGACCCAACTCCAGAAAATTGTGTTGTTCTTTGTTCAAAAAAGTATTTTTAAGCTTTGTTCAGATGGTTGTCAGATCTAACAATATTGTCATACCTAACAATGTGATGACAACGACTAGGCAATGAAAAATATAAATTAGAAGAAAATTGTCAGAAATGCTAGCAATTCGATTGTAAGACAATTATCTGACAACGTTGTCAGACAAAAAATTGTCAGTTCACAAGGTATGTGGCAAAAAAAGTCAGCTATACACGCAAAGAAGGGGACACCTTATAATTTTTTATTTACTTTTTGTGCGTGTTATTAAAACAGCAGTGGAGAATATCAGAGGAGTCACTATGGATCAATAATGGCCTTGTGAATCCACACATATACAATTATGTGTGATCTTCTATTAACCTAACCTACATTTTGTGTATAATACAAAGGCCGCCTATAACTCAAGACAAAGCCATATTCGTTAAAGTTTTAATTGATATTAGTATTGATTTTTGGGATCAACAACGGACCAATGCTCCTTACAAGAACAACAGTAACGTTAGGATTCATAAGATATATTACAGATACGTGTGTTCTATGGGAACATCCTTTAATTTTAATTTTTATTAAACAATCTGTTAACATAACACAAAAAAAAAATAAATTAAGAAAACAAAGTTACAACCTTCCTCACCCTCTTGATGTCAGTTAAAAAAAAACTAACGTAATAACAAGACCAATCGGTAGCAATACCGCTGATATTTTTATTTGAGTGTCGGTATCGTATAAAAAAAAAGGATAACGATGCGTCCTTAATAAAAACTTGATTACATTTTTTATTTTTATAATCAATTGACAAGTTACTACCTAAGTAAACTTATCATGTTTTTGTACAATCTTATTGACTTAACTATTTAATATTATCAAAAGACTAATTAATTAGTTAATCTTTCTAAGCATCATTTTTTTTTGCTAAATTGTACCTTTAACACTTTCGACAATTTTTCAATGTTCATGATTATCTAAATGACACTGTCATAATTTATTCGCACCAAAAGAAAGTCTGTAAAAAAACATTTTGATCTTTGCACTAACAATTCGCATTTTAAACAAACATTGAACATTTTCAAGGCGTTTACACAATAATTATTAAAAGAAAAACACTACAACTGAAGCTTCTTTTTTTTGTGTTATGATCAATGACTTGCTAATTTATGATGAATAAATAAAAAAAAAAAGTACAATAAAATGAAATGGAACAGTTTGAAGTTGTGTTTTAACATTAAAAAACAAAATAACAACATAAAAGGTTTAACAATGACGACATGCAAGTGAAAATATACAAGATAAAAAGTAACACACATGATCGTTGAATCCATTAGGTCCACAATGTGGGGTGTGCATCCATTATTATTGTTTTGTAATCATTTCTGTTTAGTTTTTTATCGCTATCTAAAATAAAAACTATTTCATTTCATCAAGCTAAAACCACTATGATTTTTTATAATCCCTAATAATTTTAAATTCATTTTTATTGCGGCAAAATACGCGCTGTTCATTATTCGTGGGTACCATTTCCAAATTTATATGTAACGAAGCATAAAATTCTCAAACATGCCAGATAAATGAAGAAAAGTCTTTTTATCTACATTTCCATCGCATTTAATGTTCTAATATACGTAAAAATATTAGGAAAAACTGTATTTCAAAGAGCCATTAACCCAGAAAATTTTATTTTCACCCTTTAAAAATGGAAATACATTAAGGGCCGTTGTTATAGCTTACCAATAGCTAAAGTTAGAATTTTATCAGAGAGATAAGTAGATTTTTATAACAATAAGGAGTTAAATTACGATAGTTAAAGATTATTTTTAGCTGATTTATAATAACGAAAAACTACTTATCGCTCCAATAAAATCCTAACTTTAGCTATTAGAAAGTTATTATAAATGGCATAAATGTGTTTTTTTATATTTATTTTATTATGTTTACTTCATATGTAAAAGTTTAGAAGAACGCTAAATTGTTTCTTTGTTAGATTCTTATCCTACTCATAAAAGAACCGCAGTACCATTTCTGATTTGTCTGTCACTGAAATATATCCTATTCACACAACCCCATTTAGAGATTGTTACAAGATCGTAGTTAAGCGAGTCAATTATAAGTTGCATCATGGGCTGAATCTCCGGCGAGCTTGGCCTACTTTTGAACAAATATAATAAATGCTGCTATCAATTGCGAAAAAATAGATAAGATTGTGAGCTGCCTATCTTTATCTAATAGCGCAAAACTCCAAATTATCCTCAAATACATATACATATGCAGCACAGGGAAAAATACAACTGTTGCTTATTTATGTGTGTGAAGATAAATTCGAATTTAACTAGCAGAGACATAAACCAAATTTTTTAACAGAGCTCAGTTTGCAGTCAATATCCAATTATTTTGGAGGCTACAACTTGGAATCGGGAAAAGTTCCACAAAAAAAATTGGGAATGTTGCTCCGAGCGATAATTTATAAAATTAAAACATTGGAATTTCCAAAATACCTTATGAAAAGCAATAAAAAGAGTTTAAGTTTGAACATTTCTGGGGAAGATTAGTGTTCAATATGGAAAAATGGTGATGGGCTGGTATAATACACCATATACAAATGGTGGTCCAAGTAGTACTTACTGGACCTATAATAGTGGGATATCTGAAATAATCTTAGAACTTGAAAAAAACCTGAGTTTTTAAAAATAGCCAAATTTGAAAAATTTGGCCACTAATCTTCCCCAGAAAATTTCAAATTTGACTACTTTTAAAAACTCAGCTTTTTTTCAAGTTCTAAGATTATATCAGATACCCACTATTATAGGTCCATTAAGTACTCCCTGGACCACCATTTATATACGGTGTTTATACCAGCCCATCACCATTTTTCCATATTGACCACTAATATTCCCCAGAAATTTTCAAACTTAAACTCTTTTTATTGCTTTTCCTAAGGTATTTTGGAAACTCCAATGTTTTAATTCCATAAATTATCGCTCGGAGCAACATTCTATTTTTTTTTTTTTTTTGTGCAACTTTTCCCGATTCCAAGTTGTAGCCTCCAAAATAAATGGATTGATATTTACAGTGAATGTTAAACTAATAACAGTGCTCTGGTGACTGCAAAATGAGCTCTGTTGACTGCAAAATGAGCTATGTTGACTGCAAAATGAGCTTTGTTAAAAAATTTGGTTTTTGTCTCTGCTAATTAAACTCGAATTTATCTTCACACACATTGCTTATTTTATCTTTTGAAGGGTATTTGGCTCAATATAGAACTTAAGCACTAAAATGTTAAAGTGGAGGCATATGGCTTTAATAGGTGCTATACTGACATTTAGAACCATAGTGTGATAGTCCGATATACATATGTAAGTATGAATTACGTTAGGGAACAACTGCAGAAAACAGCTGTACAGAGTTCAAATATGTTCTTCTTTAATAGGGCTTACGGGTTGTTTATTTACTAATTCATTCAGAGGCTCTAAATGCTATACGGCACTTGATTGCAATAGACCTTCTTTGACGAATCTATCCACCAGTAAGTCAGCCAGATTTTCTGCATTTTCTATGTTGCTAATGTCTTAGATAGGCTAAATTCGGATTTGAGGGTACCTATCGACTATATAATATCTAAATTAAACTTTTACAGCTTTTTCTAGATATTGGTTTCTTCTAGACGGAAATGTAAAAAGGGGTAGGAATATATATAACTGCCCTATTATTCATCAGTTTGCTAATAATCAGTTGACTGATCTACCACTGAAGTCATTTACTCCATCTTCAATACTAGGGATGCGTTATCTAGGCGGGGTCGTCAAGCTGTGAGATCCCGTTGGAAATTAAGAGAGACGAAGACGACGCTTAAGAATGCAAAATTCTGTTGGTCAACATTTTTAAATACCTAAGTTTCGCATTAAAGAGAAACAAATCTTAACAGTAATAAAAAATGTTTCCAAATTTAATATTTAACTTTCAAGATAAAAGAAGTTACTTTATTAGTCATCATTCATTATGTCATACTTATTTGTGTCAGCTCTATCTACTTTTTGTATTTCGTTAGCCATCTATAATTTCGTAATAAAAGTAACTTAAAGATCGTTTTAGTAGCAAACTGAATGATGTGCAATAAACATGTTATGCCGTACCCAACGAGTATTTCAATTCAAAATCTTATTGATATTTGTTTATAACCAAATTGTCTTATCTAATACTAAATTAGGATTAGAGATCATGTTTTAATGTATGTCCAGCGATTACTAAAGTCTTCTTTCTTTGATTTTCTTACTGTTAAAGTTCTGATGAGCTTTTATAGCATTGTTAAAAATTCGACACCGTTTTTCTTATCTAACCGTATTGGTTTTATACATTCTTCTAGAAAAGTACAAGTCTATTCCTAAGATAAATAATTCACTTTTTGAAAGATTATTTCTTGTAACAACTGCTCGCTATTGCAACAAGCTGCCAAGGGAGTTCGGTTAGGTAAGTTTGCACGGGTCGCGGGCTCCGTGTAGAGGAGAACCGACTCAATTGGGTTCTTTTGGTCTCGTTGAGGGATGAGCAGGAAGATACCTACAGATCCACACTATAGGTTATGTGCAAAAACCATCCAGATAGGTCTGCAAGGTATTGCAGTATCGGGCTGCCAAGCAGCGCCGCCCTTTCAGTGGATAGGGCTGAGCAGTGACAGAGTATGTGCTTCACCGTCTCTTCCTCCTCCTCGTCCTGACAACTTCTACAGAATCATTGTAAGTAAGAATTAATCTCCTAGCGCAGGCACGTATAGTGCAGTACCCTGTCAGCACATCCAGAAGTGTGCCAATCTGTCCTCGAGGGGTTCAGAGGCCACAAAAGACTCGAGATAGTGCAGGTGGGCTCGTTGGACCATCTGGTTTGCGCAGCCATAAGTAGTTCCTGCTGGAAGTTATCTTTACAGCAACTTAGCGGAACGCCAACTAGTTGATCTATCTCCTGATCCTTAAGGTAGGTTCCAGATAAAGCAAGGCGGTTTACCGAAAGAAGTTACTTGAATATTTAAATCGATAAATATTTAAATCTTAATATTGCATAAATTATGAGTTTTTATTGTCGGTATTATTTTTTCTTGAATATTTTTAATTTTTCAATAAAGTATTGTTTTAAATTGATGTCGAATATAATTTTTAAATTTATTTCCTAATTTTTATAATTAAATATAGAGTTATATTATACACTGAACCATAAATTTAACTAAATACTGTTAAATGGAGTGTAGAATTGAGGAAAAGTAGGTACATCTATCAAACTTATTTCGTAAAATCTACAGACGATTTTAGTAATGATCCTTACCCGCGTTATTATAACAAAAAACTAAGCAATTGGCAAGTTATAATAGCGGGCGTTAATGTCCACTAGCAAGTCTAATTTCACAGGAGAACTTTATAACGTTAATGGTTGATAAAAATTTCGATGCTACGGCTCGGATGTACCGCATTCTGGAGATCTTTATTCGAAAAAAACCAATAACAATGTAACCACTGTCAAAATAGGTTGATCCACTTTAGGAACAATTTTTTTGTTAACTTAATTTTTTGTATATGAATCTGTAAAATTTTAATTTTTTAGTTAGATAATTTTTGGGAAATTATAATTTTTTCATTAAATTTTTATTATTTTAATTTTTATATTTTTTAAATTTTATTTTTTATGTTTTTGTAGACCAAATATGAATTCATTTTAATATTAATAATTGATTTGAATATGAATGGTACATTAGTAGCTTCCTACAATATTAGCAGTTATATGTATTAATGTCACTTTATTTTGAATCTTTTTGTTTTTATATATTTAAAAATTTAACTTTATTTAACAAACTAATTTGCATACAAGCAGAAAAAAATGTTACCTTGAAAAAGGCAAATCAAAAAAGGTAAATTTAAATTTAAAATTTGCAGCATAATTCATGTCGAATACTTTACGTTTATCGGCATCATTATCAGTTTAAACTTTTCTTGCGTTGATCAAACTTTTATTAAATTACTGTTGGTTTGTTAATATGGAGAGTGAAGAAGAAGTTTACCAAATTTTCAATTAAACTGTGAAACAAATTCAAGTTAGCAAAAGTTGTAAAATTGTATTAAATAAAAAAGATTTATAATAAAGACGAACAAATTTTATAAATACATGCAAGATGGACAATGGAATTGTTTACGGTAAAGCATTGCCTTTGAACACCAAATCGTTAACTAATCATTATATTCACTTAACTTTGAGAGAACGAGGTTTCAGCTTATACGGAGGTACGGACAGAAAACATTTCGTTGCTATTTCATACCTGCATGTCGTTGCGATTTAGTACCTGCATATCGTTACGATTTCGTACCTACATATCGTTACGATTTCGTACCTACATATCGATATGATTTCGTAACTACTATCGTTCCGATTTCGTACCTACATATCGTTACGATTTCGTTACTACATATCGTTGCGATTTCGTTTCAACATATCGTTGCTAATTCAAGTCAACCATTTCCTATAAAAATCGTTACGATTTCGGTAATATTTCGGTTGCGAAATCGAAAGACTTTTCGAACAGTCTTTACGAACTCGGAACATTTGGTTTGGTGGGTTAGTACTATGTGTGTTACATACATCCATACAAATATTATCTTTTTGTAATATAATGGATTTAGTATTTTATAAAAGTAAATTACAAAAGTAGTCGTCTAATTATCTCCAGAATTGCGTTTGAGAAGATATCAGTAGGAAAAATAAATAAAACAATAAAGTTGGGCAAACAAATAAAAACAACAACAAGTCTTTTAATTAAATCTTCAATATAATGTATACGTTTCAGAACACTAGAAAGAACAAATATTTATCTTAAGATAAATTCCTTTTTTGCAATACTTTTTGATTTTTCTTGAAGTCGGATTTATCATTAATTTTTTGCTTAAATCTGGTGACACCTGTATATATTAAAAACTAAATGAATAAAAGGAATTGCGAATGACTCAATGATACAAATTATTTTCTGATCGTCTGGGAAATATTAGTTTCAAAACAATAACAGTAACAAATATGTATGCTAAAGACAACAAATGAGACAAGAACAGAAAAGATTAATGTAAATGAAGTATGATCAGTGTTGACACTTCAAGTGTGAGTACACTTGTAGCGTGTAGTTTGTAATAAAAACTTTTTATTTGCGTATGTGTATTTAAAAGTTGTTGTATGAGTAATTTTATATTTCCCTTTGTATTAAATCCATATTTATAAAAAGCCCTAAAAAGGTAGTCATGTTTTGTCGATTATGTATTTTGTTTCTAAAATTTATATATTAAAAAATGCTATGTACTAAAAAAGGGTCGAAACGGGAAAATGCAATGTATCTAAAACTATTTGTCTAATCTTTATAAAATTTGAAACACAGGTTTCTTAAGTTGATATAGTGAAATTTATAAGAGAGCGTGAAGAGCCATTAAATCGGGACATGCTGTTAATTTTTGTAGTTTAGAACATAATGGTTTCTAAGCTAATAAAAATAGATTTTAATTTGTTTGATTTTTAAAAGTCGTGTTGAAATTATTCAAATTAAATCTCAGTAAGATCAGCAATAACTAATCGGATTTGATAAAAAAACTAACGATTTATATCGTGGTCAAAGAGTAAAAAACTTTTCAATAAAACTTTACATTCTCCACAGTGTAGTTTCAAGAATTACAAGCCGATGTATTTAAATTAGTACACAGCCTAAATAGGCAACGTATCAACCCAACCATTAAATACGAAGCTGAGAATATTATGGTTCAGAGATGTTTTTCCGTTCATTGAACAGGATCAATCCATAAAGTAAGTGGGATAATGATTTCTGGGTAACAACAGCCAATTGAAAAAAAAAACGTCGTACAAATAAGTAAAAGTATAAAAAATCACAGAGACGAAATAATCTGTTTCCCGTATAGCAAAGAAACAAAGCAAATAAACTTGACACTTATGCAGTTGCCAGGTAAAGTTGCTAGAAAAATTACTTCACACCAGGGATGGCAAAATAAGTACAATTGTAATTTCCCCGGTACAATTAAAATCTGGTAAAAATAGAATCTGAAAAGTCAACATTAATATTTATGCTATTAAGGTTTAGATGAAAGAAATGTTAACTAAAACAGGGTTTTTGAAAACGAAGCTAAATAAAGGAGCTACTAACCTTTAGTAAATTTGTACTTTTCTAGTACAATTATCAATTTAACAGTTTTGACTTTAACGTTGTAGATGATTTCATACCCAAACTGTAGCGATTCTGACTTCTGAAACTAGGAAATACGTTATTTTTTATTTGTCATTCTTTATTTAATAACTGTCGAAATGTTCGTCAACAAGTATGAAGATCGGTCACTTTAGTTTAAAAGCGGAATAGAGATTTAAGTCATAGATTCGGACAAAGTGAAAGAAGAAATGAACAAGCTTTACAAAAAGGATTGGTGTAAGGATCGCGAGAAATGTTTGGCCACTGTGTTCTTCTCTATGAATTTCTTAGAAGTGCCACTTATAACTTCTGATAGTGTTATAATTCGTTCAGTTTTGACTTCGGAAAGGAGATTTAGTCATCGTTGGGTCCCTCTAAGCCCCTTAGATTATAACAAGACTAAGCCGATGAAAAATCCGAAACCTATTATAAAAAATGTTCGTTAACTGCAAAATACAACTTTTCCGGTGTGTGGGTCAAACTTGGCATATCTAAATATCATAGCCACGAGCTTGATATAGTCTGGGTTAAATCCTTGTTTCTCAATTTTATTTGAATATTACCTTTAAAGAAATAAGTAGACGCATTTGTTTTTTAAAATCTCATTTTTAGGGTTTCGTACCCAAAGGGTAAAAACGAAACCCTATTGTTTTCCCTACAATGTCCGTCCGTCTATCAGCGCCTTTTATCTCTGGAACTGTAATACGTAGACTCTTGAAATTTTCACAGATGATCTATAGCTGTTACCGCTATAGCAACAAATACTAAAACTTATAGGGTGTTCGGATAGAGAGGTGTTATTCACGAATATGTGTTTATTTCTTGAACTGTAGGAGGCATAGAGTAAAGATTTACAGAAAGTAATTAAAACTTGGTTCGCTATATAAACAAGTATAAAAAAATGAACCTAAAAATTAAAGGGTGTTCCGATAGTGGTGTGATTTGCATGTATAAGGCCTAAGACATGAACCATAATAGGTAGACTCTTGAAATTTTCACATAAGGTAAAGGCCGCTATAGTAGCAAATACTAAAACTTATAGGGTGTTCCGATAGAGAGGTGTTATTCACGAATATGTGCTTATTTCTTGAACTGTAGGAGGAATACACTAAAAATATGCAAGCAGTAATTAAAACTTAGTTCGCTATATAAACAAGTCTAAAAACTAAACCTAAAAATTAAAGGGTGTTCCGATAGTGGTGTGATTTGCATGTGTAAGGCCTAAGTTTTGAATCGTAATAGGTAGACTCAAGGCGAATATATTTTACTAGGTGGCAGCACGGCGAAGTTAATTATTTTCGCTTTACTTTTTTTTTGTGCATGGCAGCTGTCAAAAATTCGTTTATTTTTTTTTTAATTTGAGAAATAAAATTGTAATTATTTAAAAAAATTGTTTCAATATTAAAAATAAATACAAAATACTACCAGAAAAGGTAAGGAAGAAGTGTTTTTAGTTGGTGGATGTGATATTATAATTAGTGCTTTTGGCGTCTGTCGTACATGTAACCAACAACAAAATGCATGTTAGTGTTTTTTGGTGTTGTATTTGTTGTCGCGGCGATGCCACCTTATATAAATTCGCCTTGGGTACTCTTGAAATTTTCACAGAAGGTGTATAACTTAGGCCACTATAGCAACAAGTACTAAAACTTATAGGGTGTGCCGAAAGTGACGTTTTATTTTCCTTTATGTTTTTATTTCTTAGGCTATAGGAGGCAATCACTTAAAATATGCAGACAGTAATTAACTCTATGTTCGCTTTATAAACAAGTATATAAAATTAACCCTTAAATTTAAAGGGTGTTCCGAGAGTGACGTGATTTGCGTGTATATGGCCTTTTATTCTTCTTTCAATTTTCTACATTAAGGGTTTCCATTGAAAGAAGAATAAAATAAACTTTTTGAAATTGAAATGGTTACTATGGTTTTTTATTTTGTTTAGAAATTTAGATTTGGCTTTCTTTCTAGACTGATTGAACTTCTCATTTAGTCTTTTAAGTTTTAAGCATAAGAATCTGAGTTTTTATTCAGAAAAATTGGAAAAAATCCACTAATGAGCTAGTTGAGCACTAGCGAAATAGCTATCTGGATATGCTTTCCCCATAGTAATCAATTTCGATTATTATATTTTTTGAAAACAAATATTTTATACTCATAAAATATTTATTTAAATAAATTTTCAAAAGGAATCATGCGTGAATAAAAATAAATAATGTATAGAACCGATTCCAAATATATATTTTTTTTGTATATTAAAGTATATACTTAATATTAAAAATATAATTTTTTTAGCAAAAACAATCTAACGCTAAACTTAAGCCATGGTGGCATCTGAAACCAGCTTCGTTTATTCCGGATCTTTTACAATTCCAGAAGCAAACAACTTTACCCGAAATATACAGGCAACTTTTTACAACAATTCGTTCCCTAACCAAACTTTTATATTTACGGATGGTTCTAAAACAGACCTACATACGACATTTGCTGTAGTCGATGAAAATCTAACTACAATATATAATGGATTGCTAGAAAACCATTGTAGTATTTATACAGCAGAAATGTTTGCAATAAAATTGGCCATAGAATATGTTCAAAAACTCAAGGGAAAATTTATCATTTGCACGGACAGCCAATCTGCAATATCAGCAATTTCATGCACAAATAATTCAGAAAGTTTAGCATCAATTATCCGTAATTATTTAATAAAATCGCCTAACCAAATTCGTTTAATGTAGGTCCCAGGGCACGCAGGCATTAAAGGTAATGAAGCAGCAGACAGAGTTGCAAGACATGCCCAACGATCTCCATTATTATTTTTTCACACGCAAGAAAATAAAGATATAAAATTACATATATTAAAACACATGAATACACCAAGAAACAACGATTGGGGTACATACATACATCGCTATAAAACAATTAACCCTAAAGGAGAGAAAATTGTATATCCTTCAACAGTTACTAGAAGTGGAGCAAGGTTATTCTCAAGGCTAAGGCTTGGCCATACATTTGTTGAAATACTAACATTCACTTATATTATTTATATTTATTATTTATTCCACTGTAAATAGTTATAATATTTTGAAAATACCTTATTTTGTTTTTGAACTATAATACTTAGATTTTTATGTTAGTTCAATATTTTCTCTGTAATAGTTTTTCTTTTCATTCTAATAAATTGTTTTATACAAGAACGTTCTCTCGGTCGGTATTTATTTAAACAGGTTATGGGCCTTTGCTAAATATAAAAAAAATACTAAGGAGCAATAAAATCATAAGGACATCAAAGCATTTTATTGCTATATTCAGGAATAAATTACATTAAAGGATTTTGTTTTAAATATGGCGGATACAAAACAAAAGTTTGCAAAGCTTACAAATGAAAACTATGCAAATTGGAAATTCAAAACGGAACTTTTGTTACGCAAGAATAACCTATGGAAACACGTTATCACAGGCATTCGACCTAAGCCAATTTATTTAAATGGAGATGTTACTAATCAGTCCCATATTGACGATTGGGAAAATAAAGATGATGAAGCCAGAGGTACCATTGGTCTGCTAGTGATGGATGATCAATTATGCCACATTCGAAATATGAAGACTGCTGCGGATACATGGAATGCACTGAAGGAATACCACAAAAAGAATACTTTGAGCAACAAAGTTTTCTTGATGAGGTCGATATGTAGTCTTAAACTTGAAGAAGGCAATGACGCAATTGCACATATTTCTGCAATGAACGACTTGTTTTCAAAATTAAGTGATGTTGGTGAAGAGGCCTTATCCGGCAAATGGAGTGCTGCCATGCTGCTGAGTAGTTTACCGGAAAGTTACGACACATTAATTACTTCTTTGGAATCCCGCAGAGAAGATGAAGTAACATTTGCATTAGTCCAACAGAAAGTAACAGCAGAATATGAGCGCCGTTTGCATGCTGGTAATAATGTGAATGATGCTGTTTTAAAGGTTGTTGCTAAAAGTGCTACTGTTTGTTATTTTTGTAAAAAACCCGGTCATCAGAAGAAAAATTGTGGCAAGTATAAAAATTGGAAGTCGAAACAATTTTCAAGTAAAAATTTCAACAAAATCAACTCCGTTGAGGAAAAATCTAAAGATTTTCTTTTTAAATTTGGTCAAAATAAGAAGTTATGTTGGCTGGTGGATTCGGGTGCAACTCGGCATGCGGTTAATAATTGTAAATTTTTTGAGAAATTGGATAAATCCTATAAAAGTTCTATTGAGTTAGCAAATGGAGAAAGAGTTGTAATTGAAGGTATTGGGGTTGGTCAACTTGTGTTATATGATGAAGGTGGTAAGCAAAATACAATTTTGGTTAAAGAGGTCTTATATGCACCAAGTTTAGTAGGAAATATATTGTCAGTGAGACAGTTAGCAAAACATGGCTTCGATATATCATTCCAGAAAAATCTTTGCCATATAAATTTAAATAACAAAAATGTAGGTGTTGCTGATATCGATGGTGAGATGTATATTTTAAGGCAACATGAAAATGTGAATGCTTTAATCCATCATAACGAGAATTGTATTCATCAATGGCATCGAAAGTTAGGTCACCGGGATCCTGCAGCTATAAGATAAATGTTTTCTGAAAATTTAGCTGAACATTTTAAGATTGTCGAATGCAATATAAAAGAAATATGTGAAACATGTGCTAAGGGGAAATTAACTAGGATTCCATTTCCAAAACAATCCTTAAGCAAGTCGACAGAACCGCTTCAGTTAATCCACACAGATGTTTGTGGACCAATGCAGACCATTACTCCTTCCGGAAAAGGGTATATTTTAACTTTTATTGATGATTACTCTGGTTTTACATTTCTACGGCTATTGTCGAAAAAATCGGAAGTAGAAGAAGCTTTTAAAGATTTTATAACACTTTGTCGTACAAGTTGTGGTAAGGCACCTAAGGTAATTCGATCTGATAGAGGCGGTGAATACACTGGAAAGCGATTTTTGAAAATGCTAGAGTCTGAGGGAATCCAAATTCAATTAACTGCTCCTTACAGTCCCCAACAAAATGGAAAGGCAGAAAGAAAGAACAGAACACTAATTGAAATGGCTAGATGTTTGCTTATTGATGCTAATTTACCGTTTACGTTTTGGGGAGAAGCCGTATCAACGGCAAATTATATACAGAATAGAGTTTATTCAAAGGCAAATAATACAACGCCTTACGAATTATGGTACAGATCAAAGCCAAGTTTAGAACATTTACATATATTTGGTTCCAAATGTTTCGTGCATATTCCCCCTATTAAAAGACGTAAATTAGAAGGTACAGCACTTGAAATGATTTTTCTAGGCTATGATAGTAACTCTAAGGCTTTTCGTTGCTACAATGATATAACGAAAAGAACAGTTATAAGTCGCGATGTTCGTTTTACAGATTTGACAACAAATTTGATTGAAAAAGAAGTATCTCTTGATTTTTGTAGACAAGCAGATCGTAAGCTTGATACATTATTGATTGAGGAGGAGAATTCTAAACCCCTTGAGAGGGCTGATGTAACAATCAATAATGATAATGTGGATGCCGATGTTTCAGAGACGCCTTTAGAGACAAAAACACCTACAATAAGAGTTTCTAGTAGAGCAAATAAGGGTATAGCGGCTAGAAGATTAATAGATGAAATTTGGACTACAAAAGAGCATAAAGAACCGAAATCTTATCTGGAAGCAGTTAAAAGTGATGAAAGAGAACAGTGGTTAATTGCCATGCAGGATGAAATGGAATCGATGAAAAATAATCAGACTTGGGAGCTCGTGGCTTTGCCTGAGAAAGCGTCCGCTATTGGAAGTAAGTGGGTTTACAAAATTAAGTATAACGATGATGGTGAAATATCCCGTTACAAAGCTCGGCTTGTGGCTCAAGGGTTTTCACAAAAATTCGGAGTGGACTATGATGAAGTTTTCGCACCTGTGGTTTCACACACAACTTTTAGAATTTTGCTCTCGATTGCAGGAAAGAATAATATGATTGTCAACCACGTAGATGCAAAAACAGCGTTTCTAAATGGGAAATTATCTGAAACCATTTATATGAAGCAACCTGAAGGATTTCAGTACGGAAACGAGAACCAAAACCTTGTATGTTTATTAAAAAAGAGTATATATGGTCTAAAACAGGCGGCAAGGTCGTGGAATAATACGTTACATGAAATCCTTTTGAAAGCGGAATTCATACAGAGTCTAAATGATCCATGCTTATATTACGGTAATACTTATGGAAAGGTATGTTACATAATAGTTTATGTTGATGATCTTCTATTGGCTTGCTCTACTAAAGAACAAATTAAATACATTGAGAAATTTTTATCAAGTAATTTTGCTATACAGAACCTAGGAGAATTAAGCCACTATTTGGGTATTAGGATATCAAAAGATTTAGATGGTAATTTTCAGCTCTGCCAATCTAATTACATAATTAAAACAGCAGAAGAATTTGGACTTCAAGACGCTAAACCAACTAAGACTCCTATGGAATTAAGTTATGGAAAAGGAGGAGAAACAGAACCTCTTGAAAACAACACAATGTATCGTAAACTTATTGGTCACCTCCTATATATTTCAATAAATACAAGACCTGATGTTTCAGCTCCTGTCAGTATTTTAGCACAGAAAGTTTCAAAACCCACAAATGAGGACTGGACCCAATGTAAGCGAATTTTAAAATATTTAAAAACAACTGCAAGTCTAAAACTACAGTTAAGCAACAAAAATGAATGTCAACAATTAATTGGTTATGCAACTCTTTGCTGACTTTAACCAACCGATAGATGAACCAACACAAATTTTCAATGATAATCAAAGTTGTTTACGCATTTTAAATGAAGACAAGTTTTCTTTTAAAACAAAGCATATGGACACTAAATATAAAATGACAAGAGATCTGGTAAAGAAAGGTATCATATCTACAGGCTACTGTCCAACAGAGGAGATGATAGCTGACATTTTAACAAAGCCACTACCTCCAAACAAACACAATTATTTTTGTAATAAATGTAATTTAAAGTGAATGAGGAGGAGTGTTGAAATACTAACATTCACTTATATTATTTATATTTATTATTTATTCCACTGTAAATAGTTATAATATTTTGAAAATACCTTATTTTGTGTTTGAACTATAATACTTAGATTTTTATGTTAGTTCAATATTTTCTCTGTAATAGTTTTTCTTTTCATTCTAATAAATTGTTTTATACAAGAACGTTCTCTCGGCCGGTATTTACTATCCAGAGAACACAAACCTATATGCAGTAGTTGTAATGCCACAGAAACTGTTGATCACATATTGGACAGTTGTCAGCTATTTACTCAAGAGAGATTTGAAATTTTTGGTTCCACCATTCCTAGTTCATTGCTTAGTTTACCATCATGTAATAATGTTCACAAAATTTTTACTTTTTTAAAAAATCCATATTGTTAATATTATCTAATTAATTAATTTTAAATTTGTAAAAGATAAATTTAAGCCAGAGTTAAAGGCCTTGTTGCTCATACTCGTATATTTACGTCATTTACTGTTTTGTAACTATTAATAAATAAATAAATAAAAAGTATAATTTAAAAAATTGCAATTTAAAAGATTCGTTTTCCTTCCCTGTTTTACACACATTTCATTAAAAGCATATAAATTAAAAAATTTTGTTTTGTTTTAAATGTAATTGTGAGAATGAACGATATTGTGCGACATCGGGGGACAGGCAGTTAATAATCACACAATTGTTGCACATTAGAACAAGTTCGAAAGTTTCTAATTAATGAAATTGTTATTGAAACGAAGTAAGGAGGGAATAAATATTTTAAAAGATTTATGTATACTTATAAGTATGTATGAATGCATGTATGTGTGTATTTATGTATGTATGTAAGTATATATGTACATTGAAAATTTTAAATGTCTGTCTTAACGTCAATCAATCAATAAAACATTTTTTTCATACTGCCTCAGGGAGTTCTAGGCTCAAGGTTCTCATATAAAACAATCTTAACCGAGAAAGCATCAAAAATGGCGGAACATATTAGTTAGGGATGATAAATATAAGTGTAAAGTCTGTTGTGCAATAGTGTGTTTGACATATTTACTGTGGTGCACATGACATTTTTAAAGATTTCTTACATTTATAAAGGCTGTTTTTGTAAGAGCGTCTGTTGCTTAGGACAACTTT
The DNA here is from genome assembly GCA_949628195.1 of Phasia obesa. NCBI lineage: Eukaryota > Metazoa > Arthropoda > Insecta > Diptera > Tachinidae > Phasia > Phasia obesa. Next base: position 41,629,116 of record OX451219.1, read on the forward strand.
TACGGTCGCAAAAATATTTGCAAGATAAAGTGGAGAAAAAGAAGTGAATGTACGCAGTTGTAATGATATGAATACGTTAAAGCACCTTTAATTTTTAAAATTTTAAAATGTTATATAAACTTCAGGGATGAGTACATTTATATAATTAAAAAAATACGTATGTATACTTGAAGCACTATAGAAGTAAGTCTTAAAATTTGTATTACACTCAAAGCAAAATAGAACAGTCAGTCAGTCAGGACGCACAAAACGTGTGTGTGTGCACAGCTAGCATTTAATAAACATATAAAAGTTAATCATAGCAAAAAAAAAACAAAATGCCGTTGAGTAAATAAATATGATTTTTTATATCGCGGTTAAATAATTTAAAAAATTTGTTTTCAAACAGCGCCTTCTGTTGCTCAACCGTACTTAGACTATTTGCTTTGCTATAAGCATTCAAACAACATTGATAGAAAACATGTTTAAATCGTTGGCAGGTGAAGACGGTGTGTATCTTTATATCAGATGGCATAAAAAAATATTCGCAAATATTTGTGTGAATAAAAAAAATCTTTAAAAAAGCATGCTGCTATAATATTGTACTACAGTGTATGACATATGTATGTATGTTTGTATGCTATGAACCCTAGTGGCAATACATTAAAAAAACGCCCGTGTTCCTGTTTTAAATGTAATTGTTTAAATGTTTTTTTATTGTCTTCTTTGGGACACAGTAACACACTCCTTCTTTAATTGCATGACAGTATCACGAAAGAATTACCACTTAAAAAATGTAAAATTAACAATAATATGCAAACACCGAGACGAATAAAAACTACAACAAGAAAAACATACAACAGTAACAAGCAGTAAACAAAAAACATTTCTAATATCTTTTTAGCCAAAAGGCAGTAAAGCATAAATGAATCGAGTGATTCGTCGTCCAAAGACCATTTAATAAATTTCAAACGCGGATTTGGTTTTAGAAAATACAAACTATGTAAAAATGGATATTTAAACAAAAGATTGATTGGATTTTCTATTAAAACAAAAGTTAATAGACAAATCGAAATAAAATAGACATGCGAGGAAAAAATGCGAAATAAAATAACTCGTTTTTCTTTTGTAAATTATCAATCCGTTTATTCATCTACCTCTATTTCCTTCGCCTGACTTGAACGTCAATTTAACTCATGTAGAAGTAGCTCAGTCAGTTTACGCAGTCTTACATAATTTCAAATCAAATAAATATCCATGCCATCCATCAGCTAGCAAGTTAAACAGTCAGTCTATTGGGCAATATCACTCTCAAATCACAGCAAATAGAAATTTAAGTTGTATCTCAATATTGATGTTAACAACACAACAAAATCAGTGAACCAAACTGATTTTATAAAGACCATAAGAACGATCTAAAGAACTTATTTATAAAGAATGATACATGAATGCTTTCCTAGCACTCCCGTGCTCAATTGATTGGACCCTCATAACTTTTGTTAAAAATTTTATTGTGAGAACAACAAATTTACTACACCAGCACACAGAGCATTTAAGTTAAGAGTTCAAAGTAACGGTATTTTTAGCACCATCTCCCTTAATATAAAAGAAAATTATTTAGTTGTTCATTTCATAGACCAGTGGTGAAAAAACACACACCATTCAATTAAATGCACGCAAAGAAAAAACACGGTTGATGTAACCAAAACATGATAATAATATTATTATGTTAGAACCTATTGCCTATATTAAAAATATCATTGTATTTTTTTTTTTTTATTATTATGATCAGACACACATTTTATTTTAATCAGACAAGCAATTTTTAAGCATTCGATAGGAAATGACTCAATTCATAATTTATTATTTTTATTAATTTAAAGAAACTTCAATAAAGCCAAATATTATTGGTTTGTTTTTAATCATACTCTGGTTACATACGAGCAAACTTATCGTAATTTGTTTTTTAATAATATAATATAGTTATAAATACATACAATTATATTATGGAATACTAATAAATTTTTGGTTATGGTTTAAAAATTATGTAGTTCAAGCCAACTATGTTGCATTTTTTGGATCTAGTAACCATTTAATGACCAAATATTAACAAGAACTTGTTTTTCGTGACTATAGTAATGATTGAAACAACTACAAGTTATTCATCGCAGCCATATATTGTTGGAGAACATAATATGATTCTTGTGACCATAACCACGTTTCTTCTCTGCGTGTGCTTGTGGTAAAAGGAGAGCAGAAATTGTTTTTCCTATACTCACAAATATAGTCAATCAGGAAGAGAGAATGTTATCGAACCAAACGTACACACACAAGCAATATTTCCAAACAGAAGTTTTAGTTATCCGAATAGTTGCTTTTAAACTAATTATTGTTAGGCACTTATTCTATTTTAAATATATTCTCAAATTTTTTAAAAATCTGGCATACATATATTTAATAGAAAGTAACTAAGACTATTAGATTCTAGACTATTAGATCACTAAAGCCATCAAATAACAATGAAGTAAGTAGTCCTACGCGGTATGGTTAGGACAAATCCCACGTGTCTTTCACTAAAGTGAGCTTTAAGCTTGGAAAACTTCAGAATACTGCTTTGGGTCATACTAGCAGTTTGTGTTTTGTGTCGAATCTCTCTCTTTGGTTACCCCACAAATGACAAAAACAACAAAACTTTCCCTTAAATCTCATATCTATACATATAATAATACTGTAACAGGACCATTTCTGTAAATGAAATATTTTTGAAAATTTTCTCGCTAGTGCAGTTAGTAATCGAAATGGAAATTGTCAGGGCACCTACGACGTGGCGGGCACAGCTAGTAAATAATAAAACTCATTAAAACTAAATCGAATGTTTCTCTGCGTTTTAGGAAAATCTGCATAATTTGCAGATTAACTAAGAAGGAAGGACACCTTTATTTCTCTATACCCCATAATTGTTTAAATTTCACAGTGCAATAAAAAAATTACAGAAATATTACAACATTATTTGTCACAAATTAATTAATTTTTAGAAATTTATAACTTAAAATTTTATTTAAAAATTTTCCATTTTGGTGGGGTTTATAATTTCCAAGCTACTGTCAACTTATTGCATTTTTTTTGGCAATTAGATAAAATATATTTTAGTGTGCAAGTACAGTAGACCCCCTTATAACACGGTGCTCTTACAGCGCATTTTTATGTTACGCGATTTCAGTCCCTCTTACAACGCGGATATTCCCCCATATAACGCGGGGATTTTCACATTATATTTCTGTACTATAAATTCTATAATGATAAGTAATTTGCAAATTGTGTTAATTGTGTTGCTATAAAATTAAATTATCTTATTAAATTTGTGTTCCAGTTGTTGTATAGTAAAAAAAACTAGTTATACGAGAATACTCGTATAACGCGCTTTCCTTTAACGAGGAACCAATCCACCGTGTTATAAGGGGGATGACTGTACTCTCAATCATATACAATTCATACACAAAACTTTATTTTTTTATATAAGTTTTTTTTCCTTTTTATTTAAGTAAATCTTCAAAAGGCAAATGAACGGACGTCAATAGTGCAGCAGCAATCGTTGTTGTTTTTGTTTTTGTTACTTTAAGTTTTTGGTTTCTTGATTTTTATCTTTAGGCCTGTCAAACATTTCAATCATTGATAAACCAGCCAAGTTATAAAAAATAAATTAATTGACCGGAGGTGAAATTGAAAATTGGTCAGACTATTTTTCAAAAGATGTTAGAAAAAAAGTACAAAAATCAAAACTAGACATTCTCATAAACAACTAAATCAATTAAGTGAAAATTTATTACATTAAAATAATAAAACGATGAAAGATAAATTAAACCAAAGAAATATTGTTAGTCATAATGTAACGAATTTTCTTTTCGAAAATTAAATAAATATAAAAAGTAAAAAGTAAGAGGAGGTCAAAAGGGTACCTACAGTCTATATACCCAAAAGTAAACCTTCACCGAAATACTATCAATTATGCTCTAAGACATTTCTAATTCTGCTAACGTATGGTGAAGAAAATACGAACAAGTGCAATACTGTTGTTAAAAATGTAACCATGATGCTTACTACAAAAATATATACCTGAAGTTGAACTGCACTATCTATTTATAGAAAAAAAACTTAGAATAGGCTGGTCAGTTAACATTAGTTTTAAAAATTTCACAAAACGAGTGTGAAGAAAATTTAGATAGAAAGAAATGTAAAATTTTTAAACATTTTCAGAACATGGGTTTCAAAAAAACGTTTATTTCGTACAAATTTTCATATTTTTATAATATACTAGCTGTGCCTGCCACGCCGTGGCGTTCTGACAATATTTTGCTCGATTTTGCTTTGAGGGTATTCCACACCAATTGTAAGACTCTTACAGTTATAGTGCTTCAGTTGTAGTTTATCCATTTACCGTATATAAAGATACCCATCCCTGGATAAAATTCTAAAATTTATAAAAAATTCTAAAAATTATTGTAAAGCTCTGTAAGGTGTTTAAAATATCCCAATTTTAAACCGAAAATTTCAGTACTTTTAAGCCGTACTTTCACTACTATTTCTCTGCTTTCTCTAGATATTTTTATCCTATACTGGAATCAGGATGCTAAGGTACCTCCACACAAAACTTTGTTAAAATCCATCCAGCAGTTTTTACATGACGCGAACACAAATAAAAGTCAGACAGACAGACGGAAATGAAATACTATTTTATTATATGTATATATTGCAATACAATTTAAACCAAAACACAGCTACAGGTAAATATATCTCCAGATTACACACACACAGGAAAATTAAACAAAAATTAATGTTATGTTTATGTTCTGAATTGTATGAATACAGTGTAGATATAAATAGTTGTGTGCTGAAAGAGATTTAATGCACAAACAATTTTTTACGGATTAAAAGGAAAATGACTTAGAATTTATGTATCAATTAAAGCAATCTATTTATGCACAAGTGTGATAATGGACCGCTTTAAAATTTTTAAGAGCAATTTTCGTTTATATTATATATTTATAATAACTATATTTACAGCTTATTGTGGAACAAGATTAACGTGAGTACCTGCCTACTCGGCCTAACCTCACGGTGGTCTTAACACCGAGTGAAACTTAGGCGTAGACTAGCGCCCCCATTGTGTAGTATAACAACACTTTACGATTGCCACCAATCGCTTTTTGTGTGTGATACAGTCACAATGAGTAGCAATTTATATAATATGGAAAGCCTTTCCAAGGCAAACCTAGATCCACATTATAACGTCTTGCTTAGGGGTTTGGAGACTATCCAAACTCCGTCTGTTGAGAGTTCAACAGCACACTTGATCGACCTTGCACCTTACCTACTTAATCGATCTTAAACCACAACCACCACGTGTACCCCCGAAGGGGACCTCTCCAATAACCGGTCACAGAGAGAATAGGCTCTCTGTGGGTCCACCGATTTCCGTGGTACCAGTCCTTTGGGCACTGGTCGGGCCTCGAACAGGACCCGTGTTATAAAACAACAGACCTTTTCTTCCAGATTTAGGCTCTAGGAACCCTAGCGTCTGGTGCGCCTATTTTCCCCGAGTGAACCGCGTCAAATCATTTGCCATATTCCTGCAGTGACAATTGGAACCCCCGGGGGTATATTTACAGCTTATATGATCTTCTAAGCCCGATTCCGGGAGGTCCTATGATCCGGGTGGAACTTTAAACCGGGTCTTGTATAAATCGTTACCAGATTTCGCCAATTTTCGCTGGAAAAAAGAAAATCAGAGCAAATTTCATTATATCTTCTTTAAAACTATTTTACTGGATAACACTGCACTTCTACAAGCGGACGAAATAAAGAGGATCGGACGAAATAATACGTGCAGTTACAAGATAATTTTGCGTGTATTCTTAGGAAATTTTGTACAAAGTCTTACGTGAATGCAAGTTGCTGTTCCTATTATTTCCAATAAATAATTTAATAAACAATTAAAAATTAAAACAATTAAAATTGTAAACCCTTATAACTGTGCTTTTTCTTTGGCTCAATATAGATTAAGCCGTGCTCTTTTACGTCTATGCACTTTTCCCGTCCTTTGTCGTTTATCTTGATTCTTAATTCCGTTTTTAAGCCCCGAGGTCATGAACTAGAATCATAAAATACCGAATTAACGTCTAATGCTTTGTGAGCAGTAAAATAGCTAATTAAAATTTCGTAATAACAATTCTTCTACTTCGACTCAAACACCAAAGTAAATCTTTTTTTTGTGTTTATTATTTTTCTGTAACAATCAATGCACCAAAATAATGGCATGCATCGCTAATAAATAGTTAAACTTTTTTATTTTTTCATTGTTGTTGTTATTTTCCAATGGGTTTGTTTTGTGTAATTTTTTTACTAAATATATCCGCATTCAAAATGCCTTTTAAGCTTAATATTGAATGCATAAAAAAGTCTATGTGTCTGGTCATTTTGTGAATCAGCGCTTGTGTCGCGCTCAAACTCCCCGCCACCAAATATTCAGAGGTTGTTTGTAGAGAATGCAAGCAGAGCTTTAAAAGAATTAAGTGGGTTTTCATTAAATAAATAAAATTGTTAGTAAAAATTGTGGCGATGCTTACTGAAAAGAATTTTGCGGACCAGATTTTAGCCACCGATTCTTAACTGTCTCAACAATTAAAGCAATTTGTTATCGCTTGTTAGTAAATTTAAAAGCAGTTAAGCTAAAAATATATAAATTTTACAAACTGAAAACATGTTAGAAAAAAGAAGCATAAGTCTTTTAAATATAAAAAAATGTTCGTCCTAACTATGGGGTGCCGTTCAAGAAAGCTTTCACACACTAAATCCTGTGGAGCATTTTTTAACTTTAAACAAGTTCCAAGGAAATTAAAAGTACAAATTAATTCTACTATATATTAGGTTGGCTGAAATATTCTAGTATTCGAAAATGTCGAATGTTGATGTTCGTCAGTCAAAGTGTGCAATTGTGCGAGATGGTTGGTTGGTTCCACAAGCATACAATAAAGTTTTGTAATTTCGACTTATCAGTTGGCTTTTAGAAAGATGTCCGAAATATGAGTGGCTCGTTTATTTAATATTTACAATATTTAAAATAGTGTAAATTCTTTAAGGGAATGTTTGGATGTGTTTAATCAAAATACGGATGAATTTTTGCGCCAGTTTTTATCGGTCAAAGAAAAATGAAACGAAACCAGCGCAAGGGACGGTCAAGGTTGATTTAACGGTAAGCAAGGTAATGGCGGGTTTTATTTTCAATTCAAACACGATTAAAAAACGACTGGTCCATATTTTTATTTACACCCGAGGCAATGTTTCAGCTTAAACTTCACATGGCTTCTTTAATAAAAAAATTTAATACTGGTGATAGCTGTAGACGAGCTCCACAAACAAATTGTTTAACACAGAGATATTCAAATTAAAAAAATATTTTTAAGCCCACCTGAGCATAGTATTTTGCTACTAGGGGAACAACAACATTTAAAAATTTTATTTTAATTTTTTCTTGGTAAAAAGTTATACTTTTTTGAAAAATAAAACATTTTTTTGCCGAAAAAATATAATTTATGCAAAGTCATAGAATTATCAAACTGACCCGTATATACATACATACATCCATATGTAATTGCATTTTAATAGTTCAAATAACTGCTTTTTCTGTGCAAACGTGATAAAAATCAATGTACGGTTTAACCCTGTTTTTTTTATTAAAAAATGTGCTTGCGAGTTTAGTAGTACTTGAATAACTTTATGTATATATCGCACTTGATCAACAAGAGGGTATTAACTCAAAATTTTAAAATTTTCAGTATAGGTAAAAAACTGTTTGTGATTACATTTTAAGATTAAAAATTCCGAACATATTATAGTAAGCAAATTCCATTTGTATGTATATATGTATTTACGCCCTTTTTATTTTATTTTTTGCAATTATTGCCAAATAAATTTATTTTTTGACTTATTACCATTTTTCTAAAACTTCTCGATATATTTTTTTGTATTATTTTTAGTTGTGACGCTTTAGTTGAAATTTTAATAAAGTTTTAAAATCTTTTTTTCAACAAAAGGGTATTAACTCAAAAAAAGTATTATGTTACGTTTTTAGTTTACGTTAGGTTCGCCGATTTTAATTTTACTGTAAGTACGTTTTTTTTACTTCCATCTACCACTTTCTGAATTTCTATGTCAGAAATCGTCATTCGAATCAGAGCTGAATGGATCTGCAGAGCTATAACTCTTATTGCCACTGTTTATATCCTCCAAGAGGCTAAGACACATAATTGTGTTGTAGGTTTAGACTCGTCATATTCAATTTTAATTAACTATTATTTGTTCGTACGATATAAAATGTAATAGTTTTTATATTTAAATATTTTCATTCTTACTGCAATAAGCAATTAACTTCGTTATCAGCAAATATATTATAAACAAGAAAAGGGTCTCATTTCGAATTCAAAATACAACCAATTTTTAATAAAACAATTTCATTATTTTTAACTTGAAAATAAACGACGTATTTCTGTGTTAACTTTGGTATTTACTCAAAATAATACCTTTTTGGTAAAGGTACTCAAGACACTTTCACGAAAATGGTCTCATATGTTGGTTTCGAGATGAAAGAGTAATCAGAATACGTTGACATTTTTACAGTGGATATATAGTGACGTTGATTTCTTGAAAAAAGTGAAAATTTTAAAATTTTGAGTTGATACCCTCTTGTTTATCAAGTGCGATATGTATTTAATTAAAACTTCATAAATATGTTTCTGTATTTGAAAATTACTCATTAGCCTACATAACTTTAAAACGGTACAATTCATCTAAAACTTTGACTTTCTGTAAGACTTAGAAAAATGGCAGCATTCGGCCTCTTTGAAATTAATTATTATTTAATGAGTTATTCGCAATTTATTTTACATTGCAATTTGTTGCCTCTTTTTTTAAGGTAACCTCTGTATAAAAAAACCGATCTGTTTGAAATATGGCGAACAAAATCTATAAAAAAAAAAGAAGAATTTATGTTTTTTTGTGTGAGATTAGCTCAAAAGTGGAAAACATGTCATAGAATGATAAATTTTGTTAAGGACCAAAAGCATCCGTGGCTCATTTCTTTTCAAAAAACCAACTTCTACGGTTGGTGCCCCCGATTACCATTAAGCGAAAAATTAGCATTTGTTAAAAGAAAAAAAGCCGCAGACCTCTCAACTGAGAAAGCTGATACTAATGTTCTCCTGCTGCAGTCCTAAAAGAAAATATAAAATGCCGAACAAAGCCATCAAAAATGCAGAAAATTTGCAACCAAGATCCCCAAAAGCCAATTCCACTTTCCGCGGATGAGGCTTTAGCTTGTCTTCTGGAAAATAATTTTTCAAAAGAGCAGTATAATGCAATACGCCACGAAAACAAGTAAAGAAACTACGATATTTATTCACGCCCGTCGAAACCTGTTAGACGTATTTAATATGGCTATTCAGATCCATTAATTTACACAACGCTTACAAAAGCAGAAACGTTCCACATTTCCACGTGATGTAATATAAGTATAATGATTCATCGAAACCATAAAATAATTTCACCTTAGCAACCAAGATGATGAAAGTGAACAAATTATGAAACACTTCAGTTTCAAATGGCAAAAATGATTTAAATTTAGAAAATGAATTAGATATACATAAGTAACTATGAAATGCATTAGTATAATAAATGTAAATAAAAGAATAAAGTGTATTACGGAAAAAATTGCCAAAAGGTTAATTTTGACTTTTGGTCATTAAATGGTTAAATGCGATTGTTTATCAGATTTATTCTTACAAATTAACATCTTACAGTTTTTAGTTTGAATATCATAATTCTAGGGCTGTATGTTTTTGTCAAACTTTTAAATTATTAAGAGTTTTTAGTTTTTTTTTTATGAATTTTCGATTTTTAATTAAAGTTTTGATGGGAATAAAAATTTTTGGGGAAAAATTCATCTTTTAGGTAAAATTTTGATGAAAATGTGATACTTTAGTGAAATTTGGATTGTTTGGTGGAATTCTGATTTTATGGTAATCTAGAGTTTTTTCTCTAAATTTTCCACCTGTGGTTAAGGGTATAAAAATAAAAAATTGTTTTTATTTTTTAATTTATGCTCTCTTACATTGTTAAATTTAAATGTACAGTACGTATGTATGTATGTATATTTTGAGTTTTCAGTCATCTTTGTTTCTATTATTATTTAATTTTTTAATAGAAAAATTATGACAAATTTGATAAATTAAAACTTGATTTACCATTTGCGAAAGACTTATGTGCTGTTTATGTAACCCAATTAAACAATTCGTCTAGGAAATTTGTATGAAAAGCACTCAAATTTTTGAGTTTTTCTTATACAAATTTTCTACACGTTTTGTTCAATTGGGTTACATAAACAGCACATTAGTTAGTATTGCCTTTAAAATGATTTTTTTACACATTTTTTTACAATTTAACCTTAATTTTATGTTTTAGAATGACTTTAATATTTTTGTAAAGTTGTGAAAATAACGATTTATACCAAGTCAAAAAAATAATTTTAAACAATTGACTTTGTGCTTGCTGGGATTAAGCAACCGATTTTTTTATTTAGATTCCTCATCATATGTAACGAGATAAACGTAATATGTATGTCAATACCTTTTAAGACAACCAGCCAAATGGAAGTCTTTATCGCGGTAGATAAGATATGTCTCACCTATCGTGACATTAAATAATATATTTTATTTAGTCAATCAGCCTTATACGATAATATTTTATTTAACAAACGTTTTTAAAGAATTCATTACTTTATTATTTAAATATTTTCTTTCCGTATAAATTGGATAAATGCGAGTAACACGCTTTACAGATGCCGTATTAGGAGTAGTTTACTAGTTGAATGCAACTTATATGAGTAACACGTTGCATTCAATTGGGAGTGGGTCACACAGCTGTGTTTTTGTTTTCATTTTGGAATTTCAGTTGAGATTTGTGTAGAAGTAAACATTATTATTTTTATTATTGTTCAAAGCAGTGGTAGTCGTACGACTAGTAACGTATTAGATTTAGTGATACGACAGCCATGCATTTAAGCTATGGATTATTACAGCCTGGACATAAAGAAAAGTAAAAGAAAAAAAAATCCAAAACAAACGATAATACGTAGACAGTAGAAAAAAGTAAACAATTTTCGAAAGACCAGCCTGCTAACTCCAACAGCCATTAGGGTCTCACAGGTATTTGGAAACAAACCAATTATATGTATGAATATATTTATATTAGTTTATGTGAAGTTGTGGAATGATTTTCAGTTATTTATTTATTTTTTTTTTTTGTTACTTTTAATGGAAGTTTGGCTGGTGGTAGATGGGATGGAATGGGATGGTATGACTCCAATTGACTTTGAAGTTAAATGGGTTTTTTAGTTGAGTATGGGCATTTGGAGAGACGAAAGTTTAGACTGAGGACAGAGGCGACTATGCCGTAAACAAACAAAATGAAGTAAGTACCTTGTTGATATTTTTTGCGCTTTATGCGCATGTGTACGGCATGATGTTTGTTGACTTCCTCTTGTACAGACTTTTAACAATTTTAAACTCCTAAGCTCCACATATATTGCAGTTGTTGTAGTTGCTGTTTTTTTAATTTATTCTTGTTTATTATTTCTCTACTTGGTATTTGTTTGTACGAGTGTACACGTTCTGGTATGTTTGTTTGTTGCAATGAAATTATATTGTGTTGACGGTCTCACCTGGTCATGGCTTAAGCAGTCGCATATTTTTCAATTTATTATTTTTTGTTGTATTAAATCACTTTTTTCGGCTACTTTCTATACACAAAAATATTTAGTCATACAAATCTTAACAAAACCATTAGTGCTGCAGCCGCTTAAGTATGTCAGTGGCCTTTGCCCATAGCCCTTTTGAAACAGTCAGCTGGGTTGGCTGACTTGGCTTTGTGGCCGTTATTTGGAACGCAGTCGGCCTAATGTGTTAAAGCGTATACATGCAATTGCTGCATTCATATACGAGAGGCAACAGGTCTCGTGAGGTTTCACCATATTTCAGATAATAATTTGTTTTGTTGTATTTGAGTGTGTGTGTGAGAAATATGTTTTTTTTTAATTTAACTCGTTCTTAAGTATGATTAAAAGCACAAAAACTCTCCTTTTCGAAATTATGTCAGTAGTGGTCTTAGTCACTGGAACAGCAACATCAATAGCAGTGATTGACCCCTCAAGGAAATGAAGGATGTTGTAAAGAAAGTTTTTCTTTATGGGTTTAAGTTCCCAGAAAGTAACAAGAGATGAAAGATACGTGCACGTAATTATATTCTTTAATTTTAGTTTAACCGACCGCAATCAGTAAGAAATAATAAATATAAAATTGTAAAACTTGCAACATGTTGCGAAATAATTTGTATATTTACTTTAATCAAACATTACATACTTCATTAACAATCATGCAAGGATAATACAAAAATATTTTTGATTTATAAAAGGTTTATAAAACAATTTTTTTTTTATTTCAAACAAATTCGGAAAGTTTTCATCTAAGCGCTAAATTTAGCCTTTAATGAAGCCTTATAATGTTAGACAGAGTCTTAACAGTCTGAAATTTTAAGAAGCTTCATAACATTAAGTTGATTTGCAACCGTTTCTAATTTTTCAAATATTTTGTGTATTAAAAAATTAGAAAGCAAAAATATGATGTGTTTAAATTAATAATAATAATAATAATAATAATAATAATAATAATAATAATAATAATAATAATAATAATAATAATAATAATAATAATAATAATAATAATAATTACAAATAAATCAGCTACTTCTTTGGCAAAATTTAAACAAATTAGTCAAAATATTCCACCCCTAAGGTTCTTGTTTCTATTATTTTGGTATTAATAACACTTTTTTAACTAATTATTTTAAATATAAAAAATGTACTTACTTTTAAAAATTAAGAGGAGCAATAACTGCAATAGAGAAAATAAAAAAAAAAAATTAATTATGTGGATATTATTGTTTTACTTACTAAATTAATTTGATTGGAGCACAAACAAAATAAAAACAATTTTAAAAGTTTGTGTTTTTAATGTTATCTAAAATGTTATTATATATTAGCCTTGTAATCTGAAATTCTATGCAAAAGGTTTTAGAATTTGGTAGTATGAAGATCGAATAACCTATACAAAAGTATTCAGTCTAACCAACGTTTGTCTTATCACTGAGTGTTTCCTATAAGCCTTGCGATACATGTGTTGTATTTCTGCATCTTGCCATCCCCGGCTTGTGATTCTTAAAAAAAATCTCTAAGAAACGATGCTCACAGTGATGCCATGCTACATTAGTTTGCATCTTGCCAGCCCCGGCTTGTAATTCTTAAAAAAAAACCCTTTAAAAAAGGATGCTCACAGTGATGCCATGCTACATTAGTTTCTGGATTTGTGCTGTTCAGTTGTTGGAATGTTCTCCAGCACTCCAATAGGGTAAGTACACAGAAAAAAAAATATTTTTTCAGGTTTAAGCAGATAATTTGCATAATCAAAACATTTTTGTTTGAAGGTGGTCCTATATATTTAATAATGAATTTGTAAATTCAAATATTTAATTCTGAAATTATTTTATTAAATAATTCATGAGTTTTTTCAAAAAATATAATTGTGACAGATGGTAAAACTTTTTAAGAAATTACAAAAAAAAAATCAAAGAAAAAAAATTTTGCTGAATCAAGGCGAATTGATATTAGGTGGTTCCAAAAGCCCAGCTGAAATTTATTTGCTTACGTTTTTTGCTGACTGGTTCTTCTTTATTTAGAAACAACAAAGAAAACAAACACAAAATTTTAATAAATGGTCATGCAGCCTGCAGCTATAGATACAAGCAGATCGTTTTGACCTTTTTTAGGGACCCTTACACAAAAGAAATAATCGGCCCTTTTCCCGTTGGCGTTGTAGTTTGAAAACGAAATAAAACAATTTGGCATAACCGTTGGCATTAACAACATTCGTCGTAAATATATGGGTATTTTCTATTTTGAAACGAAGATAGAAACGACAATAAAACATTCGTTCTCAGTCGTCATTATTGTAGGCAACGAAATTCAAACGAATACAAGAAAATAATTTCAAAAATTGAAAAAAAGTACATCAAGGCAGTTCTAAATTTTAATTTCTTAAATGGAAAAACATCCCACTTATGATAAGGATTTTCGAAAGGGCATAACAGTCTAAAATTTAGTGATTTTTTAAGCGAAACTGCAAAGAAATTAAATCCGTTGGGGCCTCCAGTTCTTGATGCAGAAGGCATAAAGTGGCATAAAGTAAGTAAAACTAAATTAGGAGAAAATATCCATTAAAATGTTTTTTTATTAAAATATTTCATGATAAAAGAAAACTCTGAATCCAGAGCAACTGGGGAAGGCTGTTATAAACAGGTGCACTTGTCACCATTGGAGGAAGCGGTGTCAAACCTATTAAAATTTGAAATACAAACTAACCCGAACGGAAACATAGTGGTATTCGTCAACCAGGAGATGTTGGATCACTACTAATCGAGTTTTGTACTTAGAATCTGGGCTGGCAAAAATGTTAACGTTCTGTCGTAGTATATTTATATAAATTATTTCATCATCACTTGAACTTGAAAAATAATATTCAGTACTCGCCAATTTTTGTTAAAACTTAGAAAAAAAAACTTTTCAGAAATTTACAAAAATGTCATAAATAATAACACAAAAAATTACATTGCTACCACGCTTTATTAATTTTTCTCTTTGTTTTCGATAACGTTTCTTCGGCGTTTCAATATAATTCAAGAATACTAATTTAGGAACGAAACGACGATAAAAACGACAACGACATATAAACGACTATTACAATTAAAACGCCAACGGGCATAGGGCCGAATGATTTAACGGAAAACAACAAAAGAGAATAAATAATAACAAAAAAAAATCGAATATTGACAAAATGCTAAAAAATAAAGAGGAAAACAGTTCTTTAAATAAAAACTAACTTTTTTACTAAAAAATTAAAAGAAAAACGGGAACTCCAATTTGGTCATCGTTCGTCGGCAAAAAATAGAAATAAACTTATCGCAGAGTTCGTTACGCACGACGAATTTCGTCGACGAACTGATTTTTTACGGTCAATATCCGAAACGAAAAATTCGTCGTTCGTCCCAGCTGTGTTTGTAGCATTTCCAAATTTGTATTCCTATGTTCATATATTTTAGAAAAATATTTTAAAAACACACGTTATGTCTAATTATTTTTTTTTTTTATTACGATGTTCACAATAGGTTTTGAAATTGCTTAAATTTGATTATTTGCATAAAAAGTTCTAATTTTTTTTAAATGTTGAAAAATTTGTATTTTAGTGTGTAGGACGTTAGGTCATATACATTTAAGTTCATAATTATATGTATATGTTTTACGTAATTCGTTACGCCAAAAACGTAACTTCACTTACATCATGTAATTAACATTCTTTTTCTTTTATCTACAATATTTTAGCTAAAGTAATTTTAGTTGCTTTTAAAAATTTAATTTTTTAGTTGCAATTTTTTAATTTTTTGCATTAATACGTAAAAGTATTAGACTTGTGTACTACTGCTATTACGTTATTGCTAAAATAGTATTTTTTACGTTTTTGCAGTGAACCAAGATTTCTTAGAAAAGAAATGAATTAAATGAAAATTCTAGTTTTTCTCATGCGAATTATATTTAACTGAGGTACGTTTACTTTTATGTTCATAAAAATGATTATAAATTATCGCTTAATTTTTTACGCATTTAATAAAAAAAGACCATTCCAACTACCACCAAGTAAAGTAGTTTTAAGTCATAGTTGTTTGTACTGGCGCTTAGTGACATTTTAGTGCTTTTAACAAACTTTTGTTAATTTTTGCTTTTAATTAGTGTTTTTTTTCACTAAAATTAAATTTTATTTTTGTAAAAAAAGAGAAAAAGCAATTACTTTCTTCAGTTTAAATATAATAATAAAATCGCAAATAGTAAAGCTGATGGTTAATAAAGGCATAAAATAGAGAAAGTACTTTCTGCCATAATAAAAAAGTATCATATATCTCTATATCTATATAAAGTATCCGTAATATAACTTTATTTGCGTTTAACAATACAGTTAAACAGTGAATATAATAAGATATAGATGTTCAAATCTAAATAAGCGACGTTGTGAACTGAACAATTGTTTATAAATTTATTCAGTTTACTTTATAATAGATAGAATATCGCACAATATTATGGAATTTTATGGAATTAAAAAGAGGTGTTTGATATCATACTGAAATTCAATACAATTACTAATTGACTAAATTAATAATTTAATTGAACAAAAACAAACTTGATTTTTATTTTAATAGTAATTGTAGTGGTAATTTATTCAATTAATTTGTTAATTTAAATTTTTTATACTTTTAAAATGAGTTGACAAATATGATGTATAGATTATTTGATTAAGAAAATATAAAATTAATATTGAAAAAATAAAAAATTTATGAAAATTGTTGTGCAAATAAGAATGTATGTGCGTAAAAATGCGGTTCGGAAATAAAATAATAGTTTACCTATGCAAGTACATAGCAAATTAAGTAGTGGACTGAAAGTTGTGCAGATTATGGCAAATTAAAAAGGTAGGTTTTATATAGCTTTAATTAATTTCATAATTTTAAATACATACATACATACATAAATACCCTATCGGCAACTCAACTGAATTTTAATGCACTTTAAGCTAACAACTCTTCAACCATAATTGATACTTTGATTAATTTATTAGAAATAACTGGTGCTAAGGGGGAGTGAGTTGTCTTACTGATTACTCAGGAGTTAGCTTAAAGTTGGTCAATTCGTAGTTGCTTATAAACTCCATATATATCAGTTAGTCATAAAGACATTTTGTAAAAATATGAAATAAAACTTGAGTTTTATCTTCTAATGTACATTTCAAATGCAAATATTCTAAGATTGGTTAAAGAAGGATTATTAAAATTGAGCTAAATTCATCACATCGTTTAGTCACATAATTTCCATAACAAATAAAATTTGTTAAAAATTAATACTCTATAAAATGTGGTTCATTTCAAGATGCCCTTAATGCCCCTATTACGGATTACAACTCAACTCAAAAGTTGTCTAAAAGAAAACTTGAAAGACAACTGCTACTGATGAGTTGTAATTTGAAACAACTACTACTGATGAGTTGTATTTTTTTAAACTTTTGTTAACTGAACTAACACAGGGTTGTAAACGGTGAAACTACAACATAGTTGTAACAAAATTTTAATTCAACTTAAATATTTTTGACAAGTTGAGTTGTAATTGATAATAGCAAATTGTAAAATTTCAATTGAAGTAGAGTTGAGTTGTAAACCGTAATAGGGGCCCAATTGTTTTTTAGTTCTACACTGAACCAAAAATTTACCTAAATACTGTAAAATGGGGTGTAGAATTGAAGAAAAGTAGGTTATTATACATACAAATAACAAACCTTTTGGTCAAATCTACAGTCAATTTTAGTAAAAAAAAATAATTTTATTAAATTCGTTCTATTGAAGAAATTTCTTCAAGATGACTTAATTTTTTGTTATTTTATAGGGTGTAGATTTGACGAAAAATAAGTTAAATTAACTAAAATTATTAGTTTAGTTTTTTATTAAATTTTTATTTATAAAAGTCTGCAACATAATCTGAAAATAAAGCTGCATAACATAAATGCCTATTTGCCTTTATTCCTGTTTTAAGAGGAATAAACGAATAAGGCTTTCAGTTCCTGTTGCGGGCATTCGATATTGTATTTTCTTCACGAAACTATATCACTTCCAAATCGCTAATACTGTAAAATCTATTCGAAAAAATTATTCACTTAGTTTTTATTTGCACAACACACCGAAATTGACCGCAAACATGATTTAATTATTGCCACAAATATTTAAAAAAATATATATATGTATAGTGAAAAAAATTTCTATTTTAGTGTCAACTCAAATAATTTTTCTGAAGTTAAATTTAAAGAAATTTCTTCTATTTTACAGCTCTTTTTTCATTTTTATACATTGAATTTTCTTCATAAATTAAATAAAAAAACTTAGAATAAGCGAAAATTTTGTGAAATCAACGGATAAATTAGTCACATTAACTTCTTTTAGGGGCGTATATTTAACTAATTTTATGGGTTGGCTTTCTTATAATGTTTTATTACTTTTTTGACTAAATTTTTGTTAATTGAACAGAGTATATAAATTTCTATAAGTTTTTTGAAGTTTTATTGAAATATGTTTTTATCAAAAGAAATTCTGTTGGTTTGAATAAAATTAGTTTATATGAATAAATTATGTATAGATTTGAATAAAAATTAAATTGTTTTAAATATTTTTTCGTTAAGCATCAACAAATATTTTTAGTTAATATTACCTACGAAATTTGGTTCAGTGTAGATTTAATTACACTATCGGGTATGTTCTATAATCCGAAACCGAGTGAAATAGAAATCGAATAAATTTTTAAAGAAAAATATAACTTAGTTGCGCCTATTATTTCAAAACATTATCAATCAGGGAAGTTATGTGAATGGTCTTTAATCAAATGTATAAAAAATAATATCAAAATCTTGTAAGATATAAAAGTTATGACAATTTAAAATTTCATTCGGATTCAATTTCACTCGGTTTCGGATTGCAGAACATACCTGTATATTATGAATTCAATTCAGATTTTGGTTAATTCAAATCAATTCTGTTTTGCTTAATACAATTATTATCTTTATTGTTTTAATTTCATTATTAATTAACTTAAGTAATTGAATTGATTTAAATGTTTATTTTCATTCAATTAATTTGTTGATTCATTCAATCACATTTTTTTTATTATACTTTTAATTGAAAAGTAGGGAAACATTAATTAGAAAAAAAATAAATTTTTTTAAACTTTTACAATTTTGATAATTAATATAATCATTTTGGTGAGAGGTGCAAAATTGAACATGTTTATGCTTGACTTAACCATTTTCTTAATTAAAATGATTTTGAAATTTTTTCTGTGTATGTAAATGCATTAGAGCACCCATTAAATACATGGTATTTGCAAAAGTAATGTTTTTTGCGGGGGTCAAGAAATTGTAATGTGCATAAAAATTTCTTTTCAGCTCTGTCAGCTTTTTATTTTGCAGTATATCAAGCCGTTTCTAAGACGTAACCGTTGTCAACAGTTTAGTAACTGTTGAGCTCAACAGATGTCAACAGTTTAGTAACTGTTGAGCTCAACAGATGTCAACAGTTTAGTAACAGTTGAGCTCAACAGTTGTCAATAGTTTAGTAGCAGTTGAGCTTAATAGTTACGTCTTATGAATGTGCCCATTGTTACAATACAGTTTCAACGAACACCATCACCCATTGTAATGCAGCACCCAAGAGTCTTTGATGGAAATCGAAGCCACAACCCCAGACTTATAGACTAGCACACGATCTATCCACTAGCCTACTGGGCACCCAGCTCTGCAATTATTATATTATATATGTAAGTATTTACCCAATATCGTATTATCGTGAATTTTGACGACTGAGTTAACAACAACAAAATTACTGTCGTTTACTTAACCATAATCGACTAGCTCACATTGATAGCTGACTTAAAACGACAGCGAATATCGATTTGAAGTGTTACTAATCGACAAGTATTTTTCCGATAGGATAATCAGAAAAAAAACAGAATAGTGATAGTAATATTAGTATATTAGTTTTTTTTATATAAAATTCATATATTATTTTTTTATACAGCCTCTTAAAAAACCTAGTGAACAAATCTTTCTTAATCTTAGGAACCGTGTAACTAGCAGATATCCCAAACTATACAATGTTTTGAAGTTAACATATATTTCAGTGCTTGCTAAATTTAAACATTTGTTTAAGTCTTTGCTTTATTTTTCTAAGATAAGAATATAAACTACTTTATTTAACTATTGTCCTATTACCTCAACCATTTATTTTAAACAAATTAAAAATATTAAAAAAATATAATAAAATATAAAAAATATTAAAATATATAAAATAAATAATTAAAAAAAGGCAATAATACCTTTAAAGAATTCTAAGGTGCGATTAAATAATAAACATTCTTATAGAAAAACTGGCAAATTTAATATTTACTATTTTTTGTTCTTAATACAAAGGTTTAACTTTTTGGCCAAGTTATAAAAATAAAAAATTTAATTAAAAGCAAGTTTACAACATAACACGTTTAACCTCAAATATGAAAACAATAAAACTCTAGTACATATGCTTCAGGAAAAAATGTGAATTTGTACACGAATGCTCTTATAAGACGGCTACATACAAGACCCTCAACCTTGGCACAAACGAAAACGAACCAAGCCAAAGTAAAACTTAACAAAAAAAAACACAAACATTGTAGAAAAATCTGCAAGTCACAAGCAGCCGCTAGTTAGACAAGACTTAAGCAAAAAAAAAACTTAGATACGTCTGTCTACAACAACAATAACAAAGCTTTTTGCCAAAATTATAAAAACAAAGAACTTCAAGTCCAATAAAAAAACGAAGTTTGCACAATAAAGTCAAAAGATGGGGTTGGGCACAGAGATGGTAAATCCAGTACTATTGTAATTTTGCACTACTCTGCGACATAGAAAATACTTCTTCTTCATACAAAATTTTACTACACCAGGGAGGTATTTACATTTTGAATTTAAATATTTATCTAGCAGTATGTTTGGGTACGTAATTTTTAAAATCGTTTATTAACGTAAATTATAATAATATGTGACTTGTAAAAACTAAAGGATTTGACTTCTTTAAGGGTCCAAAAAAGATAAGTCGCCATGCAAGCAGTTTATGTATTTATTTTATTATCATGGCTTATCTTCCAGTTCCACGTCATGCAGAAAAAATTCCAAAACAAACAAAACCCACATTCATACCTTGGATATAGGTATCAAAGCGATGCTAAGTGACACACTAGGCCTTGTAAATATATTATGCTACAGTAGACATTATAAAAATCTAGCCTTTCTAAATGAAGTACTTTTTCCCTTTAAATTTGAATAAAGCTAATTATCCACCACAAGTTGCAAATTAAAATTTTCCATAACTGGTTATGGATATAAAAACACAACACCAATAACAACATTGTGCAGTATTTACATATTTTTTTATTTTTTTATTTAATGTAGTAATTTTTTTTTCAAATTAGCCCGCCAAATGGCTGTGTAAACAACTTAAAACAAAAAGGAAAAAATAAATTTGTTTAACTGAATATTGACTCCTATTACTCGACTGAAGTACCATAAATGTTTGTGTCCATTAACTGAGTGAATAACAACTTGTATTAAACAATAAATGATTAACAACAATGCACAGTGGGGACTAACACAACAAAAATTCTAAACTGCATATTGTTTTTATCCTAAACTTGAATCATCTTTAGATAAGGACTATATCTCGGTAGCTTACTACTACTTAATGGTGTCTAAAATTTAAGCGAAAGATTGAAGAAAAAGAAGAAGATTTTATGCAGTTGAATTCGCCTAGTTTTTTGATTATTAAAGTACTTTAGAAAGATTAATGTCACCGCGGATTTATATGATTAAGAATAAATCAACTGTGATTGCTTAAGTGATATACGAGGTATGATCAAAAATTAAGCGTTATTTTCAATTTTCGTGAGGTCCTTGCACATTTAATTTCACTTTTTACACAAAACTTAATACAGTTTTTGAAATAGTAAAAAAATCGATGAACACACCAAAACACGACTAACATTTTTATCTGTCAAAAACAAACTGACAATCCAAAATGGCTGATATTGTCAACATAAATAACAGACATGTGTAGCAACATTAAAAACAAAAAATGCGAAAATCTAACACGTACCTGACGAAAACTGAAAATAACGGTTATATTTTTATCATACCTCGTATGTAAGTATATTCATCACCTGTCAAATGCTGCGATTTCAAATGAATTAAATCCTTTAAAGTGAAATTTTACTTAAAACATCTGTTTTAGCAATTTTTGGCTACACAGCTGTATTTGTCGTTACAGACACTTAAAATAAATTATTGAAAATATATAACTTGTTAATTTTCTTTGATAGTGTATTTAAAATTATTGATAGATATCATACTTGGAATTTTTTCATTGGTATTATTTCAAATAGTTACAACAAAAAATTAACTACCATTTAATGCTACTGATTTATTTTTAATTACAATTATTTTTAACAATGGTAATGAAAATGTAATTAAATTGTATAATTACTTATTGTAATTGATGAAAAATCATTGTTTCTATAAACCAGAAATTTATGATCGCAGTAGGTTTTATTAACTCTGAATAAAGTAAACAAGCACTAAGCCATTTGTTGTCGGCTGGATTTAAAAAATTCTTTTAAACGAAATATATATAAATTTCTCTTACAGGTAATGCACTAATTAACTTATGTTTTTTTTTTATTAAATGCACCCTTATCTCTGTAAATTGTTTGCATAAACAACATTTGACGTGAATCGCATCAATTTTTTGCCAGATTAAACTTTTTCTAAATCTAAAACTTTATTTGATCTAGTGAGGCACTACTATTGCATTCACGCCAGTTTTTAAAATCTGTACTACGCTTACAATTTGGTTTTTCAGAGGGACAGAAATAAATAAAAAAGCATTCTTCAATGGGTTAAAAATTTATCACACAAATTTAATTTTCAGATATTCGTTTCTTTTTAACCGACTTCAAAAAAAGAAGTAGGTTATCAATTCGTCTGTGTGTTGCTTTTTTTGTATGTTTGTGCCTTCAGAATTTGGTCACTTCTAAACAGATTTTAAAAAATTTTCTTTATTAGAAAGGTTATGTTTACATATTTGTCCCGTTTTAAAAGAAGTTTAAAATTGTAAAAATTAAAGGGTGTCCCCATACAACATACATGTTTTTTAAGTGTATTATGAACTTTATAGGTCACCAGTTTAAAATTAAAAAAAGTGCGTGTCACTATAGCTCCCAATAACAAAAAGTAATAAAAAATAAAATTTAAAATTAAAGGGTGACTCCATAGGTGACGTAATTTCACCTTATCATCCTATCTTTTGAACAGTTATTGACAAACACTTAACAATTATACAGAATGTCCATTACTATGTCTGTTATAATAAGTATAAATATTTAAAATTATAAATAAAAGGGTGTCGCAATAGTTTATATAATTGGATGTATATGGCCAATCTTTTAAACTGTTACAGACAGACGGTTGAAATTTACAAAGAACCTGTATTGCTACGACCGCTATAACAAGTATAAAATTTGAATTCGGAAATTAGAGGGTGTCGCAATAGTTAGTGTTTTGATCTGCTGTATACAGACAGTCGTTTGGCATTGGATTGAACTAAAAAAACCAGAACCCTGGGGTTTTATGCCCCTATATAGTCCGGAAACACTGCTGCCCCGGTAGAAAATCGACTGATATTTGCTTTAGATTATTGAATTCCAAAATTAGTTTTTTTATCTGAATTGACATTCTGTGCTACGACATGTTAAAAATCCCGCTACAATCTTCCTCTGATATAATATAATCATTGTATAATTACCGTCCTATAGAAACATGATTTTAAGGAGCAGAGAATGGAGGATTGACTTCTTAAAAAGACATCAAATAAATATAAAATTTTCAATAATGTGGTCAATAATGATAATGTTTTTTTATAATTTAATCATCGATTAATGGTAATGATTTTTTTTAACAATTACAAATGAAACGAAACTTCTTCATTAAAAAGAATTAACATTAATGAAAAATGGTAAGCATTATTTATAATTCAATGCCAATGAAATTGCCAATTAATTACCCAATCTAATTAATTAATCCTAGCTATGCTGAATACGTATGTTTGCCAGTTTGAAATAAAAGGTTAAAAGTTTCAGAATTTCCCATTATTATTTTCTAATCCTTGGATTCGGCATGTATTAATCCTGATAAATCCTGGGATTTCCGGGTTTAATGTTGGCAATTTGTATTAAAAAATGGCGAATTAAACAACAACCCATCTTTTTTACTCAAGGAAATGTCAAATTTGCTTAAGAAACATAAAATAATAAATGTGTTTTTGTGCAAAAAAATATATATAAATAAAATATAAATTAATGAATTTCAAGACTATAAATAAATGAAATTATTACGAAAAAAGGTATCAACAGCAAATATATAAATTCGCATTGGATATATCCTTACATTTTCATTTTAGGTTTTAAAAATGCTGTTAACTTATTTGCATAACTTGCCAATTAGCTTTACCCGCAATAATTCATAATTTGATACTACAAAATTTATCTTAATTTATTTAATATAGCAGTTCCCTCGACGTTCTGACAATACTTTATTCGAATTTGTCTATTGTTTTGATAGTAATCCACACAATTTTACACCAAAAATACAAGGTGTTGTCGAGTCGTTTAAATTGGTAAAACTGTGTACACCCGGGCTTTTAGCTGCATTTTCTCTTGGAAATTAGATATTTTTACGAGATAGAATTGTCCTATATTTAAACCGAGGTACTTTGTAGAGGGATATAAGAATGCTGAAGTCGGATATAGTGATCCAGAAAATGCATTACATTCTCCTAGTATCTAATTTTTCTTTATCTCTTTATAATGAAGAACTTAAGCCTGAATAAAAAAATAAATTTATATGTAATTTTTTTATATGGAGTTTAAAATTTCGATTTCGAACATATGATCAGCTGTGTGGCTACTGCAATCACCAGTTATGGCTTCGTCTTGAACCTTGAGCATTAGTACTATTTTATTCATCTTTTATTATTAAACAAATAATATTATCTTCTCAAAGAAAAGCTATCAAATAAACTTTGTGTTAGGATGTTAAAAGAACAGTTATTTTTAAATTGTATAAAATATTTTCTTTTAAGAGAAGAGTAAGTACATTTAAAAAAAATTCAATTATAAATTCAGAGGTTCAAGACTGGATTTTTTTTACTAAGTTGACATTAAAACTTAATGTTCGCTGGGTTGCATGAACTTATGTTCCTGTGGATTAAGTAAGAAAAATATTGTAAAAGAATCAACACACGATGAGTACAAAAAATTCATGTATGAATTTTAAAAGACAAATAAACAAATTTAAAAGGGTTTGTTACATGTTTAAGTATCTTATAATAGTAGTCTTTAATTTGTTCATTCTTTAACTGGTTTTAAAAAATACGATACTTTTTCTCCATGCAATAAACTCTAGGTAGAAACTGAACAAGAAACATGTGCTGAATACAATAACAAGTCACTCGAGGAGGGGGAAAGAAATACGACTAGGAACGTCAGGCAACAAAAAAATATTTTTGTTTTTTTTTATTTTTTGTACATAATGATAATTTACTGTTTTTGAGGATACACTTCAGAAATATGTATGTGGGCAACTGGTTTAGGGCTAATGGTTGTTATTTGTTTTAATGGCAGAACAACAGGGAAATTCAGCAAAAATAACAAATGGTTATTCTTTCTTGTCTTTATTTATCAGGGATTGTTTCTTACACAAGTTTTTAAATTTTAATATTAAACATAAGTAGCAATTCGTCAATGCTAAGTTTTATTTTAATCAGACCTGGCGGCCTCAATTACATTCCAATTATAAATTTGCAACGTATATTTGAAGTGTTACTGCAATTACGATTACAAATGTTATTGCATGATATTGTGTAATTGCATATGAGATGGGTGATTTTTTTAAAAAGCTCTCGGATTTGATTTAAAAAAAGCACATACAATTTAGAGAAAAGTATAAAATCTTTATTTAAGTCGATAGAAAGATCTACATATATAATATTTAAAGATGATTTCATGGAAGTATTGATTGGTTCATACACTGGTTCCAACTTTGGCATACTCTCCCCAACCTATTGGCTGGTATCTCACAAATAAATTCTTCAATATTGACTTTTAGTGCGTTAATCGCTGCGAGCTTGTCCCTATAAACACAAGCCTTAATATAGCCCCACAAAAAATAGTCGAAACGGGTTAAATCGCACGATATATGCGGCCAATTGACCGTACGGAAATGTTCACCAAACTTGCCTTTCGCGTGCTGTGTTTCATGTGGGACTGTCTTGTTGAAACAGCATGTCAGGCAAGTACAGTGGAAATACGCCAATTTTGTTTGTTCACGTAATTCAACCACTGTTCACTTGTTCAATTAATTCAACCAGAAATAAGCTTCGACACTGAATACAATTTTAAATTTTACGTGCACGATGCACTTTCTTAACCGAGCATAAATATTAATAATAAAAATCTGCAAGCGTTCTTGATTTTAAGTCGATTCATGGTTAAATTATAGACCAAACGCACATGTTTAACAGTACACTGAACCAAATTTCGTAGGTAATATTACCGAAAAAAATATTTTGAATTAAAGAATTTCTTTTCTTAAAAACATATTTATATAAAACCTGTTAATGTGAAAAAAAAATTAATAAAAAAAATTAATAAAAAAAATTAATAAACAATAGTAACACATTCTAAGAAAAACAGCCCATAAAATTTGTTAAATTTACTGTTAAATTTACCCTAAAAGAAGTTAATGTGAAAAATTTATCTGTTGATTTAACTTAGTTTCGTTTATTTTAGTAAGTTTTTTTTTTATTTTATTATTGAAAATTTCATTATATAAACATAAAAAAAGAGCAGTAAAACTGAAGAAATTTCGTTAAATTTATTTTCAGAAAAATTATTTGAGGTGACATAACATTTTTTCAATTTATATTTTTTATTTTAAACATAGGCTGGGCCCGCCACTTCGTCAGCGCCTTTATTGTGCTTTGAAAGTAATCTACTTTAAGACTCTTACTTTTATAGTGCTTCAGATATTTTAAATGTATTTACTTTACATGTATAAAGGTACCCATCCCAGCAGAAACATAGGCATTATATAAAATTCTAAAATTTAAATAAAATAATTTTTATCTTGTATGTGCGCGTAAAAGTGGGTGTGGTCAATTTTTTTTACCGTAAAAATCTAATTTGGGTTATGGTGAAGATCTAAAAAAAATTTGCCAAATCGGTGGAGCCGTTCTTCGAAATTAGATCAATTTTAAAATTGGGCGTTAAAGTGGGCGTGGTCAATTTTTCCTACTATGAAAACCTAAGTTGGGGTATGATGAAGATCTAAACAAAAAATGAGCGAAATCGGTGAAGCCGTTCTCAAGTTATGCGCTTGCCAACGGACAGCATTACATTTTTATTTATATAGATTTGTGACAATAAATGAAATAGTTTGCGGTCAATTTCGGCGTGTTGTTAATAATTAATCCTAAACGAATAACTTTATTAGACAATTTTTAAACTATTAGCTGTTAGTAACAGAATTATTTTTCAGTAAAATTTTAAAAAGGTATTAAACCAAAACCAAATGGCCGCAATGGGAATTTGAATGCCTTATTTGTTGTATTTCACTAATAAGAGGAATAAAGCTAATAAGGCATTAATGTTATGCAGTTGTTTTTTCAGTTTATGTTGAAAATTTTTATCTAATAATGATATAGATTTTAGATGGATAAAAAATTAATTAAAATAACTAAAAAATTTTAGTTAATTTAACTACATTTTTATCATATCTACACCCTATTGAACTACGAAAAGAAACAGTCACAGTTCAATATAAGGAATCGAATAAAATTATTTTTTTGACGAAACACGCGTGTAGATTTAACTTGCCTTGGTTAACTGTATAATAAACTACTTTTCTTTAATTATTCAACCCAGTTTACATAATTTAGGTAAATTTTTGGTTCTGTGTAACATGTTACACGAAGTTGAACCGCCAAAAACAGTGTTGCCAAAAAGAAAGTTTCTAAAAAATCACCCTTTACAATTAAGTACAAAATTTAAATCTGACCTAACTGGTATGGTTTTAAGATTGTTTAAACTATTATTTGTAACAGTGTTTATAAATTTTTATTGCTTTGTTCTTAATTTTTGCATAAAGTCAAGAGTCACGGCACACAATAATCAAGCTGCTCCAAGCAGAGTGACTCAATCAATAAAATGTATTTAAAGGCTAGAATGATTTTGTAAAACTTAAAATTAATTCAAATAATCTATAATTAGCGCTACTGCAAGCCAAAAACTGTTTTAATTAAAAGAACATTTTTCTAGCTTTTCGTAACTTATGTAGATCAAAAAATAATTCTTTTAATTT
The DNA here is from genome assembly GCA_949628195.1 of Phasia obesa. NCBI lineage: Eukaryota > Metazoa > Arthropoda > Insecta > Diptera > Tachinidae > Phasia > Phasia obesa. Next base: position 41,657,339 of record OX451219.1, read on the forward strand.
ATTTTTAACTTTTGTTTTTGTTGGTGTGAGCTATGCCAAAAATGTCTTTTTTTTATCTAGGTCAAGCTGGAAATTTTAAAATACTGTTGAATTTGCTCTGTTAATTATATGTATCAAGTTTTCGTGTTATCTAATGTACTAAAATTAGAGTATTGGATCCAACATAATTTTTTATCTAAAATGCTCGATGTTCGATACAAATCATGAATGTCTTATTGTCCCTTGACCGTAATCTCGGTTTATATTCCAAAACAAATGCAAAAACGGTCACCCATACACATCGTACACCGTTCTGACAAGCCTGGCTACCAAAAGTGGACGTATATAGTAGGCATGTTTGTGCAAAAGTGTAGTGTCATCTTCCTCTGACTTTAACTATTTATTCTAAGTCTTCATTCTTCTAAGAAAAAAGCTGATAGATACCGAAATTTATAACATCTAGCGACTCGCTTATGCTCTCCACGACTGGCTCTACTGTAGCTCATTCACGCAACTTTGGTTAAGAAAATTCAAAAGCATTAAACCACAATATCTGGGTTGAAAACTGCGTTTTCTTTAGTAAGTTGATTGATTGAGGCGCTGCACACTGGGTTGAAATCCCCAGTTTTCGAGGATTAATTCAAAAATGAAATTTAAAGTATCGTCAAAACTGATTGCAGATGCTTACAGCCTATAAAATTCTACATCACAAGCTGTAAAAATAAATATGTAAAGTGCTCTGGTGTGTTTGCAGTGAGAGATCAAAATCAAAGTTTTTTGCATTTTTTTTTTTTGAAAATACACAGAAAAACTAAAAATTTACTCGGTTAAAAATCTTATTTTTTAAAGTGACCAATTTAGCTATGGAACCATCAAGTTTAGGTATTTCTGCGAATATCATGGTAAAGTTTGTGTAACAAATTTGGTGTGAAAGTGTTTTTGTTTTTGTGATTTATATTAGAAGTACAAAAAAATTTGAATTTTCATAGTTTAAGTGGACATATAGTTATTATTCGTGTACATTCGTGTCGAGATTTGTGGTTTATATTACAGAATAAATATATATCTAATATGTTGCAAAAATGTAGACTGCATTTTTGTGCATTTTAGAAGTTATGCATTTGTTTGTAAAAAGTGTCGTTGCGCTGATTTACCAAAAAAACATATGGTCTGACAATTGCTGCTGTTATTATTACTGTTTTTGTATACTAATTGTTGTTGTTCATGTTTTTAATAATATTTTTTATGTTGTTGTTGTGTTTTAAGATAATTCTTTATTTTTTTAAATAATGATAGTGTTGTGAAGTTTGAAGTTATCGGTTAAAACGGATACTTTTTTTCTCTACGTATAGGAACAAGTTCAAACGTTGTTCTATATACTTGTCGGAGCTTGTACGTTATGATGATGAATTCAGGCTGTCAAACTTGGGATGAAAAGCTAAAATTTTTAAAAGATGAAATGAAGAAACGCACAAACTGCTCAGAGCCTTGTATGTGCGATTTGAATGAACGAGTTAATGCTTTCTTTTATGACTTTAAATCTAGATGGAATAAGGTGCATATAGTAGATACACGATTTATGGCTGCGAATAGGAGATGGTTGGAGTCCTCTATTTGTTTTTCTCGTGCTCAGACTGGAAAACGTAGTAGAAAAGAAATTTCTTTTACCGAGTCAAGTCATACTACTCAGATTAAACTAAGAACATCAGGGTACATAGAAGAATCGAAGATGCTGCGTGGATTCACAAATGTGTCACCATAAAAAAATACACCTTTAACAGCGAGTTCGAAGCAACCACTAGCGTCTGATAAAATGTCTAATGTAAAAGCATTGTCTGTTTTTGTAGAAGCTAATCTATCTTAACACCAATACAATATTATCAGACACTCTGGACCTGAAGAGTTCCCTCATACACAAATATTCAAAATGAAAAACAAGTGTTATCCATTGCTAACAAGCCTTAAAATAAGTGAGACTTGCGTTCACGTAAGTTTACAAGCTCTTTTAGATCACACTGCCGAGCTATGTGTACCTAATACACGGTGCCGAAATTATTAATAATGCTCCCTTACCCATTGGGCTATAATCGGAAGAAGTGCAAGAACCTCGGAATAAACATTTTAAGAAATATAGAGGCTTTCGTTCCCAAAAGTGCAGTCGCGAAAAATCCCTTTATTCTTAATAAGCTCTGATCCAATTTTTCCAGCATGCGAAAGTTGCTTCCAAAGAAGGTTCAAAGTTTGCCAGAGCAGGCAATGGATTTAATGATACCTCCAGTTCGAAACAAAACCAATATGTGTGATCAAAATTATGATTATTATAATGAGAATAATGGTGATGATGATAATAATGATGGTGATCAAGTAGATGGTGATCATGATCACGAAAATATTTATTTTTAGGTTCTCATGTTATATATATTTTAACTTAAATTCCCTTATTTGTAATAAAACTGCACTGAAATATACTTAAAAATGCTTTGTTTTATCAAACTGTATTAGGTGATAGGTAATGGAAAAATATCCTAACAGAGCTTCCCTGAATTGATCCTCAAAAACTATGTATTTCACCCCGGTGTGCGCTGTATGGCTTGTGGCACCGTTCTGTTAGAAATCATGTTTACAGTAAACAGCCCATATAATTGGGGCACAAATAAATGCGTCAATACAAACATGAGACTAATCTCATAGCAGGGCATTCCATAAACACACCCCCACCCTTTGTAAGTTAGGTACGATGCCCACTGTTCCAATTTAGCTAAGTTTTTTCCCGACTGAGCACGGTAATATGTGTATTACTCATGTATAATTTTAAAGCTCTACCTATTATAGATCCAAAATTACTGGATGATGAATATTTATTTTGTATATTATATGAGGGCCACACCCACTATTCCAATCCAACCACTTTAAGGCTGGAATATGTATATTGGCTCTAAAATGTTATTGAGAACTCCTAGATCAATCAAACTTGACAGAAAAATAGGCTTAAGGCTTGAAAATTAGGAAAATCGGACCAAGGAGAAAAAAGCTCCCCTTAGAAAAACTTATCATACTCCTGAAAAATTAAAATTTTTTAAAGTTTTTTTTAATCAATTTTGATCAAAATCCCCTTTGACCTTATGGCGGTGACATAAAACATTTTTAGAAAAAATAATAAAATAATAATAAAGTAATTATTAAAAAATTATAAAAATTAACTTTTTTTGTTTTTATTGGCTAATTTCCAAAACCCAATCATTTTGAAACTTTTATGTGGAAGAGAAGGTATCTTCCCAATGCCTAACCAAACCCCAGTATTTAATTTATTCGTAACTAGCTGTGTTTGCCACTTTGTCAGCGTCCTTACAAAATATTATGCGATTTTGCTTCGAATCACTCTTATGCAACTTATGTCGCTGCAATTTATCTCTTTTCTTCTTTAAAATTGCATTTGTGTTTATATCGAATAATTTATTTTTGTGAGGATGGACGCATTTGTTTACATTGCAATCTTCATAAATACATCTACGAATAAGGGAACAAAACGAAGAGTACATGAATATGTGTGCCCCGCCTCTTTTAATCCCTGTCTCCCCTCTCACCATTTAAGTAAGAGTTGCAGCGACAAAAATTGCACAATGTAATAAGCTAAAAAGTAATACACACCAAATTTTTAAACTCATAGTATATAAACTTTTATAGTATATAAAGTCACCCATCCCTGAATAATTACTTAGAAACATCCGCTTTATATAAAATAGATTCTGAACTTTATTTAAAATTTTAAAATTATTGTAGACTTCTGTAAACTGTGTTTTAAAAAAATTAAAATCGGGTACTTTCTCTATTTTCTCTGGGAAAGAAGTTACTAAGGTACCTTTCCATAAAATTTTATTTAAATTTATGCAGACGTTTTTACGTGATGTGAGCTCAAACAGACAGACAGAAAAGCAGAAAGTTAATATATGCAAGATGAGCAAAAACAGAAAAAAGCTAAAATTTGCAAAAAATCGTCAAAAAAATGTTGCAAAAACGAATAACGTTTCTTTTTTTCCACTGTATAAAAGTAGAGATCCCGAATTTCAAAATCATTTATAAAATTTTTAGGATCACGATTACCTTCGCTTTCAAAAACGTTTTCATTTTTTTTTTTCAAAAAATCATTTGTTTTTTAATATCAAAGTATGTTTTATCATAAAAATTTTAAATAAAATTTTTCTAATAATTATTATAGCCTTTCGCAGAAAATAAATCAATTTAAAATCCTCATTCGTTTAGCCACAAAAAAACATATTACAAATTCTCAAAACCGTAAAAAGTCAATAAAAAAGTTTACTCAACTTTCCTAATTTTAACAGTGTCGTAATCTTGAGCAAAAGTTTAGAAAATTCACTATACGATGCCTAATTTTGTTGTCTATCGAACTGCGTACTTAAATTTTTACATTTCTTAAAATTTTTGGCCGGCTATATTTCCGACGCCTCGTTAACATCACTAGCAAGAAACATTTTCGAAGATCAAGTAAATCAGCTGTTTGTATTTCATCATCACTATTCAAGATGATAATAGACACAGAATTGATAAAACAAAACAAATTTGATATTTATATTCTGAATTGTTTGAAATTTACTTGTTGTTTTGCAGTTCACTTTGAGTAAACTGTAAAAGTTCACATAAGTATGTGCATGCGATTTGAGGTCGCCAAATTTCTTGCGATTGTGAACCACAGAATACCTAACATCTGATTTCACATACAACGCTAATCTTATACGAAATGCGTTTGTTAGAACAAACCTAATTATATAATTGATACTACACAGAAAAAATATTTCCTCCAATTAAAGGTTTTAATTGGTTTCAGATTAAAATTTAATTACACAATTAATTGATTGATTCAATTATTTGTTTAATTAGGGCATTTTTTTTTTTTAAATATTTATTTGAATCAATTAAAAAATTAATGAAACTTTAATTTAAAACTAATTAAAACCTTTCAATGGTGCAAAAAACAATTGTCTGTGTTTGGAATACAATTTTATTTGTCTTTTAAGTCAACATTTATCAAACTGACAGTTTAACTTATCTAATTGAACTCATAAATGAAAGTAAATAGGCTACCACTTTAAAAAAAATAGCTGTATTTTCACCGGTTAAATAACCACAACCACCTTCCTCCAAAGTATCACTCCAAACTGGCCATTTCTTTTTCAGTGTTACCTTTTAAGACTTGCAAAGTTTATGGTTTGCTCTGGTCCGTTTCGAAAACAAGATTTCGCTCGGGCTGGAAATAGGTTAAATAGGCAGGTACATTGCTTTTTGTCCACTTATTCTATATATGTCTACAACATAAATGTCAAAGCACAATGACATTTAGCGCCATTTACAAAAGTTAAGCACATTCATATTAAGACAATGTTTTACGTACACTATTGGCACAACATATAGCAACTGAGGAAGTAATATGAATTTTCCTTAATAATAGTCAGAAAAGTAACAAAAAGTTAAAAAAAAATCACATTAGACGCATTTTAGAAACATTTTTTCAACACAAAAATATTCAAAATTTTATTTAAATAAAATCTAACTCAATAAAAAAGAACATGTCTTCACATTTAACTGGAAAAAACTAAAGCAACTTACATTATATTATTTGAGTTGTCAATTTTAAATTAATAATTAATGGCAAAATCTTAATCTTTTAACACAGCGAAGCCTCTTCGAAGCATTCGGTTGATACAAGTTTCCATCCGACTTATGGAATGTGTTCCCAAGCTTCTTTTATTTGGCTTAAAAAATTTCTTAATCTTTTCACTTGATCCCGTCTAATTTTTCAATCTATCATGTCCCACAAGTTGTTTATAGGTTTTAAATCAGTCACTAAAGTACATGAATATTACTATCATCAAGCCAAAACTTAACATTAAAGATCTATCCAAGAGGCATATTACCTTCTGCATGTGGCAGCATGACATTTTCTAATATGCAAATACCGATCAATGGTTTCAGTTATTTCACATAGAGGGCCAACCCCATTGATTGAATAACAGCCCCACACCATTAGATTTTTACCGCCTTGCTTTATTTTAAACTCTAGCAGAATGTAATGCATTTTCTGGATCGCTATATCCGTCTTCAGCATTCTTCGCATATATTTACTTTGGGTGGGTGATAAGTTGTAAACGTCATTTATTCAGCCAAACAACTCGGCTTAAGGAATTCGCCAAAAATTGTATTCCATCATTTATCGTCAATTGTTAAGAACTAAGTCTACCACAACCTAGAGCTTGTTTGATATTTTTTTTAATATTTGCCACCTTATATTTGTTGTAAAAAAATATTCTTTCAACTTAAAGAGAATCAAACGAACTTAAGACTAATAAAAATTTAAATATTCAATATTGACATTTTAAATTTTAATTTTAAGGTCTTTGGGTCCTTAGGTTAAACTAACTCAACTTAAGACAAAAATATGTTGAAAACTTATAGGTTGTAGCGGTGGCTGACCTCAATATTCAGCTAGTAACTTTACGATATTTTTACGCTTGCTCAGCTTTCAAAGAAAACTCTAATAATAAACTAAACTTTATTTTTATTACATTTTTTTTCTAAATAAAAGATTAAACAAAATAACATACAAATTTATTAAATAGGCGAAACAAAATAAATGAAAATTTTAATTTTTATTTATTTTTATTTTTAAGTTCGTTGTAGGAAAGTTCAATAAACTCTACCGTCGCTTTAGTGTGTATCTGTTTAAAACATCAACAAAAAGTAAATACTAAATGCAAGTGTGTATAAATTAAATTAATTTGTCAATTTCATAATTGATATAAATTAAAAAAACATAGTAAAGACGTAACAGAAACAAAACAAAAACAATTAGTTTGATATATGTATGTGTGTAGTTTATTTAATTTGCCATGTGCACAACAGAAATCGAAAGGAATTGGTTAATTTTAAACTACATGAACAATGTTTCTGTAATAAAACAATTCTAGCTCTTAATATTGAATAATTAATGTTTAAATTCCCAAAAATTTTATATATAATTCTCTGTTATAGTTTACCTAATCTGAAAAGATATGACTACCTTGGACCTACTCGCACAAAAAAAAAATTAAAATCCTGTAGTTCTATCCTGATGAAACAGTAAACAGCTTTATAAATTTCTTGCTGTGAAGGAGTAGTTCTATCCTGATGAACCACTACATCGTGTTATGTGGTAAACAATAATGCGTTTTCCGCGCATTTTGAGTGATTTTTTTAATCAATAATTTTATAAAACTTGTAATAATAAACATTTCTAATTAGTTGCAGAATATTGTTTATGTGATTTATGTTATTGACTTGTATTATTTAAGACGAAAGTAAAGCAGGTTTTAATAGAGACGAAGAGCGTTTTTAATATCCATCCAGTTGGCGTCATTAATTAAGTCATTATGGCAATAATGCTTGAATATGATTTCGGGAATGCATGTGGCCGCCACATTGAATATTCTCTCCTAAGTGATCGATCTTTTCTGGTTTATCTATATAGACCTAGGTCTTTACATATCCCCTGCGGAAACCACATATCTGTAATGCTTTTGCTTTCCAATTAAGGTAAGAAAAAGTCAGTTAGCTTGGCTCTATGGTAAGATATGCGATAGTTATCTCAACAAAAGTCAAATTTAATCCCATAGATAACTGCCTTATCAAACAATTTCATAAAATTAAGGGTCAAGTAAACGCACAAAATCGCAATTATACACAGTTACAATAAATGCATGCAGCAAAACACAATCAACAAAGGAATTCAATGTTTACTGCACAACTGCCACCTAGAAATGAAACTACATGAGGATGTGTTCCTAAATGAGCACCACAAAATGCACGTGGTGGAAAATGAGTTTGTCAAAATTAACCACGATTTAAAAAAAAAACAAATTGAACAATTTGCAAACGTTGCTCTGGCGTGAGTCTATTTATGATAATGTGCCAAATCAAACTAACCTCAAAACAACCGAAAACACAGAAAATAAAATTGTTAATTTTAAGTTCTGCCTCTCACAAAAAAAAAATTACAAGCAATATATAACACTCGTTCAGCGCGTCAACAAGTTTGTTTGAAAACTGTTTTAAACATCATTTTTACATTCCTCCTCCCCATATGTCCACTTTAACCAAAATATTTTAGGAGAAGAAAATTTGATAACTGTCGTTTAATTAAAATAATGTACATATCGTCATATGAAACGTAAAACCATGTAAAGTAACAAAAATTTCAAAATAGGTTTTTTTTAACATTGTGTACCACGTGAATATGCATGTTCCTACAAACTTAATATTTTGTAAAAATATAGGTGAGTCTGTTAATTTTACGCAAGTTTTTAAGAAACTTTTTTTTAGGTTGCTTACTTAAATATTTTATAAAGCTTCTTCCCTCTCCTATAAAATCGAAAAAAGTTTAGCTACATGGTTTTACATTTTATATGACGACATATAAACTTAAGCTCACTTAATTCACTAGGGGTTTAAATTGTTAAATTTTATTATTTGCGAAAAAAAAATTCTTAAAAATATTTTTTAAATTTAGGTAAATTTGTATTTTTTTGAGTAAGACATACATAGTTCATACATATTAAATTTCACAACTAAATCTGTTAAGTCGTTACGTCAAAACGAGAACTTTACAAACGGCTAAATTATATCCAAAATATTCACATTCTGACCCGCTGTGCACTGCTTATATGAATTTCTAAAATTTTGTTAACTCTTTTTAACATTTCTCTTTAACATTTGTATAACAATTCAATTTTACAGTTCTCATATAAAATAATAATTCAATAAACTTAACTTTGCATTTTGTGTTGTGCGGGAAGATGGCGGTGAGGAGGCGTTACATTATGTTGCTGTCGTCATAATAGTTGTCGTTTTTGTTGTATAATTTATCTTTTTTTTTGTATTAAATGATGATTTGTTTTATTTACATGCTAAGAAAATGTTAAAATAATATATCTATGTGTAGGTGTTTGATGTGGCATATATTGCAAAATTAACGAGCAAAGTTTTTCTTTTGTCTTCTTTGTTACCAACAAGTCTGGAGAAGATTGACGCATTTTGTTATATGTTTTTTTCCATTTCAGTCTGAAAGAGGCACGAAGCCGTTAATTTTAATAAATTGCATGTTACCGTTTATTTGCTTTGTATGTAAGTATACATGCAGATGTTGCTGTGTATATCCATGTTGATATTTTAATACTAAACAGGATGAGATCTGCCAAACAGACAACAAAAGATGATCCAAAATCTTCTTATACATATGTATGTATGTGCTCATATGAATCACTTTTACAGCACACAAAGAATATTTTAAACAAGCCTTTTTTCCTTAAATGAATAATGCCACTTATTTCTATTTCAAATATAATCTCATTGAATATTATATGTATGTACATTAGGGGTACAACCAAAATAAGGCCCTATCACTACGCTGTAGCCGATGTTGTGCTGAAACCGAAAAATGTTTCCTCAGGTCATTTCGAAACAAAAACGTTCCGCGTCCAAGCCGATTTCTGAAAGCCCTTTAAGATTTTATTTTTTATTTTTTCAAAATTTGTATTTTATAATTTTTTAAATATTTACATTTCTTATTTAAAAACTATCTCTGTTAAGTGAAATGAACTTAAGATTAAGAGTTCGAGTTGATTTGCATTGGGGGAAAATATCTTGTACGACTTTGATGGCGCGTTCCGCACAAATGTTGCTGCGTTGTGTTTTTGGAATTGTTGATTCATCTTTCACCCAATGTCTTAGAAAGCATTTCTGAGCATTAGTAAAGCATAAAAAAGATTTGTTTAAGGCTTCGAAGTCATTTTTATTGTAACAATGGTCTGAAAACCAAATGTTGTACCAAGGGCCACATATAAATTCGCATATTGCATATAATTTGCTACGATATTTTGGAATTAGTATGTAAGCTAGAATTGCAAGAATTGCTCTAGAATTCCATCTAGCATTACTAATCGGTGGAATAGTCTTAAAGCTTATAAATGGAAATTTATTGTGCTCCATATAGTATTTAAAAGCCTGTCCTAGTTCATATAATTATTGCATATCATCACGCCACTTTAAATTTCCAACATATAGCCGTTTCTCGTTTTGCTGATATTCGTTTTTTAATGTATTGTAATTGCTTATAAACTCTAAAACGAATTCATATGCAATATCTGGTGACTTGGTCCAATGATGCATCCATTACATATCATAGTATTAAATCCAACACATGGTGCTGACATCCAATGCACCGTTGGTGGTAGAGAAATTGATTTAAAATGGTTCTGCAGTAGTGTTACAACACCTTTGGTTTTTCCTGTATTAACACTGGTTGTGTCGCAGATTATCATTTTTATTGACTTCATCAAATTTAATTTTTCCAAAGTTTCTTTGATGCCATTGAAAATAGTTATCGCTTTCCCATTTTCCAGAACTAATGCAGCTACTTTTATTTCTTGAGATTCATTTTTTACAACAACTACCTGTACTTCTTGTCGTCCAATTTTTTTTACCATCAAAATGGAGACACCAATTCTCATATGGCAAAGACTGTTTCATTATTTCTTCCTTTTTCTCTGCAGATTTGTAAACAGCTTTATAAATTGCTTGCTGTGAAGGAGTTGCAATATCGACCCCTGATTCTGCCAGTTCCTTGCATATTTTTTCTGCTTTCCTAGTACTTACTTTGGCTGTATTTACTAACGTTAGTGCTGGATTTATTAATCGCTTTGTTGTTCCAAGTCTTAAAGGTGCCATATAATCATTGTCATCTTCAAATGAATCATTGATCATTGAGACAAAGTCGGTGTCTCCATAATTGAGCATTGAGACAGAGTCGGAGTCTGAATCTTGGACACTTATTTCAGATTTTGGTGCAATGTTTTCGAACGAAATATTAAAATTGTTATCAAACTTTTCAGCAGTTTTTAAAGTTTTGATACCTTTCTGGTATGCACGAATCAAACATTCCACTTTCCTTCTTATAGATTTGGTAGCCAATTTCGGAATATTTAGTTTAGTCCATAAATCGAATAATTCTTGTGATATAATTTTATACCTCTCTGTTTTTTGATTTTTCTTTTTCATATAACGCATTAAATCTTCCAATGACTTTTCTTTTTAGGTATTTGGTTCAGTTCACATAACAAAATATTGATACTTGGAATATTTTTACATTTATTTTCTGAAAATTTAAAATTTTGGGTGCACTTACCCGCTTTTTTCCGAACTATAATTTCGCTATGTTTAAAAGACATTTTAAAAAGTTGAATGAAAACAAACGATTAAATTCGATTATTATAAAATGAATGCACAACAAACTTACAAATTGGAGTATTGTACAATTTTTGGATATCAAAAGTGACAGCGCCTGCTTTTATTTATCATTTAACGCGAAACCTTTTTTAACGATATCGAAAATCTAAAGATGCAGTTCTTATTGTTTTTTATGCACTACATGGTATGGATAGGGCCATTTTGATATTTTCAAAAATTGTAAAAAAGTTGTATCCCTAATGTACATATACATACATATATGTATATAAATATTATGACAAAGTTTCTTGAGTAGTTTAATTGGAGTTTTTGAAAAAGATTAGTTAAAATTTTAATAACTTTTGAATGAAGCCCTTTTGGTGTTAGCAATTTGAACAGTGCCAAATGTAATAAATGACAACAATAGCTATTTAAAATATTATTTTATGTAATTTTAAATGACATTAAAGAATACGTTTCAAAGACTACAAATAGCTTGATAAATCCTTGGGTTGTTTGCCGGGCTTATTGAATTTCATTTAATTAAATTTGTCCCCGTAATAAGCCTCTGCGCCCGAGAACTTAGGAGTAAGATAAACTTTCTGAACCCAAAGTTTGGGGCAAATTGGCAATGAACTTCAGGTGTTTTAACTTTCAAATAGTAATTGATGTTTGATGACAGAACAAACATTTTATTTCTATTTTCCAAAAATTGCAAAAGGTAAAATTGTTTTCAATTAACAATTTTTATTAAAAATATTTTGCTGATGAAAAATACAATACAAAATACATTAAAAATATTTTGCTGATGAAAAATAGCGAATACACATATTTTTTAATGAACTTATGTACTTGTATATATACCAAGCATGACTAATGAAAAAGCGATTTTTATTTTGATTGTAACAAAATTTTATGCCCCTATTACCGATTACAACTCAACTCAGTTGAGTTGTCTAAAAGACAACTACTACTGATGAGTTGTAATTTGAAACAACTGCTACTGATGTGTTGTAATTTTTTTAAACTTTTGTTAACCGAACTAACACAGGGTTGTAAACGGTGAAACTTAAACTGAGTTATAACACAATTTAAATTCAACTTAAAAATATTTTACAAGTTGAGTTGTAATTGATAATACCAAATTGTAAAATTTCAACTGAAATAGAGTTGAGTTGTAAACCGTAATAGGGGCCTTAATTATTTTACAAGTGTTATACATTAAACACATACGACGGCTGCAGGCTTTCGACTACATGCTGTCGAAACTAAAACTCAGACGTTTATATGAAGATGATATTTTTTAAAAAGTTATTTTATTTTTATTAAAGTAAAATACAAATTAATTTTTACAATATCAGAGTTTACGATGTAGCTGTCGTCTTCAATAAAATTAAGTAGCTAACTACTCGGCGACGATTGTAGCCAACGGTCTGCGTGGTCTATGTAATAAAACATTAGAAAACATTTTTAAAAGTCATTTGTTGTGCTTGTCATTGTATTATTTAAATAACTGATAAGTATGAAAGTTGCTTATAATACTACTTTTACAAGAGCTATATACTGCGTTTTATTTTGTTCATCTTTAAAAGCTGTTAATAAACCAGTCAAATAGTTCGAGCAACATTTAGATTGCCTAAGTATATTGAAAAACACGCAGTCATACATCCAGAAATAATTAACCTTATTTAGGATCTTCAAAAAGCTGAGGCAATGGATATATAGCATGCCTCAGGAACTGGGTGTAAAAAAGTTATCAATACGGCACCGCAAGTGGTGTTTTATTTCGCCGATACACATTGTTCGTCAAACATGGACTATGCGAAAGGAAATGGAATTTAATTTTAATGGAATTTCCGAAGAAAACAGACGGTAATATACGTATTTGTTCTTATCCCAAAAAAAATTTAAACATGTGAAATAAAAAAACAAAAAAATACAAACAAAAAATCAAAATTTTGCTGTTCTATATTCTACATTTTTTTTTTATATTTTCAAAATTCTAACTCATTCCAGTTCGACTCTTAAAATGTGGTAGACGTGTTTTTTAAAATATAAATTATTTCAATTTCTTCTGTCAGAAAAAATTAAAAATTGAAAAAATTAAATTTTCATTTTCTGAAAACTTTTAAATCAATTTTAATATTTAAATATTTCATAAATACATTTAAAAAATCAAAAATCTATTGAATTAAAACATTTTGTATTGCTATCATATTGAATGATAGCATTAACAGTGACGAGGACGATGATATTAGCTGGCAAATAGTTAAATCGATTAAGACAAGGAAACGTAAACAAATTGAATCACCCAAAATATTATTAAATAAACGACAAAATACTATTAATTTACAAGTTGCATTAAACAACTACACCGCTTCTCCATGTCTGCCAACCAATAACACCACTGCAACGGCTCAAAAGAATGGCTATAGCAGTGTTAGTATCATTGAAGATAAGAAAATTGCTGTTGAAAACAACAAAGTAAGTCATAATAGATTTTGATAATGAAGACAACGATGAAAATAATATTGGCGATAAGATTGATGCAAATGAAATTGAAAAGGATAGAAATGTTAATATGCCAAAGCCGCCACCAATTTTTATACCAAATGTTTCCGATATTTATGCAATGATAAAAAGTTTTTCCAAAATAATCCCATCTTCATCGTTTACCTATAAAAGTCTAACAGATGGTCAAATAAGAGTAATGGTCAAAGATATTAAGCCACATATAGACCTTGTTTCTTTCTTAAACGATAAAAAATCAAGTTCCATACGTACCAAATTAAACATGAGAGAGCGTATAGAGTTGTTGTTAAAAATCTCCATCCTTCAACTCCAACCGATGAAATAAAAAATGCCTTTGAAAGTTTACGACACCAAACTATAAAAGTCACAAACATACGAAGTAAAATAACAAGGTAATCTCTCCCAATGTTTTTTATTGATCTGGAACCAAATTCAAATAACAAAACTGTATATGACATAAAAACCATAAATATCGCTATTGTAAATATAGTTCCACCAAACAAAACAAAAGATCTTGTCCAATGTCATCGATGTCAAGAATTTGGTCACACAAAAACTTACTGTAGGAAGTCCGTAAACTGTGTTAAATGTGGAATGGGTCACTTAACTGTCGATTGTTCAAAAGAGAAAGATTCTCCACCTAGATGTGTAAATTGTCTACAAAATCATCCTGCAAGTTATAAAGGCTGTATTGTGCTTGTACACAATTAAAGAAAAAACACCAACATCAATTAATTTACAAACGTAATAACTATAATAATAATATTAATAATATTAATAATTATAACAATAATGAGTTCCCGTATGTTAATAATATCAACATAAACAATAGTAATCCAAACATTAAGTCATCTTATTCTGAAGTATTAAAAAATAATCAACCAAATTCTTTTGAAAAATTAGAAAACTTGATACAAGATCAATTAGAACTAACATATAAGCTTTTAGGCATGATGACGATACTAATTTCAAAATTTTGTTTTATCAACGGGCGTCCCAACTTATTGGCCAACAGACCCAAGAAAAGTACCTGATATTTTAGACTTTGCTGTTTATTCTGCAATTTCAAGTTAGTTATTACAAATTGCACACGTCGATGAACTTAGCTCTGACCGCACTACACTATTAATATGTTTTAACACAATATTGGCAACCCATATAGTAAATCAAAAAATTATAAATAACAAAACCGATTTAAATTCGTTTGCTGCCTGGATTGAAAGAAATGTTAATCTAAATACCTCCTTGAAATCACCAATTGAAATAAATGAACCAGTTGAAGGGTTGAATAATCTTATTCATGAAGCTGGATTTTTGTCAACTCCTAATAACCCTGCACCAAGTAACCCTAATCAAATATTTCTTACATCTGAAAATAGCAACAACAGTTAGCATTTTTTTTTTTTTTCTCCAAAATATTTTGGTTAAAGTGGCCAAATGGAGAGTGTTGCCTAAGGTCCCTACCATTACACTGTAAAAGAAATTTTTCCAAATTGAGTTTGTGAGTTTAGTAAAAAAGTGTAAAAAAATAAATTTTTGTACTATATGAAGTCTCTGAAGGATTTTGGCCAATGTGGCCAAATGAAGAGGTGGCATCCAATACCACCACATGGAGAGTGTTGCCTAGGGTCCCTAATATTACACTATAAAAGCAATTTTTCTAAATTGAGTTTGTGAGTTTAGTAAAAAAGTGTAAAAAACTAAATTTTTATGCTATATGAAGTCTCTGAAGGATTTTGGCCAATGTGGCCAAATGAAGAGGTGGCATCCAATACCACCAAATGGAGAGTGTTGCCTAGGGTCCCTACTATTACACTGTAAAATAAATTTTTCCAAATTGAGTTTGTGAGTTTAGTAAAAAAGTGTAAAAAAATAAATTTTTGTACTATATGAAGTCTCTGAAGGATTTTGGCCAATGTGGCCAAATGAAGAGGTGGCATCCAATACCACCACATGGAGAGTGTTGCCTAGGGTCCCTAATATTACACTATAAAAGCAATTTTTCTAAATTGAGTTTGTGAGTTTAGTAAAAAGTGTAAAAAACTTAATTTTTGTACTGACACACATTTTGTTTCTTACATTTCTATATAATTCATTCTTGAGGTTAAATTATTTTCCTATCCAATGGAAATGTAATGATTAATAAACCAAACAAGCCAGAGATTAACGTATCATCGTATAGACCCATAAGCTTACTGGTCATATTTGCCAAAATATTATATTATATCAAATTATAGCCTTCATAAGAGATACTTTGGAAAATAAAAAATATTGCTCTGCAGTATTCCTAGATAGCGTTTGATAAAGTGTCGCACGATGATTTATGGTACAAAGTAAAAAAAAATTGTTACCAACCCCTTATTACTTGATTTTAAAATCATACTTAACGGACAGAACCTTTTATGTTAAGGTTAATTCTGAATCTTCGGGAATATATGATATTAAAGCTGGAGTCCCACAAGGCCGTGTACTTGGAGCTATTCTATACACAATTTTTACATCAGATATGCCAAGTTCCGAGCAAGTGTTGTGGCTACTTATGCCAATGATACAGAATATTTTTAAGGAATTTTTTGTATATCCAAAACATTTTTCTTTAAATGTCTAAATGGATTACAAATCTGTAATTCATTAGTATGAAAATAGTATTAAAATGAAGTATGTCCTATCCCGTAATCTATCTTTGTTTGTCCACAATTTTCAGTAGGGCTTGAAATTGCTTGAATTTTATTATTTGCAAAAAAAATTATTAAAAATATTTTAAATTTTTGAAAAAATCATATTTTAGTGTGTAAGACGTTAGGTCATACATATTTAACTTCACACTTAAATATGTTTTACGTAAGTCGTTACGTCAAAAACGTATATAACTGACATATTTAATGTATATATTGTACAATAGAAAAAATATTTTCCGAAATTGGAGGAGCAACTCTGCTTCTGTGAACGCATTTAAAGGTCGGCATTTACAATCTTTTGCTCAAAAATTATTTCTTTTGAAGTGCACTGGTAAGTAATTCGCCAAAAATTTGCTCAAATAACAAACAAGTTGAATGTAAAAACCAACGGACCACCAATTCTATTCTATTTGGTAAAAAAAAGTAAAACGCGGTCTCTAGTAACGATGCATTAAACATTATAACACGTTAGCATACATTTATTTACCGAAAAAATGTCTAAGCCAGAAATTGGTTTATTAGTGTAAATGATCTATGGAGTAGATAAAAATGTATCTAAGCATATTTGTAAATGTGTTTTTTGTTTGTATATTGTAACTTTTATAAATTTTAATTGTTAGTTGTATGTATTCGAAAAGCTAAAATCAATTTGTAAATCATACAAAAAATATTATTTTTTAAGCACACGTGCACACAACATTGTTTTGTTGTTGGGTTTCGTTCGATTTTTAAGTTGTAAATTCAACTTTTTTTGTTAAAATAACAATCGACCATTAAATTGCTCATGAGTTAAAATATTTTTTTTTTTTTTTTTTCATTTTCATTAATTCTTTTTTTTTTTGATTAAGTTTAATAAGCAACCGTATACTTTTGTACCTTGCAAACAAAATATTGACTTAGTTTTGAATGAGAAAAAGTTTGAATTAAAATAACGAATTATTTACCTTTCTCCAGTCTACTTCAATACCTTTACACGTTATAATTCAATAGAATTCTATTAGGGTAAATTTTTACCCCCTACTATATTTTTCCCCTCGTGGCCTTCGGCTACTGTTCGCTAAAGTCGGCCATTACATTTTTGTAATTAGCAAGAAGCCGACGCAATTCGTGCTCTATATCAATTTATTGTAACATTCGAAATCGACATAAGTTGGAATAAATTATAACGTGAAGGAAATACTTATGTATTTTCTTTTTTTTTTGTTTTCTTTGGACTGAATAAAGATGGAACATCTTGATGTAATTGTTTCATTCTAAAGATGTCAATAACGTTTTATCCTAAAGACGTCAATATTGTTTTTCCCAAAGATGTCAATATTATAGTTATGGAATCCCAAATTTATATGTAATATGCTATCGAAGTCCCAAGTTTAGGAAAAGACAATGCTTTTTGAAGGTCAAATGAAAATCTAAAATATACTTCTGGATTTCCAGCTGCCTTTTTCTGAACTTCTTCTAAACATTTTCTAGCGATTTATACCGATCTTAAACAGAAATCATCTCCAAAATTTATTTGTATATAAAACTCGGACAAAATCTGAATAATGCAAATGAAGAGATAACTTTAAATTGTAATCATTAACTTGAGATTTTTGAAAAAGTGACTTATGCCACTTTCAAAATAAACGGCTCAAATATTAGTGAATTTATAACGCCACATTATATAATGCCACATGCATATAAGTATATTCATTAGGGCATACAACATAATAACATAACAAAATAATCCTTAAAATTCTTTTTGCATCCGTACTAAGTCAGCAGTTACCAATGTAATGCCAGTTAATATGCTAAATATGCTTCAACGTAACGACTTGCGTAATTATATATTTATAAATACGTTTTTAGTAATTGTAACATATTTACCAAATATGTTTTCGTATTTACGACAAATCTGTAAATTTTTCATGGTGTTTGGAAATATACATATGCATGTATGTATGTACATACTTATTTATTTTAATTAATGGGTACAAAAATATTATAGCACAATATAACAGATATAAAAAAAATCAAATTAATGTGAGTTATTTATATTGATAAACAAATTAACTTATATAATATTGAGAAATACATACATATGTATATCAATGAAAATGGTACTAGAGAAAAAACACACAAAAACCAATTAAAATGTCACTAAACCATAGTTAAGAAAAAATGTATTCGGCGAACGTTATCAAGTTGAACGAAATATAATATTTATGATGTACGCATTGCAATGCTCTTATTCGCACTCAACAGTAAGAGAAATGACAGTTTAAACAAAATAGAGGCAAGTAGGGAGCAAAATGCCGGTAAAGGAAATAACTGCGAATAATCGATAAGAATAAAACGAGCGTTGCCATGTTTAATTAATAAAATATGATTTATTAAGAACATATTCGTTATCAGCGTACTAAAGTAGTTAGGATAAGGTAGCAAATAAAAAAATTAAAAATAAAAGCTTAAATTTGAAGCCCTGTTTTTTTAATGGAAATTTCGTTTGTAGTGTTATTACGGTGATGATAATACTCATGATCAGCGTTGCCGTTTTGGTCCAATTGGGCCAAATTTGGTCCGAAAAATTTTAAAATATTTAAATTGGTCCGATGGTCGGACCAATTTCGTTTTGAGTCCGTTTGTCGTTTATTATTTTTCATTATATTTTCTTTTTATTTTTAATGTACGGCAAACATCTCTTATATTCAAAATAGCTTTTACACACCTATATACGTTAACAAATTAATTATTAACGACGTTTTAAAGGTTTCCTAAAATAATTAAATGTGATCCTGCTTTAATAGTTGCAAAATGGAATTTGATTTAAATATTAATTACTTTTGGCAAGAAAAAGCATCAATAAAAAACGGTTTAAACGAAAAATGTATTGGAAATATTTCTAATTTTATATTTAACTTATTATCTCTGCCACATAGCTCCGCCGCAGCTGAACGCAAATTTTTAACTCTATCGCTTATAAAAACCAGATTAAGAAATAAACTGGACGTAAATACTCTCAACAGTATTATGTCTTGCAAAGAAATTATTGAAATAAATAATCCACACTATGTGTGGTCAGCAAAAAGACACATACCTAATCAAATATAAAATAATTTAATTTTAAATGCTAATGAAATATTTTACCTAAATAATTGAAGAATTTGTTGATATTAATGTTTTTAATACATGCCAATAATCATATAAAATGTGTTAGGTTTCATTATTCTTTTTTAACAGTAAACAGTAAAATATTTACATACGCAAAAAGACTGATAAGATTATTTTAGTTCTCGGCATTTTAAAAGTAGTTATTAATTTAACTATTTTATTTAAGCTTTAGGTCTTTAAATAATTTTAATTTTTATTTTTTCGATATTTCGCTACTCCTTTGTGTAGCATCATCAGGAAAAATTAACAAATTAACGTTATGAAAAATTACAATTAAAAAAAGTATTGAAAAAATTTTCTTCAAAGTAACATATTTCAAAAAATTTTTTGTCATAAACTTATTAAAAAATTTTTAAACAAGTACAAACAATAATTAAATTATTTCTTATTTACTAAATGTCTGTAAATTTGTACTTGTTTAAAAACTTTTTAATAAGTTTATGACAAAAAATTTTTTGAAATATGTTACTTTGAAGAAAATTTTTTCAATACTTTTTTTAATTGTAATTTTTCATAACGTTAATTTGTTAATTTTTCCTGATGATGCTACACAAAGGAGTAGCGAAATATCGAAAAAATAAAAATTAAAATTATTTAAAGACCTAAAGCTTAAATAAAATAGTTAAATTAATATTAACAAAAAGGTCAAATAAACTATATAAAATTAAAAGTAGTTATTTAAAAATTTCATTATACAATTTTTTTCATACCTGAATTATTTAAATCATGTTTCCAACCTTTATTTTACTTAATAAAATGTTTTTAAAAAACATTAATTGGTATATTAATTGAGTTTTAAAATTTGGTCCGATGCAAACGGTTTTTGTGAAAATTTTGGTAAAAAAAAAAACAAATTTACAACGGCAACACTGCTCAGGATGCTGCAACATAGGTTTTATATTAAATTATATTATTGTAGGGTTTTGTAAATAGTATCTTAAACTTCCCACTTACAAAAATAAAAAGTGCTGCCAAGTTTTCAGTCCCATTTAATCGGTAAAACTGTGTTCTTTCACTATATCTCTGTTGTCTCTTGGAAACTATCTTCATACAAAAACTGTGGAAATATGTGCTTTTAAACGATAAAACAGATCAATTGGTACTGATGATCGGAAATATACTAATCGTTTCATTTCAAGAATTTTTAAAGCTTAATTATTGTATTGGGATTTAATTGTTTTTCAATTATTTAAAAAATCGGTTTTATATATACTTTTATGACTGATAAAGCAAATAACAGATTAATTTATTTTTTATGTATTTAACGGAACTAAAATAGGTACAAATAATATATTAGGTGCGACCCCGTACTTTTTGGGAAAAGTTCGGTAAAATTATAGAAAACAAAAATAAACTCTCTTCGAGACAAAAATACCCAAAAGTACATTTTTTCTTTAATTTTGTTTGCTTATTATAAAATAATTGTTTTGTATTTTCATTATCAGCCCAAATAAAAAGTTTGGCTGTTTCTCTCAAAATTTCTCTGTCTTACCCAATCTTGCAGTACGGGAACAGTTTTCGGTATAATTGGTATAATCCCAATGTTGAGTACGGGATCGCACCTATTATTTTTATTTTATGGCAAAATAACGACTTCAAACTGTAAAACACATAGTCTTCTTTTTGTAATATTTTTTGAAAATTGTGCTGCTGGTGCAGATATTAATCGGTAAGGAATACAAAACCCCAATATTTTACATTTTTGGCTGCGTTCGCATCACGTAAAAACTACTGGATAAATATTAATAAAATTTTGTATGAAGATAGTTTCCAAGAGAAAACAGAGATATAGTGAAAGAACACAATTTTAGAGATTAAATGGGACTAAAAACTTGGCAGCACTTTTTATTTTTGTAAGTGGGAAGTTTTAAACTATTTACAAAACTCTACAATAATATAATTTAATATTAAACCTATGTTGCAGCACCCTGAGTATTTTTTTTATAGATGACTTAAATACAAAATACGCAAGTAAAAAGTTAAATAAGCTAGTTTAGAAATAAATTAAATTTATTTATTTTGTGTTGAAATTTTGTTGTTGTTGCGAAAATGTTCATTATAAACCATCTTTAGTACAACTATGTGAGAGTAACTTAA
The DNA here is from genome assembly GCA_949628195.1 of Phasia obesa. Taxonomy (NCBI): domain Eukaryota; kingdom Metazoa; phylum Arthropoda; class Insecta; order Diptera; family Tachinidae; genus Phasia; species Phasia obesa. The sequence continues at coordinate 41,679,046 of OX451219.1, forward strand.
TTATATAAGGATAAGTGTATGTAAATAAGGATTTAAAAAATAAGGGCAAACGAAAAAAATTTCACGTTAAAGAATGACGGCAACACTGGTTATTTGATTTAGCCACACCACAAGGAGGAAGAAGAATTTTAGAAAAAACGAATTAAACTACAAAATTTAAGAAAATAAAAAGGAATTGGAGAAATACCATAAAACAAGAATTGAAAGCATAACAAAATTCTACAAAATTAACATTAATTTATATGGCGACACCTTAATCACTCATTTCAATCTACTACGTTTGTGTTTGTATTTTTATTTTTAAGTTCGCATATTTTACTTGAATTTTTCATTAACTTACCCTTGTTTTGTTGTTCACTTTTTAACGACTGCTTTTGTTGCTATCGATTGTTTTAAACTTTTTCAAAAAAAAAACAAAGTTGTGTTAAAGCTGCTTGAAATTCTACTTACTTTAATGCCTCTGTTATTTACTCGCTGTGAGCGTTTATTAAAGTTTGTAATAATTTGTAATTTAATTTAATTGTTTATTTATTTTTTTGTTTTGTTTTCCTTTTGCTTTGTCTTTTTTAGCTTTTGATATGTTGCTTATTTATTCTATCGAATATTGGTAGTTACAGATTTGTTTAAAAAATAATACAGACGTAATAATTTTATATCAGACAATAATACAAAATATGCATAAATTTAAAATGACTGCCTATTTGTATTCAAGGAATAAAGCCCTGCGACGGACAGACATAAGGAGAGTTATTAATAGGATTTTTAATGAGTCTTGTTTATAAATCCAAATATTTATCTTTTTGCTTGAGTTAATGTTAACAAATTTAATTTATGCAACCTTATGGAATCCGTTTATTTTGAAAGTGGCATAAGTAACTTATTAAAAAAATATTAAATATAAATGAACGGTTTCTCTTATATAAAAAAATTACAAGCAGATATTAAAGCGCAGCCGGTGTTGGTCATAGACAAAGGAGAAAATCTTTGCTCCCAGCGGAAATCTTAATCTTTACACTAACATTATTTGGTTATTTATAATCTTTTTAGTTATAATCTATATTGAAAGTAAGAAAACTCAAAACGCGACAATTTTCTTTTGAATGAGAAAGAAATTGTTAAATTATTTTTAAATCAGTTATACAATTTTAGTTGACCTTCATTTTTAACGGTAAAAATTCTGCTTATATTATACTAGTTATACCTACATAAATTATTTATGTATATTTGTGCATTCATGTATTCAGTGTTTGATTTCTTATAAGAGTGAACGTTGCAAAAATGGAAATAAGAAGGCCAACACTAAATTGTGAATAATTTAATAATAATTTTAAAGGTTATGTTCCTGATTCCCCATTTTAGTGGATTGGGAATTTTAGCCCGAATGGACAAGTTTTAAACTTAGTACGTTTCGATTTTACTGAAGGATGGTTTTCACCGTAAGTAATATATGCATGTATATAAGACATTAGGAATAATTTGAAGTAATTTTAGTTGTAGAAGAGGTAAGGTTAGTAATGATAAAAACGGTATAAAGATATGAAAAGTAAAAAATTCCTTTAATAAAGAAACTTTTTTGACAAGTACTATTTCAGTGTATGCCAAAACTAATGTTCTCCTTTAGGGGACTTAAAACTCAATCAACTTCAATCCGTCTTAACCATAGGTTTATGGGGCGCAGATCCGTAGGCGTGTTAGAACATTGCAATAAGTGCATCGTGTCATGAGGTCTTTGAAGACAGGCTGGGCAACGATTTAAAGTGCCGAGAACTGGCCTTTGATAGAGATATCTAATTCCATCTTTACTTCTTTAGTCCAGAAAGTGAAAAGAGACACCGAAGACTTTGAGGGTGATAGCTGAAAGTTAACACAAATGAAGTAGAAAGCAGTCCAACCAAACTGGCTTATTGGCAGAAATTCTACTCTAGCTTTAGAACTAAACTTTTATTATACAAGTCAATTCTAAAACCAATATGGTGTTAAGGCATTCAATTATGGGGCACTGCCTCAGCTAGCAACGTAGGAAAAATTTAAAGGCGCCAAAATAAGATTCTTCGTATAATTACATCTGCTTCTTGGTATATAAAAAACTCGAACATCCATAAAGATCTAAGCATGCCATCAGTTAAAATTAGCGATACTTGCTATAAGGTATTTCAAGAAGCTTAAAACTCATCCGAATCCACTGGCCCGTAACATACTAAATGAATCTGGTTACATTCGACTAAGAAGGAGGGACACTGCTACTCTCATCCGTACATCAGATAGTTAACCCGCAAATTACAGCAACCGTGAAACATACATTTTTTTTGTCCAACACTGGACTTAACAAGTATATTTTTAGACTTAAGATATGCGTAATTATTGATAGTTCCATAATGAAGATACAATAAATAAAAAAATACGACAAAAAGAATTTTTTTTTTTCGACTAAGAACTAACAAAATCTTAAATAAGAAATAATTTGCAGAAATAGTTATTCAAATTTTTAAAAATAACGAAATTTGTTTTACCTATTTTGATCAATACCCATTCAACTTAATTTCTTAAATAATTTACATAGGTAGGTACAAATAAGTGCATACTCTATTTTTAAATGAATTTCACTAGTTAACAAATACGGTATCCATGTGTTAATTTAAATAAAACAGTATAATTTTTAGTGGGGAATTTTGAAGATGAAAATTTCAAATTGTGAACATCTGGGATCTCTGAAAAGGCCAGAATTATAAGATAAATATCTAAAAAATGTTAAACTTATGGCAGAATTAACCATTTCATAAATATAAATAAAGTCTGGTTGGATACAAAATTAAAAAAAAACTTTTTTTAAAGTAGTGTCACAAAGGGACCATTGGAACCAAAATTATCCGGTTTCTTATCATAGAATCGACGACCTAAAGTAGAACACTGCAAGGAAAATAAAAAGCTACCAAGCAAAATCATATCCTTATTCTTCGTTTTAGGTGCTTGTTGTCAACGTGAAACATCAAACAATTTCATCAACAATAAATTATTCGCACACCAACTCACTTTAGTTACACGAAGAAAATAGTTTTTGTTTAATTTAAAATAGTTTAAAAAATCGCACAATTTGTAATTGAAATTGTTGTTTCCCGTATTTCTATTTAAAACAACACAATTAAAAATCACAAAATACAAAATGCAATACAATGTCTATACAGTTAATTTTCAAGTATGTTTTAACGTTTTTTCTTTTCATATAAAATTGTTTTGCATAAGAATAATTAAAATGTGTTTTAAATATATTATTGTTACTTATTGCTTTTCACCTGCACTTGTGTTTTCTGATTAAGAATTTATAAAAACAACAAATCCACTACAATTTAATTCCAAGAATGTTTTGTATTTTCAACCACTAACCCTCGCAAACGCAGTTTAACCAACACATTGTGTTTGGAAGTTTTTTTTAAGTCAATGCAACGGTTTGTTTTTTGTATTCTTTTTTTTCCCTTTTATTCTTATACTTTTTACCGATTGATTCTTTATTGCACTATTTTAAAAAATTCTTTACAATTCTTATTTCGTTCTCTAACACAACATTTTAACTTTAATCTTCTTTAATTTAGTTTGTTGATTAATTGTTTGAAACTCACAAGGCTAATCAGAAAAACTACACAAACGGCAATACAATTCGAATGAAACAAAGCATTAAACAAAAAAAATTTTGCAAACACACAAACCTCTCTCGCGAATTGACACCAAATGACTGAACGAATGTATACAAAATGCGCTTAACGAAACCCAACGAATGATTAGGTGCTTGGTTGCCGTCTCATTTTTTTCCAATTCAAAAATTGGAAACAAAATAACTTTTATTCCCTAAAATTATGTTGTTTTTACTGATATAAAAATTATTATTGTTATTAATTGAGACTTCATAATAATAATTTTATTTTTACAGTGATTTAAGTAATACATAATTTTTTAAAATTAAAATTGTTAAATATTGTTTTAATATGAGTAAAGATGAAACGGTGCAACATGCATAAACAATTAAAAGTATTAAATTACATGTATTTGTAATTTAATTTTATCAAGAAGAAAACAGTGTTTGCTCCCAAAACTTTCATTTAATGATAGAGTTACATATATCTATTAAAATTAAACTTAAAACTAATCTTATAAACGTAATCCGATGTCCACACTTGATGAATTTTCATCATAACTTGTAATATAACGTCGGCAGTGCAACTGTCAAATTTTTATCAATATCAATACATAGGGGAGGAGATCGATGCATTGTTATTATGATGAATCATTTTTAATTTTTCGCCGCGAGGTTAAGATATAAAATTAATCTTAAATATATGTATGTTTAAAATTAGCAAAAAAAAAATCAAAAATGTACCCTTTATGCTTGCCACACAATATTTATTTAATTGTTTTTTGATTTAAAAATTTAGTGAAAGAAATACAAAATTATTTTTTCGCTTGTGCCCTTTTTTCCAACAAAAAGTGTAAAAAATACAATTGAAATGACGTTTTACATCATAACATAATTATCTGCACATAAGCTCTGATGATTATATTATAACGCTGATGTAATGCTAATAAATGAAGTCTACACGAGATGAATTTTCATCATGATATGAGTTACATATCGTTATATTAAATGCAAACGGACGTAACTACACAAAATTTCGAAATTGACTTTTTTACCGATTATGGTTCGTTTTATCAAAATACATGTTCGTGCAAAATTCCTGCTATCAAAAATGGCGATTTTATTAACGAAATTCAAACGGACGTAACTACAAGTGCAAGAAGACGTAACTACACATTTATATATACTCAGAGAATTAAAATATCAAAGTAAAAGTCGCAAAATCTCCAAGACTTAAAACCATTAATACCAGCCGATTGCCATAATTTTATGACAATATTCCCTCGAAGATTAACTATTTGTTTTCGACTTTTTTTAAATGATTGTTTTTTTATAAAATGTACTGAATTTTTTACATAAAATTTCTCACTTTCTGTAGTTTTTATTTTAAAAATTAATTACATAATTACTTAGGCTTAAGTTCTTAATTATAAAGAGATAAAGAAAAAATTCAACACTAGCAGAGTGGAATGCATTTTCTAGCCAGCTACGTCCGTCATCAGCACTCTTGGTATCTATCTACTTGGTAGTTTCAATTGTTATTAATTTTCTATTTAAACAAAGTTATCAAAGAAATAGGATATGAGGACTTAGCTATCTAGAAAATGCATTCCACTCTGCTAGTGTATCACAAAAATAAGTATGCAGCTATTCAAACCAAACACTTCGTTGAATTGAAAGTCAATAAGTTAATTTAAACTAAAAATTTTTATTTAGTTTTGCCTAGATTAAGTCAGTTTTTAATGCAAATAAAAAATTAAAAAAAAATCTATATTTGTTTCATTAGTACAACAAAAATGAAAATTTGCTAAATTTGCACTCTATACATTATATTTTAAAATTTGGTATTTTGTGGAATATTTCTTTTTTTGTACATATTAAAGACGGAATGGTATTGAAACCACGAAATTTTAGGGCACAGGCACAGGAATTTTCGACCAATCTTCCAAAATTACAATTTATAGTTTATTTTGCCAATTTATTTTATATTTAACAACCTAGGAGAACCCAAAACTGCTCGATGGAATTTAGATACGGCAGCTGAGAAGAGTTTTTAGTTGTTTTGTGTTATACAAAAGCCATTCTTTAAACTATTAGAGCAATATATTTCGGTTCATTATTCTCTTGAAATATAAGGGTGTTTTCTAACGCTAACTGGAAAGCACTTTCTTTAAAAATTACTATTAAAAATATTGCGGTATAAATATTTTTCCCACTCCTGACGATGATAAAAGAAATACATAAGTACACTATTTTACCAACCGTATATCTAATAACAAACTGTGAAAATTTCAGAAAGACCTACCTGGTGTAGGTAGCTATAGCTTTCCGACAAATAAACAAACAAAAACACTTATATATATATATATATATATATATATATATATATATATATATATATATATATACATATACATATATATATATATATATATATATATATATATATACATATACATATATATATATATATATATATATATATATATATATATATATACATATACATATATATATATATATATATATATATATATATATATATATATATATATATATATATATAATTTTTAAAGAAAGGGCTTTGCAGTTAGGGTTAGAAGACACCCTTATATTTCAACAAGATAATGACCCGAAATATATAGCTCTAATAGTTAAAGAATGGCTTTTGTATGGTTTCGGTGATGACCTATGACGATGAGACCTATGTATAGAAACCAATGTTAGGTGACGATGGTAACAATGGTGACGATGATGCGAGTTCAATCATTTTTCTTCATCCAAAACGAGCAGACCTGTGTATAGAAACCAATGTTAGATGACGATAGTGACGATGATGCGAGTTTAATCATTTGTATTCAACAAAAACGTGCAGATCTATGTATAGAAATCAATGTTAGGTGACGAGGATGCGAGTTCAATCAGTTTTCTTCAACCAAAACGAGCAGACCTATGTATAGAAACCAATGTTAGGTGACGATGGTGACGATGATGTGAGTTCAATAATTTTTCATCAACCAAAACGTGCAGACCTATTTGTAGAAACCAATGTTTGGTGACGCGGTTATGGTTGTGATAATGGTGAAGACGATTACGGTTGTTGATTTCAATAATTTTTCTTCAACCAAAAAGTGCTCAACGTGGCCAAAACGTGCAGACCTATTTGTAGAAACCAATGTTTGGTGACGCGGTTATGGTTGTGATAATGGTGAAGACGATTACGGTTGTTGATTTCAATAATTTTTCTTCAACCAAAAAGTGCTCAACGTGGCTAAAGAACTTTTCACTTCGAAAGTAACTAATTAAGAAAGGATGACATTTTTAAGTAAGATGTTTTATAGTAATTAGAAAATCTTTAGTAATCGAAGCCAGTGTTGGTCATATCATAGAGGAAAAACTCCTTCCGCATCCGAAGGCCGGCTATGCAGGAAATGTTAAGTAAGCGAAGCCGGTGTTGGTCTTACCATAGAGAATAAAATCCTTGCGCCAGGCCGAAGGCCGTCTATGCAGGAAATTTTTAGTTGTTGGTCATACCACAGAGGAGAAAACACTTGTCTATGTATAACATTTTAATAAAGCTAAGCCGGAGTTGGTGTACAATTGTGAGGTTTATTTGTAATATAATTTTTTTATTGTTTAAATAAAATTTTTTGTATCACATTTTTATTGCAACATATTTCAATAGTATATTAATTTAAAAAATCAAAAAATGCTTCGGTTCTTAATGGCTTCTTTTTTTTTATTTTAGCACCCCTAGAAGACATTTTTTGTTTTTCTTCCTTTTTTAATTATAATTGTCGCTTTTTCTATTTTTTTGTTGTTGTTTGTTAGGTAATATAAAGATAAAATGGTATTAATAAAACAAAAACAATTTAAACATTCATAAGACACTATGCCTTTATGATAAATCCAAAACAAAGCATTTTTCATTATGTCAAAATATTAACATCACAGACTGTAAATGCACACTATGAACCTGCCTTACCGTTTGCTAAAACACTGCCATACCTATTGAACGCTGTATAATATTACTGGCGTTATTTCATATCAATAGCCTTAAAGTATACCAAATTCCATTGTAAAAAAGTCAAAACAAAAAGAGTTGCCATGACAGTTGTTAATCAATAATTTTTATTTTTCCTGTTATTAGTTACATTTGGAACAATTTGGAGATAAAAACATAATTTTTTTATTAAATTAAATTTAGTAAAATGCAAAAAGAACTTAATGATTTAAACTTTAACCTTTGACTTCTTTTGAAGAAAAAGTAGTTAAACTCATTTCATATAAACATAAAATATATTTAACGGTGTCTCTTTTTAATCAATGCTTGTAGCGACATTAAAGCAGCTCAGCGGTGTGATAACTTGTTAGATGATTACAATAATTTGTCTTTTTAGGCAAATAAAAATAAAATTTTTTTTAATACTTTTATGGGGGTTTTTCAAACAACTGCATTTATTTATTATAAATCACTAAATAACACTTTAAAAATATATAAAAAAAAAATAAATTTTAATTATGTTTTTTTTTTTTAATTAAAACATACGGAATTGTATCCGGTGAATAAGATTACATACATGTATGAATTTATATTGATTGTTGTCTGAATCATCCTTAAGAAACCAATTGATTTTGAAATGATTATTTACGTGCGACTCTAAATCTTCTTAAGAGTTATAAATTTCTCAAATCTATTGTATAAAGCGCAAAATGTGTTTGTTTGTTTGTTTGCCGGAAAGCTATAGCTGCCTACACCAGTGAACCGATCGTTCACAGTTTATTACCAGATATACGGTTGGTAAAATAGGGTACCTAATTTTTTGTTATTCGACGTGGGCGTGGCACCTCCCATACAAAGTAAATATTTAAAATCATCTTTCTTGGTAACAGTAATAGGTAGCGCCTTGAAAATTTGCACCAGTAACCTCTATAATAAAATACAAAGTTTAGAGAAACAAAGACTAGATTGGAATTATCGTGTTCCTGGCAAACTACAATAGATAGAGCCTCGAAGATTTGCACGAGTAACCCCTATGCCAATGCGCATATTCTATCAAATTACAGAATTAATCGAGACAGTGGGCGTGGTACCTCCCATACCAAGTGAAAAGTTATTATCCTGTATCTAGAGAACTACAAGAGGTAGCGCCTTGGAATTTCGCACCACCAACCCCCATATTAAAGTAAATAGTTCAGGTAAGCACAGACTGAATTGGAATAGTTTGTGTGATACCTCCCATACATAGTGCAAAATTATTATCGAGTTCCTGGCGAAGCATAATAGAAACTTTGCACGAGTAACCTCTGTGCTAATGTGCATAGTGTGCCAAAATACAGAATAAAATGGGACAGTAGGCGGGGTACCTCCTATACAAAGTGAAAAATTATTATCGTGCACATAGAGAACTATAACAGGTATGGCCTTGAAAGTGGGTACAAGTAACTTCCATACCCCTACGAACACTCTAGAAAAACATGGGCTGAATTGGGACAGTGAGCGTGGTACCCTCCATACAAAGTACAAAATTATTATCCTGTATCTATATAACTGCAATAGGTAGCGCCTTGGAGTTTTGCATCAGTAACCCCCATATTAAGATATATTGTCTCGACAAACACAGACTGGATTGGAATGGTTGGCGTGGTAACTCCTATATAAAGTGAAAAATTATAATCGTGTACCTAGAAAATTGCAATAGATAGAGCTTTGAAAAGTTGCAGGACTAACCTTTATACTAATCTTCATAGTCTAGCAAAATACAAACTGGATTGGAGCAGTGGGCGAGGTACTTCCTATAAAAAGTGGAAAAATATTATCTTCTAACTAGAGAACTACAATAGGTACAGTCTTGAAACTTTGCAGAAGTAACTAGCACACTAATGTGCATAAAGGTTCGCCAAACTTTTCGTCCAAATGTTTATTCTATTTTTTGTGGATGGGTGTAGCGAAGCGCCCCGGGGATAGCTAGTGTATTGTAAAGTAAAACCATTTATATAAAGAAAACCCAATTTCTGATAGTGAATATCGTGATTTAAGAAGTATTCCAAAAAGTTTCGAGTATTTTTCCGGTTTCTTATTTTGAAGAATATTGCGTGGAAATTATTGAAATATCATTACATTAGTGGAGTTCAATGTTCGATACAAATGGTGTTGCAAAACTTCAAATACATATTATCATATCATAGTTTTTGTTAAATTTGAATGATACAATGCATTATCACTTTCGCAAGACCATTTGCATCGTACACTGAATACCGCTATTGTAATATGACATGGGTTGAATTCTAGGTAAAATAGTGGATTCACTTTAGAGCAATTTTATTTTTACAAATTGCTTTTTGTATGTTTTGACAAAATATGCAAGCTTGATTTATGGTTATGAGTTTCTGAAATAAATGATTCATAAGCAGTTGACGGTCCCAGAGCAATTCATACAAAGATTAAGAGCTAATTTTTTAAAATATAAAATGTTTTAAAAGGACCTGAAATCAATGTGGAATTTATGCATATGTCCTTGAATGTAGCCTTCTTACGTTAAAGGGAATTCCAAAACTGTTTTCTCCTTTTTAAAAGGGCTTCATTTCTAAAGCTTAAAACCAAGCTACCTCCATAAAACCCATACTAAAACCGATATTTACCAATAAAAATTGCGTAAAACTAAACGTGCTAGAATTCTGTACAAATGATAATTACCTTCTTGTCTATCGACGTTATAAATCACCAAAAATAGTACATATGCATGTTTTTTATACATACATACATATGTATGTAGTTTTTGAAGCAATTATTTTTATTTAAGTTATGATAAAAATTATATACTGATGGCGATGAAGGAATTATGGTGTTTTTCTTTTTATTAAGACGATTTAGATAATTTTCCATTAGAACAATTAACACATAAAGTCTTTGTTAAAATACCAAAATACTCGAGGTATTTAAATAAAGCCATAATTTTGTTTGTATTGCTACAATTCTTTTTGTTGCCATTTGCAAATATTTTTTCACACTGACCTTGTTTTGTAAGTTAAACCTCTACCTCCTCCGTAGCTTTAGATTTCTTGTCGTATGTTTTAACTTTTTTTTTGTTTAATTCTCTATTAATTAAATTTGAGAAATAATTGTTAAATCTTGCACATTTAGGGGACACAAAAAATATCTAACTGTTAATTTGTCGTTTAAATTAGAAAATTTTGTATTTCCTTCAAAGCATACTGTCATTATAGACAATTTTAAGAGCTGCCAAAATATTTAAATATTTTATGTTGCCAAGCGAAAAAAAAATGTCACTTAGATTGCTTTCTATATTCGGCTGTATACACTGGGCCTTGGCAGTATTGAATCTTACTCTCCATTAAATACCTTTAAGATTCAGAAGATTATTGAAATACACAAAAAAAAGGAAATATACCCTCAAAATAAAATTAAAAAATTTATTAATTTGATACGACTTCTCCATATTTTCAAATTTTAAGAATGTTTTTTCAAACGTCGTTGTAAAATTTGGCCTTTCGACAAGAAAGGCTTACACATACATATATCACAACATAATTTCAGTATATGAAGTGTTAAGAGTTATTGGGGATATGAATTTATTTTCAAACTTTCGAAAAAATTTAAAACATCTAGGATAATAATAATTATAAATGAATTAATTAATTATTTAGCCTTAAGTTCTTTATTATAAACCACCAACAGAATGTAATGCATTTTCTGGTTCGCTACTAGTGCTGGCAATTTCTGCTACATATAATTACTCGATACTATTCAATACTTATCAATTGGGTACTCAATACTTTTGTTTACATTAAAGAAACACACTCTGGATCAGAGTTTTAATGAAGTCGTTAAATTTTTAATTTAAATTGTTTCTAAAACTATAACGTTAAAAGTATCGAGTAACTACTTTTGAGTATTGAGTACTCAAAAAAAAGATGAAATACTCGGTAGTCGAAACCCACTACTCAATACTTTTCCAGCACTAATCGCTACATCCGTCGTCAATAATGGTAATAATAATAATAATAATAATAATAATAATAATAATAATAATAATAATAATAATAATAATTATATAAATAATGGTAAACAATAATAAATATATTCGTAATATTGGTATACACAGAGCAGAAAAATAAGAATTTGTTAATTTTGAAGTGAATTTTTAACTTCAGTTTAGTGAAATTTTGGCTGAGCAGTAAAAAAACGTATTTTATTTGTTTATTTCGAAAAAGGTTTACTGATCCTTTGGCCTAAGCAATCAGTGGACTGCGTACAGGAACTAACTTCCCATAAACGAACAAATTGCATGGGTAATTAGCATAATATTAAATAATTGAAATATAAGTTTTTTATAAAATTTCTGTTTTTTGTGAAATTATGATTTTTTTCTAAATGCCCTTTTTCTGAAAAAATACAAATTTTTTTAAATTTCGATTTTTGGTGAAATTTTGTTTTATGGTAAACTATATTTTTCCTAATAATTCTCGAATTTTTTGTTTGGAAAAAAGATTGTTTAGACCATTTCGTTTGTTTTTGTGGAAACTGGATTTTTTTTTTGGAAAATTTCGATGTTCTAGCTAAGTTAGAATCGTTGTAAAATTCTGTTTTTTTTTTGTTTTTTTTTATTTTAATTTTTGATAAATTTTACTTTTTTGTAAAAATCTAAATTTTTGAGAAATTTATTGTTAAACTAAAAATTTATTGTTAAATTCCGGTTTTTAGTGAAATTTCTATTTTTATTTGTTTTTGCGAAATCTAAATATTGATTAATATTGTATTAACTTTCGATTTTACATGAGATATTTATTTTTTTTAGAAACATACATCATTGTCAAGAAGCCAATACTCTCACATATGTATTTACAGAGAGTGGCATCAGTTGCAGGGAATATTTATTATTTCTAGTAAAGCCATAATATACCAAAAGAAATTATATTTAGTTCATATAATTTTTTCTAAAGGTACTTGTAAGTAAGAAAAAAATAAAAAACGTTTTATATCTACATTTATTTTTTAAATCTTTCAATTAAAAAATGTGTTTTTATTAAAAAATGTAAGTTTTGAAAGCTATTTTAAGATATTTTTTTAAAAACTAGTAAACATAAATATAATAAAATCAGAAAACATAAACAAACGAAATTTGCAATCAGTTTGTCAATTAGTGTTGTATTAAGTTTTAGCAGTATTAAATGCCGGTGGTTCTTCCTCATAACAATATGTAAAAGGCTAAAAGATCGTTCCATAGATACTTGGGTAGCAGGAACTGCTAATACAAAATCTGCATTGCATCTGTCCATGATTTTAACAGGTTCTGAAAATAATCGTTATCAAAAATTCGGAGCGGCATGTGGATTGCTGTTACGATGCATTTTTTTTATTTTTCTAAATCCACGTTTTATATAACGCTTTAAACTTTTGGTTTCTTTAAAGGTGACTGTGCAAATTCTAAAGAAACGATCAAAAAAATGTTTTTTGTGAACTAAATAATAATGACGTTTCACGTTACCCATGTGTGCTTTAAGGACTTTATTGCACAACACACATTTTCCGGAACCGTTGTGGCGAGAGATAAATAGGATTCTATAATATATCGCTTAAAACACCCCAATTCAGTGTTGGGATCTGACAATGTTTAAATTGTACCATCCCAGTGATAAACTTGTACCAAATCAGCATCAATTGTACCAACATTTGACATTAAGGAAAACCCCAGCAAAACATACATACAGTAGCTCGACATTAAAAGATGCTAATTAAAACTTTAATACTAGGGTATCTTAAAGTGATGATAATTGACCTAGTCATAGAAAATCAAATCGTATACAATTTTTTAAGATTAAGGTAAAGGAAATCCCGCACTTCCTAAAATAAATACCAAAAATCCCTAATTTGGAATTTTTATGCTTTGGCCCTTAAACTCCACATAAGGACTAGGGTTCATGAAATACTTTCAGAGATAATTGGAAATATATATAGTTTTTTTACAGCAGTCTTATTTTTCCGATCCCTTTGGTATTTCACTTTTACACGAAATTTGGTTCAAAATATAAAATTTTTATTTATATAAAATTTATATATGCCTTAAGAATTTATTTTATTAAAAAAAGATGAATGGCCCTTTTTTAGGGTAAAATACACAAAAATGCAATAATTTTAAGGTTTTTAAATTGAAAATCATCTAGTTGTTAACTCAACGAAAAAAAAAACTGAAAAAATTGTACTACATAATACTAAATAGATCTTAAAACGATGTAAAATTTTGAAAAATCGAACAAAAATTGAAACAATGATAAGCCCAAAAAAAATTTGAGAGTGTGAGGTTCTCAATTCTAAGACCACATCGCGCCGCCACTGCTAAGTGAATGATCCCTAGCTTTAAAACTTAAACTCAGATACTCTTCTGCTATGCCAATGTCAAATTTTGGGATCAATCGAACTAGCCCTTTAGAGTTGGCCCTTTACACTGTGCAATGTTAGGATCTGGTTACACTACAATTACATTAAAGTGCTTAATACTTCGCTAGTCATCGGATCGTCACCCGATAAAGTATGCCAGGAGCTATTAAGAAGAACAAAAAGACCTTACGATTTCTCACCAGAAAGAAGGAAAAATATATATCAGCTGAATAATGCCGAAAACTGATTAATGCGATACAAAAACGTAAGCAAATTACCTATCACTTATACATAATAGATAGGTTTAGCAGAGTAAATAATAATAATCCTGAAGATAAATCAAGAATGTTGCAATTTAGACAGGGTGGGAGAACTATGAAGTTAGAAATGTTTGATTAAATAAAAAAATTTATTGAATAAATTTTATATGAAATTGTACCAAAAAAGCATTAAGTGTACCAGAGTACCACTGATGTGTCGATTGTACCAAATTTGGTACAATTGTACCACAAATTCCAATACTGCCCCAATTTAAATTTTTTTTTTGTATTTTATGAAAATCCGAAACACAATCACAAGGAACACAAAAAAAAACGTTTTTTTATTTTTTTTTCAAGAAAAATTTTTATTTTGAAAAAATTTTTTTTTAACTTTACGGATATTTATTTAAATATCTTTTATGTTTTATATATTGTTTTCGTACTGTTTAAAATATTTGTTCATCCTCAATGATAAATATTTTTGTACAAAACGAAAAAAATAACTTTTTCCGGTCCTTGACGGGAACACAAAAAAACAACTTTATATAACAAAACATTATTTCAAAATGTAAATAGTAAAGTGCATTTGTAAATAGTAAAACAACACAAATATTTTAAATGTACTCGCATTTCCCAACATATTTTAGAAGTTTAATTTGTTAATCTTTTATGTTAAAACTTTTAAATAACAGTTTTTGTGCAATTTTGTGATAAGAACATACATACATATATATTTTTAAAATTTTCTATTGTTTACTTTCAAACAGCTGATATTTGCATTCACACAATCAACCCGAAGAAATTTTTTTTTGGCTGTTTCGTGCAAAACGAATAAGAATAATAAATTTCATCTTTTACGCAATCTTGCAGTGCCTATAATTGTTGAGTACGGGATATATACTTTATGGGATCACATAAATATTGCAGTGTTCGGATCTGACAATGTTTAAGTTGTACCGAACCAAAGATAAAATTCTACCAAGTCATCATATTTATTTATTTATTAACAATACCGAATAAAATTGTACCAAAAACACATTAAGTGTACCACTGATGTGTCGATTGTACCAAATTTGGTACAATTGTACCATAAATTCCAACACTGGAATATTGTAGAAACTTTAAACTGAATGACTCAAGTTCATAACATTAAAGCACTTGCTTCTTAGGATGGCGTATGTGGACATATGTATATTCTAGAGAGCAAAACCATTTTTATTTGAAAATAATATTATAAAAATAAATATATGTATATTGTACAATTTATAAAAATTCTTGAAGGGGGTCAACAGCAAGTCTGAGGGGGGCATTGCACCCCCTAGAATGACCTTTCTACGCCGATGGCCTTTGACGCTACGGAATTCGGTACAAAAAAATCATAATTTTATTGCGGATTTTTTCTGGAAAAAAATCAATCAATTTAACAAAACAGATTTGAATTCATCACCTTAAATTACCAATTTTTAAAAATGCTGTTTGTCTGTCTGTGTTTGCATTATGTTAAAGCTACTTAATTTATTTTAATAAAATTATGTCGGTATGTACCTTAGTAACTTGGTTCAAATAAAGGCTACTTTTTTCCAGAAAATAAAAATAGAGATAAAACAATGAAAGTACGCAGTTAATCAATTTAATAATACTAAAAATTTGGCAGCACCTTTCATTGTTGTAAAAGGAAATTTTAGACACTATTATAATTTGATATAAAACTTATGTTTATCCTTGTGTTTTACCCAGAAGGCAAATACGAACAAAACATCGTCACGGGTTAGTGTTAAGGCCATTAAAATTTAAATCAAGCTTAAGTTCGTTTTTTTCTATCTAAGAAAGAATAAATTAAATTACAAATTAGGTGATATTATTAAAGAAAAATTGGGAAAATATAATTTACAGACAGCAGCAGAGCGGAATGCACATTTTCTAGACAGCTACGTCCGTCATCAGCACTCTTCGTATCTATCTACTTTGGGTAGTGTGTAGTTGTAGCATCATTTAGTTGTAGCCTTTAGAATAAATATCTATCATAATTATCGCAAAATATTTGATTAGTTCAAAATTATTGTAAATAAAAAACCATATAATAACATTATGATTTTAACCATGACATTTATTTTATTTGTGAATTATTCTTTTTTATGAAATATTTGTCTTCAATGATATTTTTTAATTGGTTTTATTATTATAATTGTATCAATCTAAAAAGATGTTTATTTGTGACTTAATATTAAATAAATAAAACAGGAGTGTATTTTAAATATAAATTATGTACAACTTAATTAAATTTAATTAAAACAATTGGTCTAAATAAATTATGCAATAAATTGCATTTAAAAATAAATTAATTTATATACAAATTAGAACATTTGTGCAATAAATAAAATTTACAATATTTTTTTTTCTTTTCTTTAATATCAACATAATTTTTGTTAGATTCATGATGTGGCGAGTAAAAACTGAATAACAATTTGTTTTATGAATTGTTAAAAATGTTGTTTTTTGTTTAATTTTCCAGGGGTTTTTTGTTTGGTTTAAAACGGTGGAAGTGATAAAAAACCTTTTTTTCGCACCTATGCATAGCTATGCAAGAGTATTTGTGTGTGTGTGTGTAAATTAGTTCTGGTCAAAAATTTACAAATAATTTTTCGATATTTATCTTTACATCGCTTGATTGATTTATAATTTAAATCTATTTAATTTATTTTATTAGGCTAGAAATTTGACTAAAATTTGTTTGTTTTCATTTTTGGTAGCTTGAACAGAGAGATTTAATTTTATGCATATTTTCAGCACTTAAATATATTTTAATAATTTTAATATTTATTTGCTTTATTTAATTGAGTTGGTTTCTAAACCAATAGAACTGTTAAACCTTTTGGTAAATTAAATGTGTTTGTATAATTCTCATGTTCTGTATTGATTTCATTTAGTTCCTGAATTTCTTTGTTCTCGTTTTCGTCTTCTTCACACAAATCGATTACTTCCGCCGTATCGGAAACTTGAAACGTTAGACATTTTCTGGCTGCAAACGAGTTAGTGTGTGTAAGTTGATCTGTTAAAGAGGGTAGAACTTCCGATATGCTTGAATCGAAATTAACTAAAATCTCATCATCTTCCAGGGGACGCAACCACTTTGGTTTTGGTTTAGTGGGACTCATAATTTGTGGTAAAGTGCTTTTTCTATTGTTGTCTCTTCCGTTTTCTTGTGGTTCACGTGACAGTGTCGTACCCAAGCGCCTTAACATGGAAACAACTTTGCCATCGACTGTGGGTTTTGGAAAATACTGATGACGTATTGGTTGAGGTTGTGATTGTTGCTGTTGGTTTATACTTTGGCTTATGTTTGTAGTGGATCTTTCTGTTTCTGCTTCAATGACTAGATTAAGTTGATTTTGTTCAATAAATAGCGGAGGTTCTCGTTGGGTCAACTCCTTTTCTACTTGTACAATACTATGCAGATAGCAGGCTTTTAAGCGAGAAAACTCCCGACACTTGCGACATTTCAATATTGTTTGTATAGCGTTTCTACCACAGGCTTTGTTATTGGTACGCACCACCATATATTTCCCACATGCACATTGTAGCATTGATTTCTGCTGCAATCTGGCTCCAGCACGTTTGGACAATTGTAGACGAAAGTTTCGTTTGTTGAAATTGATTTTATTTCCGGATTTTTTGCCTTCATTACATTCTTGTGCAACTTCTGCGCTTGACTGTTCATTTTCCTGCTGTATTTGTCTAAGATCCTCCCGTTCCGCAAGCTGTCTGGGTTTGACTTGTGCAATAGGTCGACAAATGACCATTTGCTTTTTGGAGCCTGAACTTTTTTCATCCTGCAGTACGTTCGCCGCGCTGTTTAGGTGAGATCGAAAGGTACCCGAGGGACTTTCGGCATCATTGCTGTTTAATGCCTGCAGCGAATGCCAATTGATAAGCCAGTTATTGCAGCTGAAGCATAAATATTTATCCTCATTTAAGGGCTAAAAAAAGAAAACGAAAATAATATTATATTTAAGTTGTTTTTTTTTTGTTATTTAAGAAATTTGCGGTCTTAACCAATTAAAAGTCATACTAATGCAACCACAAATCAATTATGGAAATCCATAATTGTAACGCCCCAGAAATTTTCAAAAGGCAGGGTGGAATTTTCGAAATTAAAATTATCCTTTTTTTGAAAACGAAACACAAACATATTGATAATTACCGTTGCATAGCAAAACATATCAATAAAATATAAATTAAGGGCCAGTGTGTTTTTGTATCAAAACCACCTGCCGCCACCAATGCCTTTAACAACAAATAAAAAAGCCGGTAACTGCTCGCATACAACTGTGTTTGTAATTAAAAAAAAACTGCTCAAGTAAAAACTGGCTTAATGTCTGCTTGTCAGCTGCTTGCCAGTGGTTGCAGTGCTTAAATTGATCTACTTGTAAATTCAATAAAGTATTCAAAGGTGTTTGAATTAGAGTTTGGCGCGCATGCATAATATTTATGTATAAATGATAACACAAGGTGATTTCTTTGTTTGAGTTTGGTTTACCTGAACGATCAGTTCTAATACTTATGTATATGTATGTGCCATGTATAAATAATAGAAATACTATGTTACTGTTACGTTTTTGTTGTTGCCTGGTTAAATGACAGATGACGCGTGTGCCGTTTGTTAAACAGGATTTAGATTGATAAACAAAAAAGGTTTAATTATAACTACATGTCGTATTTAAAAGTCAAACACATTAAGGAAAATACGTATGTGCGTAAGCGTCATATGCTGAGTGTGTTGTTTTGTTTTGTTGTAAAATGCACAAGAATCGATCACCAGGTGCAAAATACGCATACGAGTACAACAAATTTCATATTCGTAAAAAACCAAAATATAAAAGATGTGATAAAAAATAAATTTTTTATACAAAAAACAACAGCACCCAGCAAAGGTGATATTACTTTGCCACAAATACAGCTGTCGTTATGTTGCATGTTGTTACTAAACACACATTTTTAGTTAAAAAACATTTTTTTTGTATGCTTTGGAATTAAGAAAAATAAAAAAATATTGTATTTTGTTTAGTGTAGTTTTTGTTTCAGACATTCTAAAGAAGATAACAAAAAAACTAAACTGACCCGCAGAAATTGGAGCATTAACAAAAAGTGTTTATGAAAAAATCTCAAAATGATTTGTTTGACTAAACTAGATGATCACAGTGGGTTAGGAGGGAACAAATAGAGTTATATTTATTACTTTTTAAGTCTTCGTTTGTCAAGTATTTCTAGTTTTAAATACATAATTAGATAAATAACGATAATAATTTAAATTTTGTAAATTAATAAACCTCAAATAAATGCAAAATGATTTAGTAACTGCGAAAATGTTACAAAACCTCTCATTCTGGCGAAAATAAATTTTTAATGATAATTAATGATTTGTTTATATGTATTTATATTCAGCTAGGATGTTTTTGTAAGCTGCTATAAAAAATTTCTTTCAGCTAGAATTTTTTTAGGTAAGTTTAGGTTAAAAGGCCGCTTGCATGTAGCGAGTTCACTCGGAGCCCATTAGTCCATTTGTGAAAGAAATATTCTTAGCATATAGATATTATTATATCAATGTATATTTTGTGATGCCCCGACGACCATTTATTCCACTTTACAGATCAGTTGAACATGAGGTTAACTTTAACCTTCGCGACGCATCGTTAGCTTTATAAAACCGTCATAGTTAAGAATTTTAAACAAAATTTTTAGGAAAATCCGTTATTCAGTTATTTGTCAGCATTCGACTGCTGCTGACAACTTTTGCCATTTTTGAAAAATGAAATTTGCCTGTTGTCATAAACTCTTCGATTTGAAAGGCAAAACACCTTAAGAAATCAAAGAAATTCTGAACAAAACTCCTGGCACATTTGTAACATCTCCACTGAATACAAGATGACAACAACAGTCAATGATGTAATGGTTTCTACTGGCTTAATCAGCTCCCACGAAATCAAAGAAATCGTCTGTTAAGTTTCTCGAATCAAAACTAATATTTTTAGCAAATCACTTTACCAAAAACTATGAGTATTAACAATGGCTACTATGTATAGTGTGTCAAGAATAAGTTCGCACATTAAGAACGTAAAAATTTTGATCTTCTTTAAGAAGAAAATATCACTTTTTATTTTAGCTTATGAATATTATTGATATTATTTCACAATGTCACACGAATACCTTCCTTTTTAAATGTATTGTGTGAAAGAACGAATTCGTGTGACACTCTGAAATAGGCAGTAAAACCAAAATGAATAATTCATTTAATTATTAATAAAATTTTGTTGGGTCAAAAATTATTCGATACATCCCACGTTTATTAATTAAAAAACCTGACTTCACATAGGATATGTACGACCCCAAACGCATATTAGAATTGTCTCTAATTTTTAATAAAACAAAATTTCCTCGCACTGCTAATCAACTGATGCTGCCTTATCCATCAATATTGTCCATAAAATATTATCGTCCATTAAGTTTAATGCTCCTAATTCTAATGCATCTCAATCATTTTCTTTTAACTTTGAAGATGAATTAATGTTTCTTTTTTCAAACGATGTGATTTGGTCTTAACGCAAAATCTTACGTATTCTTTTTATCCGGCCGTTTATGAAATGTTCATGGTGGCGAAGGAAAAACACTTTCTTTTATATACTGCAGAAATTGTGTTTTTTGTTTCATGCTGTTTTAAAAAAATATTTCGATTTTATTAAGGCAAGCCAGAACAGTAACACTACTCGTAAGAGCTTCTGTGTAAGTCTTCTAATAATTTAGCACTCTGCACATTTTCTTTATTAAAACTTAAGGCCACCTAAATAAATCTCTAGTCTAACGTAATTTTTCACTCGACGAAAGACATTATAAATTATTATTCCCGCTACGAAATGCGTTTCTGACAGCTTGTGAACCTTGGTCCTCAGTTGGTAGTTCTGGTAAAACGTACAACAACCAAAAATCTCAACATTGTAATTAACTACGTAATTAAGTGTAAACTTTAATTCAGCAAACGCACTTTTTATAAAATTGGTTAGTACCAGGTAAATATTTTACTCGTAATGGCTAATTTTAACAACAAATTTATATTCAAACAAAATTTTATCTAAAAATCTTATAAAATTTTTTTATTAATTTATTAATCTGATACCTATCTCTAAGAAAATACAAAATAGTTAAGTTGAGGTGTTTTTGTTACATTAATATTTTCAAAATAAAATTTTTCTAAAACACTGTTTGGTAAAATATTAAAGAAAACATGTGGTTGTGTGTTGTGTTGTTTTGTTTTAATTGCAACCTGGTCTACAAAATAAGTTACAAATTTTCATTCTGTTAATAAAACTTTTCAGCCAGCTAAACATACGATTTTTTTTTTCAAGAATAAACATTTAGCAAATCACTGTGCTGCGGATGAAGTTGCAAAAAAGCAAGCAGCAGCTGCTATTGTTGTTTGTGTGTCTTCATTATGCTGCAACTCTCAATGTTTAACATTCATACAACCTGCATATTGATCTTCAACATCAACAACTAACTCAATGTTGATGATCACCGGCAAAGGGCAGCTGACATTTCTTTATTTAATTTTTATTTTCATACCAGCAACCTGCATCTTAAGATATATGCTTCAAGAAAAAATCTCACAAGAAAATAGAGAGCAAGCAGAAGAAAAAAAAAACAACAACAAATAGGTTAAATGAAATGTATCAAATTTCAAACAAGTAGCTACTTTGCCAACACCATTAACAGGAGTTTTGGGAAACATGTGATTGATATTATTTGGAGAGTATGTATGCATGTGTGTATGTATGTGTGTACAAGGATAATCTTTTAGGAATCAATACTAAACAAATCATCGATCTTTTTTTGTCTTGCTTTTTGTTTGTAACTAAGCCAGGCAGAATATCCACTTTTAAGAAGTGTATTTAATAAAGCAGAGAAAGAGAGTTCGTATCGAATTACGGGATATGTGGGAATTATGAGAACAAGTGACATCTGCTGTTTTAGAAAAGAAGAAGAAAAAAAAATACCAACTATAAAGTAGGTATTGTATTCAAATATCCGGTGTACACCTATGTACGTACGAGTGTATTTGTTCATTTATATTTTGTGGTTTTAAAAAATTATGAATTTTTTTAATTTTTTGTATAACTAACGAAAAACATTGATTCAGTTAGTTCAACAATGATTTTTGTACTTAATTTTTTGTTTTGAAAAATGTTTGAATATATTCAGCTATTGAAATGTCTTTTTGTGTTTACGAGATCAATGTTAAGAACATTTTCTATTACACTTATATTCAGCTAGCTGAATAAAGTTTGCATGTTGTGTTTTAACAAAAAAAGGGGTTTTCAATAATTGAATTGTTCTAGTTAACACTA
The DNA here is from genome assembly GCA_949628195.1 of Phasia obesa. Taxonomy (NCBI): domain Eukaryota; kingdom Metazoa; phylum Arthropoda; class Insecta; order Diptera; family Tachinidae; genus Phasia; species Phasia obesa. Next base: position 41,701,726 of record OX451219.1, read on the forward strand.
AAATTATTTCCGTTAGCTGAATACTAGTTACTTTTCATGGAGATACATTTTTAATTTAATCATTAAATTAAAAATTAAAAATTATCTACTGAAGTTGTGTCAATAATGGATCTAGATAATGGGTCATTTATTAAGATCTAAAGCCACGGTGATAGTAAAAAATGTTATTGAAAAGGGGCCAAAAGAACTTAAATTACGCGTTTCTGCGAGCAATTGTCCTTCATTAGATATATGTAAGTGCACTGTTCCACATAAGTTAAAGTATTTGATGCTACGTTAGGAGTTTCTGGTACAATCTTTGATATTAAATTGCAATGTTTAATTTTAGAACATAACTAGCTGTGCCCGCCACGTCGTAGGAGTCCTGACAATATTTTGCTCGATTTTGCTTTGGAAGTATTCCACATCAATTGAAAGACTCTTACTTTGATAGTGCTTCAGTTATTGTTTATGTATTTACTTTATATATATAAAAATGTAAAAAATTATTGTAAACTTCTCTAAGAGGTGTTTAAAATATTTAAATAACAATGCAATTCCACAAAAGATCAAATACTAATTTTATTCAACTGGTGCCATCTGTTGCGCAATAGTTGAAAAATAGCCGAGTTGAAAATATTCTAGTTTTAAACCAAAATATTGAAAATATAATCGTGTTAAAAAATAACTGCGTTGAAAATAATCCAGTTTTAAACCGATAATTTCAGTACCTTTAAACCGGAAATTGCATTTTTCACTGCTTTTTCTCCACTTTCTCTTGGAAATAACATATTTTTGCGGAAAAAGGTGTACTATATTGGGATGAGGATACTAAGGTAACTCTTCACAAAATTTTGTTAAAATCCATCCAGTAGTTTGTGCGTGATGCGAACACAAATGAAAAGCAGACAGACGGAAATGAGTTACTATTTTATTATATGTATAGATTATTAATCGATTTTTTTAATATAATACAACAAAATTTTGTGTTTCCGGCTACCTAACATTAGTATAACCCAAATACGGTAATTTTTTAATGGCCGTACAGGAATTACAACAAAAGTAAATATTTAAAATAAAAATAAAGTGGTTGCGCAAATCGAGCTCGCACTGTAATGCAAAAGTAAGCTCGACAATTCTTACCTAAAAGGTAAGAGCTTGCCTTACGCTATTGTAAAATTATTTTAATTTCATGTTTATGTCACAGTAGTTTTCACCATAAAACTATTTTTAAAGGAGTACGTTTTTTCAAACATATAAAAATTATATATAGATCCTACCAAACGAAAAAATGTCTACCAAATTTGGTAGGAGAAGCCAAACGATGGCAACGCTGATTGATATGTATAAATTATATTAATAATATTGACCCACAAATAGGATTTTTTCATCTTCTATATAGTCACGGTACCCCACGTTAAACTTCTAGTGGCGAAATGCATTTGATGGATTCTTTGTCTAAGCATCAGTTTGCGGATGCTGTACTCGTACTATGTTTGTTTTTCTTGTTATTGGCAATAGCAACAATAACAAAATACAGACAAGTGTTGTGGTGTAAAATGTTAAATGTCTAGAGGGTAGAGTCAAGGGATGTTCAATGTATATATGTATGCATGTACGTACAAATACAATTTAATGGGTGGTGGTTGGGTTAACGTGTTCACATTGGAAAGTCAATCACCCCTACTCAAGTCATAACATGTAAAAGATAGGATGACTCATTTTATATAAAAATATAAAGGAATAAATAGAGTGTCTTATTGATTTTTTTCCAAGTCTATTGAGGATAATAAATAAATATTATAATTTTTAAATTTATAAATATTACGTTTTTTTCACAATATTATACAAAAGTGAAGTTAAAAAATTTACCTGAAATTTAAATTTCGCCTGTATAAGTTGCACAATATTTGGTCCACTGCGTGGCTCATAAATGTTAATAGTTTGATTTGTATGACAACCACATATGAGGCAGGTGCGTTTTAAATATTCTGATGGATTTTCGGACATTTTTATTTTAAACTTAAATAGATATTTGTTTAAAAAATTATTTCTTTACACTTGATTTCTTCAATTAAAAATTATTTAAAAAAATAATATGTTCTACTGCCGTACCGAGCTTGTTAATTAATATGTATATGTACGTATCTTTTCTATTGGGTTTCTATAACAATCCTTAGGATACACAAATAAAATTGCGCAAAATCCTTGTATTTTTCATATGCTCACACACACACACAAACAGACATTCACTACACTTTGTATTTTACTACGTCATATGTTTAAATTACATTCTCTTTTTATTATATTTCGCTCTCTTTTCCCTCATGTGAGATGATTGTGTAGTTGAATAACAAAAACTAAATTTTTTTTAAAGGCTCGCAGTGTTGTTGTGTTTCGTTCGTACGTTCACGTCCTTCACGTTGTAAGGTTGAATTGCGAATGAAGTTTGGATTGTCGTTGGTTATTCTTGATTCACGTTGAACCTTTTTTCCCATCTACCTCTTTTTGTAGCTGCGTGTATTGTCTTTTCATAACAGCACTTTTATCCCATACAATACATCCAAATAACTATTATGGCAAGAAGTACGTATTGCCATAATAGTAGTTATTTGGATGTATTGTTCTTTTAAGAAGTACTAGCAGTCCTTTTTATTCAAAAAGGCATGTTACACTGAAGAAATAGTTTGTTCAAATAATGCAAAAGGTTTTTATTTTTTAAATAAAGTATTTAATTCTGCTTTTCTTTTTTTTTTCTTGGTTCCGGTGCCACTTAATAGACTAATGATAACACGGTGCAACAAATAAAAACTTTTTGAAAAATACACGAACTTGAAATATAGGTTCGATTCTACTACCAAAGGGTAGTAAAACCCTATACTCAGTTAACGAAATTGCTCACCAGAATTCGTTTAATAAATTCTATTGGCATTTAATGCCAAAAAAATATTTACTACCGCAATTTCTTTTGTAGACAGCTAAGTCCGTCATTTGCACCGCTCTTCTGGTGTCTAAAAATTAAATTTTCCCAATTTTATTTTACGAATTCTCTACTACTTTATTGCCGAACAAAGTTAAGCGCTATCACCTAGTTTGAATGATATAGTAGACAAAATCTGATGACTCCTATATTGAATGGCCCACTGATTTTCCGAATTTAAAAATAAAAATTGGTCACCAATTTCGCCAAACTGAGTATAGGGTTTAAATACCTTTTGATATTACAATCGAACCTATACTGTCACTTTCTTGTATTTTTTTTCACTGTTGCACTGAGTAATTTTTACGGATAATGATAATTTTCAGGATTGATCGTGACTTTGAAATATACATCATTAGCAACAAAATGGAAAGTACATATAATTATGCCAATAAATTATGTAAATTATTAATTCTGCCATGTTTATAAAATAAAAAGACATTAGAAAGTGTAGAGTTTATAGGTAAAATCACGCCTTGTATAAATACACCCTATATTTTTAAAAATTTAATTTATTACGAACTGTTGTTATAGCGGCCATTGAAATACACCTTTTTGTTAACTTCAAGTGTCCATCTATTTCTGTTGAAAAGACAAGGGGCCATATACCTCAAAATCATGTCTTCCTTTTAATCTTATATTTTATTTTTCTTATTTGTTGTTATAGCGAAGATAGAAATACACACTCTGGGCACATTTAAACTATCTGTATATAACGGATTAAAAGATAAAATCATAAACGACAAAATCACGTCTTAGATAGCTCTTATACTAGTTTCCACAGACGATATACAAATACACACCATGTATTGAAATATTATGGCTATTACATCTTTAACTTATAAATATTTTGTAATTTATAAGTTTAGTAATTCACATTTTTTGTATATTTCAAGTGTAGACAGACAGAAAGTTTAAAAAATAAGGTTTTATACTCCAAATGGGTTTTTGTTAAATGTTGTTACTGTGAACCCCTTTACGTTTGAAAAGATATAAAATTTGTCTTTGAGAGCAAACTTTTGAATTTACTTAGTATTTACTCAGTTACTGGATTATAATGGAATATTCATCAACCGATCCTAATAAAACGCGTTGATGTAGTACTTAATTACTAACAATTGCAAAATCGTTTTTGGGGATTACCAACATATTACAGCAAAAATGGCTGCAAATTCTTCCAATGTCTCAATAGTATGTCCGCTATAGAATTAGAACCAGGTATAAAATTATACTCAGTTGTAGGTAATTATAATTATGTAGGTACTTAAAATTGAAGACCAGGGAAAGGGTGCCTCGGTGGTTAAGTAAGTGTCCTAGTCTATTATTCCGGGGTTGTGGGTTCGATTCTCACCAAACACTGGCATGACAAATGTTAGCAATTACTATAGACTCTGTGATGAGGAAGAATGTCGACATGTATCAGTCACTAGTCTGAAGTCACTACAGCCAGTAGTAAAAGGCCAAGTAGCAGCACGAGACTCAATGACAGTAAGGTAGTCGTATATTACCAGTCGAATACAAGAATTCATAAAGGGACGAAGCGGCTCGCGAAGAGACCCATAAAATTTGTGGTATGCTTTGGTATCGCCCCAACAAAATAATCCAATCATGAAAAGACCACACAAAAGTAGAATCATACAGACCTGAAAGCCTTTTTTTAAATATGTCGAATGTGTTTGAGAAGACATTAATAACTAAGCTGAACCCAATGTAATTTTATAAAAAATTCTCAAGCATTCGTAAGGTATGACATGAATGCCTAATATATAAGTTATAGCTGAACTTGCCTGAAAACTTCTATAAATTGTTAAGAAATTATTTAACTGATAGAAATTGTATACTAAAAGGAAATTTTAAAGCTCGATTCAGCCCATATTAGAACCCATTCTATATTTGTTCAATTTTTCAGATATGCCAACCACTAACCGAGACCACATTCGATAGTTAAAGAAATGAAGAATAAGGTAAATTAACAAAAAAGTGCTCATATAACTTTTACACTGCGTAGGGAATCAGGCTCCTCTACTCGCATAAATAACCAAACAATACCTCAGCTTTCAAACTTTAAATAATTCGGTATACATCTTGTGGTTCGCTTTTCTTCGTTTACGATTTTTTAGACCGTATTCAGTAAATCTTGGATTTTTAATAGAAATCCACAATTTGTGAGATCTTCGCACGATTCCACCAAACAGTTTTCTTCAGCATCAATCAGCACTGTGGTGTATGTCTTCTAGCTTTTCTATATAAATTAAAAATTTTCAAAATGTCTTAAATGTGGGGAAGGGTATTTGCTACTTACTAAATCTTCAAATATTACTTCCATTCAAAAAACCTCGCTGCCGACTTCAGAACCCTTTATTTCCTATATTCGGCAGGTCTTAAAATATTCAACTAAAAGTGTGCCGACTACTGGTTAAACTCATGTTAAACTCATTTTTTTTATAAGCAGTGGCAAGAGAGGTAAGTAATAAACAATATTCTAGAATTTGAGTTTAATATGAGAAAATACAATTTTTCCAGAAGTCGGCACCCCATGACCATTGGAAAACAAAGAAATTTTTTTTCCTAATGCCGGCACCCATTCAAATGAAAATTTACACTTTAAAGGCAATATTTCAACGTATTTTTATCATTTAAAACCGCCTTAGCAAAAAAATTATTTTAAATAACAGGTTTACTAACTTGTTTAAGTTAGCCTCACCACTAACAAATTTCTTAAAAAAACAGACACTTCTACACTTGTCCAGAGGTTGTCACTCAATTACGTAAAAAACGGATCAAAATACTCATCTTATGTGCTGTTTATGTAACCCCATTGAACAAATCGTCTAGAAAATTTGTATGAAAAGCATTCAATTTTTTGAATTATTCCTATACAAATTTTCTAGACGTTTTCTTCAATTGGGTTACATAAACAGCACATTAGTTAAATTAAAATTTTACATAGACAGAAATGAGTGTTTCTTTAATTAAACCCAAAGCATAATTTTGTATGTAATCGCCATAATTCTTATTTATTTAGATTTTAAATAAAAAATGCCGACTACTGGTGCATGCCGAACTTAGGAGCTTTTACCCTATAATACTTGTACAAATTTGGAAAGAAATTTTTCTTAATTACCTGAACGATTTTGAATCTATTAGGTACAGAGCATTTTGTTTTACATTTTAAATTGCCAAAATTAAATTTCTATTTGTTTGTATTGTTCATTATTTTTAACAGTGTAAACATACCTTCTTTCAACTCACAGAATCAAAATATATATATATATGTATGTGTGCACCTATGTATTCGCATTTCATTAGTCTACTACTAAAAGAACTGGTAATTCATTCTTGTCCTATTAGTTTTTTTAATCAAATGAATTTGTGCTTATGAGTATGACAATTACATACGAACCAACGTATTTAAAGAAAGTAAGAGAATAAAAGCAGTACAACAGCAAAACGACAATGGTACCAAAAACAATTTTTACAAACAAAAGGAAACAGCAACAACAAGACTTTGACAGATGTTGAGCACAACATACTCATATAAGTGATATACTGTTTTTGAGAAAACAGGAACAAAATAATACCACAGGTTTTTATAGGCTCGGCTGCGACGAATTGCAATGCACACTAATACCCTTTATAGCTTTAATAAATTTAGTTTATTGACAAGGACAAAATATTTAAAAATTTACCTTATTCTACTGAGGAACAGCAAAGACCAAAGGATTTATGACCAAAATAAATTTGTCTGCTAACCAGTTAGTGAACTTCTCAAGTACAGAAAAACCATAGTTGTGGTATGTTCACAAGAATCACGTTATGTTCTCTGTAACAATATAAACAAATGTTTGTTGTTTTTAACATTAGTTTGGCGCGATATACAAGATTTGGTTACAATTTCATCATTAAATGGTTACTGCACCCAAAAATGCAACATGGATGGTTTAAACTATACAATTTTTGTTTAACTTTAAACCACAAACAAAGTTTTGTAAGTTTTCCAAAACAATATATGTATAATTAATCGTAATAAAAAACAAAATATGTTAAGCAAACAAAAAGTGTATGTTAACAATATAAAAATTAAAATAATATAAAAATTAAAATTTTCATATCTCATAAATTAATTATTTAGGCTTAAGTTCTTATTTATAAAGAGATAAAGAAAAATTAGATACCAGCAAAGCAGAATGCATTTTCTAGATAGCTACGTTCGTCATCAGTACTGTTTGTATCAATCTACCCAGTAGCTTCAATCGTTATTTATACAAACTTATCAAAGAAATAGAATGTGAGAAAATTTAATTTTACATTATATTTCATAGGAGATAGAGCTTTTCTGAAATTGTTTTACAATAAGAACTTAAGCCTAAATAATTAATTTATTAATTCAAAAATAGTTCAAATAAAATTCATATAATTTTCATATCTCTTTAATTATTTTAATATTAAATGATTGCTATGTTTTCCGATAATAAATTATAGTTCATAGCTTTTAATCATCTATAATTGTTTAATTTACATATATAATGTTTATATTTGATCATAATGTAATACATTTTTATTATATTATGGCCATATTTTATTACATTTAAAAACTTTTTGTTATTTTTAAAAATGTCATTATCAGGGTTGACAATAATATGGTTCTACTATAACAATATTGTTATTATGTCTAACAATAACCTGGTTTGCCTTCATCCATATAACTTAAACATAATATGTATCGAATCCAGTTAAAAGTAGGTCCCTTTTAACTGGATTCGACTGGATTTGATAAAAAATGAGTTTTGGAGAAAAACGATTTTGAAGTTAACAAGTAGATTTTAAAATGCCTGAATGTTTTAATAGCTCGAAACCCGTCATAAGGGCGTTTTGTGCGTCGCTGATTACGAATCTGGTATTGGATTTTGAAAATTCAAAATGACGGGTCCAATATGGGGTAATATATTTTGTAATGTTATTGGATTTGTTTAAAACAAGTGGATTTTGATACGCCTGAAGGTTTTTATGGCTTGAAACTCTTTACCTGGTTGTTTTTGGGGTTGAAGATTACGAGTCTGGTATTACATTTTGAAAATTCAATATGGTGTACTTTTTTTATAGTTTAAAGAGTTAATTTTGACACACCTGAACACTTTTATGGTTTGAAACTTATCATCCGGCGGCTTTTGAAATCTAATATCAGTTTCGTAATCAGCGACCCCAACAAACTTTAAGTAACATGTTTTAAGCAAATACCATAATGTCACAGAGAATAGTCAGCCGTATTGGATTTGCCATTATGAATTTTAAAAATCTAGTAACAGATTCGTAATCTACAATCCAAAAACCCCCGGATAACGAGTTTCAAGCCATAAAAGCGATCAGATGTATCAAAATCGACTTGCTAACTTTACAAAATAAAGTCCACCATATTGGATTTTGAATTTTCAAAATCTAATACCAGATTCGTAATTGCCGGTCCCGAAAACCCCAGAAAGGTGAGCTTGAAGTAAATTAGATCAACTACAAAAAATTTTGTTACACCGGGTTTATTCTTTTTCTTATCATAAGCTTATCATAGGGGTATTGTCTATTTTAAGAATCACCAAAAAAAGTGAAAATCGATTTTTCATCAATAGGTCCCTTTTAACTGGATTCGAAACATATGTTGCTCTTAGATTATGGTAATCTCTGCCATTTTGTTTCTTTTGCATGCCATGGACTGAAAAGAAAATAACTATTCGGCTAATGAAGACTTGCAATAGACAGAAATCTAGATTCTGTGATAGGTCCAATGGAAAAGGGAGTTAATGTTATTCGAATAGTCGAATTTGACTAAAACTTGTAACGACACTAGTTTCTTAAAGCTAGGGACAACTTCGGAAGTGAGGTAGGTTGTAGATAGGGAAATCTAGTTTTAAATTTCACATGGCTGTATATAAGCAATATTTAGGCGTTACGAATTTTATAAGCAAGTTAGTAAATACCATGTTTCACTAATAGTATTTGGTAGAGTGCAAAAACAACAACAACACACACTCGCTAATTCAGATTTATCCTATTCGAATAAAGATTCGAATTAAAGCATAAAGTGTTTTATTTTTTTTTTGTTTTTGTTAGATACTTACCATTGTGTGCAAAGGATAACATAGATTGCAGACAGACAGTTGTTTTTATAACGATGTGCCTGTTATCAATGTCTTATTTCGTATTTTTTTGTTTCAAAATTAAATGAATCAAAAAAACAAAACAATGGTCGGGTATTTTGTTTAAAAACACAAAAAATGTTTGTAGTATCTTATGTTGTGCTCGATTATGCCTGCTGCAGATGCTGCAGAATTTAAGAAAAGGTGTTTTTGTTTTTTTTTTCGTCTTTTTATTGACGAAGAAGGGAGGGAGATAGAGGAAAGAAAGGTGTATCATCGATTGATCAAATCTATGTTATCAAAAACAAAAAGTTTTTGTTTTTATCATTGTTAACTGTTTACAAAAGTTTATGTAAATTCGTAATGGGCGCATGTGTAGGTATTTAGGGTTCCAGTGGTAAAACTAAAAAGGCCTTCTCAAATCAGTCCTTCTATAGCTTCTCTCCCTACGTTTCTTATGATGCTGTGCCTTCCAAGAGGCCTTGGCCTTTCCCTTTCTCAAATTCAGGACTGTTAGTCATTTAGATTTTTCGATAGACTGATTGATAGTGCACTAGTCTATCAGCCTGGATATTGAGGTTTCTATTCCTATAAAATAAAGAAGAAATCTAATTATTTCAATTAAAAATAAACAAAAATAAATTTAATAAAATGCTTAATAAAATTAAAAGAACCATGAAATTAATTTTGTCCAACACATTTTTTTAGTTTTTGCTACGAAAAGCCTCCTAAAAGGCATTAATGTGAAGACCTTCTAGCAGACAATTTTGGGATGGTCTTTTGAAACGCTTTCCGAGGCGAGAGTGGAAGGACTGCCCCGCAATGACATCCGGATATGAGAATGGAATGCGAATGTAAGAAGTAAAGAGGCTTTATATAAGGCCTTCATACTCCTTCATTTTACCACTGAGGTTAGATTGCGCACACACACAAACAAACCCGTATACACATATTGTCCTGCAGATGGTTAAATTTGATGGGATCATAAAAACGACAGCTGTTAAATTTCTTATTGTTTCTAACTCCACGCATGTTTGTTTGTTGGCTTGCGCGCTTTTCTCCTTTTTAATTCAGTTCAATGTGTAGTAAAGCAACATTTTATCAATGAATTTCGTTTTACGCAACTCTCTCTGCAGGAGCTACAAACGCATGCGCAAGTTTGTCCCTGAAAAAAGTTGTTTTTAACACTAGAAAGACTAAAAGTTAGCATATCCTTACCCATATTGCTTAAAACCAGGCAAAATGACTGCTTGTAAAAGGTAAATTACCTAAAAATTAATTTTATTTTATTTAAGTTATACTAGCTGTGCCCACACACGTTGTGTGCGTCCTGACAATATTTTGTTCGATTTTGCTTTGATTTATGTCTATTTGCAGTACCTTTAAATCGGTAAAAATAATCGGAGTACTTTCACTGCTTATTCTCCACTTTCTCTTGGAAATAAGATATTTTTGCAGAATTAGGATACTAAGGTACCTCGTCATTTAATTTTGTTTAAAACCATCCAACAGTTTTTACGTGATGCGAACGTTGACGGAGAGACAGACAGACAGACAGGAAATGAGTTACTGTTTTATTATAAATATGTATAGATAATGGCTTGGCATTTACATATGTAAAGGCAATAACAACCAATTTTTAAAATATTAAAAATATGAGCTGAAAATAATGTAACAAAGTTACATAGAAAATGTAAATGCTTAGCGCTTGACACATAATTTAGTCATTTGAGATGAAGAAGTATGACAATTTTGTTTGGATAATCTATTGTTAAAAATCAATATTAGTCGAATAATTAAAAACCCAACAAATATGTTTGTATATATTTTTAAAATTTTGCATAATTATTAGCAAAGACAGCCAACCAGAGAATTTTTAAAATAAGTATATATGTATTGTTGCTTTTGCACTGAAAACAATCTACGTATTGTGTATGGTCAAATTTCTTATTTTATAATTAAATTATATATAAGAATAAATGTGTCACTAATTGAATTTAAATAAAATTATATGTAATTGAATGAATAAATGTTTTAACGAATAATAGTGCGTTTCTATTTACGTGATTTTGACTAAAACACTTGATTTGCTCAAATCAAGTGTTTTGCTATTTGATTTCTCATACTTATTTTATATGAACAAATCACTTCACATGAGGTGATTTGCACCAAATCATATCGAAAATTGTATGTACAACACTGCGTAACCGCTGTGATTAAAAATGCCGGGTCAATTATGAATGGTGATTAACAAATTCGAAAGAGTGACAGTTTTGTGTGTCAATTAAATATAAAACATATAAACAATAATAATAAATACACATAAGTAAAAATATTAGAAAATCAATTAGAAAATTAGCGAAAAACCTTGCAGTCCAACAAGAAAGATTGTTGGAAATGTATTAACACGATTGTGGTCGTATGCAGCTAATAAGTTGGATTGTAAATGAAATGAAGAGACTTGCATGTTTTGAAAAATGAAACTCCCAGCAAGTTCATCAAACCATTTTCACTCCATTCTTAAAATGGTTTTACTCGACGTGTATTTGTGATTTGACTTGTCAGTTTGATAACCCATATGTAATTTCATGTGTTTGTCAAAATAGCCATTTGACGGTTTTAATTTTTGCTTGCAAACATTCATGTGTAATTACATGTGACATAACCTACAATATATAATTTTGCTGCCACTCAGTTTTTTATTTGCAACCACAACTGATGCAAAGATGCAAACGTAGTGCTTTTGCCACACTTTTAGTGCTTTTGGTACCACAAAAAGCATAAAATAACAAAATATCAAATTGGCATTACAAGATGTCACATGCTTTGTCACATCAAAATATAAAACGTTCTAAATGAAAAATGTAAATGAAAGGGTTCATGCGACGTGTATTGAATTTACACATGGAAAGGTAACAAGTCATATGACAAATACACGTCGGTATGACCTGTAGAGCGTTCACAATAATAGTGGCATACACACCCACCCACACAGATCATCGAGGAAATAGTAAAAATGGATTCAGAAGACTTTAAAATGTAAAGATCCGTTGAAATCCCGATATCGATTTTTTTTCACGTTTACTATACCTATACTACGTATGGTAAAGTTAAAAACGAATTCTTAACATGATATCTCTTAAGTCATTTGTTTTCGAAGGTTTCTTGTCTGAAACAGCTTCCTTAATATTTCCGCCATACATTTTCTGTTGGGTTTATGTCGGAATTACTGCTTTTTTAGTTTGCTCGTATGTTTTGGCACTTTTCTTGGACTCCTAACAAATTTGTTGCTCACTATTAACCGCCTACAAGTAGTCTTTGAATCATAATTGATGACGCAAATGATACGGGTTTCCAAAGACTTACTACAATTGTCGTGCATTATCGGTTTTGCGCTTAGTTCCGCGAGTTTCGTCCTTAATTTTCACGGTATTTTGATCAGAGTACAACAATAGTTTTTTTTCTTAATTTAAAGGTTATACCTAGATTTCTTAAATTTTGGTTTTCTTCAGTACAGTGCTTTTCTAGTCCCCACCATTAAAAGTCACAAAGTTTTATTTAAAATATACAAACAAAAGGATTCTAAATTACTAAATTTTCGTTTCCTTCGTCGAAAAAAAAAGAATACATTTGTGTATATGAAAATTCACACATCGACGTAATTATATTGTTTCTATTTCTTATAGTATTTTTACACTGATAAACATATAACATCTACTATTAATATGTTAATATGTTGGCATCTTTCCATAAGAATTATAAAGTGCTAAAAATCCGCATCTTTCAACATCTTCACAATCTTAGTTTATCCCAGTTTGTTCCATTTTACATCTTTCGAATATTTTTTTATTTAATTGTATTTTTATACACTTCACCACAGATGGAAAGGGTATATATAAGTTTGTCATTCCGTGCATAATTTCCGACCCCATATACATAGAGAAGTTGATTCAGCGACGTCCGTCTGTCCGTCTATCCGAGTTGATGTTGAAATGACATTTGCCAAGGCACCAGACAGCATAGTTGAGGGTAGTGCACTAATTCTGCAATCTTCACTCACAGTGAGTGATATTGCAAAATTATTGCATTCATTTTTTTAATTTCTAATGATGATTTCAAAATGTGCAGCCTCAATCAACATTAGTGATAGTGAGTTAAAAAGGTTTTGCACTAAAATTTAATTATTTTGATTTCAAAAAATGCAATCAGCAATATATTGCACCTTTTTTTCACTCAATTTGATTGCAAAAAATTTTGCATTCAATTTGAGGGTCAATTTGATTTATTATTATTTTTGTGCACTAATTCAAAAGTGAAGACTAATACTTCGTTAAAAATAAAATTCAATTTATTTTATATTTATTAATGATTATATAAAACAGTAAATTAATTTATATTACATAAATATACGAGTATGAGCATCTAGGACTTCAAAAATTAATTTAATTTATTTTTAGTTTGACAAAATTTTTATATTTCAACAAACAAAATGTACACATAAAAAAAGTAAAATTCAAAAACTTATTTGCAACAACTGTAATCACCAAATTTTTTATCTTCTATGAGTGTCTACCATTCCACTAAAGGAAAACATATGCTCCACTGGTGCAAAAGAAGGAAAATGCGTGTTGAATTTGAAAAACATTTGCCTAATTACTGGATATTTGTTAAGACAACCTAATTCAGTCTCAAAATCCAGTAGAGAAGTATTTAATTCTATTCGTATGCTATCATTTTGTTCTACTGTTGAAGGATCTAATATCAAAGATATTAGAAGACTAGTTATTTAAACAATCGTTTTATGTACTTTATCAATTGCACTAAAATCTAGGAATCTAACTTATCTACTACTGTTCGAACTGACTTTGAAAATTTGTATGTAACTGTTATATAGTATGAATAATTAATATGTCACCATTATGTATCTTGTTTCAATTCTGAATAAGTAATTCATGCAAAAAAAACTCGACTTCAAAACACACAAACTTAAAGTCATATTTCTATTGTAGCGGGATTTTTAAATGAATTACAAAATGTCAATTCAGATAAAAAAAACTAATTTTGAAATTCAATAATTTAAAGCAAATATCAGTCGATTTTCTACCGGGGGAGCAGTGCTTCCAGAGTATATAAGGGCGCTGTTTTTTTCAGGTCAACCCAATGCCAAACTACTTTCTGTATATAGCGGATCAAAAGTTTGGCTATATACATAAAATTACACTAACTATTGCGACACCCTGTAATTTCCGAATTCAAATGTTATACTTGTTATAGCGGTCGTAGCAATACAGGCTCTTTGAAAATTTCAACCATCTGTCTGTAACGGTTTCAAAGTTTGTCCATATACATCAAATTACATAAACTATTGCGACATCCTTTAATTTATAATTTTAAAAATTTATACTTATTTTAACACACATAGTAATGTACATTCTGTCTAATTGTTAAGTGTTTGTCAATAACTGTTCAGAAGATATATCAAACGGCGTCACCTATTGGGACACCCTTTAAATTCAAATTTTAATTTAAAACTTGTAATAGAGGACTTTTTCATACAGATTTTTTGAAGTGTGAGTCCATATAGATCAAATAGTGATACGGAATTTTTTTATTTTAAATTAGTGACCTATAAAGTTCATAATACACGTAAAAAACATATATGTTGTATGGAGACACCCATTAATTTTTAAAATAATGAACTGTTATTAAAACGGACCGAATATGTAAGCATATCCTTTCTCATAATTTTTAAAATCGGTTCAGAAATGACCGAGTTCTGAAGGCACAAATATACGAAAAAAAGCAACACACAGACGAATTGATAACCTTCTTCTTTTGAAGTCGGTTAAAAATTCATTCCGTTACATCACATTTTTATATTTTGGTGTAAAACAAGTGAAAATTTTAATATTAAATAAAAAAACACAAATTTATTTCAAAATTTTCATGACCAATCATTTTTGAAAGTTGATTGAGAGTATGAATAAAACCAGCTTTTTATTGATTGCAAGTAAAAATTTTGCAATCAATTGAGTGAGTGAAGAATTCTTGCACTAAATCTGCGTTGATTGGTAGTGCAAACATTTGCACTACTATTCAATTCTTTTGATTGCTAGTGAAGATTTGCAGTTTATCACTAAGCTGCAAAAAAAAAATAGTGCAATAGTTTCTTTTGCAATATGATTTAGTGGTAGTGCAATGCCGATTTCAATCAAAATTTAGTGCACTACCCCCATCTATGCCAGACAGGGTACAGAAAATTTAAGCCCAACAATCTGCCAGGCATAGTTTCGAAAATTTTAGGATTGCAATTCAGCAACATATATTTTCACGTTGGTAACCAGGAGCAGTTAAAAGGCACATGTTGGGTCAATATGAGGAAATTTTTTTAAGGATTTTTTTTGCTTTAGTTTGACTATTCTAACTACCATAGATTTCAGGAAGGTGATAAATTAAAAAAATTTCAATAACATTTTTAAAAATAAATAAATTTTTTTTAAAAATTTACAAAACATTTTAAAAAAAATATTGATATATTAAAAAAAACTTGTTTTATTTTTAACATAGATTAATTTACTGTCGGGAAAATTCAATATTGTTAATTTATATCAAGGTAACTTTTATCAAATTTATAGAGGCTCCCAAATGCAGTTATGCAAATATAATAGAATAAAAAATATATGCTTTGAAAGGGTGGTTCACCTTCAGCCTCCCCCAAACACTTATTAAAAAATCAAATTAGCCAACAGGACGGTTCAAGTTGTCAAAAAACCTACACACAATACTATAAAAACACATCTTCAATAATGTAATTTTTACTTTAGCCTGGCATTTCTCTTACACAGCCTTACATCTGTGACACAAACAGGCTACTTAACTGGCAATACTGTAAATTCTTATGGTTAGTGCGTTTACAAACCATTCGTTAAGTACAATTTGGTCCGGATAAAATTATTTCGGGCAAGAGAGAAAATTATTCATCCTTAAAATATTCTGCAAACAATACACTAAACAAACTAAAAAACAAGTTAGCTTAAGACCAGTCATAGCTTTCTTTTAGTTTTCCTAAAATTATGTTATAACTTTATGATACCAAGAAATAAATAGTAAGTCGATTATGAATGGCAACCGAAAAATTTTCATATTATGCAAGGCAACTTTTTTCAGTTGCCAAGAAGTTATCAAAATCGTTATTTTTACAGATCGGCAATTGAAAATGAATGTAAACAAGCATACAATAAATAGCAAAGTGGCAGAAAGTCAGTTTTAAAATACAAAAAAGTGTTAAAATATAAAATAAACTAAATATAAAAATAAAAACCAAGTAAGAAAAGAGAAATAAGTGAAATAAAATTAGCATACAAAGTGATAAAAAATAAAATAACAATCAATCAGGGGGAAAAATACACGTATTTTTTTAAATGCTAAGCTCTTTTATTTTGAGAAAATTTTTTTTCTTTAATTTGGCTTTAAAATTGATCCACACCCTCTGCCACTCTTCTGTT
This sequence comes from Phasia obesa, assembly GCA_949628195.1. NCBI lineage: Eukaryota > Metazoa > Arthropoda > Insecta > Diptera > Tachinidae > Phasia > Phasia obesa. The sequence goes on from OX451219.1 coordinate 41,718,318, forward strand.
GAACGTGTTGGTTGTCCACAGCTATTAAGCTCTTGGGAAATTTCCTTCCAATCTCTACAGTGCATTCTTTGGTGTCACCAAATCCTCGAACACCACGAGCAATGAGTGGCTTATTTTCCATTTCTTGTGTTAATAAGCAAATTGTGGTGGTGATTTTTACCAAATTCAAAAAAATATTTTTAAAATTTCATTAAAAAATAAATTAATAAAAGCAACCAGAAAAACACGATTACGAATATCATTACTATTTGGCAACTATCGTTTCCAGCCGTCTGTTGCCATCCGTAATATAATTTTGGAAACTGGCAACGCAACTAAAGTTCGGTTGCCATCCGTAATCGTCTTAGAAATAATATTTTCAAGCACTTGTGTAAACGGCATTCTATGAGGATATAAAAGTACAATTTTGTGAAGAATTAATCGATTCAAATTCTGAATCTCTTGTTTAAGCTTTTCATAAGTTTTGGTCAAATATCATGAATTATTTTTTTAACATATGATATTATGTATTAAAATGTTACAAAACAATATTTTAATTTCGTCTTTGTAATAAAATTTAAGTCATTATAACGATATTCTACAGGGACAGTAAATAACATTTATCGTTTTAAACAAATTTTTTATAACAGTTATTTTAAGAATTAAATAAAAAAATTCATATTTTTTTTGTCAAAAAATAAAACTCATTTTATGAAAATTTGTTGTTATTGTTTGATCAATCTTCACCGGAGGTTTACTCATTTTCACCAGATTTTTGCGATACATTTCACACATCGCTTTCAGAGCAGAAAAAACCGAAGAAAATGATTAAGGTTGCAAAAAAGTTTTCTTGAAAATTTTTTTTTCGCAATTTTTATTTATTGTATCTTCAATATAATTGAATTATCAATAATTACTCATATCTTAAGTGTAAAAAAAATTAAATTTTATTTGGCGCCTTTGAATTTTTTCTTCGTTGCTAGCCCAGCAGTGCCTCATAATTGAATGTCATAACACTAAATTGGTTATGGAAATAAAAGTTTGCAATCTAAAGCGAGAGTAGAATTTCTGCCAATTAGCCAGTTTAGTTGGACTGCTTTCAACTTCATTTCTGTTTACTTTGTTTCTATGTGGCATTTCCATGTAAGGCGCCGGTCAAGATGTATGCCGAGATATTTGACGTCTGAAAGCTGAGGTATCGTTTGGTTATTTATCCGAAAAGGCGGGCAAGATTCTCTACGCAGTGTGAAAGTTATGTGAGTACATTTTTGTTCGTTAACTTTTATTCTCCATTTCTTCAACCAATTTTCTAAATTGGGTATGTGGTCTTGTAAATATCGTGATGCTACTTCGGGTATTTCGTGAATGCTCAAAAAAGCTGTGTCGTCAGCAAATGTCGATGTGTGACCTCGGTTACTAGTTGGCATGTCTGAAGTATACAATAAGTGTAAAAAGGGCCCCAATATACTACCTTGGAGAACTCCGTCTTCGATTGGCCTGGGGTGAGCTCAAAAAATCTCCTTCTTTCACAATAAATTTTCGTTCGGTTAAATAACTATCTAGCAGCTTATATAGGTTTACGGGCAAATTCAGTTTTAGCTTATATATTAGGCCTTCCTGCCATACCTTATCGAATGCTTGAGAAACGTCTATAAAAAGCGCAGAGCAGTATTTTCCCTCTTCAAAAGTCTTCTTAACAACATTATCTAACCTGTGAGTTTGTTCGATCGTACTATGTTTTTTCCTGAAGCCGTGATGGTTTCGAATACATCCTTTGTCGCTTAGAATAGGGTTAATCTTAGTTATTAACATCCTCTCAAACAGCTTTGACATATTTGATAAAAGTCTTATAGGTCTGTATGATTCAATTTTTGTGTGGTCTTTTCCTGATTTAGGAATCATGGTAACCAAGGACACCTTCCGCTCTGTGGGAAAGTACTCAAGACGTAAAATGGCATTCAAAATAAAAAGAACGATTCTGCGAGCTGAACGGGGCAACTCAAACAAAATCTTGTTACTGGTTTTATCAACGCCAGGGGCTTTTTTGGTGTTTAAATCCGTTACTGCCTTTTCAAGATCACCAAATTCAAATCTTATCGGTACTGCAGCACTAGCCTCGACTACTGGCAACTCAAATGTATCAGTCGATATATTTGGAGTAAAAACCATTTTCAAATGTTCAGCAAATAAATTTCCTTTTTCGGTATCACTCCTTGCCCAGCCTCCAGCTGAAGTTCGCAAGGGAGGCTTACGTAAGACTGGCCTTTTAAGGTTTCTACAAGCACGCCATAACGAATAATCTGATTGAGGAGTTGCGTCTAGGTCTCCCAAATAGTTTTTCAGGGATGCTACTCTTCGAGATTCCAGCATCTCTCTTAGCCGGTTTGTGCATTCTTTAAGTCTGCTTTTGAGTTGGGGAGATCTCTGTGATTGCCATTCTCTACGGATTTTTCTTTTTCAGCCAAGAGCCGTTCGATATCTTCAGAATAAATTTGATTGTATCTAGCTAGTTGTCGGGTTATTGTTGAATGTTGGGCAGCTAATTTGAGGTTTAGGTCAAAATCAATAAGACTCCGCTCTACGTCTTCAGGTGTTCTTAGCGGGATGTTTTCCGAACAATGAGTACTAAGATACTTTCTATATTTGAACCAATGAATGCTTGTGCTAGTCGTTGGTGATATGATGTTTTATTTCTCCCATATATAGACGATAGTGGGTGAATGAGGATAATTTGCTTCCACGGGGGTCCTTTGTATCATATAAAATATAGCCATTGATTTTAAAAAAGCTATTTGTTGTTAAGTGTGTCTCAGAAATCAGCATGACATCAATCTGTTGGTTCTTGAGGAAGTATTCGAGTTCATTTTTATGTTGGCGTAAGCCGTTTGCATTCCAGAAACATATTTTTAAACAGTTCATGGTTTGTTTAGTACCGCCTGCAACATCATAGATTGCATGCGTACCATTTCTTGCATCATGCTGCTCATAGAGCTCATAAAACTGTTTAACGAATGCACTAATATTTCGATGCTTGCTTCGAGTCGATTATAGTTACCAGATGGTGTTGGTTCTTTAGGTTCTGGGTGCAAATTTGGAGTAGAATTAGTTGTCGGTGTCGCTTTATGTACTGAAGTATGATTGGTTTTTACCATATCTGCGTATGAAACATGTTGTGTTGATGGTTGGGCTAACTGAGGATAATGAACATTTGCTCGATATTGTTGGTGCTTAGCAGGAGTATTTAATCTTTGAGTGGTTTTCCTTACCATGGAAAAAACTTGACAGCCTCTGTAGTTAGCAGTGTGGTTTCCACCGTAATTGCTACATTTTTAAACTTTTGAGTCATTCCTTACTTTGTCGCATTGGGCGGAACAATGTAGCGCGCCACATACAACGCAAACCGGAGGCAACTTACAGTAAGCCCTAGTATGACCATATTCTTGACAAGTTAGACACTGGACAGGTCCTGAACGCTTATGCGGCTTCTCTACAGTTATTTTACGGTGTAACAGGTATTTCAGATTGTAAATGGGGTGCGTTTCGTTCTTCTTCAATCTGATATCTCCAGGTTCCAGTTCAACGCGAAATAGTGGTTGGGGGACACGTTCTCGATGTTACCACGCTTGATGGGAATTACATAAAATGAGTTCTCTCCAATAATTGAAATTAACTTTTTTATTAAATCGTTCGAATTTTTCTCCCTTAAATAAACTGGAGGTGGTTTGAACGACTTAAGTGCCGTTTTATGTTCACTTGTTTCACTATCTAAGATAGCAAAACGATTATGGGAATTTATTCCGTTAGAGTCCTTGTCTTTATGTACTTTAGACATTGGTGCAAGCTGCGAAGATTTAGGGCTTCGACCTCTTTTTAATATCGTTATGTACTTATCTGTCCATTCCCACTTGCGTCTTGGGTTTTTCTACACTATCCCTATTTGTTTTGGTAACACTGTGTTCAGAAGGCGACTTGTTTGTAGTTATTTTATTGTCATCTCATATCAAAAGCGACGAACAAGATTGGGCACGTAAAACTGGAGTAGTATTTAAACACATATTATTTTCAGTTTTTTTGTTTTTATTTAAATCAAAATTGTCTACATTTTTGTTACTTAAATTAAAGAGGCTCATTGGCCCCTATTGTTTTTGTTTTATTTTTAAAGTAGCAAGGCGATAATGCCGTTGTAAAATAACAAAAAGAGGGGAAAAAATGTTTACAGACAACTTTGTTGTTGTAATAAAAACAAGTTTGTTTTTTGCTTTTGTTTGAATATATTCACACTTTTTGTTTTTTTCAAATGCGAGCTTAAAACAAATCGCGTCCGCACTTATCAACGCACAAACTAAAACTGAAAATTGATAATTTTTTCTCTGGGAGGAAAAAATGCATTATCCATATCCATAAATTGGCAAAAAAATCAACAGTTTGTTCCAGCAACCCAGGGAAGCGTGGAAAGTGCATTGCTCTATGCTCTTAAACTGGTATTGAGGGGCCCCCGTTCAAATCTATCCACAAAAAAAATTATGTAAATAAAAAAAAATGAATTTTATTTTCTGACGGAAAAAAACAAAACTCCTATAAAAAGATTTATTTTAACACGGCAAAATAAAAAAAATCTTTTTAAAAGTTTTAATTGAACTTTTATTTTTCCGTTGAAAAATAACTCTTAACTATGGAGTTGAGAGCGGTTTCTAAAGATCACCGTAGATTCTCAAAGAGTTCGTCAATACAAATCTATTGATATATGACAGTATAGATCTCCATTTGCTCTAACATAAAGAGTTTTTGAGTTTAATATTTTTTTGATAACTGTTATTTACGGTCCCTGATATTCTATGCATTCTCTAACAGAACAATGCCGATTATTTTCTAACAGACTATACATGCAGACAATACATAAAAACATTACATACAGAACGAAAAAGAAGGAAGGCTTATCTTGGCATTACATCAACATTAGTAATTGATTCCTTAATCTTTGACATTTATAGGAAAACAACCACGACACAAATTACCTCTCCAACCATTCTACCTAGACATATCGGTGGTCTCAAGAAAAAAGGCCTAACTCGTATTTTTTACGAAATTTACGAATTATTTCAGTTACGGTCTTTCCATTTGAGACCAACGGTATGATGCACGGACTCGAGACAACTTATACTTTAGCTAAGAACAAGGGCTACAATGCACCCCTATTACCAAATTACTAATATTAAACCATCCGTTTTTTACAAAAAAGGTCTAAAACATCACTAAAAACCAACAATACGTTACGACATAATCTTGAGACTGCAGAAACAATCGGCAAATTTAGCACCAGAGAGGTATACAGCCTTATTTGTATTTGCTACCATACATATGTATGAAAAGATTCACTGATTCCACCTACCTCTTCAACACTAACCAAGATGTGGTTCGATAATAAAGTTCTCACATCGGAAGTGCTCGCCAACCATTCAAAACTAAAAGCTAGTGAAGGCGGTCTTCACCAAAAGTTATGACAACAGTATTTATTTTACAAAAATATCCAATTACAAACCGAAATTTGACAAAATAAATTAAGAAATTAAAAAAAATCAAAAATTAGAAATTAGAAATATACCTACATACAAGGCTTATTTACGTTACACGGTGCCATCGCTAGAGCTAAAATACAACAGTACAACAACAGGCAGCTTTGTTTGGTGTAATGAGCTAGAGAATGTCATGAAAACAGAAAACTAAAATACAAAATAAAAAGTTTTAAAAATTTAGCACAATTAAAATTACACTTTTTTTAGGATAAAAACACAAACTAACTCACAATATGTATAATGTATAAATATGTCTAATATACTGTATATATACTATTGTTGCAGCGGATACAGCTAAAATCTCACTTTTACTATTATTCGTAAGTAGCCAACAAGGTGACGCAGGCTATTAAATTTCTTAACTGCCTTTGAATTTAAATTTAAAATTTCTATATATTCGGAAATTCGTAGAACATTTGATTTTAACTTTTTATTGCATTTTGAATTTGGTTTATACTGGAGTATTACATTCTCTGTGGGCATTAGCAATTTTGTTGCCAATTTCATCGTATTAACTTCGATAAGTTTGTCGAGAGTAAGCAGACCGCATTCAGTTAATATGTTGAGGATAGGTGACGCTTTAAAAGCTCCAATAGCAAATCTCACAGCGGAGTGATAAGTTGTTTGGATTTTTCTTAATTCTGCCTTTGCAGCATATCCGTATAGTGAAATACCATATTCAATTTTTGATATTATTAAAGATTTTAAAATATTTGTTATGGTATTTTGATGAGAATTACTTGTAATACATTTTAAAAGATTTAGGCCCATTTTCATAACTTGCCTTTAAAGTACTTTTTAGTTAAATTTCACTTCTGCTCAAGTGAGCGATAAAGTGAACAATAACTATTTTTCATTATTACAACTTCATTGCAAAATAAAATTAATATTTTTGAAAATATGGTAGTACAAGAAGAAACACCGACAAATTTTGACAAAATAAAATATACATACGTAGTGGCAACATCATACCTTTAATTTATTAGTTTACTTTCAACAAACCACAAATTAGTTATCGGTGCAACAAGCAAACGAAAATATTTTATATACAACAAACGAGATCTGTTTTCCATTTTTACTTTTCAATGCCAAATTAAATTAACATGAATTTATTTTAATAATTTAACTCTTCATAGATTAGAAAATACGGCAACTTTATAGATGACAAAACATGGCAACTTCAAACTCTTATATCTGATGTTAAAAGTTAAAGGCAAAATGTTCTTCCCTTTCATAGCCCGTTGAGGCTGCCACGAAATTAAGTCATTTTGTGATTTCGGCCGAAATCAAATTGAAATTACGTAATTTCGCATACATTTTACCATTGCCCACATTAACTCATTCTACTTAATTTCATCGAAATTAACTTGAAATTACGATAGACAACGCTGGTTTTGTAGAAAAAGCTACTTTTTTTGCAACCATAATCATATTTACAACCTAGAAAGTCCGTTTTGTTTGAAAAAAAAATTTAAAAGCCAAATGAAATAATGGAAATATATACATAATTGTACATTAATTTTGTTGTAGTGTTGTTTTTAATATTCTTGTATATTTTAAATCAATGCGAAAGTGTTGTGCGAAAGCTTTTTGCAAAAGAATTAAATTATACAATTGCAACTAATGCTTGGTTTTCATTATGTCATATGAACTGTCAACAAAAACTGCCTCAAATGAATTGTCGTCATTTTGCGTCAAATGCGTTTTCACTGCATTTTAATAACTGACAAAAAGTCGGTAAAGACAAACAAAAAAGTTGACAACTTGTTGTCAAATCTACTTTAAGTAAAAAATGATGCCATATCTGCTGACAAACTAAAATTTGGCGTTTTCACTTATTTGTCATTTAAGATGGCAGTTGGTGTGCATAACTGACTGCAAACATAGATGGCACCATATGACAATCCGTTTTCATACAATTGCCAACAATTTGGGCAATTTGACAACAAAAATGACATAGTGAAAACCAAGCATAAGCTTGATCAGCTGTTTGCGAAAGTAACTCAAATGTCAAAAAGCCCAGTATGAACACTTTCGATTTCGTTCGTAATTTCCGCTCGAAATTACTTAATTTCGTGGCAGCCTGAATGGGCTATAATTTATTAGTCAGTTCTAGCTTTAAGTATACTTATAATAACAAAAAACCACTTATCTCACTGATAAAATCCTTACTTCAGCTAATGGCAAGTTATAATAATGGGCCTTAATCTTTTAACGAAGGCTTTTTTAGGTATACTATGTGTTGTTTCCAGCGATATTTTGAGTCGAAGATAATGCCTAATATTGTCAATTCATTAACTATTTGACATTTTATTGGTGGTTGCAAGCAATTACGCTTTCGGCAAAAATGAATAGCATTTGTCTTATCATATGAGATTTTTGCTCCATATACATATATCGCACCAATTTACTAAATCATTATCCATTTTATTTTGGTCTATTGTTTTTTGCTGTTTATTTAACTTTATAATGAACATAGATCGTCCGCGTACATGCAATGATTAAAGCTTGGGTGTTTCAGCATTATAGCGTTAAGTTTTTCGTAAACTATTTGAAGTAAAATTACAGATAAAGGGGAAAGATTGTAGAGTAAACATTATTTATTTTAACTCTAAATTTTCTGTTGTTCAAAAAGTTAAAGATGAATTTTAGCATTTTTAATCCAACCCGCCATTCTTTTAATTGTGTGATTATAGCATGAATTCCTATTCCATCCTAAGCTTTTTCAAAATCCATTGATAGGATTGTAAGATGACTATTTGTAAATAGAGATTTTGTTATTTGTTGATCTAGGTATAATAAAACATCGTTTGTACCCTTTCGAGGTTTGAAAGCCATTTGTTTTGGGTGGATCAGTTTGTTTTTTGAACAAACCAAGCTAACCTTTTGGTTATAATTTTCTCCAATAACTTACTTACGCAAGGAAGCAATGATATTGATCTATAGCCATTTACCTTATTTTTTTCTTTATTAGGTTTTGGGAGCGGTATAATAGTTTTTAGAATTTTATATAAATTTTAGAATGTTATCCAGGGATTGGTACCTCTATATAAAGAAAATATATAAATCATAACTCAAGCACTATAAAAGTAAATGTCTTAAAATTTGTAGTGGAATACTTTCAAAGCAAAATCCAACCAAATTTTGTCAGGGCATCTACGACGTGGTGGGCACAGTTAGTAGTTTAATAAATTTTAAGATGTTCTTAAAGTTTTTATTTTATGTGGCCGTATTATCTTATTCTATTAACGAGAAAAGAAATACAAAAGACAAATATTTATTAGTTAGTAAATAATAAATTAAATACCATTGATTTCTTTGGATCACAACTGGTCTATGATAACCACATGTTAAATTCATTTATGTGGAACTACTTCGGGTTAAGTCTCATAAATTAATTCGCTAATGATTGGTAGGGTCTTCTTTCTGGGATGTTGTTAAAAAATACTTGAAAAATATATTTAACAACTTTTAATTTACTCGTTTACTATTTATTTTTTATCGGACCTTTACATCCTGAAATCTTATATTAATTTATTTATGTGGACCTAATTCGGGTTGTGATTTTCTTTGTTAAAAGAAAAAAAGTTATTTATTAATACTTTTAGCTCATTATTTTTTTTTTTAATTTTGATAGCTGTTGAAGTCTGTGTAAGAAAACTTTAAGAAACTCAGCGAATTCGAAACAGTTTTTAAATATTAAAATTTTGTTAGCAAATAAAGATGTTTTAATCAGTCTTTTTTTTATGGTACAAAATGATTTTGAAAATTGTGGACAAATATTTTTAACCATTTCTTTGTAATTTTAAATATAAGAACCAAAAGTTTACTTTTGTTCGTTAACCTTTCTAAATTTATTCAGTGTACTGCCCAATTCCTATTTAGTTGACAAATCTAAGATGTAAAGCCCACTTCAGTAGTCCACGTGAGATTCGGCCAATTCCAATTCCAATGACCATTTGAGTTTTCCGAATCTGTCATTTAAAACAACAAAAATAAAAATATTTACTATTATATTATGATAATCTTAATATTTAAAAATCCAGAGACCAGAGAGTTAATTTTCGCCAAACTTTCTAACCTATTGCAATGAAATTTCGTGAGTATATTGAGTATATTTTATATTAAACATTTAATAATTTCTTTAGAATATATTGTGTACACATTAAAACCCTATCTTCGCTATAATTGTTATTTTTATTTTAATATTAAATTCGTTACAGAAAAAATAACTGTAAAAATTTCGGTCCTGTAGTAACAATTATAAATAACCACAAAAAAGTGGTCCTGCCATAACCATTATAAAGATGATTAATTTTTAGATCTTTCATAACCATTATAATTAATTTTTATTTTTATTCTTATTTTGGTAACTATTTTAAAATATTTTTATTTATTTTGGTTTTCATAACCATTATAAATATTTCTTATTTTTTTGTATATTGTAACAATTAAAAATTACTTTTATTTGTTTAGGTCTTTAATAGCCATTACAAAAATTTTGTAAATTTTTGGCCTTCTATAACCATTATAAATAAACAAAAAGTTTTTTTGGTCTTCTAAAGCTGGTTGGCCAATGGTTTTGGTATAGTTCTTGTCAAAAACTAATAAAGACTTAATTCATTATCAAAAGGTAAAAACGTAACCCTATTGTTTTCGCTACAACGTCTGACCGTCCGTCTGTCAGCGCGTTTTAACTCTGGAAATTATCACAGAAGATGTACAACTGTTGCCGCTATAGCACCAAGAGAGACGTGTTATTCACGTATATATGTTTATTTCTTTAACTGTAGGCATACACTTAAAATTTGCAGACAGTAATTATAATTTAGTTTGCTACATAAACAAATAAACTTAAAAATTAAAAGGTGTTCCGATAGTGACATGATTTGGACGGTTATGGCCTCAGTTTTCTAAACCGTAATAGGTAGGCTCTAGAAATTTTTACAGCAGATGTGTTGCCATCGCCGCTATAACTATAGGGTATTCCTTAATAACATATTTTTGGCTTATATTGAATCGCAATAGGTAGGATCCCGATATTTTCATAGAAAGTAATTATATTTGAACCGTAATAGGTTGACACTTAAAATTTACTCATATTATATTTTACAATATCTAGTGTAACAACCGGTAACGAAAAAAATTTAATAAAAATAAAGGGTGTTCCCTAGATATCGCGTATTTGAGGAGTTCGACCTTTTCTTTTAAATGTTATAGGCAGACACTTGATAGTTACACAGGGTTTTAGTACTATGCTCTAGTATAAAAAATATTTCATAATTAAAGGGTGCCCCATAAGATATGAACAAATTAACAACTTGTATCAAACATAGTACGGAACCCTACGTCTGTGAGGCTGACTCGCACTTGACTGATTTATTATCATTTAAATTACTATACCCTTTTGGAACCATTATAAATATAAAACTATATCTTTGAAAATAATAAGGAACTCAGTAAAACATTGAGAAATATGTATATTTATTTAGAATTCAATTTAAGAAATAGTAATGAATGCAATGTTATTTCAGATAAATTGCAACGTAAGTTAATATAATTTTCAGAGCAGAAACGGCTCTTTCAACGCTGACTTTTGTCAAGAATTAAATTTGCATTCAGAACTGCATCTTTAGCGAACACCAACTGCGGAAAGTTTTGGCCGTTTACTAATCCGTTGACGTAACTCATGATTAAAAAAGAAATTTTGTTCGAAAAATGCGTGTTTAGATAATTATAGTATATAGTTTTGAAAATGTAGGAGATAAAAGAACTTTTTGGTTACTAATAATGGTTATTGAAGATCGAAAAAATAAAAATCTTTTTTATTGGTTATAGAAGACAAAAAAAAAATATAAAATTTTAATGGTTAATAAAGACCTAAAAAATAAAAAACATTTTTAATGGTTATATAAGAACAAAAAAACAAAAATAATTTATAAAGCTTATAGAAAGCTCAATTTTTTTTAATTATAACAGTTATGGCAGACCAAAAAAATATTTCTTATTCAAAACTGTTATTTAGAGAGCAATTTTAAAAAATTCTTGATTAATCATTATTTCAGAATTATTTTAAATATTGGATATAACAGTTATGTCCCTGGTTTTGAAGCTTTATCATTCTGTTCGTTTTGAAGAAAAGGGTTAAACGATTGAACGGATGAGTCCATTTTTGATATTTGAATGCAAAGAATCGCTTTATTGTTCTGATCATCTTAATCTCAAAAAGTATCCTCTTAGATTAAATGACCATTTTAAGTAACCTGATAACAAAAACTCATATTTGTACTAATATGAGTTTTCACTTCTAGGCAATCTAGTTGGTTTACAGTACAGGAATTTATTTAAACTGGATCACAATCTAATTTCAAATTAAAAAATAACGTTACATTAAGCATTTTATTGAACCTTTATGTCAGTTGAATGTAATCAATGAGTGTGAATTCACGAAGTAACATAACTTCTACGCTGCTTATGTTTTTCATTAGGAAAACTTTCTCACGGGTTTTCAAATAAATTGATTAAAACTACAATTATAAAACAATTTCGCACAATTACATGTAAAATCCCGCTGATGAGAAATCGCTAAAAGACTTTATAATTTGACTTTTAAAAAGTCACAAAAGCAGCTACTGAAAAAACATTGAGAAATGTGCCTATGTATCACCATGAGCAGGACCCCCTATGAACACGTGCGTTACGTACAACAAGGCCGCAAAACATAAAGACACGCTGATGATGGTGAAGATGACTTAATAAACCAACAACTAAAGCAAATTGCAATTCAAAAAGTCCAGGGAGAGAGCAAGAAACACAACTAAAAAGCACCCTATAGTGTAGATAAACAGCAGGAACCTAAAAAGGAACACAGTTCACTTGAGAACACACTCATTTTAGCAGTGGATGTTTAGTTGTTAATGGGTTTGCACATACATAGAATTGAAGGGAAAAAAGCACCTCGTGCAATGATTGGTGCAGTTCAAAATGAGGGATGATTTTTTTCTTCATTATGCCAACACTTAACAATGATATTTTATTTTTCTTACTTTCAATTGTCGTAGGTTATATTGAGCTTTTTTCTTTATTTGATAAGAATTTTATTAGAGTCCTGTTATTTGAACTATCGCGTGTGTTTTTTTTTTCATACCCATCCGTCACAAATTTTACTACAAAATGCAACCCTCTTGGGAGTTATGAAAATACCGGCAATGGCTTCATATTTTTTGTTTTCTGTTGCTTACAAATTTCAATGCCACAATTGGTGGAATGGGTGCATATAAATCTTACTCTTTGGTTTGAATCCATGAGTGTGTTTTCGGTATATTTCTCTTTTTCCATTTTAAATTGAGCCAAAAATTGTAAGAGAAAAACTTTTGCAGAATATTTTAAGAGCGAACCAGAGTTACACACATGAACTAACAGCCAACCAAATAACACCGGTAGCTTGAAATTCTGTAACAAACAAAATATTATTTCCGGCAACTTGAAGACATTCCGCCAATGTTGCTGCAAGGATAAGCACATACATGTGTAATAAGTTGCAAGAAAAATTTAAAAAAACAAAATAAACAATACAAAACTACAACAACAAATTAACGGAAGTCAATTAAAAGTGCGCGCGTGAATAGTTTGCGTTACAAAAAATATAAAAAATTATATTGAATAAAAAGAAAATTAAGAGTAAAATAAAATACATGATTAATAAATGTGTTATTAAAATGCTAGTCGTAAGGGCTAAAAGTTTTATCAAAAGAATTAAGAAATAAGCAATAAAAGCGTGTCTTAACTAAATATGAAAAATGATTTTGCTTAAAAATCTGTTGGTTTTTAAAGGCTGCTGCATATAAATCTCACAGGATTAAGAACAACAACAGCAGCGGTTAAAATAAACAAAGGTTTTTTCTTTTTTTAAATATGTCGCGTCGTAAACAGTCAAAGCCACGAGCTTTTCTCAAGTGTAAGATTTTTGTTATTTATTTATAACTTGGATAATTTTTTTTGTATTACGAACATTTGTAAGAGTGTGAGTGTGTGTATATATGATTGATGCATGCACAAACAAGAACTCCTACATTAAGATTTGAAAGACTCACCAACACACATCCACAATAGTACACAAATTGTAATGCCAATCATGCACTCTGGCAAGTGTCAGGAGTATTCACTTTAGAGACTCATCAATGAATTTTTGTTGGCTGTAATCAAACTTTGTCTCTGCCTTTCTCTACTTTGGCTCATATTCGTTTATTTTTCAATCTACGAATACGTTGCGGTACACACTATTTACACACCACCTGCTGGATTGCCTAAACGTGTATGTATGTATGTATTCATATGAATATATTACTGCTGCCTCTGCCACTATCTACTCCTACTGACTGCCTGCATTCTAATGCACGTGTTAGTTTTTAGTATAAATAAATTTTTAAATCGATTTCGATTTTTGCCATTTTCATAGTTGTTGCTGTTGTTGTGTCACTCTTAAGTGACATAAAATTTTGCAAAAACCAAACCAAACAACCAGCCAGCCAGCCAGCCTGCCAACCAGAATGAGTTGGGCCTTTTGCATTTTACCCATCATAGTCATCATGTGAAAAATATATTTTGTTTTGTACCTACACATCCCAAAATCCCTGTATGAAAAACAAAAAACAGAGAAAAGGTTCCTTTTTGTTCAGTGTTGAACTCCCAATGGAATGTGAATATGGTTCCCCAAACAACAGAGCAGCATCGCATCACTGTAAAAAGTTTCCTTTTTTCTTTCCCCAATAAACCATCCATACAGTGTAGGTACGTACGTATGTAGAACTTGGCTCTTAAAATACTCTCCTGCTCACTTTCCTCAAACCATCATATATAATAAATATTTTTATGGAATACGAGTAGTTTGTACCCAATGGACTTGCTCACAGAGCGCACAAAGAATTAATTGTTATTGCATATTTTTTTTTTCGTATTTTTTATGGTTTTTCCCTAAAAATATGCATTGATTAAATTGATCATTGGATTAAAAAATTGAGGAAACGATTAACCAGCTAAGATATTTTTAATGTCTGAGGGAATAGAATAATAATATGAGAGGAAAACAGGGCATTACAATATAAAAATCAATTGTGGCCCCTACCAGGTTCTAGCACCTCGCCTAGGAAGCAGGATTTGCTATAGAATTTCCTCGTTGTAATCACATAATTTACACCGGCTGTTGCTTACAATACCTAGCCTGATGAGATGTTTCATGAACCTGAAGTGCCTGTGACGAAGCCATTGAGGATCATATTTATTGCCGGGGGGAATATAATTTGGTTCTAAAATTGTCCAAAACAAACCTTTACAATATTGTTAAGATAAAAATATGCAGTGTGTAGTTAAAGATAAGGTGTTTTAATTGTTCATTTTAAAATGGGAGTTAGGGCGTTTTTACAACATACCAGTATAGAAGCTTAAGAAAATGATTTGTTCTTAAGTGATAGGGACCTGTTCAAATTGTAACACTTGCTATGAAAGGAATCTGTATCTTTAACATAATGATGTCAATTGACACTGCTACGATACGCTGTGTTAGGTCCTAACCTTAAGGTGCTTGTTCAGTGCTAGTTACTATAAAACTAGCTTAGCTTTAGGTAAGTTGTCTATTTTTTTAAGACTTTGAAATCAGTTACGTAATGTGCCCTATGCACAAGTCACGATTTATAGTTCTTATACCCCTTCCAATTAGACAAGTCATTAAGCGGTGATAGTTGCGTAGTTCATGAACGACCTAGTTCAGTTGGACTAATCACTGCTTTATATGGTCTTATTTCCGAACTTTAAATGAGTAGACTTGAGGGTGTATTAATATGGCAACTATAAAAATTATTAAAAAATAAAGGGTGTCTCGACAGACGAGATTTGCACGTCTATGACCTTATTTTCAAATTACACTGTGGAACAAATTCAAGTTAGCAAAAGTCAGGTCGATTCAGAGAGAGTTGGGGATTGAAAATAGAGGCTTAATTAGAAGAACCGTATCGCGGCGTTTTTTTATGTTAGTTCGAATTTTTTTTCGAACGTCGATTAAAAAAAAAAATCGATCTAACATAAACACAGTTCGAAAGTCGATTAAAAAAAAAATTCAAACTAACGGGTCTTCTAATTTAATTTAAAAAAATGCGTGTCGCTATAGCTCCCAACAGAAGAAATTAATAAAAAAATAAATTTTAAATTTAAAGGTTGTCCCCATAGGTGACGTAATTTGACCTATGTGGGCATATCTTTTGAACCGTTATAGACAAAACCTTGAAAATTTGACAGAATGTCGTTTACTATGACCGTTATAATAAAATGTATAATTATTCAAAATTTTAAATTAAAGGGTGCTCCAAAAGTTCATTTAATTTATTGTATATGGCCACAGTTGTACACAGACCGCTGAAATTTACAAAGAACCTGTATTGCTAATGCCGATATAACAAAAAGTATACAATTTAAATTTGGAAATAAAAGGGTGTCCCAATAGTTAATGTAATTCTATGTATGTGGCCAAGCTTTTGAACTGTTATATACAGACAGCTGAAATTTACAAAGAACCTGTATTGCAAAGTCCACCATAGCAAGTATACAATTTGAATTTAGAAATTAAAGGGTGTCCCCATAAATTATGTAATTTTATCTATATGGCCCTATCTTTTGAACCGTTAAACACAAACACTTAAAAATTGGGCAGAATGTCCACTACTTTCTCTGGTATACAAACAAGTATAAATATTTGGAATTATAATGTAAACGGTGTCCCAATAGTTCATGTAATTTGATATATGTATATGGCCAAACTTTTGAACAGTTATAGACAGATAGTTCAAATTTACAAAGAATCTTTGTAGCCAAGTCCTCTATAACAACAAATTAAAGGGTGTAACAATAGGTGATGTTATTTAATATATGTGACCCTATCTTTGAAACCGTTATAGACATGCTGGTGAAAATAGCTTAACTTTTGAACAGTAATAGGGAGAAGCTTGACATTCAAATAGTCTTTACCTTTTTTCCCTCTAATTTGGCGCATCTTTTATTTGGTTTAAATCTAATTCTTACAGATTACTTCTTAGATTTTTAGCTTAGAATTGGTGCTCTTCTATTTGTTTTGAAGTCGGTTTTTTTACAAGAATTACTTAATTGATATGTTCAACAAATTTTTTCGCTGCAATTTTCTCCACAAGCAGTTCCCAACCACTTTAGTTTTGTTTTTCGTGTAGGATTAAATAGTGACATTGTAACGTTTTTATTAAACGTTAGGTTCTTTTAATTACAAATATAAAAAAATTCCGATTTTAATTTTACTGTATGTCACTTTGTGATTAATACTTAGTACGCGTTTTAATACTTAGTACGTTTTTTGCTTCTATCAACCACTTTCTGTATTTCTATGTCCGAAAAACTACTTCGACGGATTGTAATCGTCATTCGAATCAGAGCTGAATGGATCTGCAGACCTATAACTTTCATCCTCTTATTGTATATCCTCTAAGAGACAAAGACACTTAATAGTATTGTTGGTTTGGACTCGTCATATTAAATTTTAATTAAATATTATTTGTTAGTACGATATAAAATGCAATAATTTTTTATATTTAAATATTTTCATTATTACTGCAATAAACAATCAATTTCGGTATCAGCAAATATTTATTTTAAAGTAAATCTATTATAAACAAGACATCATAAAATGGTTATAAGCAAAGAAGGATTTAATTATTTTATAAAAAGAGTCCAAATTAACAAAAATGTGAACAATTTTATCATAAAAAGATTCTCATTTCGAATTAAAATAATAAAGTAATACAAATTTTATCAACAAAATAGTATCAACTCAAAATGTAACCAATTTTAAATAAAACAATTTAATTAATTTTAACTTGAATAAAGGCTTAAATCAAATTAATATCTTTTTTATAAAAATATACAATGTATTTCTGGTTTAACTTTGGTATTAACTCAAAATAATACCTTTTTGTTGATATAAAGGTAGTTAAGACACTATGACGAAAATGGTATTAGATATGAAAGAATAATCAGAATACGTTAAAATTTTAACAGTAGATAGATATTGATGTTCTTAGTTGATTTCTTGCAAAAGCCAGAATTTACAAATATTTAGTTAATACCATCTTGTTGATCAAAGTATTATATTCGAATCGATATGTTCGAAAATTCGAATTTGATATGTCAAACGGTGTGACCTATACAAACTCCACAAAAATAGTGGCATACTGCACTGACCTACTTAGCAAATAAACTAAAAGAACTAAAAGTCCGACCTTGTGAACTAAAAAGAGCGCTCACTTTAATCAACTAACAAGCACAACTCTAAAGGCGATGATCTTAATGGCGATGACGTGTAGTTTTTGTCAAATTTCTTGCCTTTGTGTTTTTTCTGAGATCGACATTTAAATTTTTTCAGTTTTTTTCTTATTTTTATGGTTTCGTACCCAAAGGGTAAAAACGTGACCCTATCAGCGCCTTGTAACAGGTAGGATCTTGAAATTTTCACAGAAGATGTATAACTGTTGCCGGTAAGCAACAAATACTGAAACTTATAGGTTGTTCCGATAGAGACGTGTTATTCACATATATATGTTTATTTTTGAACTGTAGGAGGCACTTAAAATTTACAAACAGTAATTAAAACTTAGTTCGCTATATAAACTAGTATAAAAAAAACCGAAAGATTAAAGGGTGTTCCAATAGTGACATGATATACATGTATATGGAATAGGTTTTCAACCATAATAGGTAGACTCTTGAAATTTTCACAGAAGGTATATAACTGTGATAGCAACAAATACTAACAAATAGGGTGTTCCGAAAGTGACGTGTTATTTACGTTTATGTCTTTATTTCTTGAACTGTAGGAGGCAACCACTTACAATGTACAGACAGTAATTAAAACTATCTTCGCTTTATAAGAAAGTATACAAAATTAAAGGGTGTTCCGATAGTGACGTGATTTGCATGTATATGGCCTAACTTCTGAACAATTATAGGTAGACTCTTGAAATTTTTACAGGAATTGTATTAGTATGGCCACTATAACAAATACTAAAAATTAAAGGGTGTTCTGACATTGACGTGATTTGCATGAATATGGCCTAATTTTTTAACCATAATAGATAGACTCATGCAATTTTCACTATGTATTACTATGACCCCTATAAAAAATAAAAATAGTAAGGGTCTTCCGATAGTGACTAGAGGTAGACTCTTGATATATTCATAGAAAGGGAGTTGCCATGACCGCTATAACAAGTACCAAATTAAAGAGTGTTCCGACAGAGATATGATTTGTATGTAAATAGCTGTATTTTTTGAACCGTAATAGGTAGACTCTTGAAATTTTTACAGTAGATTTTGTACTTCGGCCGCTGTAACAATTACTAATAACTAAAGGGTGTTCTATCAGTGGCCATGGCCGCTATAACAACAATTACTAAAATATAAAGGGTGTTTCGATAGTGATGGAATTTTTGCAAATATGACTTTAATTTTAAAATTAAAGGGTGCCCCATAAGACATGAAAAAATTAACAACTTGAATTTTTTAAGTTGTACTAAACATAGTACGGAACCCTATGTGTGTGTCTAACTCGCATTTGACTGATTTATTTATATTTCACAAAGTTTTAATTTTTTTTGAGTTGCTATTTAAATTTGTTTTTTTTTTTCAAGTTTACATAAATTTTAGCTGTGACGTTGCATATTTTAGGTAAGTTGGTAATATTAGATAAACCTCACTTTATAGTTCATTTAAATAAAGTTACCTTAAAACATGGATAACTTTATATCCAACATATGACAACCGCTCTAAAAATATTTATTCACTCTTAATTGCCGATAATTTTGGAATGTAGGGGAAATATCGAAGCAGAAAACTTTCTTAATAGGTCCCTTTTCAACCCCTTTTCATCCAAAATGATTATAATTAGGTAACATGGAGTCTCTAGCAGTTGATAGCATTTCCCCAATGCTTAGTTCCCCATGGCATCCACAACAAGTTTGTTCCCGTGTTCGTAAGTCTTGCCCATTTACCCACAATGTGCGCTACCGTCTCAGCGTCTTCCACGCTAGTTTTCAAGTATCATTTTCTTTGATTTTCATCCTGGTTAGATGATACTTGAAGTTCCCTGACCGGTCCCTAACGCAGTTATCCAGCTGAAGGTACTTGTATTATATAAGCACCTTACTGGACTTCCTACCAAGGGGCTCTTTGAGCACCATTCGAGCCTGTCTACATATATATATATATATATAGTAGCCTTCTGCTGTTCCATTACCAGTTGTGCCTATGAGTCCTTTAACCCACATCAACGTTACCTCATTAACCGAGGCACACCTATAAAATTTTAAAACCCATTCCAGTACTAGATTAGAGTACACGTTCACTGCCTCATCCACTTTATAACCGTCTGGTTGTCAGTGCAATGAGAACCTTTCTTCCATGCACTCAGACTTTCCGAAGAGCATAATTTTAAAACATAATCTTATATATATTAAATTTTGTAACTGTTTATTATGAGCATAGTACAATAAAATAAAACAATATTGTTTTTGTAAAAGTAAATAAAGAATACCGGTAAACTCAAAAACAAGCCTCGGTACTATCAATGGTGTGATAGTATTCTATCCACGAAGAAGGTGTTTTCGTTTTCACCTAAAGGGCATGCTTCAGAAGATATAATGGATGGTATGCAAAGTGGCTGCAAAAAGAATTGCTGTTTAACTATCATTGATATAGCCAATTTCAAAGCAAGAATTATTTAAGGGGATATTGGCCGATAACAGCACAGTAGGAGTATACAATATAAGACATGCCGTAATCTTAATAGAGAACGTAGTTTTGCGAACATTACATATGCCACCATTTTTGAGAAGACTCTGCAGGTTATATAGAGATGAAGACCTGTATAGATTTTGGGCATAACCGGAAGGGGCAAGGGGTAGTTTACTTGACATCCCCATTTTGTGAACGTTCTACGGGTCATACGATTTAATATTGTAAAGTTGAGAGTAGGTCACTTCAGATTTTGTACCCTTATTGCTATTGCGATCCTAGTACTTCATACCCTGTCTACCTTTCAAATGTCTGCTTTTAACGTTTATAGGAGAAGGCAAATTTCGCCAAAATCGCGACTACTATACTTGATACTGAAAAAAATTATAGTGCCGGCCTATTACGGTTCACAGTGCCACAGTAATACAACTTATGTTAAAAGTGCAAAACTCTACGTGTTACGTTTCTAGAGATACGTAGATTGCGCTGACACACAGATATACATAGTAGGGAATATAATAGGTTTACGTTTTCACTAATTGATTACGGAACCGTAAAAGTTGAATTAGAATATCTTAAAGGAGATTAATTTAAATTTTTTTTAGTGTTTTTGATAACACATAATGAAAAGTCGTTCGGAAGTTATGATGAAATCAGTGGAGCTGCCTCTCAAGAAATACCACATTTTAGAAAAACAACTTATCCATTGAATTTTAAAATTCGACTGGTTTTGTAGTTAAAGTGTTAAAACATATCAAAAAAAATTATATTAGCTATTTCTTATTTTTATGTGCATAATGTTATTTTCGAAATATTATTCAAAGTTTCTTGCCATAGTTATATGCTGTTGCATTATATAGTAATTCTTACCATGTTTCAGCCATCTTTTTCGCTTCGATTTTAGAATTTGGTTGATTGTTAATAAAAGTAAATAAATTTTAAAGACCATTTTGTATAAAAATATTTTTTTATAAACCATTTATAAATCAAAAACATTTCTTAAGAATTTAGTCCTAACATATCAAATTTATTAACAGTTTGTCAAAACTAATAAAAGTTTCATCTGAACAACATTAGAATTTATAACTCAAAAGCTCTGCAAAAATCCTACTGTAGCTTCAGCAATGCGCAACGCAACACAATGTTTTTGTTTTTATTCCGCTTTCTCAGTTTATCATCATGAATACAGCAATAACAACTACAATAATAATAACAAAATAACATAGAAAACCCATCGTTCGTTATTTCTCTTGGGACCATACAGCCAATCCCATGGGAGTGCCCTTAAGGATTAGATTTTTTAACTTTATTCTGTTCTGTTTTGTTTTGTTCTGTTCTTTAACTTCTTCTCTCTTTCTCTTCTTAATGCTTATTTAATGGTCGTGTATGTGTATTTCATGGATGTAAGTAAAGGTTGGTATAAAAATACATTTACTCACGTAGATACGAAACACATATAAGTAAATACATAAATTAATTGATTTTGCACATATAAAAGAATTAAGTCACTGGTAAACAAAAAAAAAATAAAATAAGAACACACGGTCTTGTTCATAAAAAATATTTATAAAACGAAAAAATATGGAAATGTCTCAAATGTATTCTGCGACATTTTATTGTCTTCAGCTCATCAGGAAACCTTCACTCAAATTTTAGGTGCGTTTTAAATATCCTGTACTAAGGTCAGCTTTGTTTTAATTTTAAATGTATTTCTATATATATATATATATATATATATATATATATATATATATATATATATAGAAATACATTTAAAATTAAAACAAAGCTGACCTTAGTACATATATATATATATATATATATATATATATATATGTATATATATATGTATATATGTATGTATGTATATAAAAAAATTATGGTATTCTATTTTATGTAAATAAAAGTTCACCAAGAACATAGGGCGTTAACGAATTCCCTCCATCTGCGTCTATCTCTGGCTAGTGATTTAACTTGATTCCAAGACATTCGAGATATTTCGAGTTCAGCTTTTACACAACGTAACCATGACATCCTTGTGGGTTACATTGCTATGGCAATATCGAATGATGGTCTTCTAAGAATATGACCAATCCATGTCGAATTTCTTCTGCAAATCGAACGTGTTGTTGGTTTGAAATTCAATTTTTGCCGCAGGTTTTCGTTTGATATCCCATTTGGCCAGTAAATCCGTAGTATTTGTCTTATAAATCTTTTAACTTAGGGCTCTATGTCGTATAACCATGAAGCAATCTAGATTTAACACTGCAATTGAAAATTCTCAATTTTTTTTATTTTAAATCTTTTTTGACCTTCAGACTTTGTGCAAATTAAAAAACACTACGCGTGCTTTGTTTATGCGGTCACATACATATATCAATTGCAGATCCCACCATCTTTAAATATTTTACAACCAAGGTAATTACATGCATTTACGTCTTCGATTGTCGTTTCGTCTAATTGAAAGAGTGTTGTATTTTGGGTTTTTATACACATCAGTTTTGTCTTTTTGTAGTCTTGCTAATGATTTTGTCGCTGGTGTTTTAGTGGAAAGGATCACTGCAAAATGTCTTTTTTCTTTTCTGAATTTCACTCCAGGTTTCGGTGCTAATCCATTGCTTGATTTTATTCTGACTGCAGCCACAAGGAGTTTGTGGTCAGTGTCTACATACGCAACTCGTCTGGCCTTGAAATCCATAAGAGACCCCAAAAATAGCTTGTTAATTAAAATATGGTCGATTTGATTACGTGTGTGGCCATCTGGTGAATCCCATGTGTATCGATAGATATTATTGTGATGAAATTTCGTACCCCGTATAAAAAACCGGTTTCGTACACAAAAATCTACAAGTATGTCGTTATTATTTTTCCGCACTTTTCATACTTTTTCAATACTGACTGAAATTTTTAGTTGGCGTTACCCACCTTGGCATTGAAATCACCTAGGAATCTTTTATATCAGCAATGAGTACATAACTAGGTGGTCAAGCTGACTCATAAAGAGTTAGAAAAAAAGTGACTAGAGTAAAAGAAGGAAAACAAAATCATTATTTATTTTATATTTGTTTTATTATACTTTATTCTCATTCTGTCAACGAAATTTTAATTACCTTTTAATCACCATTAATATGTAAAAGACACTCATCGAGATAATGCTGTCAATCAAATTATGGATTCTAGTGAACTACTAGATCCATCCTTTCAACTCCTTGATAACTCAGACAGGTCGCCTATTATGTTTGTTCCGAAAAATATGTGCGTCAAAGATTGAAGTTCCTCCTTACCATGTAGTCTCGATTTACAACAAAAGCTATTGTGAGACGCGTTGCTAAATGTTTAGATTTATCTTTATTTTGTAATTTTTGAAGTTTTTCTGTAAATGTCAGTTCTTTACAATTAAATATCTGATACTCCAAAATCTGGTTTCAATTTTAATATTCTAGTAAATGTTGGTAGTTAGTTACTGTTACCCGTTGCTAAATCTAACGATCGCAATGCGCAACTTATGGCAATCAATACTCCTTTTTGCATTACTGATCAAATGAGTGTTTATATGTACATGTGTATGTATTTGTTTTATAAATAGAGCAATTTTTATGCTCAAGTATTTAACATTGGTTACATATTTAATTTACAAGACTGTTGTGACGATGATGATAATGTGCCGGCAGATTAGATATATCTTGCAGATTTCCCACCCCGAAATTTTAATGAAAATATGAAATTTTGTGAATTTTTTGTGTTAGTTTTGTACTTAGGCAGTCTTAGCCTAATTAGTATTCCTAATAGTTCCTCCGCCCCACAAAGCGCTCCAAACAGTGATTTATATTTAATGTAGCGTTTGGTGAGCGCTTTCGATGTGAAGACATCATATTCAAGCCGCGTTTAAAACAGTACTATCTGTGACGCGGCTTGAATGGTCTTCACGGAAAGGTATGACAACAGTATTTTATTTACTGGCGGAACAAATCCAATCAATTTAATACCAATAAACATTTTAACAATAGATTTAGCTACCTGAATTACTGAATGTGGCTGCTGAACCACAATTATAAAAATAAATTCACACAATTTGAATCGTTGTTCTGTCGTTGCTCTCTTAATGATAAAACAACCAAATGAACACATATGATAATAGAGTTGCCAAATCTGTTTAATCCTTGTTAAAAAATTGAACCTTTATGTTAGGTGCACTACCTTTGGAGGGAGCTAAGATTTCAATTTTATACCCACGTTGAAAATAATCCATGAGACATTTTACAAAAAAAAAAAAACAACTATTTATTACATTTGAATCTACCGTAAATATTTTTCATACAATGAAATTTGTAGTCAAGCTTGAGATCGTTTTATTCTCTCTAAGAAAGAATAAATTAAATTACAAATGAGGTGATAAATTAAAGAAAAATTGGGAAAAATTTAATTTTTAGACACCAGCAGAGCGGAATGCACATTTTCTAGACAGCTACGTCCGTCATCAGCACTCTTCGTATCTAGCTACATAGGGTAGTGTTTTAATTGTAAGCATCATCTATTTAACCAACCAAACTCTGATAAAGAAATACGAGAAAACTGTATTCAATAATCAATCGTCAGTTGGTGAGTACGAAGTCTACCACTACCTTAAGCAGCCCTCTTGTTGAATATATTTACTTAAAAAAAAAAAATTCAAAATTTCTAATTATTGATATTTTTCCTTAGAATAATCTTCCCTATCTTAAAGATCACAAAAAAATCTGTATAATCAAATTAAAGAAAGCTTTAAATTATTACTTTTAATTTAAAAAACATTCTGTTAATGGAATTACTCTGTTTGGCTAGCCTGGAACTAAAGTGGTCTAAGTAACATTTTTGTCTAAATCCACCTTGATCATTTTCCAACATAAAGTCGATAAATCAATCCAGGCAAAATTAGTCGATGTGTTATTACGCCACCAAAATATGGTTATTGTTAAACTACCACTTTAGAATTTATTGTTTTTTTTCACCTATATCAACTTCTACACCCTTTTTTATAAAATGAAATATTATGTTTTTTCGTAAAAAAACGATAGAAAACACATTTATGTTTTAATAATTTTCATGTGAGTGACAAAAAATACCTTTCAATTTTTTAATATATTTTTGGTTTCTACACTTAACATATTTTTACATTAACTGATTGTAGTTAATTAAAAAAAAAAATTTCCGCAAAATTATTTTTAAATAAAGAGAAAAAAGAAAAAGCTTTACATTGCCGTAATTTTTAGGCTTTTTCTTAAAGTTAAAATAGCAAAAATAACGGAAAATTCGTTTCTTTAAACGCTATTTGTAGTTAATTTTATTGGTATTTAAAAAACTAATGTATAATTAGTAATTCCTACGAAACATGCTGTTTATTTTTTTAAGGTAAAATCAAAGAAAAACATTTCTTTTTACGGATTTTATTCGGCTGATTTTTTAACAATAAAAAATCTATTTTATTAAAAATTATTCTGATTTAACTGAATTTTCAATTATTTTGAATTACATTTTCAGTTTATTTAACGTACATACATCGTTTTTTGAGTGTACTTCAGAATGAAAAAAAAAAAAACGAAAATTTTCTAATGTTTCATAAATACCAAATTTAAAACTTTATCGTTTGAAAATGAAACCTACATGGGAGAAGATTTTGCTTTACAAAATCAGGCCCATAAAGTAATCTAACTCACTATATATAACTCAATATATGTAAGAAAGCAAAAGATATTTTAAATATCTCTAATGGAACAATTTTTTGGCTTAATATGTGAATATAAAATTTTTATCCTAATTGTTAACATTATAATTTGATTTAAAAAAATATTTTGTTAATATGTTTAAAGACATTGTTAATTTTGCAAAAATATAAAAAATTTTTATTTGAAAGAGTTTACTAACCATGTTGTTATTTTATTGGGAAAAAATTGTTTTATTTATGAACATGAATTGCTTTGTTAAAAAAACTTTATTTTAAATGAGCGCACAGTAACTATAGGGCAATTTCACGTCAAATCAACAAGGATCTCAAAATGAATACTTCAAATTTTATTGAAACTTTTTTTATTTATATTCCTTGACTCTCTGAATCCAAATATAATTTTAAAAAAAGTTATCTCTTAGTTGTTTAGCGATACAGTTCTAAAAGTAGGAAAATATCGCTTTTTTGCATATCGCTCGAGGATTAAATATATTCTAATTCCAGTTCTCATTACAAACTGCAAAAATAAAAATTTTTTAATAAACTGGATAATATATGTGGGTAAGAAATATGCCTTAAAACTGAAAAATACGTAGTTTTTTTTAACATAACTTCTGATCCCATCATGGTCCCATTACAGTGTAATCACCAAGCCACATTAAAAAACATATGTAAATTAAAAAAAAAAAAATAAATAAAAGACACTATCGCAAAGATTTGTATTAAACTTTTTTTTTAATATAAGACAAACAAATTGTTAAAAATTTGTTTTTTTTCATGATTAATGTCAAGTTAAAGCGCATGAAATCCCCTTTTAAATGAGCTATTACTAAACTTCATAGGGCTTTTAGAACTAGAATATGAATATATTTAATCCTCGAGCGCATATGCAAAAAGCGATATTTTCCTATTTTGATAACTGTATAGCTAAAAATTGTAAAGCATGTGTAGATTTTTTTTTTAATTATATTTGGCTTCAGAAAGCCAAAGAATATAATAACAAAAGTTTCAATAAAATCGGGAGTGGTAAATTTGAAAACAATTTTTTTTTGGTCGATTTGACATGGAACCCTATAAGAACCCTATAAAAACTGGATTCATTCAACAAATATAAACGAGTATTTTATTAGCAAAAAATGTATGTTTATACAAACAAAAAAAATGTTATTGAAAATGTTGAAATGCTGAAAAAATCTAAAAAAAAAGTTTTTACATTTATTTAAGGTAAACCTTTTTTGTTTTGCGTTCACGTACTTTTGCGCATTTTTGTTTCTTAAAGCAGAATTAATCTTTCCATTCTGTTGTGAATCGGCTGATCTGTTTTTGCTACATAGAATATAAGTTTTTGGCTTTAGTTTTTCTCTTTCGCGCCATTTTAATGCGGACGAACTTTTCTACAAAATATTATATAAGAGTAATTTTTGTTTATACCCTAATTAACGAATTTTACCCAGAACATATTCGAACACAATATGTATTTTTTAGCTGATACTTTCGTTCTCCCAAATGGACTATATGGAAAAATCTATAGCGTTCAAATGTGGACTTAAAAAGAAGCTCGATTGTTTTTTTAAGTCTCCAAGGTAACAAAGTTCCGTTCAGCGGCTTTTCGCGGAAGACTTTTTGATTTACCACAGGTCTTGCTTAATGGAATCGAATGGTGAGCAACCTGTAGCAGTTAAAGCGGCCGAAGCCATTGCTGATACAGGCACTTGGATTCGCATTACAACTCGCTGGTCTACTTCCCTTTTGATATGAAATATAACTATACACGAACATTTTGACAAAAAATATATATGCGTTCCTCTAGCTCCTTTTGGTAAACTTTGTCGCGCATTTGGATTCAGATTATGCAGCGTTGTTGCAAAGCCTCAGGTGTTATTTAGGAGTATTAATTTAAAGCTAGGATAGCAAGTTTAAAATTATTTCACTTCGCCAGCGATTTAGTGCTATACGGTAATGCCAGCGATGGAGGGCACTGAGATATGCACTTTTGTAAATATAATTAATGCATATTAGCAAAATTGATGTTGCTACGGTTGGGGATGGAACACGTGACCATGCTTTAGTAGTCAACGTGGTAACCAGCTACAGCAGTATGTAGTCGGTAACATTTTGAGCACATAAACCAGTTTATTAACAACAATTTTGCTTAGTATTTTTTCAATAGTTCTTTGTAATCTACACATTATTGGTTGGATGTAACCAATAAAGTTCTGCTGGCAATAGAAAAATATTAAATATTTGACAAAAAATATTAAATATTTCAGTTCTATTTCGAGAAATATATTTAACAAATTTTAAACTCAAACCACATTGTCTGTCTAGTAACAAGCAAACCTATCATACCTTTCCCTCAATATGATCTCTAAGGGACTCGACATAAAATAATTTCTATGTCCTTTGTATCGAAAATTGTTGTTGTTGGTGTTGAGTAAATAAATACAATACATTACTACATTTGCTTTGGTATTCGTTTTAGTATTCGAAAACACAACAAACACATTCAAACAAAAACACAGTAAAAAAAAGAAAACTGATGAATCGAATTTGTGTCGTAAGTCCCCAGAGCTTAAAAAAGTCAGAAGGTATACGATAATAGTTACCAAGTTTTTGGAATGGAGTTCTTACACCACCAGCAATGCCATAACTTTATTAAGAAAGTGTAGTATTGGTGCCATGTCTAAGCTCAGATCAGATGGTCGTTTAGATGATTTGATTAGTATGGTTTTTTCCGGCTCCTTGTCAAACACATTTGTATGACTTTTTTAGCTTTGACTCAATGACAGCAATTTTGGTAGAAATAAACCAACAACTTTTCGCTTAAAAAAGGATTATTTTTGTATTTATTATGCTGAGAAATTGTTTATGGCTGCTTTGCTTAATTCTGCACAGTCTTTTATGTGCGCGAGTGTTTGTGTGTTTTCGAATGTGGCGAGAAGTAGTTATTGGAAATTTATTGTACTTGTGTCCAATGAAACAGCCCCACCGTGGTTACTATTTTCTTTTGAAATTGTTGTTGTAGTTTTATTAAAAAAAAATAAAATGAAAATCGTTGTCGAATTATTTTAATGATTTGTACCCGCATATATGTTTACTGTTGACGATGTACTCGCAAAGACAATCATCAACAAATACATACAACCACACATGCCAAGAAAAATGTTCCATAAGTGGCAACAAAGCCATTAAAAACTTGTGAATATTTATTTAGTTGTATGGTTTGTAAGTGTATAAGTATGTATGTATGTGTTGGCGCTTAGTGGCCATTTGGGAGCTACTTGCTAGACATATAAGTACACACATATCACTCTCTTGCCGTCCATATCGTTACCGTCACCACTACAAGAACATAAACTTCTGATCATATATGTGAACCGTTTGATAGGAAGGCAGGTTTGAATATTATTTTGAATGAAAGAAAAAAAAAACATTTTTTTTACTTTCAATAAAATAAATGAGTGAGCAATACATAAAATATAAAAAGAAGGAAGTTGAATAATTTTTAAACAGATTTTTAGTTCATACAAAAAGGTTAAAGCGCCTTTTGGAAAACAAAAAAATATTATTGACTTAAAAAATACCATTTTACGTCTAAGTACATACATGTGGACGCAAACTTTAAAACTGCGCATGTCTAGTATTACGTGGTACGATATAATAACTTTATACATGCGCGCCGTTTACGTGATAAGCATGAATTACACACGTTCACTTATAATTATAAAAAATTTAAAGTTTTAGAGTACAGTTGCTCCAATACAATTATAAATTTGTGAGATATAATTGGATAACACTGAAAAACAAACTGTACGTTCTGTATGTGTATAAATATAGGGGATACTTATGCAGCTCCCCAAGTATATGAGCCCTTTTTTTACTACTCTATTCCTTAATGATTTCTAAAATCCGATTGAGTTTAATTTAGTATTGCACTATCACTAGCCTTTAAACTCGACTGTAGTGCTTTCAGACTTCCGACTGGTAATTTAGGTCTTCTTTTCCACCGCAGAGTAAGTGCTTAAATTTGTTTAGATTTAATGTCCTCTATAAATAGACATTTAGTAAGTGTCTGTTTGGGGTTCTAACCCATATTCCAGCCAGTGTCCGATATCCACTCACAATATATACTACCGGTTTTGCAAGTATTGTCTTTCTGGATTTTTATCCTGGCAGTATGATACTTAAAGTTTCCATAACCTGTCACTCACTCAGTCATCCTGCTTAAAGTATCCCGATTTTATCCAGGCATCTTTTTCGCCTCCCTGCTGAGGTGCTATTGCTTTTAGAGATAAATCGTCTACCTCTGTCTGTTTTTGTAAATCTCTTCCGGATTTAACTATTGGCCAATAAAAACCCTTATCAAAGTTGGATATCTCGGACATATATTTTTTTAATGTCACCTAAAGTTTGTTTATAATTATAATGTTATCTCTACTAGTTTGGACAAAAATTGGATTAGAATTTTTTTTAGCATTTGTATTTATATAGAAAACTATTGAAAGTATTCCACAGCAATTGAAAGACTCTTACTAACGAGTGATTTTTTAAGAGCTTGAGAACTTTTTTTTTAAAAAAAACGCATAAAATTTGCAAAATCTCATCGGTTCTTTATTTGAAACGTTAGATTGGTCCATGACATTTACTTTTTGAAGATAATTTCATTTAAATGTTGACCGCGGCTGCGTCTTAGGTGGTCCATTCGGAAAGTCCAATTTTGGGCAACTTTTTCGAGCATTTCGGCCGGAATAGCCCGAATTTCTTCGGAAATGTTGTCTTCCAAAGCTGGAATAGTTGCTGGCTTATTTCTGTAGACTTTAGACTTGACGTAGCCCCACAAAAAATAGTCTAAAGGCGTCAAATCGCATGATCTTGGTGGCCAACTTACCGGTCCATTTCTTGAGATGAATTGTTCTCCGAAGTTTTCCCTCAAAATGGCCATAGAATCGCGAGCTGTGTGGCATGTAGCGCCATCTTGTTGAAACCACATGTCAACCAAGTTCAGTTGTTCCATTTTTGGCAACAAAAAGTTTGTTAGCATCGAACGATAGCGATCGCCATTCACCGTAACGTTGCGTCCAACAGCATCTTTGAAAAAATACGGTCCAATGATTCCACCAGCGTACAAACCACACCAAACAGTGCATTTTTCGGGATGCATGGGCAGTTCTTGAACGGCTTCTGGTTGCTCTTCACTCCAAATGCGGCAATTTTGCTTATTTACGTAGCCATTCAACCAGAAATGAGCCTCATCGCTGAACAAAATTTGTCGATAAAACACATTTCGAACCGAACACTGATTTTGGTAATAAAATTCAATGATTTGCAAGCGTTGCTCGTTAGTAAGTCTATTCATGATGAAATGTCAAAGCATACTGAGCATCTTTCTCTTTGGCACCATGTCTGAAATCTCACGTGATCTGTCAAATACTAATGCATGAAAATCCTAACCTCAAAAAAATCACCCATTATTATAGACCTTCAGTTATGGTTTATGTATTTACTTTATATAAAGGATAAAATTATAAAATAAAAGGTGTTTAAAATATCTTAATACTATTCTAATTTCACAGAGTAAAAATTCAAATCAAATACAAATTTAATTCAATTGGCGCCTAATGTTGCGCAATAGTTTTTAAAATATACCACTTTCAAAAATAAAAGGTGTGTTGAAAATGTAAAATTGTTGAAAATATTCCAGAGTTAAACCGAAAATTTCAGTACATTTAAACCGGAAATTGCGTTTTTCACTGCTTTTTCTCCACTTTCTCTTGGAAATGAGATATTTTTTTTGGAAAAATATATCCCAAATTGGAATCAGGATACTAAAGTGACTCCTCACAAAATGTTTTTAAAATCCATCCACTAGTTTTTGCGTGATCCGAACACAAATGAAAAGCAGACAGACGGAAATGTGTTACTATTTGTTTATATGTATAGTTATATAGTTATATGCATAGGTGACAAAAAATTCATTAAAAGGCTTAATTTAAGACATTGATGTTAATTTAAATCATTGATATCACAGATGGACGGACGAAGGTTATTTTTTTTTCGTAGAATTTTTTTTTCACGCTGCATTTTTCAAGTGTTATTTACTTTTAAATCTGGAAAATTGGCGATAAAGTGATTTTTTGAGAAATAAAGTATAAATTGACATTAGTAACATAGATAAGAGAGATTTTTTACAAAGTTTTTATTTTAACACCTGAATTTCTATGTTCCAAAAAATTGATTTATTTATAAAAGTGGCATTTCTTTGTCGTATTTTCTTTCTTTATTTTATTGGGGTAAAAACGCCATTCTGAGGCTGCAATGCCCACAGGGATTTTTTAAAAATTGTATGATATATTTATTTTCGGAACATTATTTTCCAATAAAAATGGTTTTTCTCCTCTAGAAAAAATGTCCCCCTTTGTGAGGATGTAAGCAAGAATTGAAAATTTAAAAATGTCTTTACTTTTTTTCAATCTGTACGTTGCATAGAATTTTTTCTTTAAATTTTATAAAAAATTTTTTGTAAAAATCGAAAATTTTTTGAAAAAATTTTATCAAAAATTTTTTGTAAAAATTTTATCGAAAATTTTTTGTAAAAATTTTATTGAAAATTTTTAGTAAAAATTTTTTATAGAATTTTTAACGAAAATTTCTTGTAAAAATTTTATCGAAAAATATTACAGAAAATTTTTTGTAAAAGATAGGACCTTCCTGCAATCTATATTGCGTTATAATGGTCACAATAAAGCACATTGGGGTGGTCCAATGAATTCCATTACCGAAATTTTCGAAACTATGCCTGGCAAATTGGTTGGCTTAAATTTTCTGTATCTCTTCTGGTGCTAGACGGACATCGCACAATCAACTTCTCTGTACATATAACAGGTTATCCATTTTGCGGTTTTGAAAGTAAATGTAAATAAAACACATATAAAATATTTTTTTCCAAGATATTTCTTTTTTATTATAAAGTTTGAACGTTGACATTATGTGTAAAACACTATATCATTTAAATGACCACCGCGCGAAGTGTTGCAAGCATTGATTCTTTTGAGGTAATTTTCGACCACTTTTTGACACATATTGGGCGGTATCTCAGCCATAACTTGACGAATGTTGGTTTTTAAGTGCTCAAGAGTTAAAGGTTTATCTGCATAAACACGGTCTTTCGCGTAGCCCCACAAAAAAATCTAATGGTGTCAAATCGCATGATCTTGGTGGCCAGTTAATATCGCCACGACGAGAAATTACGCGGCTAGCAAATGTCTCTTGCAATAAAGCTATATTCGCTCGAGTTGTGTGGCATGTGGCACCGTCTTGTTGAAACCACATATTCTCCAAGTCGTATTCTTCAATAGCAGGCAAAAAAAATCGGTTATCGTATGACCATAACGCTCCAAATTGACGGTGACAGTCGTTCCATCGTCGTTTTCGAAGAAGTAAGGTCCAATCACACCTTCGGACCAAAGAGCGCACCAAACAGTGACTTTTTGTGGATATAATGGCCTCTATTCAATTACTTGAGGATTCTCAGAACTCCAAATACGACAATTTTGTTTATTAACATACCCACCGAGTGAGAAATGTGCTTCATCGCTGAAGAAAATTTTGTTCGAATAATCGTCGTCCACCGCCTGTTGTTCAAGCACCCATTCAGATATCTACGACGTTGTAAATGGTCAGCTGGCTTCAGTTGTATATTTATTTAGTTGTATGGTTTGTAAGTGTATAAGTATGTATGTGTTCCTGAGAACGATGAGGAATCGACACATTCGGGTCTTCGGCAACACTTTCACTTTCAGCAGCGATATTTTCAGCGGAACGAGCGAAAAGATGATGCACAGGCTTTACAACATCTGTAACCGCTCCAGTCTCTTCAAATTCCTTCACAATTTTGCCAATTGCTTGCGTAGTTGGACGATTATGTAAACCATAATCTCCTCTTAACGCACGATATGTGGCTGTGCCAGAATCACCATTTTTGTAGTAGGTTTTAATAATTTTTATGCGTTGTGTCATAGTTAAGCGATCCATTTTCGTCAATGTCAGACTTTCAACTGAAAAGAAAAAAATTGGTTTTACAACTTAGTTTGACAGATGTCGAATTCCAGCCCTATACTTTTGAAACCATGAAATGGATAACCCTTTATAAGAATCCAGAATATAGATATATAATTAATGCGACCCCATTAAATGAATATTGTAGAAATTAGACACGGAATGACAAACTTATATATTCCCTTTTCCACCTGTGGTGAAGGGTATAAAAACTACTATTGATTCTTCGTATTTTATTTACTATTATTGTTTAAGTTTTCAACTTAATTCTCAGTTGGTCAAACTATTTTTTAAATACTACAAATTTTTCCTAAGTTTGGATGAAGTTTTACGTATATGCTTACTTTGGAATCTTATTGACTGTAATTTAAGCATTTAAGATAAATGCTCTACGTCAACATAAATTATCTTTATACTTCTTAGAGTTGAAAGAATATTTTTTTTAAAACAGCTGATTAATTTTTAAAGAAAACAAGAACATTTTATAATAGACACTAGTAGAATAAACTTGTAATGC
This sequence comes from Phasia obesa, assembly GCA_949628195.1. NCBI lineage: Eukaryota > Metazoa > Arthropoda > Insecta > Diptera > Tachinidae > Phasia > Phasia obesa. The sequence continues at coordinate 41,752,945 of OX451219.1, forward strand.
ACTTTCCCTAACAAATTAATATAAAGAAATGCTAGATTTATTAATTGTCAAAAATTAACAATAAAGAAAGGAATTTAATGTTAATAATATTCATCGGTGTTTAATCACAAAATATTTATTTAAAAAAAAATAATAATCTGAAATGATTAGTATGGGGAAAGTATATTTAAAGTTTATTTTTTAAAACTTTCATGGAAATAATGTTATTTAAAGTAAATAATAAAAAAGAAAAATAAAAAAACCTTCTAATCTAAATAGTTATTCTAATCAGTGAGCAAATCATTTTAGATAGCATCTTTTCGTTTAGAAATAAAGACGTTTTACTAAATGCAATAATCAATTCAATAAATTGTAGTTTTATTTTCCCTCAACTTGATTGGTTGTATATTTGATATTTACGGATAAAAATATACTTTAAAATAATAAAAATATATTGCAATGTGTGTCCAAATTTTGCTGTATTCTGTAGTGTGAACATATCTTCTACTTTGTTGCTTAAAAAAATTTCATATATAACTATTTTAATTTTAAGAAAGAATATTCAGATCTATAAAGAGTTATACCCACCATCACAAAATTAACTAAAGTTGGTGTGTTACCGTAAAGTATCTTTTCTCCCGTTGCCTGTTAATTTCCGCTAACAATGTTGGCTAACAATTCTGCCAAAATTTTATATCGTAAGTGAGCGTAAAGTTAAATTCATTTCAACCAAAATCGGGGTACATAAATACATTTGTAAGTATATTAAGTTGAAATTGTATTTAACACATCCATAACATATGTGGATAATAACATAACAACACTTTCGTTACGCTTGTTTTATTTTGTTGCCAGTTGATTTTAGTTGTTGTTGTTGGTGTATGAGTGCGAAATGCACTCTTGGGGGCTTTAAAGAAAAATGAAAATCGCTTGCATACATATGGGCGCTTATACAACTATATACATATGTAAGTATGTATGTACTTTTGAAATATGTGAGTTTTTTAATTGCAAGTGTGTATAGCGATGACATCGTGAGAAGTTTTTCACTCACAATCTATTGAAAAATATGGTGGAGAAAACGCTATTGTTGGTGTTTAAAAGCTCGCTTTCATAGACCGATACCAGGATCTTAATATTTTCAAAGAAAATCTGTTGCGAATTCTAAAACTTCAACATTTAAAAAGAAACCTCGTCTTAACTCCAGTAATTTTAAGAGAGAAAACACTGATGATAAAGTCAACAAGCGACAAAAATATATATAAATACACGCCTTCTAAATTTTCTTCTAATGGGTGATTTTTTTGAGGTTAGGATTTTCATGCATTAGTATTTGACAGATCACGTGAGATTTCAGACATGGTGCCAAAGAGAAAGATGCTCAGTATGCTTTGACATTTCATCATGAATAGACTTACTAACGAGCAACGCTTGCAAATCATTGAATTTTATTACCAAAATCAGTGTTCGGTTCGAAATGTTCAAATGTGACAAATTTTGTTCAGCGATGAGGCTCATTTCTGGTTGAATGGCTACGTAAATAAGCAAAATTGCCGCATTTGGAGTGAAGAGCAACCAGAAGCCGTTCAAGAACTGCCCATGCATCCCGAAAAATGCACTGTTTGGTGTGGTTTGTACGCTGGTGGAATCATTGGACCGTATTTTTTCAAAGATGCTGTTGGACGCAACGTTACGGTGAATGGCGATCGCTATCGTTCGATGCTAACAAACTTTTTGTTGCCAAAAATGGAACAACTGAACTTGGTTGACATGTGGTTTCAACAAGATGGCGCTACATGCCACACAGCTCGCGATTCTATGGCCATTTTGAGGGAAAACTTCGGAGAACAATTCATCTCAAGAAATGGACCGGTAAGTTGGCCACCAAGATCATGCGATTTGACGCCTTTAGACTATTTTTTGTGGGGCTATGTCAAGTCTAAAGTCTACAGAAATAAGCCAGCAACTATTCCAGCTTTGGAAGACAACATTTCCGAAGAAATTCGGGCTATTCCGGCCGAAATGCTCGAAAAAGTTGCCCAAAATTGGACTTTCCGAATGGACCACCTAAGACGCAGCCGCGGTCAACATTTAAATGAAATTATCTTCATAAAGTAAATGTCATGGACCAATCTAACGTTTCAAATAAAGAACCGATGAGATTTTTATGCGCAAATTTTATGCGTTTTTTTAAAAAAAAAAGTTCTCAAGTTTTTAAAAAATCACTCGTTATGTATGTTTTTTGACATTACGAATTACTTAGTACGATAAATTTACTTTGATATAAGTTTACTGTATGTTGTCAAAATATAGGTAAGTCAGAAAACAAAATTGCAAAAATTATTTCAAAAATACATAAAACCACGCAAATATTCTAGTCCTGACGCTTATTCACACCAATTTTTTATATTAAAGTTCACGCACGCTCTCGTGAATCAAAAAAAAAAAAATTTATTGCTAAATTTATCACGCTAATTACGTGAATGGTGGTCATCTCGAGTAATATTTTGTGTGTTTGTTTGTGACTTTAAAAAGCCTTTTGAATACCTTGTCATTACGTTACATAACACACTGTGTAATTTTTTAAGTCATGGCAAAATAACCATATAAGGACACCACTACGTGATAAAAGACAAAAAAAAAGACCCCTGTCTCCCAGTTGTGCCCAAAGGCCTCCAGGTTTTTTTTATGGGCCCTCAAAGATGTGGGGCCTCGATGTCATTTTTGCAAAAAAATTATCATTTACTCAAGCTCATATTTTGCAAACCGTTTGAAATTTTGATATACTCTCTGAGGCAAAGTTGTAGCGTAGATGGCGTTAAATACTGTTTAAGTCCATTTTGCCAAAAATGTTAATGATAGAAATTAATACAATTTAGTATAAAAAAATCTGTTAAAATGTTCATTGTTTTGTATCATTACAAATTTTCTTAGTAAATGAAGTTACAAATATAATTACTTTGAAAATGGTGTAAGTCCACTTTCCTATACATACTACTATTTAGTTCAAATTGTTGTACTATATAATTTCTTCAATTCATTTTTATAGGTGTGGCAACATTGTAAATGACATAAACATTTTTATAGTTTCCCGGAATTTCCGTTTTCCCCGGTTATTATACAATATAATGCAATCCTAAGAAGGCGAAAATATCAATGGTGAAAAAGTAAATTGGTTGAAGATGTGTTGGATAAGGGTTTTAAAAAGCAAACCATATACAAAGTTCTGTAAAACTTCATTTAGCGAGAATGAGGATTTTAAATCACTAAATTTTTTGACCTCACGGGGAAGACCACAAAACTTTGGAAATATAGTACTAACACGTTTACATCATCATTCCAGACCCATCACATTCGACAAATTTACAGTTATAATTGATTTATAACCATATATTCCTCCAATACATCATGAATATTTTCAAAAACTTGATCATAATGAAAAAAAGTTGAAATATATTAATAACAAGAGTATAAATAATGTTGGTTGAATGGCAAATGTTGGAATAAAGCTTTTTTGTTTTGTTATTTTTTATTTTTTTTATTGTTGATGTGTTTATTAAAAAATTCATAAATATAAATTGGGTTGTTTCAATTGAGATCCCGAAGTTAATATTTTGTAAATGTAAGATTTTAGTTTCTGATAACTTTAAAAGTAGTGTAAGTCCTTTTGAAGTCATTAAAAGTATAAATTTTTGTTGATCGCAATTAAAAAATTATTTCATTATATATACAAAACTGGTGTAATAACATATATCTATAATTTTCAAATTATTCAAATGCAGAACTTTAAATAAAATACACTTACACCACTTTCAAAGAAAACGGCTAAATTAATAAACTTGCATTAAAAAGAAGATAAAGCAATGAGAATGGCAATACTCGCCAGCGATCGTTTGGCCATAACATTACGTATTTTGGCCGCTGGATCTTCATAGTTTCAATTTTGTACTGGCAGTATCTCCAAAATCCATAGAGTATATTGTTATTGAAGCGTGTAAAGCGATTATAGGGGTGTTGAAGCCCTTTATAAAGAAAAGTAAAAAAAAAAATCTGCATATGTATTTACGTACATATTTATAATAATCCTTATATGTGTGATTTTAGCTTCAAAAAACTACCACCGAGTGGATGGATGTAGCTATTGGAATTTTAGCTTCTCAGACTTTTCACTTTTTATTAGTTTTTAAGTTCAAGTTGATAGCACGTGGGCATATTAACAATTTTCTTTTTTAGTTCTTCGAATATATCATTACTTTTAACTCTTATATACATATTTAAGTAATAACTTCTGGTAACTTCTATGGCGAATGCTTTTATTTTTGTAGTTTTTATTTTTACAATTCCACAGTTCAATCAGAGATCTGTAAGATTCAATAAAATTGCGCATTTCAGCATTTCATTTTCTGTAGTCCGCAAATAATATTTCACACAGTGTTGCCAGGACAGGGCTAAAAAAGTTCCAAAAAGTTACACTTTTTTATAAAAACTTACATTTTGAAATTTTATAGAGTTGTGTACGACCAAGTTTGGTTGAACTAATCACTCAACTGACCTAAGTTAGCTGATCACCACACTGATTTCATATCAGCTCCTTAGTTCATTTCAGCTCCTTAGTTCAATTCAGCGCATTAGTTCACTTGAGCTTAATAGTTCAGTCACCTCACTCGTTCACTCAGCTCACTACTTTAGTTAGCTCATAGTTCAGTCAGCTCACTAGGTCAGTCAGCTCACTAGGTCAGTCAGCTCACTAGGTCAGTCAGCTCACTAGGTCAGTCAGCTCACTAGGTCAGTCAGCTCACTAGTTCACTCAGCGCACTAGTTCAGTCACAGCTTCTTAGTTCAGTTCAGCTCACTGCTCTAGTCAGCTCCTCAGTTTAGTTCAGCCTTGAGTATTAATAGGCAACTATAACAACTATTAAAAAAGGGTGTTCCCAATTTGACGTAATTATAATGTATATGACCTTATTCTCAAACTATAATAAGTAGGGACATGATTTGCATGTATGTATATGGCCTAATTTTTGAAGTATAATATTTAAACTATTAAAATTTTTACAAAAAGTGTATTACTATAGCAATTATAATAATTAATAAAAATTAAAGGGTGGTCCGAAATTGGCGTGATTTAAATGTATATGGCCAACTATAATAATTACTGAAAATTAAAGGGTGGTCTTACAGTGAGGTGATTTCAATTTATAAGGCCTTACTTTTGAACTATAATAGGTGCACTCTTGAAATATATATAGGGTGTGCAGTACTAGGATCGCTATAATAAAAAGTATAAAAATACTTGAAAGTTAAAGGCTGTCCCCATAGTAATCCCGATTAACAAACATACACTTGAAAATTAAAAAAAAGTTGTGTACTGAATATAGTACGGAACCCTATTTAATCTTAGTACAAATGTGTGATATTTAAAGTCAATATAATTTGCAAAATAGATTACTTATTTAGGTTTGAACAAAATAATTAAATTTCCAGAATAAAAAAATAACGATAATGATTCAGAGAGTAATTATTTAAGTTAAACTTTAAGTACTAAAATATTTTTTAATAGTAGTTTGTTTTTAATTAAACAATAAAAGCGAATATATTTTATTTTAATCAAGTTGGTACAACGGTTGTAACGTCTGTGGCTTGCTTTATATTTGTAGTTGCTTCAGCCAACTTTTAGTTAGCATGAAAGCAAATTTTGTTTATTTGTTTTTGTCTTTTGTCCCAACATTAACTTTAATCTGAAATTAATTTAGTTTCAGACCAAACCTTGTTAGGTAAATATGTTATCGTACATGGAGTTCTCGGAAACCGATTTTAAAAAAATTTGTGGTAGACTTAATTGATTGGACCTGATAAGACATGCTCTTGATAAGATAATGTTTGAACTCCGAAACTAAATGTTTTGTTTTTATATCTTTAATCGATGCTTAGAAAGAACATAAGTTGTTATAATATATAATACAAATGATTTAAGACGGATCTTGGCTTGAGTTATTTATGCACTGATTTTGCTGATTTCTAATTGAAATTTGAATTTCTAAAGCAATTAATTTAAATTTCATGACTTTTTGGATAAAAGATCGATACATTTAGTCCTGCATCTTTCAAAATTTTTTAATCCGTCTAAAAATTAAGATTTCTCAAGTCACTTAAAATAAACGTTTGTTTCGACAATGACTTTTACATTTGACCCAAATCTCTTCCTACTTAGTCATTTCTTTAAATTTGGAAACAGGAAATAGTCGCAAGGGACAAAATCAGGGTAGTACGCTGACTAGGTCGTAGCTCATTCGATATCACGATTACAGCCACTTCAACGCGCTTTTGTTCTCCTATCGTGAAATATTGCACCCCCAGAATGGCCTGTCAACGCCAATGTTTACTTGGTTTCCTGTTTTATCAAAATTATATTGATCGCTATTTAATCAGATTTGATAAGCATGTTAAAATTTATTTATTCCCCTTCATTATATTTTGTCTTGAATATTAAATCTTAAGAATACATTTTTTTCTATTACGTTTAAAACCTCAAACGTGCTTCAAATTATAATTTGTTTTTATATTTACGCGCCAAAATATAAATGCTAAATTTTTGTTCGTTATTAATTTATTTGGATCCCTGAAATAACAAAAGGTGAAAAAAGTACACTAAATTTGGTCTCTTTTCCCACTCATTACCTTTGCATGTGTTTGTATATTTATTTATTTTACTGAATGGTCATTGCTTTGATTCCTTAAGGTGTAGTTTAAAATCTTAACGATACATTTATAGAAAGGACAAAATGTTTAATACAAGTGTATTTGTGTATTGTGTGGCAGTGTATGTGGGTACTTATTTCTTATAAAAGTTCGTATTGGTCTCGCACATACTTGTACATATGTGAAGAATGTTGTAACCAGTAAATTAATAAAAAAAAATGTTTGGAAATTTATCAAAAATTCAATTTAATTGTATACGATTACACATGTTGGGCAAAAACTGGAGTTACAATTTACACTGTTTACAAATAAATTGGGAAATAAGATCAATTTGAAGTTCAAAAAATTAGCTGGAAAACGTTTAAAATTAAATATTTTTATGCTAATAAACTGGAATTAAGTTTTGTTGAAAACATTCCTTGCGTTACTGTACGTCATTGGTTGATAACTTGTCAAATATCTTGGGTTTTATAATATTTTTTACAAATAAAATCTTTATTAACTTTAATTCAATTTAATAGTGGTATTAACCAAAATTGAAAATTCACTGATGATACGGGGTGATCTTGTTTACGACGTGTGAAACCTTCACCTTAATTATATGTAAGCTAGGAATTGCTTTATGTTTGCCAAATAATAATAATTAATACAGAATTCTAGTTTTAAAAGTTTTTAAAACTAAGCCTAATATATAAAAGTACTAGCTATCCTCGTTGCGCTTCGCTACACCCATCCACAAAAATGCAATAAACACTTGAACCTTTAACTCGAAAACGCACGCTATTCTCACGACAACTGTTTCAGTTTATATGCAAGGTACGACGCACATTGTGGCCACTGCGGCAATAAATCAATTTGGATCTGCTTTTCGATTTTGATGATTTTTGCACAGATGGTTAAAAACTATCTGAAGGTTATGTGTAAAAAATTTCATGCAAATATCTCCATTGGTTTTCTGTTCCGAGCAGCGCAAAGTTGAAGTATGTAAACAAGTCTCAAATGTGATAGTTTTCTATGTCATATTCAAAAGCCTGTTACTTATAAACTATACACCGAATGTACCTTATAAGTATTTTTTCAATTAAAATGGACATTAAGCATTATATGTATATTAAAAAAAAAATTTAAAAATTGCAAAAAAAAAATTCTTTTGACAACATATTTTAAACCAAAAATAAAAACATTTATGATTTTCCGTTAGACTTTTAGTTGTGTGCGAAGCAGTGCGACACATGGAGTCCTATACCAAATTAAAGCTGAGAGTCTCAGCTAACAGACTAAAAAAAAAAACCTGCCCCAATTTGCCCGCCGCACAGTGGCTGAAAATCGTTTTTCGTTGGCCAAAAGTAAATTTTTTTTTTGTCACCGATTTTTAAAATTTTTACGTCATTTTGTAGTTAACATATCCAAATTAAGGTAGCCAAAAAATTTTGTTAAAATATTGATAATTGTGGGCGTGGCATGCTGTCAAACTCAACTTTTTTTTTAATTTCAGAAAAAGGTGTTTTTCTTTGGTTTTTTATCAAAATTAAATGGTTACTACTCGCAAGCTATCATCGATAATGGTCTGCGGTTTTTTTTTATAATGTTGGTAGGATTATTGTCTTTAGTTGTTGTAAGTAGACACAGCTCTAGCGTTTAATATTAGGGGCGTTATGAAATATTTATGAAACTACTATATTTTCCTCAAATTTAAACTTTAGTGGAATAGAACTTCTAGGGAACAAAAGGGAACAAGAAACGTATACAACCACGAGAAAGGTGAAAGTGTCCTCTTGAAGGCTATATATACTTTTGCACCCGCCACGAGCCGCCTGTAGAACACTTTTTTCATTTTAATGAAATTACTCGAAAAAAATTCATATACAATGGTGTATTAAATTTTCACTTTTTTGCTTAAAAGTTTATTTTTTTAGTTTAGGCTACGTATAACTAAAAAAAAATAAATATAATACCTTCGAAAGGGTTTTATGGCTTTGTTTTGATCAGCAAAAAATAAGCAATAAAATTATCACAATGGGCTCTACAGGAAGCATATGATCTCTTTCTAAATTTACCTGTTATCAAATGTTAGGGTCAACCAAAGTCATAAACAATTTTATAACAATAATTGCGACATTAAACCACTAAAGTTAAAAAACAACCCCATATTGACGCATGAGTGCAGTTTTGTTCAATTTAAGCGCTACCTGCTATGAAATTGAAGATCAGTGTGTGAAGAACATGTATCTAAAAATTTATAAAAGTACGGATTCGTTAAGGGATTACTCAGTAATAACTTAATCCTTTAAGTGTACGGATAAAACATAACAAACGCAAATAAAAATATTCAAAAGAAAATGGAGAGAGAACTGGCCGAAGTGTATTTTAGAAACAAAAATCAGGAAGATGTTCTTAGTTACGTTAAAATAAAATTAAACTTAAATTCGTGTAGCACCGAAATGCAAGAGCAATTATATAATTTCGTCAAAGCAAAAAAAAAAAACGCTACAATGAAGTTATGTACAGTAAACAAAAATTTTATATAAAAAGTGCAAAGTGGTTAGAAGGTCAACTTACTGTCGCTGCAGAAACAGCAAGATAAGGCTGGAAGATCACGCAAATCATTAGTGGACAATTGCAGCGATAGATCTAAGAGGCGGAAGCTTAAAGATATTAACGATGCCTTTGATTGTAAAAATACATATAAAAGTATCTTTCCTACACCAATTACGATCACAGAACCAATTTACAAAAGTGGATATCATTGAAAAAGTTGTTAAAGCTAGTCCACCGAGAACAAAACGGATTCTTAAAAGTATACCAACTCCGAATGATGCAATACAGTACACAAATGAGGAGGCATTAGCATTATTTCTGGATTTGAAATTAACAAAACAGCAATATATTAAACTCAGACAGCGTGCGATTGAAAAAGGCTCAAATATATATCCAGCATATCATCACATAACCGCTGCTAAAATGGACTGTTTGCCATCAAAGGACACTATTACAATCAAACCAATTTCGGCAGAGGTACAACTACAATCTCTACTTGATCACACAGCCGCACGCTTGCTGCAATCAATAACAGGAAATGAGTTGAAGAAATACGGAAACACAAAGTTAATTCTTTTTTGTAAATGGGGATGTGATGGTTCTTCGCGACAAAAACAATATAAACAAGCTGTATGTGAAAATATTTCTGACTCAGATATGTTCATGGTATCATTTTAACCATTGCGATTGAAAAAGATTTTGGAAGATTCAGAGCCTTCGACTAGTACAACGCAAACAATGGATATTTGGAAAAATGAGACACCATCTTCTACGAAATACTGCAGGCCAATCAAATTTCAATTCAAAAAAGAAACAAATGATGTTATTAATAAAGAAATTAGTGATATCAAGGCCCAAATTACAGCACTACAGCCATTACAATTACAGTTAGTTGGGCAGCAAATTGAAGTAAGCTACCAGTTAGTCCTGACAATGATAGATGGAAAAGTGGGTCAGGCTTTGACTAACACGAAGGCTGCATCCAGCTGCATTATATGCCAAGCAACATCAACCCAATTAAACCAAGTCCCAGCAAAATCATTAGATAATACCGATGCATATGAATTTGGATTATCACCACTACACGCAAGAATACGACTTATGGAACACATACTAAAAATCAGTTATGATTTGGATTTCGGGTCTTCAGGATCAATAAGAAACAACGTGACCAACAAAGAGTTAAGAAGTTCAAAAAAGAAACATGTTCAAGATGAATATCGCAAACGTGGACTGATTATAGATCAGCCATAACAAGGGTCAGGCAATACAAATTATGGCAATACCGCAAGAAGATTCTTTTCAGATCCAGAAACATCATATGAAATAACAGGAGTGGATTTCAACCTTATTTTCAGATTTAAAATAATACTAGAAGTACTTGCGTGCAATGAAGAAATTGACTGTAGAAAATTTGGAGATTATGCTAAGGAAATTGCAAAAATATATACAACTAACTACCCATGGAGAAATATGTCTGCAACAGTTCACAAAATCCTTTATCATGGTGAAGATGTCATTAAATATCATTTGGTGCCACTTGGAGATCTATCAGAGGAGGCTCAGGAAAAAAGGAGCAAGGATTAAATATTTTATAGAGAGCACAATACTAGGAAAATTTCACGGAATTCAACAAATGAAGATCTATTTAATATATTATTGGCAACGTCAGATCCGTTCTTATCCAGTATTCGAAATCAATGGAAAGTGGACCATCGGGATTTAGATGAAGAAGCTAAAAAACTACTAAAGAACAGAAATAGCACAGAACAAAATATGGAATATTTGCAATTAATATTTAAGTCAAATGAATAAAAATTATATTTTCTTGTTGCTTAACCAAAAAAAAAATTTTTTTTTCGGGGGGGGGGGGGGGGGGTTGAGGTGAAGGTAGCGCAGAAGATCCGAGTACATTTTCCATCCGTTATTAAAGCTTAAAAATTAATTTTTTATGCAATCTAGGCTTAGGTAATACATTTTGTTAATTATTGACACTATTTTTCATATAATATGCTATATAAACGCCCACAAAAAGGGGGCGGGGTCCAAGAATAAATTTTTATGATTTTCTGGCTCCAGGGTAAAGACCTTGAACCTTCTTTGACATAAAAATGTTTCATTTGCTTAACAAAAACTTGTAAAAATGTGTAGTTTTTCAGGGGTTGGTTTAGTTCTTCTTAGGGGAATTTTTTCCCCCTGTTCCGATTTGGCCCATTTACGAACTTAGCCTGCCCTATCCTTCAAGATATATATGTAGCAAATTTCAAGGGTCTAGCTCTTTTCGTTTAGACTGTATCGTGTTTATACAGACAGGCGAATGGACGGACGGCCGGATGGACAGACGGACATAGCTATATCGTCTTAGATTTTATCACTGATCAAGAATATATATACTTTTTTGGATCTTATTCTGTGTTACACACAGAATAAACCCATATTTCACTCTGAAAGTTAAAAAAATTAAAATGTTCAACTTTGACCTCGAATTCCTTAAAAAGTCCTCAATCAATTTTAATGTAATTAAAACTGAATCAAGCTGAGCTAAATATCTATCCATTAGAAAAAAAATTATTTCAATATTTTGATCGGTTCAAAAGTTACAGAATTTTGGCCAACGAAAAACGATTTTCAGCCACTGTGCGCCGCCGAAAAAACAATGAAAAACCAAAAAATTACAGTAAAAAATATGCGTTATGCATTATTTTACAGGTGCAAAAACAACTGTGCATTCTTTCTTTCTTTGCTACTCGTTCACGAAGCCGGTGCCAATTTGGGATCGAGAAATACGAAAATTTCATTGCATGTGTACTATATAGAAAAACCTTAGATTTGAGTCCTGATTACAAAAACAAATGTACACAAAAGTATTTATCAAAGTAATATCGGTATATTGTTTACGTTGACTAAACAACAAAAAATCTAAATGTAAACTTACTACACATTAAATGAAGAGCTTTATATATAACTTAATCAATAACTTAACATTGATCACATTTTTTCTCTTAAAAATTAACTCCGTTATCCGTTATAAACATTCTTTTATATTATATTTGAGAGTGGTATAGTGATAAGTAAGTGTTTATTAAGCAATTAAAGCAAATTTATATAATATACAATGGAAAAGCTAAAAATATCTTTCAGCACGCTTTCGGAAATTGTTTTTCAATGTAAAAAAGATATTGATCTTATAACTCGTGTAGTTTTCGGAATTATAAAATAGTGTCTGAGAAAACTCAAGAAAAGTTCAGATGGTTTTTGAAACAAACATTTATGCCTCAATTTTTAAAGTAGTGGATAAAGATTTTTTAATGACAATGAAGAATGGCTAACACATTATTATACATTGGCTGATGAAGTAGTGGATGATACAGTGGATGGTAAACGTGGACGTCCAACGAAAAGCTTTAGGGAGAGCAATGCCACAACGAAATCTTCGGTTCAAAATGAGAAATTCCAAATATATTGTATAGACACGGCAAAATTGTACATTGGTTTGTATGGAAAATTTTTATATTGGAGTTGTATGAGGGGTGGGTGTTACAGTGGAGGGATGTTATATGCATTTTTGCGAAAAATAAACATATTGCATATAAAGATATTGCATTTTTGAAATATCGGTTGTATGGGAGGTGGGCGTAAAAGTGGGCGGATTAAGTTCATATTTTCAGGAGGTCATTCTACAATTATAATATTAACATTTTATGAAAATTGAGTTAATATATTTAAAATCATGGAAGTTATGCTCCATTTTCTATTTAAGTTGTATGGGAGGTGGGCGTAAAAGTGGGCGTATTTTTGTAAAAAAAGAAATTGAAATTCTTAAAAAATTTAAAATAAATGTGTGCAAAATTTCATGAAGCTCCGCAACCTCCTTGATTTAAGACCATTAAATACACTACACGGCCACAGTGTGCGACGCCCACCGGCATAGGCTATGCGTAATAACACAAAGTATGAGGGTTACTAGTGCAAATTTTCTAAGCTCTACATATTGTAATTCTCTAGGTACACGACAATAATTTTTCACTTTGTATAGGAGGACCACGCCCATTCCAGTTTGTATTTTGCTATAGTCTACATTATAGTCTACATTAATATAAGGGCTACTCGTGCAACGGTTCATTGCAGTTTTCTAGGTATGTACTTGATAATAATTTTCATGTTGCGTGGTATCTCCACGCCCGCCATTCCAATCCAGTCTGTGTAATGCATCTTGTGCAATGCATCTTAATATGGGGGTTACTGATACACAATTCCAAGACGCTACCTTTTGCAGTTCTCTAGATACAGAATAAAAATTTTGTAACACGCTTCCAACTCAGCCTGTTTTTCTAGAGTGTACACATGGGCATGGGGGTTACTAGTATCGACTTTCAAGATCATACCTATTATATTTCTCTATGTACACGATAATAATTTTTGACTTTGTATGGGAGGTACCACTCCCACTGTTCTAATTCATTTTGTGTTTTGGCAGACCATGCGAAGTAGCAAGGCTCTTTCTATCGTAGTTCGCCAGCAACATAATAACAATTTTTCACTTTGTATGGGAAAGTGAAAAACCACTATTGCTATTCAATCTGTGTTTAGCTTGAATATGTATGTTAATATGGGTGCTACCTAATTCAGATCTCTAGATACAAGATAATATTTTTTTAAGGGAGGTACGCTCACAATTCCAATCCAGTCTATCTTTCCCTAAACAATATATGTTAATATAGAGGTTAAGGGTGCAAAATTATAAGGCGTTGCCTATTACTGTTTGTATGAGTGGTGCCACTCCCACGTCGAATATCAGAAAAATAAGTAACCTAATAACAAACTGTGATAATTTCAGAAAGATCGGTTCAATGGTGTAGGCATTTCCAGGTTCCCTAATTTTTTAAAGAAAAATTCACAGAAAATTCAAATTTAATGCACAATGTTTATTATAATTTGAAATAACATTCCTTGGCATTTATTTTTTGAAGATCATGTCTATCAAATGTTGGCCGTTGCTACGTCGCCGATGGCCCATCCGTTGAGTCCAATTTTCGATGTCTCGTTCGAACATTTCGACTGGTAACTGGCGAATGAAACGCGTGATGTTTTCCCCCAAGGCCTGAATCGAAGCGGGTTTGTCCGCATAAACTTTAGACTTAACATATCCCCACAGGAAAAAGTCTAACGGTGTGATATCACACGATCTAGGTGGCCAATCGAAAGGCCCACAACATGAAATGTTCTCTCAATAAATCCATTAATTGATGCGATGTGTGGGAAGCAGCGCCGTCTTGCTGAAACCAAATGTCGCCGAGATCACGAGCTTCAATTTCAGGCATCAAATAGTCGGTTATCATGGCACGATAACGGTCGCCATTGACGGTTACGTTCGCACTGGCATCATTTTTAAAGAAATAGGGACCGATGATTCTACCGGCCCACAAATCACACCAAAACGTTGTTTTTTTATGGATGAAGTGGCAGCTCTTGAATCTCTTCAGGTTACTCTTCGTCCCAAATGCGGCAATTTTGTTTGTTTACATACTCATTGAGCCAGAAATGGGCCTCATCGCTACACAAAATTTGCCTCGAAAACGTTGGATCTTCTTGGAACTTTTCAAGAGCCCAGAGAGCAAAGCGATTCAGGCGTAAGACTTTCCATTCAGAAATGCCAAACAATACTAAACAAAAATAACATGACACGACTCACATGAGATCTGTCAAGAAAAGGCTATTGAAAAAAGTATATATATATGAAAAAAGTAAAGAGAAAAACATATCAGGATTGATAAATGAAAATTTCATAAATTGAGAAGATTTGGAAAAATAAAATGAAACAAACAATTTTGTTTAACTTGTAGTGACTTAATTCTTATTTAGTCAAATGAATTTCTCAACTTAAAGGATAACTTTAGTTCATTTTAAATTTGGGTTAAGGTTTCCTGATGATGCTAAATTGAGTATTTAGCGGAACTAGCTTACCCCGTCGTCATTAATTTCAGTAAATTTATAATTTTGGTTAATAGCACGCTATTAATGGCAGTGTTTTGCCATGGCTATTTAAAAAATGCTGGAAGGTCAATTGTAGCTGTAATAAATATATAAAACAGTTTCGATCAGAATTGATCTGTGGCATGGCTGATACTCACAATTTTGATTTCCGTTCATTTACTTATTTCTTCGAGTGAACTAAAATAGCCCTTAGTATCATAAAAAATATTGTTTTTTTTTCAGTAAGATTTGACGTCTATAGAAAAAAAAGGAAATGGTGTAGGGTTTATAATTTCTTTTTAAATAAATCATGTGTTGTTTGCTCTGTAGTTGTACGAACTTGTACTTGTGGTTTCTTTCTTGTATTTCTTATACTTTATTTTGTGTGTTTATATGCTTTTTGTGAGTGTGTGACATGGTTTTGGCGCCAAATCATCAAATGGTTAGGAGAAAAATAAAACACAGAAAATACCTTAACGGTGGACACACATTGGCAGTTATATAGTATATGTGGATGGTTTTTTCAAATATTGTTCTAATTTTTGTAGAGCACCTTTTCTGTCCAATTCATTAAAAGGCCACTACGTATCATCATCATCATCATCATTTTTCAACACAAACATATACATAGACACAATTTTTTAATTCTCGTTCACGCTGTACATGTATGAGTGCGCGATTTGATAAATTTATATGTGTTTCTTGGCGTTAAAGGAAGAGGTGAATTTATTTTAAGCATTTTGTATTGTTTGGTTTTATGAGGAGGATATTTTTGTTGTTTTTATTTCGGTACGAGTATGTGTAGTGAGTGAGTATATTGTGTCTTTGGTACTTAAGTTGAGCTATTGGTAAAAAATAAAATATACGTACGTGTAAATAGAATTTATACCTCTATGGTCGCCCGGGGAGTACTTAAGCGTAATCTGCATAAAGTGAGCTGATACAGCAAGAACAACAACAGCTCCTGCTTGTTTTAGTACTGTTACTCTTGTTCCGGCTCCTGTAACTGCAGAAAACCATATCAATATGTGTGTGTATGTATGTGTCTACGAAGAAACGGAACTGTTGATGAAAAATAACGAAATGAAACAAACAGAACTAAACTAAACTGAAAAAGAAACCAATTTGCTCTAAAAACAAATTTCTTTCGTTGGGCGATACTATGTATGTACGGGTATGTTTCACAAAAACAACGTTTCACGAAGGTGGTTAGATGGATTCATCTTTTTTAATTTTATTTTTAAATAATATTATTGTATTGCGATGTACGTGTGTGTGTTTGTATCTTCAAGCTGTTACCGAGGGGCATATAAATATTAAAATTCGATTGCATAACTAATTTTTATTTGGCCATTAAAGGGGTAACGTGGGGCTACTTAAAGATTTATGTCTAACAAACCCAAAACAAGCTTCATCATGCAATTTATTTTTCTATTCTATTTTTCTTGTTGGTAATAATTTCAACTAAAGTTTTTGTTTTGAATACTCTTATGCACTCCTTCGAATTTTATTTAAATTATTTTTTGTTTTTAATTTTTTTTAATGTGTATTTTTTATATTTTTATATTTTTATGTAGTGGGTGAAACATCATCAGCAGGAGCAACAGCAGAGGAGTGTGAAGATCCTTTGACTTTATTAGATCCCAAAGAAGAATTATTGAGTGAAACGGAAAGTTTAGATACGGAAGATGAGAATAAAACAGATGGTCAAGCAGCAATGGACATAAACCATAAAATTTTATCTCATACTACTCCACAACCAGCTACTCTGCTTCTTCCTCAAGAGATTTCAGCAGTACCAACTGCATTACCAGCCATGACAAACAACAACAATGGTAAGTTTTCATTGCAAAATATTACAGTTGATTTTCTTTCATAATACGAGTTTAAGTTAAGATACCATTATGTATTTACAATTCTATGAACACACTTACACACATATGTACTTGCATATTTGAGCAAGTGCCATTGCCATTACAGACGTACGAAAGTTATTTTTCTGTAGTCATTGTTGTAGTATTGATATAACAAAGTTAACACTCCCACGTGTAATTGCTTGTCCAGCTAATAACTCTCAACAGTCTCATAAATACCAAAAAATGCAAATTTCATTTTTGGTCAATGAGTATCACATCTAAGTGCATATTTGTTGTCATGTATTTGTGTGAGTCTGTTTTTGTTTATATGTATTGGTAGTATGTAATAAGATTATTTTTTAACTACAAACACTTATGTATACTTTTTCTCTCTAACTTCTAATAATACTCGTAGATATAGATGTAGTACGTTTGTAAAATACATATGTTTTTATTTCTTTGCCAGCATTTGTCCTCTCCTTAAGTCAATTGGGAGCTCTGCTATCTTAAAGTAATATAATGCAAGTATACTCCTAATGTGCGAGGATTGTCATACATTTGAAATTTCGTAATGGCTAAATGATAAAACAGAACTGTGTCATAGCCACTGTTGCCAATTTGGATATTTTGCAGCTAAATCTAGGGTTTTTGGAATGCCAATCGTGAGGAAAATTGTCTCTTAGCGGATAGCGGGAAATCTAGCAATTTTTAAATTGATTTTAAGAGATACCATTTTTGTCAAATATCCAATGCATTTGAAGAAAGTGAACTTGCTGGGAGCAAAAATTTTTTTGTACAAGTGACAGTTAAAAATTATGTTCGTGACTTTGTGGTTCTTACATCTTTCATGCAAGAACCACGACTTCCCAGCAATAGTAGTTTAGTGCCGTTTTTAAAGTTACAATAAGATATAAGTGCTAAATACCTAGCTCTGGGTTAAAATTTCATTCACAATAAATCGATTGCTACGAGACTATGTGGTAGGTGAATTGGTAACTGTGGTAACAGCACATAAATCGTTTTTTTTTTTTCAAAAATATATGGAATGAATTACTCCACCAGGATGAGATGTAAACAAAACAACAACTTTATCTGGATGTGCTCTGATAGGCAAGTAAGTGTTGTAGTCTTTTAGTTTGCGGGTTGCATTTGTGTCACTTAAGCAAAAGGTATTAGTTAAAACGCCTGTAAAATTCAGTTACACTTTTGCATTTAATTGCAACTGTATTGTAACAAGAAAGCCTAAGGGCAATAGGTTCTTAAAAACTTTGTGAGTATTTTCGACATACCAAGTTCTGTTTGCATACATAACCATTCAGAATAGGGTTTATTAATAAACGTTGAAAATAGAACTATATTAAAAAATAATTAAATTAAAAAAAAAAAAAAATTATAAGTTGTTGTCTGAGAAAGGTTTAATTTTCAAAAAAAAAAGAATAAATCATTCTTATATCTGATAAAAATTACTTTCAGGTTTGCCTAGAATGCGACAAACTGTCGATTACCTGAATAATTTTCTGTAATTTTTATTAAATTTCCCGTAGTATTATATAATCGAATAATGTCCATAATTAAATGGCATAACCTACTGAACATAAATCGCTTTAAAATTTCAATAAAATTAAATATACTGGAATTTAAATGTATTTTTTATATTTTTAGCTATTTTTTCACTACAAATCGTAAGAAAAAGTTGGCAACAATGGTCATAGCAATTTTTTTTTTTTAGACAATTTGACACATAAAATAATCGTGGGAAATGTTTATTGTATCTTCAAATATAACTTAACTAACAATTAGTGTTCACATCTAAACATCTACAAAATTATTCATTTAAGTTTAGCCAGTACTGGGCAAAAGTGAACATTTTCATGGTTGGTTTAAATATGTAGTTTGGATTAATTTCTCTGGTGCTCGGCCAAGAAAGAAAATATCCATCCCTCTTTGTCGAATGTATCCACCATGGTTTATGATGTTACGTGTTTCAAGCTTCTTTAAATACATTGCTTATACGTTTTGATTGTATATATTCGAAATTTTAAATATACCAGGGAGTCTGCATTCTCAGAATCTTATTTTCACGCCTTTTAATTGTTGACTAATTAGAAGATGAGAAGTTTATAGTGTCCTATAACTGAATTCCTATTATTGAATTCAGATTGGTTTAAGGATCGAACTGTACAATAGAAGTTTACAATCTCTGTAAAGCATACAGTTTCTAAGCTAAGGATTGATTAACTTACTTCGAAATTATTAGTGTTAACTTTGGTTCCAAATGGCTTTTCGAGGTATATATATATATTTCGAGATATATACCAAGTTGTTTGACCTTCGAGAGTATAGGTAACATTTGGTTATTTTTGCACATAGCAGGGCATAAGGGTTTACGCGGTGTGAATGTTATGTTAGTGTATTTTTTTAATTTACCTTTATAGTCCATTTCTCCGATAAATTTTCTAAATTAAACATATGGTTCATATGGTTCAATAAAGTATACACTATTTAGGGTTGAAAATGAATATTGTAGAAATTCCAAGCGGAATGACAGACAAATGTATAGCCTTTCCACCCGTGGTGAAGTTTATAAAAAGGCAAATTTTAATTTTAATCTGTGATGGCAAGTATACCTAGATACCTTGTTGCAAGTTCATTGAGGATGTAAAAATATTAAGTGCTTCGATTGACTGATGTGTAGATATCCATCAACAACCCTGTGTGTTTTTTTGTAACAAAAATGACTGCTTGTTTTGTATTGCCTTTTCTATTAAATTATTACATTTTTTGTAAAGTTATTACTAATCGAAATACTATCAGTAGTACTGATTAATTATTACACAATAATATGGAGACTTTTGTTGCTTTTTACGTATGTCTTCTAAAGAAAAACATTATACCTAAAAAGTAGTGTTAAAGTCATAACACCTAATATCTTTTCTGATAAACATCGCGTAGACTTGACATTAAGGTGTTTTCACCTATTTATGTCAGGCAAGTATCACATAATGGATAACACTATAACATTATCGTAAGGATATAACAATCGGAATAGCAACCTGATGATGAACCATATGTTTCTACAATAGTACTTAACTTGATAGTATTGAAAAATTCTTTAAAATTATGATTTATCCTCTTTCATTACAACACAAGTATCTAATGTCTTCTAGTACTCTCCTTTTTTTAACTTTGTAATAATTAATTATTATTGAGTTTCTTATTAAATAAATAACTACACAAAATTTAATGTCTTATACTATTTATATTTAATTATATTATATTTATATTATATTTAATGACTTATACTACTACTTAATAATCATAATAATAAGATATAAAAATATTTTTAAACTCCATCCTTTTTAAAGGCTCCTCGTAGAGGAAAATATATGAAGTTGTTGCATTGTTGTTAATTTATATACACAATAGTTTTAGTACGCATTTGCAACAATCTCTTGTCAATGGTTTTGCAACCGACTTGTGTACTACTGCAGCACTACTTGTAAATTTTGAATGCACTCGTACTATATGCTTTAAGAAAACGTTTGTGTGACACATTTCGTTACAACACACTATACAACCGACAAACATACGTTCTCTGAACTAATCATTATGAATGAAAACTTTCTATTTGTATGTAGAACGAATGATTGTTTCCATGGTACCTATAACCATTTATATTTGGTATTGTCATTGCCATTTTTGTTATTTGCCTTGTTCTTGTTTTGATGGTGCGCAAAAAAATACATTTCAATGTTTGTTTGCGTTGTGTCTTGGAAATGTAATGTACGATTACATGAAAATATTCCTGTGAGCTATGATTATGTCACTTAGGTGTATAGAGGGCGCCACACAACAAGATGGAGTATATTTTATTATATTATATTTCATATTTCTTCAAGGTTTGAAGTTAAGAATATTGGCTGTAAGAAATACTAAGAGTAATCCATACTTTAGGGAAGGAGAGAATAAATAAAAAATTACAATTTGTTTTGCATTTGGGGAAATTTTTAGACTACACGCAAAGAAAAAATATGGTTGAGGTAACTAATGGGTGATTTTTTTGAGGTTAGGAGTTTCATGCATTAGTATTTGACAGATCACGTGAGATTTCAGACATGGTGCCAAAGAGAAAGATGCTCAGTATGCTTTGACATTTCATCATGAATAGACTTACTAACGAGCAACGCTTGCAAATCATTGAATTTTATTACCAAAATCAGTGTTCGGTTCGAAATGTTCAAATGTGACAAATTTTGTTCAGCGATGAGGCTCATTTCTGGTTGAATGGCTACGTAAATAAGCAAAATTGCCGCATTTGGAGTGAAGAGCAACCAGAAGCCGTTCAAGAACTGCCCATGCATCCCAAAAAATGCACTGTTTGGTGTGGTTTGTACGCTGGTGGAATCATTGGACCGTATTTTTTCAAAGATGCTGTTGGACGCATCGTTACGGTGAATGGCGATCGCTATCGTTCGATGCTAACAAACTTTTTGTTGCCAAAAATGGAACAACTGAACTTGGTTGACATGTGGTTTCAACAAGATGGCGCTACATGCCACACAGCTCGCGATTCTATGGCCATTTTGAGGGAAAACAATTCATCTCAAGAAATGGACCGGTAAGTTGGCCACCAAGATCATGCGATTTGACGCCTTTAGACTATTTTTTGTGGGGCTACGTCAAGTCTAAAGTCTACAGAAATAAGCCAGCAACTATTCCAGCTTTGGAAGACAACATTTCCGAAGAAATTCGGGCTATTCCGGCCGAAATGCTCGAAAAAGTTGCCCAAAATTGGACTTTCCGAATGGACCACCTAAGACGCAGCCGCGGTCAACATTTAAATGAAATTATCTTCAAAAAGTAAATGTCATGGACCAATCTAACGTTTCAAATAAAGAACCGATGAGATTTTGCAAATTTTATGCGTTTTTTAAAAAAAAAAGTTCTCAAGCTCTTAAAAAATCACTCGTTATAATCTAAGAGCAACATGTTATGGTTGAATTATATGGTTATATATAAAAATAATATTGTTATCGTTGGAACATATTATTGTCTACATAAAAATAACATTGTAAAATACAACCATAGTTATGTTTGTAATATAAACATACTATAATATAATTTGAAACATGTAAATGGTTATATGTGACAACGTATGAATATATTTATAAATAACAAAAAACAAATACACGAATATTTCCATTTAGACTTACATACATATTTTGATATTTTCTGCTTACCTTTATCTGTGTTTGATATAATTAATTTAAAAATATCATTTATAATTAAAAAACAAATTTATTTGTTGACAACAAATATGTATTTAATGTTTTTACGGTTTTAGATGAACCGATAGCTTACACACACATTTCTGAACTGAAAAATGTCAAAAACAAAATATGTATTTTTAAAACCAAACATTATTTGTTTATTTTTAGTCAAACTTAACATACTATGTTTAATAATAATATATTATAGTTAAAATTTTTAAATATTAAAAATAATTTGGTTGTTGTTTGAATTCGAATATGTTTCAAATCAACCATGTTGCTTTTTTGGTGCGTATAACCATTGAATGATTAACTGTTAACAAAAAACTTGTTTATCGTGACCAAAGTATTGTTTTAAATAACTATAATTTGTTCACAGCAAACATTTATTGTTACAGAGAACATAGTGTGGTTGCCGTGACCATATAATATCCATTTTTTTCTTTGCGTGTAGTTATAAAATTTTTGAGAGAAGGCGTATTTGTGTGAAATGTATTGGAAGCACTGAAAAATATAATTTCGTAAAATATACGACTTAGGGCCTTTCTACTTTCTGCACCTAATACTTTGTTATAGGTAGGCGATTTTATAAAAACTTGTGGCTCTTTCAGGTATAAGACGGGAAATTATACTAAAAGCTCTGTGTTACTGTTCACATAAAACTGCAAAAATAACGTCTAAGCTATTTAACACCTAATGTGTATCTGTGTATCAGTATTAGTCACAAACTCAATTCAGAACATAAAACGAATACATATTAATTATTGTCTATCCATAATCTGTTCTTAATATTTTTAAAAACTAAACTGAAATAAAAAATAAGTATATTTTTATAATTCAATTAAGTTTTTTAAATCCTTGATCTTTCTATCGTCTTGAAGCTAATTACACGCCTGTCCACGTGCCTACATCAGCCCTACACACGTGACTTAATTCGTTTGTATTTATATTTGATGTATGCCACCTACCATTTATTCACTTTTGTGTCGTTTTCATGTACAACTCAATTCATTTGGGAAATTTATGCGATCCATGCGAGAACATCGTCATCGATAACAACAATAACATCATCAATAGTTTTAATCTAGAACGAATAGTTGGTTGTGTGAAAACTGGCAGAGCATAATGGTTTAGAGCAATTCCGTTTGGCAACAACTATTTATGACAACTAGGCGACATACCAACTGACCGACGTGCCAACATAATGCAATAAAACAATATTGTAAAACTATAAATACCAATTTTTACACACATACACATAAAAAGTTATCCACTTTGCAACATTTGAACTACAAACAAATGTATTGAAATTATAAAATCATTTATAGTTTGGATTACAAACTCATAACGAATACCTAAGTACATGTGAAAAGAGTCTTAACTACAAAATTTAGTTTAATAACAATACTTGTTTTTAAGAATCAAATGCCACATGCTAATTAACACAGCATGTGGCATTTGATTCTTTGGGTAACAAATTGAAAATATAAATTAATATTGACACTTTGAAATCTCTACAAGATTTTTAGAAATATTTGAATTTAATACACTAACACTCCCCTAGTATTTAGTATCAAGAAACTGCTTTTGCAAGTGACGAAACTAAGACAACCCAAATATTTAGGTTTTTTTCTAACTTAATCACTATCATTTAAACATATAAATTGGCATTTGCACAAACACAGAAGCACTAAACGTTGCTAGATGCATAAAAATGCAGGTGTGACTAAACATATAGCAGTAAGTAAAGCAATTGCTGTGTTGTATGAGAAAAAAGGAATAACAAACATTTGAATTTTTTTGCATTCTTATTTGTAAAAAGATAGCGGTACGGAAAAGTAGGAATATATGAGTTTAATATAACATTATTATTTATTAACTTTGTGTACCAAGGTTACACAAAGGCAGTTATGGAGTGCCGTTTTACACTGGTTGATAGTGCGGTAATCTCTCAGTTTCTGGGTTGTGAGTTCGAATCCCGCCAAAGAATATAAGTGTTTTTTGAAGACAAAGCAGTAGCTTCGCAGGTCGCTTTGTCATTTGCATAACGCGACCTTTGGCACATCATATATAAGGTTTTATCTATGTTTCAAATTTAAGCTAAATCGGTTCAGCCGAATCTAAATGCCTGTTTTCTTAGAACTGACTTTTAAAAACAAATTAAATAAAGGGCTTACAGTCGATAGTCCTTCCTTAATCGTACCGGATTTCGTCACTGAGTTTTAGCGTTATACACATTGTATACATATTTGCAATTTCACCACATTTTACTAACATAAGTATCGTTTTGCTAGTATGCAGTAATGTCATACATTACTTGGTACATGTCCGTGAGTATCAAAGTGTAATGCAAATTTAGACTCTTTTCTTTTCCGTTTGTACGAGCGTATGTGTGCTGTGAATCTTGTTGTTAATATTCGTCCAGTTTGGCCTACATATGAGCCGTTTATTTTGAAAATGACATTAGTCACTTTTTTTAAATTGATTTATTTAAGGGTTTGTCACTCTCAAAATCTCAAAACAAAAAAACAAAAACATCTTTGTTGTCACTTTCAAAATAAACGGCTCATATACATATGTATATGTATGGTTGCAGGTACAAGTAAGTCTATATAATCCGCATGTGCTGAATTTGTCGGTTGTTTCTGTCGATTTCTTGAGATTATGTTTTAGAGTGTTGCTTTGTTTTAGTGTTGTATGTAGTATTCTTTGTGAAAATGATTAATTAATCTATAAATTTCTGGACCTGTGTAAGTAAAAGTCTGTCGTCGTGTCTCTTTATAAAATATGATATTAAATTTATAAAATATGTTATTAAATCAAAAGTAGTTCTGTTTTAATATCATCTTTATAATTTCCATTATATCATTTTGATAAATTGGTTGTCGTATAAATGAGTGTGTTACGTACGCATGATAATTAAAGTTTCTCATTTAGGGTTTGAGTTATTTAAAAATATTAATCTAATAGCTACCTTTTAAAAGGCTTATCTTGAAATTATAGCAAACGAAAATACTATCAAAAAACCAAAAGAAAGAAAAAATTTATTTAAATGTCACAGAATTTATGTGACCATAAGTAAATTTGTTCAATTATTTTGTAGTTATATTCTCTGCAATACTGTTTAAATTCAAAAATACATACATATAGAGTTAAGATTGTTTCCTTAATATCAAATACAGATGTACATATACTCGTATACTACATATAAAAAATGCTATTAAGAAAGAATCTTAATATTTATGTTCGTACAATTATTTTCATTTTCACAACCACATTGAGATTGTAGCATACTCAATGTATTCGTAAAGAACTCTTTCATTACTCCTCTTATACAGTGTAATTTAGTTCTTCTCTTTTTGCTACAGTCCCCGGTGTGTTGTATAATGTTCTTCAGGGAAATGAGACTGTGTGATAAGTTCTGGGGATCTTTGTCTTTTTTACTCTTAATTCCCGCTGTGTCTTCTAAAGTTATATAAGCATGTATTGGATTGTGTATGCATGTGTTTGTAAGTCAGTTGATGGTGTTTAAATGATTTAAATGTTATTTGGTACATGAATTTGCTGTGAAGAATCAAAAGTGGGTCAAAATTTGCTTAAATTTCAAAAACAAAATGCAATTTTATGAAAAGTAAATTGTAGTGAAAACAGAATATAATCGAGTGTTGAGAGGAATGACGGAAATACAAAATAAGAAGTCAGGTTGCCGTTTGCTTTGATTTCCCCCACTATCCTCTGATCTTAATGCTAAAATATACTGAATTAACGCTCTATATTTACGGAAAATAATAACATCATTACTTTTTTATTTATTTGTTTATTAAATGTTACAATGCAATTACAAATTATATTCTAATTTTAAAGCATAGTAACGAAGACCTTCCTTCACTCCTTGTAGGGAAGCAACTAGAATGTTTAGGGGGAATCGAACCCAAAACACCCAGGCTATCGTACTACCTACCGGGGCGCCCTATTTAAAGGGACAATTGAGCGAAGTTTCAATTCTGTTGAATTTTAAAAGATGTCATATATTACTTTCTTTTTCTGCTATAATAAGCAACGTCAGAAAATGTTATATCCACGTATCACAAACGTCGAATATATTTTTTTTATTTTTATTGTTTATTTTTAAATAACTGTTATCCTAAAAATTACCATGTAGTTTTATTGTCTACTTTAAATATATTTTTGTTTATTGTTTAGTGTTTATGGAAATTTATTTTTAAATCACTAAGTGCATTTTTGAAAATTGTAAACTGGTTTCGCGACTTTAAAACTGCAGTAATGAATTTTTAAAAGAAATTCCTTAGTCTGTTAAGTTGACTCTCAGGTCAAATATGTTATTTTTAAATTTCAGTGGATATAGGTTGCTATTTCAGTTCTTAAATTAATGCCGTATAAAATACCGTATTATATAATACAAAAAATTGCTATTTGATTAAAATATATATAATAGATCCGAATTAGTTTTTAATCACTGTATTTTATTTAAATAACGATTTTAAGAACTGGATCAATTCAATTTTATTTCACTCATGAGAGGATCGAAAAATATAATTTCTCAAGTTAGTACCACTGTACAAATATTGCTTGCCTCCTATATTGGCAGCTACATTAATATGAGTTTTTACTGTTTATAGATTTTATTGTCTGTAGAATAAAAACAGAACAAAACAACAATAACAATAACAACAAACATAAGCAAACAAGTTGTTGTACTATGGAACATTACGTGTAGCTGAATCCTAAAAATATCGCAACCATAATACGTAACATACGTTAACGTACATTTATAACAAATATAAAAATATCAACAACAACAACAAAAACTCTTCCTATACTCCTGTTGGTGTAAACAAACATGCATGTACAAACACATCTGTGCCAGCAAACATAAATAGTAATGTATTTATGTAAGGGAGGATGTTTGTCGTCCTTGGGGAGCAACCTTGGTGCGAATAAAAAATTACACATTGCTATACTAACGAACATTTTTCTGTTGTTGTTGTTATTCTTTTCTGCCATGCAAGCAAGCGTTTCATATGCATTTAAAGCTTTATTTCATAACAACAAACATTAAAGAACAAACAAACACCCCCACACACACATCTACTAGCTTAAGAAAATTGTTAAGAGAAAGAAGTCAAGGTGGCTGAAGAATAAGAGTAGCAAAAAATATGAATGAATATTGGACCTGCAACAATAAAAGAGACGCAGAAAATAAAGAAAACAAGCACTACTTGTAGAGATATGAGTATAAATAAATATTAAAGTAGAATTGGGAAAGGAAACGTAAAGTGTGATGTTGGTTGGGTGTTTAAACTTCTTACAGCTGAAACATCTTGAGACAAGAAATACACACAAACCCACATCTAAACTCGTTCACATTCATGAGAAAAAGTATTAGTTAACATGTAAGTATGTATTTATATGCGGTTGTTTATGTGTACGTATGTATGTGTACGTGTATGTAAAGATATTATTATTACCAATACTGGTACTACTACTGACTGCCATCAACCAGAGGTATTTTTCTGCAGTCATTGAAGTTGCTCATTTTTCCATTATTAATCCTTGGGGTATTGAACATGAGACAAATGTAAAGTTTATCATATTTTGCGTATGTGACACCTTTTTTGACGTACTACAACAACAAGGGCAAGAATAGTAACAACGGCAGCAACAATGGGCATATTAAATATGAACACATACATATACATACGCATTTTGATATTTTTATTTAAGTATGTCGTACGCAGAGGTGTGGGCACATAGTTGTTATGAATTGTTAAGGTAAAAAATAAGAAGAATATAATGTTTTCACATTTATTGGGTCACCTCTGGGATTAGGTTCAGTTAATGTTTTTCTTGTCCTTATGTTTTTAATACCTTACGCGACACAGTGTCCTGGAATATTACTAATAAAGCTCTTCAAATCTGAAGTTGCTCGAATTATTCAAATGAATAACATAATTTAAAATAACTCATAAATTTTGTATGTGGCATTTGATATTCCAATACATAGTTATATTTTTATTTAAATTTAATATAACTTATTGTCTTTATTTTACATACTTACAAATGATCATACCTTAAAATCTTCTTATAACTTTTCACAATACTATGTGGCACCTCTACCAATGAACAATAAGGTATCTGTAAGAAGGTTACCAAAAAAATTTAAAAACGAGAAATTTGTATTTAGAGTAGCGTATCAGGTTTTAGTTTTATTTAAAATCTAAGTTCAAACCATTTTCTTAGAGAGAATAAAAACGAACTTAAGCTTGATTATAAATTTCATTTTACATTTTCTATAACGTTTAGAGCTTTTAGGAAATTAATGCCTATATTAATCGTGTTACTTTCTTTGGGAAGGGATATAACAGATGGTTAAAGTGATAGAAAGCTTCACTTTCGACCACACTATAATTGCAATTGTTTATTTTTAGAACAGTGTTGGCCGTATTAGTTTGATGCTAGTATAGCCAATTTATAATTATTTTACTTCGCCTGCGATTTAGTGCTATACGGTAATACCAGCTATGGAGGGAGCTGCAATGTGTACTATTGTTAATAGAATTAATACATATACGAAAAACCGATGTTGCCATCATGTGACCATGCTTTAGTAGTCAAAGTGCTAACCACTTGAACAACTGCACCCTTATAGAGTGTATTTTTCAAATTTTTCAGACCTTTCGGTGAAGACCGTCGTCACTGGCTGTTGTTTTGGTACGTTTGGCGAGCGCTTTAGATGTGAAGACATCATTTTCAAGCCGCGTTTATAATGGTAATAGAGTACCATGGTAATAGAGTACCATTTTAAACAACAGCCAGTGACGACGGTCTTCACCGAAAGGTATTACAACAGTATTTTTTATTATGTAATTGGAAGCATTCTAAAAGAGTTTTGTCATCTTCAAAGTTGTTCTATAAAAAGCAGAGAATTGGCCATGAAGGCTTCCTTGTATTGTTATTAAGTTGAAAGAAATAATGTCTTTCGCTATTTATGTTTCTTATGGGTTGTTAGAAATTGGTTTTCTTTGCTCCTAAATCTATTTCATCCAAAGTGGAGCCCCCGTATCCCGCAGGGCGTCTAGTATCGAGGATATATTCGCGTTATTAAAAGTGCCCTTTATATACAGAAAGGCTAGTAAAACGTACTCCTTTCTGACCAGTGTATCCTCTATTGTACTGACTATGCAGTGCAGTGCCGTTACCACTGACCATCTTTTTAGGCATGCGTATTCTGCCCTGCAGATGTTATTTGGTGTTAGAAGATCCCTGAAATACACATTCACCATTTCGGTAAAAACGATGAGAGACTAATTGGACCGTAGTCCATTGTAGTTCTGTGGTTTATTCTAGCCGCTTAAGAAAATAATACTACGATGACTTCTCTCCATATTTTGGGAATGTGTCCTCCTGAATTATGTGCGTAAGTGCCTGAGCCTAAGAGACTACCATATTTGGTGGAGTCTCTTAGACGGATGACGTTAACTTTACGATGCATAAAAAGCCACTCTTAGTGTCCCAGATATGGGGTCCTCCAGCTCTCGAGTGCTTACCACCATTCCCGTGGAGGGAGATTGTATAACTTCCACGTGCCTTCTGCATTTCCCCCAATCTATATTTCTTGGATTCCTGAAGGGTTTACCTTTATAGAGAGTAAGCTGCTAAATACAATTTTATTATGATCACAGAAAGAGCAATCGAGCCGACATCCCAATCAACTATCCTACCAATGTTATATCAATGACCTGTTACCTGATTCTATTCAGAAACATTGGTCTGTTTCCCCTATTTCGGATCTTAAGATTAGTATATAGAAGGTAGAATAAGTTTTCACCTCGATGTCCGTGCTTCCCCACAGAGTATGATGGGCATTCGCATCACATCCTAGGATGAGATCATTACCCTTTGTATCGCATCAGTAAATAAGATTACATACCGGACGTGACCGAACGCCGTGAAAATTGCTGGCTACAAGCAGGGGTTCTTGGATTAAAGCCATGTGAATAGCTTCCTTCTCCATTAAACGCAGCAGAACATCCGATGCCGCCTCGGAGTGGTGCAGATTAATCAGTACCATTTGATTGAAGTAAATTGTTTTTATTGATGTACATCATTTTGATAGTTCAATTACCATAATTAGCCCACAAGACTCCGGTCTTAACTCTTGAAATATTTAAATGAAATTGGTTATAAAATACACAGAATTATAAAGTTTATTTCTTTGGGTATATTATTTATTAGAAATTACAAATTCCCATTATTCCCATTCCCATTATTTATGGAACACGATTTTATACGATCCGTTATCAAGCTCTGTAGCGCTAGAAGTTGAATATAATTTACTTCCAGCAGCATTTTCGAAAAAAATGGGCCCATGATACCACTTCAAATTCACCACCACCACATCACTTCAGAATAGTTGTATTTATATATTTATGATTGAAGGCCCCAATATATAGTGCGTTTTACAATTAACATCAATTTGGTAAAACGGATTTCAGATTTGAATTCATTTCAAATGATCTAAAGAAAAACTGTTAGTAGCTTCAGTTCAAAACTTGACCTGAAAATTAAATTATCTTGTTTAGTCGGTTAAATATATTAAAATGGTTTTACACGACGTGTATTTGTCATATGACTTGTCAGTTTGATAACCCATATGTAATTTCATGTGTTTGTCAAAATAGCCATTTTACATACGATTTTAATTTTTGCTTTCAAGCGTACATGTGTAATTACATGTGACATAACCTACAATATATAATTTTGCGGCCCCACAGTTTTCTATCTGCAACTACAGCTGATGCAAAGATGCAAACCTAGTGCTTTTACCACTTTTTTAGCCCTTTTGGTACCACACAAAGCATAAAATAACAAAATATCAAGTTGGCATTACCGGATGTCAGATGCTTTGTCACATCAAAATAGAACACGTTCTAAATGAAAAATGTCATATGTATTGTACACATGGAAAATACACATGTTATGTGTGAAAGGGTTCCCACGAAGTGTATAGAATTTACACATGGAAAAGTGACAACCACTTTTAGGAATCATGATATAATTCCGACGAAGTTATAACTAAAATCAAAAGCTCACTGCTGAGGTACAAATGTGTTATGCCTCACCTTATCAAATGGCATGAATTTATGGAGAGCCTCCTATTTAGTTTTACTAAGATGCAGGGTTGTCAAATATGGCGATTTCTTACCAAACGTGGCGATTTTCTATCTTATTTGGCGATCAAATTTTGGTTTTGGCGACATGGCGACTTTATGGCGATTTTTTTATCACAAACAAAATATTTTATAAATTCTAACATACTTTTGGATACTTATCAACCATAATAGAAAACATTAACTTCTGTTTTAGAAAGATTATAAAATATATGATATCTAATTATGTACAGCTACATTAGTTTTGTATTTGATGTGATAATTCCAATGAATTTTTTATACTTATTTTTTACATACAAAGGAAGTTTCGAAGTAAGGATTAAGTTCGTTTTATTCTCTCTAAGTTGAAAGAATATTTTTTTTACAGATTAGGTGATTAATTTGAAAGAAAAATTATATTTTTTTAATTTATATGCTGGTAATTATTAGATAGAATGATCGATTTCAATAATGAATTCCACCAAAACTCGACTGCGAAACATATGCTATAAATTGAAATAGGGCATGAGGCACACATCTGTTGATCTTTTGAAATGTTGAATAAATTTTATTTCCATAAAACATATTCTAAAACAAATCCCTTAAGGATGGGTATGTTCAGATCAGGGATGGTTAATTAAATTTTCAAATTATACCAACCAGATTTTTAAACTGTACTTTTCGAGCAGAAATTATTATATATAAATTTTCCTTGTGAATTTAAATTTTAAATCGACTTTTATTCGAGATATTGGAAATTTCTATTCATCTGTGTGCATGGACACGGCATCAATACCGGTAACTTGCTTCACGGATCGAAATAGAAGAGGTTTAAGAAATCCCAATCCAAACATGCAAATGTTAAACTAACTTTACAACCGTAGTTCTGAAGTCGTCGAGATTCTAATGAAACTAATTGAAGGATATTGGTGCTCTGATTATTGGTTATTGCATGGGGACTGTATAACAGAAGTTGTCGTAGTGATGTGATTGATGAGAATACGTTTTATCTGTCAAGGTTGCCCGGTATATCGCCCTTTCATACGCTCTCTAAACTATCGACAGAAGAACTGGATAATTTAAATATTTTCTTCAATTGTAATTGTGGTTCTAGTAAGACAGCGAGATTTGTAGGAGAAAAATAATGAAATTTATCAAGATTTTATTTGCTATTTTCGTTAAGCTCATCTTTATTTTGATTTCTTTCATTTTATATCTTAACGATTCAAATCTATGTGTAAGATAGTTTTCCTATTTTTGTCTCAGGTAATATAAAAAAACCGTTATGCTGGAATTTTTCGCTTAAAAGCTAAGTATTTTTGTAATAACAAATGAGGTTAAAAATAAAGTTTTTTTAAGTTCCAACGTAAAGCCAGCAAAACTTTTATATTCTACCAAATTAGTCATTGGTGTACCATTGTACTTTTCAAGTTTAAAATGGATCAAAAAAGTACAATTGTATCAACTTTACCAAACCTGGTTCAGATTTCCATTTATTATAACAACCACTATTTTTCATTGGTTTAAGTTAAAATTTTACCTTTCTCGTGTTCACTAATCATTTTAAATAAAAAACAAAATTTTTATAAATTTTGGCGACTTTTTTCTCTTTTTGGCAAATTTTAGCTATTTCGATTAAATTTATTTTTTTTTTGATTTGTTAAAAATATTTTTAAAATTAAAAAATATTGTATATATTAGAGGAAAATCTTAAGAAAAACAGTTTTGGCGATTTTGGCGATTTTTCACATCGATTTTGGCGAAATAGGTGAAAATAAATTTGACAACCCTGCTAAGATGTTACATAGAACGACACTAGAATTTCTATTAGGTCAATTCAAATTGATGGGCACTAAACTGTTGGACTCCAAATATTTATTAAACAAGTTTTAGCTTATCTAGGATAACTCAGCAACAAGCTTGATTTTGATAAATACTTTTCATGGAATAGATACTATTTTAATTAACTTAATTATGTAGCTTATATTGAAGTCACTTTAAACCGATATTTCTCTATAAACATACACTTGCAACCATTTGCACATACAAAAACTTAATACAGACGCACATATTTCTCTTGGCAATATTCCATTTAATACAAACACAAATATACATTTAAGTAATCATATTCCCACAGGAATTAGTTGCCAACAAAGTAACGAATCGAATTAAAAGCATAGTAGTGAAAACAGAATCTCTTAGGACTGGTACAGTATGGAACGAATAAAGTTAACACTTGGAAACAAAAAATGTAAATATAAGTATTTTTGTCTGTAGGATTAAATGAAAATTTACAGACACTTGTACAATCATATGATGGATCTGTGTGTATTTTATTTAAATACATATTCATACGTATGTACATATATAAATGACTTTCAATATTAAATACTAAACAGGTTTAGTATTTAGTATTCAATAGGAGGTTGTGTTAAAAAGAGCACTATTTTTTAGAATTGCTCAGTGAAAGCTAAAATACGATTATCCCTACCAAATACATTTTTACGTTTATAAGAAATTTATACCGTACGAGTATGTGTGTATGTAAGGCAGTAGTTTAACGAAGTAGCCATTACTGAACCACTATTCTAAGCTCTTTATAATCCTTCAGTTATAATTATGGCTATGCTCTTGTAATTAATTTTAACGGTACCACCTTTAATTCAACAACCAACAATCATTTCATCCATAATAGTCAAACGCAGTTCATTAATTGAAAGACACATACTGCATAAACATTCATATTCATATTCATTTAGAGCCATCATTATAACTTACCAATAGCTAACGTTAGGATTTTATCGGAGCGATAACTAGTTTTTCGTTATAGATACGAGGAAAGACTTAAAGTACTTGATAGTTACAGGTTATTTTTAGCTCAATTATAATAACTAAAAACTACTTATTTCTCCGATAAAATCCTAACTTTAGCTATTGGTAAGTTATAATAATGGCCCTTACACATTTAGTAAACCTTACCGATCAAACCACAGTAAAAAAGTACTAGTAAGCAAACTCGAAAGGAAAGATGTATTTCGAACCATCGATTCGTATTTAGAAAAATCATGGTACCATCAAATGAACATGGAGAAAATGGCATTTGAGAAAAGAAAATATGTTATTGTGCTTTTTGTCTATTTTTCTCAAGCATTTATTGGGATATGCCATGAAGGCTTAATATTTTCGTTTAGGCAAAACTTTTCCAAAAGCTGTGTAGAAGTTATTTAACTGGTCGAAAGTAAAATAAGATATTAAGCTCGCGTCAAACAAGGCAGTCGTTTATTACTTTGGTTATGCCAACTTGAAAACCTAGTGCACATATGGACATTTGCTGGCGATACTGCTTTTCTAAATAATTAATAAAACTCCTCAAATAACATCCCGATATTTACAGGAACAAATATTCAAAATAGTCAAATGAAGGAATGAATAATAAAAGAGAATGAATGAAATCGATCCCCGAACCATATAACAGCTTTTCAAAAGTAATTATAAGTATGTATGTGTTTATAAAACTTAAAAACAAAGAAAAAATTAAAGAAGTAGCAGAAAATGATAAGAGATAAAAATGTATTTATACCAAGCCTGTTCTGAAAACTACTTT
Organism: Phasia obesa; assembly: GCA_949628195.1. Lineage (NCBI taxonomy): Eukaryota > Metazoa > Arthropoda > Insecta > Diptera > Tachinidae > Phasia > Phasia obesa. The sequence goes on from OX451219.1 coordinate 41,788,034, forward strand.
TATATTTGTAAACACGTGATTTTAAATCGGTTATTTAAGTGAACGTGATTTAAAATTACTTGCTTATTTTTACGAGATCTTTGTTGTTATTTTGATAATAAAACGCTTAATTTGTCTTTGACTATACTAGGTGATATACAAAACAAGAGTAATCTTTTACATAAAAAATTAGTTGAATAACAAAACGACAGTGATGCTCACTGCAGATTTACTTACAAAATCAATTCAAATAAGTTGGTAATGAATTGCCTATTCTATTATTTTCTAATTCATTTGAATTAATTCAAACTCCATTCAATTCAATTGCAATCTACTTTGACAAATTCATTTGAATTGGAATCGAATTGCAATTCATTCTGCAAATTCATTTGAATTGTAAACGAATCGCAATTTATTTGACAAATTCATTCGACTTCGAAATGAATTGCAATTCATTTTTACCAAGTTTATTTGAATTGACTCAAATTTCATTCAATTAGTTTATTGTGAATTAATTACAATTTTGTTAATTCAGTCCATGAATAATTCGCTAATTAATTTAAAAAGGAATAAATAATTTACAGCTCTGATTTGTATGGGACAACGACAATCCCCTGCAACCAAACGCCATTGTTCTCCTCAAACAAGTTCCTTTTACTGTCGGCTTTCTTCCATTTTTGTATAAAATCCGATTTAAAATGAGATAGTTTATGTTTCAAAACACTCCTTTCAAAATAATGCTCTAAATAATTGATTTTTCAGTAGAGTAAGGGAGCTGAAGAACTATGTGATTTAATTCTTTTTTTGAGAAAACTTTATGATTTGCTTAGGCCGTAAAATATATCCTACTTGAAAACAACAAAAAAGGTAGAGTATTATTGACATAAAAAGGGTGCAATTATTCTGGAATTTTTTTTTATTATTTTTTATAAGCGGACGAGGCCGGAAACCGAAGCAAAACATAGTTACTCATTTAACAAGAGTATCCTAAAAAAAATCTGATTTCAACTGTTTTTTTATTGAAGCCATAAAAAAATAATTCATATAAACCTTAGTATAACAAGAATAAAACAAGTTACATACCTGCATCTTTAGAATCCATCTCCAAAAGTGGTCTCGAACAACTCGCTATTCGTTGCAAGAGAACTTCACACGTAACTGGGACAATAGGAATTGTTCCCACTATTAAAACCCCACTGTGTTTGCAGTATATCTTAAAATCGTTGATTTATTTTCTATGGAATGCTTTTCAATAGTGAGATTTTTTTACCCTGTGTTTGGCATTTAATTGCATATAAAAAACCATAAATGTATTAAGTAACGTGATGATGAATGCGGTTTATTAATGCTTTCACTCAACCAATCATCGATTTGTATGCAAATGTTTTTATAATACAAATACATACATACAAATGTAATGGCTATAGTAAGTTTTGAAATAAAAAGCTCATCAGTTGTCAGAGAGTTATTCAATAATTAATAAAGTTGCGCGTTGCATAAATGATGCTAATGTCATTTGCAATGCACGACCTAATGAGAGAACAAATAATTATACAAATGATATTGGGTTTATAACGTTTACTTAAAGGTTTTAGCAATAAGGGCAGTAAAAGCGATTTACTTGCTTAAAGAAGATAATGTTATAAAACAATTTTCATGTTTTATACTTTTGGCTTAAGGACCAAATAAACCAAATAAAGTGCGAGTCAGATTAACACACGAAGGATTCCTTGCCACAATATTTAACTTACAATACTTAACTTAAAAAAGCATAATGATAATAATTTTTAATAAATTATAGGAAGTTTATATGTTCTAGAAAGTTGTTTATTGAGATCTTAGGTTCATTTTTGTAGTTGATTGTTTCCTTGAATTTTGAACGGTTTGCTACCTATGGACCTGAACAGGGGAAAAAAGGTAAAAAAATTGATTTTTTAAAGTTGTTTGCGATTTTGACCTTGAAGATGAAGTTTTTTGATTTTATATGTTCTCAATTTTTGTTCTTTATGACAAGAGCTACAACTTTGCCTCAGAGAGTATATTCCAAACGGTTTGCAAAATATGAGCTTGAGTAAATGATCATTTTTTTGCAAAAATGACATCGAGGCCCCACATCTTTGAGGGCCCATAAAAAAAACTTGGAGGACATTGGGCAAAACTGGGAGACAGGGGTCTTTTTTTTTTTGGTCTTTTACCACGTAGTGGTGTCCGTATATGGTTATTTTTTTCCGTGTTGCACTGTGTTATCAAATGGGTACTCAATAGTACTCAATACTTTTGTTTACATAATAATAACGCACTATTAGTGACATCTTTTATTAAGTCGTTAAATTTTCTTTTAAATTTGTTTCCAAAACTGTAATGTTAAAAGTATCGAGTAACTACTTTTGAGTATTGAGTACTCAAATATATGATCAAATACTCGGTACTCGGTACCCACTACTCAATAATTTGCCAGCACTACTATGCAGTGTGAAAGTTATATGAGTGCATTTTTGTTCATTCACCTTTATTCCCCATTTCTTCAACCATTTTTTGAAATTATGTATATGGTCTTGTAAATGTTGTGAATATTTAAAAAAGCTGTGTCATCAGCAAATGTTTATGTGTGGAATCGGGTGATAATTAGCATATCTGATGTCTACAGTAAATGTATAATTGGTCCCAATATACTATCTTGGGAAACTCCAGCTTCAATGAGGCGAGATTAAAAAATCTCCTTCTTTTAGTAAAAACTTTCGATCCATTAAATACTTATATATTAGGCGTTCGTGCCAAACTTTATCGAATGCTTGAGAAACGTCGATGAAAAGCGCAGAACAATATTTTCTTTCTTCAAAGGTATTTTTAATTACATTTACTAATCTGTGTGTTTCTTGGATCGTACTCTTCTGAAGCCGAATTGATGGTTCGGAATTCATCCTTTTCGCGCTTAGAATTAGATTCAGTTTAGTTATTAATATTGTCTCAAACAGCCTTTATATGTTTGATAAAAGGCTTGTAGGTATGTATGATTCTACGTTTGCGTGGTCTTTTAGAAATTATAGCAATCAACGAGACCTTTTTGCGAGAAAGTAATCAAGACGTAAGATGGCATTAACAACAAAAAGAATAAGTTTGCGCCATACGAATGTCCACTAAAAATTATTTTATTTTATCTTCCTTCTCTAAAATGTTTTCTATAACTCAAATGTTCTACATTAACACTTGGGTTTGTTATAGAAAAGCCTTGCTGTCAACCAATGTTATTGTTTTTTTATTAGCTAAATTATACATCTTTACTTAATTTTTTGAAAGTTGCGTTAATGATGTTAGATGTAAGATGTTGCAAATTTTGCAAAAATGGTTAGTTTAAAAAGGCTATAACCATCATATATTAAATTTTTTTAAACCAATCACATAAAAATAAAAATTAAAGGGTCAAATAAAAGACATGAAAAAATACATATCTTGCATTTTTAAAGTTAAATTGAATATAGTACGGACCCTCATGTGTGATTCTAACACGCACTTGACTAATTAGTTTTATTTTCTTTGCTTAGTTCAATACCTATTACTATAATTGATTTGTGCAAGTTGCAAAATATATCATAATTATTGTAAAATGAATTAAAGGGTTTTTCGCATGATCACTATTCTCTATAAATTCAATTTTGTTAATATTGATATAATCTTAGCAAAAGGCAATACCAGTTCTTTACTTTTTATTGTAGCGGTTTCTTGATGAGAATTGAAGCTATTCTAAAGTAGAGGCAATAAAAATGTCTTGCAGTTCTTAGTATTTCATGCTGAAATGCATAAGTCACTACGGTAATCAAAATTATACGTTAAATAATCAGAAACAGAATGAAACGGTTCTGTTAATTATAACAAACTCATATTTCCTGTTACATTTGCTCATCAAAAAATGGTTCACTAGTCAAGCAAAAATACACGCATTTAAGCAATTTCGCTTGATATGAAAAACACGGTGAATGGCACTGCATCACTGGTCGCGTTGCTGCATTCATAAAGCTAAACTGTAAAGTGACCAAGAATAACTTTCACACTAAAAGCATGAATATAAAGTTTTTAGCACATATGCATATAAACATTTTGAAATGTATTTGTGAAAGAACACGTGAAAGCAAGTATACGATAAGAGGACTAGGAATATTAAAAAAACAACATCTATTATAACGCAGTAGTCCTCAAAAACACAAGCATCCTTGCCGTCGATGTCATGAGAAACATCAACGTAACAGCATACTCGGAGTAGTTGTATTCTAATTTTTTCCATAAATATATTCCCTAGTTGCTTCAGTTTATTTGAACGTGTTTTGAACTCATATGTTGGTATTCAACATTTGTCGTCTTTCATTCTATATGAGCTTTTTGATGTTTTCGAATGCACCGTAGTAAGTAGTTGTGTTTGCAATGTACAATCAACATTTTGTGCAATAAAAAAAGCGGGCGAGAAATTTTAAAGCTAATAAAAATATAAAAAGTTAGAGGCGTTTTTATTTGCAATACGAAATTAGCAAAAGATACAGCTTGAATTATGCGTATATCCTTCACAACTTACGACTTTAACACATACACACCCACACACACACACTTACTAAATCATAACATTACATCAGAATACAAAGATACGAGGATTTTATGAAGTTAATCATTGTACACGCGTGCTTCATAAAAATGGTCAAGTGTTTAAGTATGTGTGTTTATTGCTGTAAATATGTGAACTTAAGTTATACCGTGGGTCCAGAGTAATTATGATTGCTGTGCCTTAAATAAAATTTTAAAAATATATATTTGTCCGTAGTAGATAATCAAATAATATATCTCTATGTTTCAAATGGTTTTTTTGGTTTTTCCTAAACTCTGTTATCAATGAGTTCTGTTTGGATGAAACATGCGCACACTGGGTTGAAATACATTGTTTTTGAGAATCAATTCAGGGGAGCTCTATTAGGATATTTTTCCATTACCTTTCACCTGGTATTAGGTTTGATAAAACAAAACATTTTTAAGTATATTTCAGTGCAGTTTTATTACAAATAAGGGAATTTTAACCATATATTTGATCATCATCATCATTATCATCATCATCAACATCATCATTATCCTCATTATCATAATCATCATTTTGAGCACACAAATTGGTTTTGTTTGGAACTAGAGGTATCATTAAATCCATTGCCTGCTCTGGCAAACTTTGAACCTTCTTTGGAGGCAACTTTCGAATGCTCGAAATAATTGGATCAGAACTTATTAAGAATAAATTAAAAACATCTTTAAGTGATTTTTCGCGACTGCACTTTTGTGAATGAAACTCTCTATATTTCTTAAAATGTTTATTCTAAACTTCTTGCGCTTCTTCCGATAATAGCCCAATGGGTAAGGAAGCATTATTAATAACTTCGGCACTTGTGCAAAGAGGGTGCCCTATTATACCATGGATATTTTTCAACAAAAATTCAGGCTGTATTGTGTGAAAATATTTTAAAGTTTTCACTTTGGATTTCATTGCCGCTGGATACTACTATAAGCAAAATGTGCATTCTTTTTATAAAGTTCAAATTTATTTTTGTTATTTCGGTGGATTTTTATTCCCATCATTGGTATTTCCGAACCCAGGCTTAGGTTTGTCAACGATTATAGCCTCTCTATATTGTTTCTGAATTTCTAATTTTGTTTTAGCAACAATTTTTTTCCCAATCACTTCTAGCCTGCCATTTCCTTAAAAGCATTTTATATGCAGTATGCAAAAGACATTCAAAGAATCTGATCCAGCCGTGAATAACAGATATACCGAATCTTAAATATTTTGTTTTCACAGGCCTTTTAATCATGGCTTCTATATTATTGAAGTTTTTGCTAGTGACGCCACATAAGTAACACTTTTGTGTTGACGTAGTTTCAGTTATAGCATTAAGAACCTTTTCATCTATCATTGACAAAATTAAATTGTGCTTCACTTGCATAACTTTATCAAGGATTGCGACAGTTGAGCATTTCAAATTTGCTATTTCTTCTTACACTTTATTTTGTCACTAACTGACACAATTGAAGTTTCCTTTATTAACTCAATTTTCAGGTCTACAAAATCTAGTGGAATATGGTCGAGGATTTTCCTAAATAATTTTTTCTCTAGAATAAGTCTAAGTGGCACAATTGTGGTTAAAATACCGATGAATCGCTAGCATCTGAGCCATGAAACCCTGTTTATATGAACCATGGCCAGAGCTTCTATCAAAGCCCTATTTTGTATATAATATTAGATTTGATTTGAACAACAACATAAAGAATATTATTAAAAACATGAACAACAACAATCAATATATAAACAGTAATAATAACAGCAGCAATCGCCAGACCATATGTTTTGTTGGTAAATCACTTTTTACAAACAAATGCATAACTTCTAAAATGCACAAAAAAGCAGTCTTCATTTTTGCAACATATTAGATATATATTTACACGAATAATAACTATATGTCCACTTAAACTATGAAAATTCAATTAAATTTTTTTTGGACTTCTAATATAAATCACAAAAACAAAAACACTTCCACACCAAATTTTTTACACAAACTTTACCATGATATTCGCAGAACTACCTAAACTTGATGGTTCCATAGCTAAATTGGTCACTTTAAAAAATAAGATTTTTAACCGAGTAAATTTTCAGTTTTTCTGTCTTTTTTCAAAAAAAAAAAAAATCCAAAAAACTTTGATTTTGATTTCTCACTGTAAACACACCAGAGCACTTTACTTATTTATTTTTTTAACTAGTGATGTTATAGGCTGTAAGCTAATGCAATCAGTTTTGACGATACATTAAATTTCATTTTTGAATTAATCCTCGAAAACTGAGTATTTCAACCCAGTGTGATTCGCTTCGAATGTATTTAAACTTAAACTATATTTCACTACATTAATTCACTAGTCTTACTGAAGCACTCATTAATATATTAGAGCAGGCGTTAAATAGCTTTATGAGCTGTATAATGCAACAATTGAATAATCTATATGTAACAAATTTAATGTCTCATTTAAAAATTTACTGTTAGTTATATCAAAAGAAAACATACGTACGAGTATATAAGGTTGTTAACTTATTAAAAATGTTAAAAATTTACAAATTAAGTTAAACTTAAAGAGAATTCTTTTTGATTTTGATCATTTTCCTTTTAAAACATAAGCTGATGGCCTTGGTTGCTAGTGCTCTTCTTGGAACTTTGTAATAATTAATTATTATTAAGTTTATTATTAAAAAATAATACTAAAGACCCTCGTAAAAAACCATGTATAGTGTTTCGGCACCCGACTTAAACACTAATTGCTGTATGATTTTTTTCTGTGTTACATAAAAGCTACAAACACTGGATGAAGTTCGATGAGCAGCGACATCTTTAAAAATGTATCAAATGTACTCTGCCGGCACAGGAAAGTAAGTTTAACAAAGAATAGCTTTTGTTAACATGTAAAGGAATAAAAGAAATAGTGTTAGTATCAGCAGCATAATGCAATATTAATGTAAAACTTTAACTAGATTTCACTTTGGAAAACATCGAATCGCCAATAATTTTTAAAGCCATAGCACTCGAAACATTAAAATCATCACAGACAACTTAAATAACAGACATCCCGCTTTTGAACGAATTATCTCTCTTTATTGGCGTTCGATCTCACCTTTTTCATCTTATAAATTAACGGCCAAATTCATAAACAATATTTTCGTTTAATAAAACAAATTTTCATTCATCCAAACATATTTTATAATCCAAACATAAATTAATTGTTTTAAAGAAATATTTTTCCTGACAATACATAACATACGAAGGTAATTTAATAATTCTGTGACATTTAGGAAAACATATTTTTTTGAAACAAAGGCATTTTGTTTCTCAGCATAGTTTGCTTTAAGTTCCATACGTTTGGTCCAGTGTGTTTCTAGTCTTTTTATTTTCTTTAAATAAGATTTCTTAAGATCCTGAAATAGACGTTCTGGCATGACGATCTCTTTTGGGCGACATGATCAAGTCATTGGTGCTGATACGATCACAACGGAACTCAGTAAACCATTTTTATACAGGGTGGAATGAATCATTATAAAAATGAAACATAATTTCATAGCATTTATTTTTAAAATATGATTTTAACTAATTGTCCATCGCGGCAACGCCGGTACATGGTCCATGCGATTAATGCAATTCTGACAACTTTTTTCAATAAATATTGGCGTATGGCATCAATGTTGCCTTCAAGAGTTGCTGGTTTGTCGACATAACCAGTGACTTAATAAAGCCCTATAAATAGTAATCTAGATTGCAGCGTACGAACGAGGGGGCCAGTGAACAGGAACACTTCTAGAAAAAAAGTTAGTACCAAATTAATTTTGCAATAAATCGATTGTTAGGCGAATTTCCTCCTCGTGTTTGAACCAAATGTAGACGATGTTTAGCTGATTAATTTTTAAAAACAGATTTTCAGTCAGCATGGCTCAATATCGCTTGTCATTCACCGCAACGGCAGCTTCACGCTCATTTCGAAAAAAATAAGGACCAATGATGGCGCCAGCGTCTAAACCGCATTAAACAATCAATTCTAGTGGACGTAAAGACGCAGCTAACTCAAAGTTTGCCAGTAGTCTAGTAATAGATAATAATAGCTAACAGGAGCAGTGTTGCACTAAAAAATACTGCTTTGGAATGGAGAACTATAACAATGTGTTCCTCGTTTCAAAAACTTTTTAAGAACTGCACTACCTGTAAAGTTCCTGCATAGAAAGCAGAAGAAATACGCAGAATTATAGCGGAAATTGAAACTGCAAACCCAATCCAATAGACTACTGCCCTACCAATCGGCCTATTGAGGCGCTCGAGTACTTTTAGATTTTAAATTAATTGTTTCACATTTTTTTTTATCAAATAAATAACATTATTATAAAAAGTGTATATTTAAACACAAATAGTCTAAAACACAGAAAGTTTTTTTTCCACATATTTTTATTTTAAATTACAATTATTTCTAATATTGATTATTATCACTTATTGATAATATTTCACTCCTATTTTCCCGGTTTTTAATCGTTCAGGTTCCGCTTTTTAACAAAAAGCGTCTGGTCATGTTTTCATAATTTTTTAACATTTTCATTGGTTTTGAAAGGACTAGATTTGAGAAATACCAAAAGGAAATTTTTTTCGACATTGTTTTAAGATATATATGTCCGATATCTAATGTTATAGCAATTCCGAAAGTTCAAAAATTATGGTCTTTGTTTAGAACTTACTCCTTAGCAATTTGTTATTTTAATTTTCTTAACCCACTGTCCTCAAGCATAAATGAACATTTTCGCTTTCATAAATTTGCAGAAGTTGTCAGCATAATTAGACATGAACGTACGAATATTTTAGTATTAGTATTTGACTATAAAAACCTTCAGGCATGTTACTTAACATTCCAGTTCATAGTGGTACTCGAACAAAAAACTAACACAATCTTTCAAACAGACGGCTAATAAGCATACAAGTAGAGACACATAACGTTTGATTAGTAGAAGGACTTAAAATTTGTGCTAGCGCACACACGTACACAAACGCACACATAAATATACAAAACTTACACATATTTATACAATTATTCAAGCGGAACTCATGTTCATACTTTTCACAGGGAATTCTTGTTCTTGTTTCGCGGTTTTTATTTGATGACTTCGAAAAAAAAAACGCGTTACGTATACGACATGTATGCATGACAAATATTAAAAAAAAAAAATAGAAATTGAAGTCAAATTGTTAACAAATTCTCTCTTGCCACACACAAATATGCATAGATAAGAGTGTGAGTGTTTGTATCAAAGTAGTAGTGTTGGCGATATTTAAATGATTTTTGTACTTGTAGGGAGAAGCACTAGACACTTGTACTGAATAGTTAAATGTTTTTCCGGTCTTTCTGTTATGAAAATTCGTAAACGAATTGACTTCATTTACACGATTTTCATTTACGACTAAATTACTAGATGACTGACTTTTTCATTGATGGCACTAAATCTCAAGAGTATTACAAAAAAAAAAAAAAAAAAACTACGTGAGTTGCATGAGTCGCCTTTAGTATGAATACAAACAATACCGTAGTCATAAGTAGTGTCTATATAACGTCACTTTTGTGTATGGATTGTATCTTTATAGCAAGAGATTGCAATTGTATTTAGTAGATTTTGTAGGAGTTTTTCCACAAATAGTTTAGTAGCGCAAAAGCTAAATATTTTTGGCTGATTTTTACAAGCTTTCGTTTAAATACGTTGTTACACTAACACTAACCCATTCATATTTTTTTCTAACACTTGTTCACATATCGGACGTATTCACATTTACATTGGTGTGTTGTTATGTTACATTTCAAGTGTCATAAAAACTTTTGCAAATCTCGGAGGTGGCATTGTATTGTGGCACGCCACTTACTCACATATACAACTCGTTAAGTGCTTAAGTTTGTCTTTGCTCTTTTTTATTAGGTTTTTGCTTTTTTATTTGCCAAATTAAAATTCTCTTTGTTTAAATATTTTAATACAAAGAAGAGCACACAATATTCGTTTTTAAATTCTCTTTTTTGTTGTTAAGCCATTTAAACAAATCAAAAGAGCAACAATGAGCCATTTAGAAACTGAATAAAGAGTTTAATAAAACAATAAGTTGCAAACACGTGTAATGTGTTAAAATTTTTCAGGTTTTTATATTCACATGTTAATATTTCTAATATCCAGAGACGTTTAACGTATCTGGTCAAGAACTGTGAGCCGATAATTAATTATATAAATGAGTTAAGCTCTTGATTTAAATTGCAATTACTTATAATTATAATTGGTGTAGATGCAATTTGACAGTGTATGTTATTGTTATTGTAATTACAAAATGGTTAATTGTAATTATAAATAGAAAAAATTCAAACAGTTGTTTATTTTAATTGCCCTTTATCTAAACTAGTATTTCATATTATTGTTTTGTTGGCTTAGTCAGCAAATGTGCTAAGTCTACTTTTTATAAAAATTGAGATTTTAATGTAGAATGCTTATATAACTCTAAATCAAAGACGCCACCCAGAGAATTTGTAAAATTTGTATCTATTGTTGCTTTTGCACTGAAAAATTTTTATGGATTATATCTTATATATAAATAAAATTAAATGTCGTTCATTGGCAATCGCATCAATTAAGAATGGCTGCACCGACTTGGTTAATTCCTTTTTTAAATCTTCACTATAACCCAACTTAGGTTTATACGGAAAGAAAAATTGACGACGTCCACCTTAAAGCCCACTTTTTTAATTTATCTAAAATCGAAGAAGGGCTGGACCGATTTTTCCTTAATATGCGTAGTAATCATTTTACATTTTCACGAAAAGAAAAATTTACTTAGATATATTTAGAATTAACACATATCGTGTACATAGAGTATTATAATAGGTGGAAAAATTATGTACAAGTAAACCCGTTTTTATGTGAATAGTCTAGAAAATAATAGATCTATTGGGCGAGGCCCCAGCCATACAAAGTGAAAAATTATTATCGTGGACCTGGAGAACTACAATAAGTAGGGTCCGGAAATTTAACACAATTAATCCTACACCAATGGACCTAGAGAACTACAATACGTAGGGTCTTGAAATTTAACACAATTAACCCTTATGTTAATGTCCATAGGTTAGCAGTAAACAGATGGGTTTGGAACAACGGGCGTGGTAATTTCCATACAAAGAAAATTATGGTGTAATTAGAGAATAGAGGTTGAGTATTGTACGAGGAACTCCCTTATTAATGAGCATAATATCAACTACACAAATCTACAGGATTGGAAGTTTAGATGTTGTAACTTCCATACTATAATAGGAACGGTTTTAAAATTATATACATATGTACGTCTAACCTACTTCGAATGAAAGACTAGCTGGGTTGGAATAGTGGGCGTCGTACCTCGCAAAAATTATTGTCGTGAACCTATCGCACTATAATAGCGTTGAAATTTTGTACTCTTAAAATAACGTTAAATATCAAGAAAAATTTGGCGATTGCGACGGGAGGGCCGGGTATCCTCCATACAAAGTAATTATCCTATATCTAGGTATCTGGATAAGTAAGCTTGGCCTTACTTTTACTTAAAAGTGTTCATTTTATTTTAGGATGGCGGTAGCTAGTTTAAGAATAAATATTTGACATATTAAATAAAAATATAAATCACATTATGTGTTATTGAGTAAATAAATATTCTAATGACTAAATGTAAATTAATACGTAAAGAAGAGCATGAATTGATGTTAAAAATAGCGCAGTTCAGCGTTCGATGCAAATGGTCTTGCAATAGTGCAGGAGCGTAATATCATAGCTTTTTTATGAAATCCAACAACTGTATGTGTGTTCGCAGACACTCAGGGGTGTCTTTGTAGTTGGACATTGTTTTTAGTAAAAAAAACCGGTTATATTGTTTCTTCTTGTTGTTATTATGATAGTTATGAGAGTAAGCAATAAGAACAACACAAAAATTTTAAATAAATGCTTAAACAACTAATATATCAATCATTTTAATAAATATCCTTAGTGTGAAGTAGTAGCGAATCTGATATTAATACACTTTTTAGGGTTCCGTAACCAAAGGGCAAAAACGTACCCTATTATTTTCGCTACAATTTTTATCAACGTCCTCTATCTCTTAAACCGCAAAAGGTAGATTCTTGATATTTTTCCTATTAATATGATCCAAAAACAACAATACCAGATATTCCAATAATACCTGGTTTTCAAGACTATGGCTTTTTTTTAATTATATAAACAGACACAGGAAATTTACACAGAGTAGTTAGAAACATGTTCATTTTAATAACAAGTATAAACAAATATAACTTTAAAAAATTAAACGGTGTCTCTTTAGTGACTTGATTTACTCGTATATGGACTTATTTTTTAAATGTAATAGGCAGACTCCTTAAATGTACACAGATTATTTAAAATTGCGTACTCTATAATTAAAAATTAAAGGGTATTTCAATAGTGATGTGATTTTACTTAAATGACCTTTCTTTGGAGCCGTTATAGGCCGGCAGTTTAAACTTACACAGAGTATGTTTTACAATATCTACTACTAAAACAAGTATCAAATATAAAATTAATAAAAAATGAAAGGGTGGTCCCTAGAACTAGCATTTTGATGACGTTATATTTTAAACGATACATGGGCACAGTTGAAATTTTAACATGGCGTCTAGATCTATGCTCTCTATTAGGGTATTCCCATAGAAGACGTGATTTTGAACAACAACTTAAAATTAAAGGGGCCTCTTAACAGACGTAATAAATTAAAGTCTTGTACTTTTGAAGTTGTATAATAAAAACGTATTGTTAAAGTTTGATATTATTGTGTATTGCACTTGTTGTATTAATTGCAATTTTTTAAGCTTTGTCTTGAGTTTAGTGCTAACAATTTCTATTACTTTCAATTTCTTGATATTACTCAATACTTCTCAATTGGGTACTCAATAGTACTCAATACTTCCGTTTATATAATAGCAGCGGCAATTTATCGTCGTAATTGACAAATATTTAAAAAATTTATTTCTAAAAATACTACCCTAAAAGTATCGATTAACTACCTTTATGTATTGAGTTCTCAAAAAAATTATAAAGTATCGAGCACCCGGTATCCACTACTCAATACTTTGCCACCACTACTTGAGTTATACCTTGCATAATTCAAAAGTTCAACATAAAATTACTAATATAACAAACAATTCTTCAGGTCCCTGCTAAATATATAGGTATCTATAAAACAGTTTGAAAAAGCCTGAACACTATGATTTATGTCAGCAGCAATTAAATAACTATGTAACATTCTAAATTCAAAAAACTCAAGAAAACTTTAAACAATAAAAATAATAAAAAGTTAAAGGAAATATCCTAAGCCCAAATTAAAAGTAGGATATCATAAAAAGCAAATGTGTTAAGTCCCAAAACAGTCAACAAGTTTGCATAAGATTTAATTGGAATTTTACGATAATTGGCAATTCTTCAAGATTAACTAAAGAAGAAAACTGTTTACACATTTAGAAAGAAATAACCCAAATAAAAGTTATACAGTTCAATTTTGCGATTAAACGGAAAACCGGTTTCTTCTAGGGATTTTAATTTTATCAGTCAATAATTTTTAAAAAAAATGCATACATTAAACTGGTGGACCAGATTAAAAAACCTAAAACCGAAATGCTGCTACTATAAAATAATACCGCTGAATTAGGTTAAAAACTAAGTCTTTATAAATACTAATAAATCACAAAAACAAATCAAGTAGACTAGCAGTGACTCTTCTTGAATAGAATCTCAGTAAAGGAAAGTATACCAGTCAATAGTAAATGTATTGGCCAAACAGGACACGTTCTAGTAAAACTTTAATGAATTTAACACGTAATTGTCATTGGACGTAATATTGAATTAAAAGAGATTTGTGGTAACTTATGAAAGTTTTATTTTTGTTAATTTTATTTTTTTAATCGTGTTTATAGCATTAAGTTGTTTTACGATTGAAAAAAAAATAAAATAAGCAAAAGTAAAACTTTCATAAGTTACCACAAATCTCCTTTAAAAGTTAAAAATTTATCGACTAATGAAAACTTATTTAACAGCTTCCAATAAACTTAATTTGTATTAGTTGGTTTAGCATAAAATTAAGCTGGTTTTTTGGAAGCTTTTTTTATCGATATTGATTGTGAAATGTTTGTTATTTATACATATAATAAAATACCTCATAACTCATTTCCGTAAGTATGTCTGTCTGCTTTTCATTTGTGTTCGCGTCACGTAAAAACTGCTTGACAGATTGTAACAAAATTTTGTGAGGAGGTACCTTAGTATCCTGTTTCCAATTTAGGATACTTTTCACCCGAAATAATATCTCATTTCCAAGAGAAAATGGAGAAAAAGCAGTGAAAAACGCAATTTCCGGTTTAAAGGTATTGAAATTTTCTGTTTAAAATTGGGATATTTTCAACACTTATATTTTTAAACGCCTTTATACACTGTTAAATTTCAATACACCTTTTAATTTTTGAAAGTGGTATCTTTTTAAAACTATTGCGCAACATTAGACGCCAATTGAATAAAATTTGTATTTGATTTGTATTTTTACTTTGTGAAATTACATTGGTATTAAAATATTTTAAACACGTTTTACAGAGCTTTACAATAACTTTTAGAATTCTTTATAAATTTTAGAATATTATCTACGGATGGATATCTATATATAAAGTAAATACATAAACCATAACTGAAGGCCTATAAAAGTAAACAATTGGTGTGAAATACTTTCAAAGCAAAATGGAGCAAAGTACTATCAGGTCGCCCACGACGTGGCGGGCACAGCTTGTATAATATATGTGTATACTTATAGAAATATAAAAACATTTTATTAAACGGTATTTATTTAACAATTCTAATGAGTTTTTAAACATACTATAACTAGTTAATTCAAATTCAAAGTTAGTAAATCCGATATAAGTGCATGCTCCATGCTCCATATTATAAGTCGATGCTCTACTTCTTAGGATCTTTAAGCTCGTAATGTTAAAGTAGTTTAAGAAACATAAGTAATAATTTTGAAAAAAATAAAATATTTAAGCTTTAAATGAAAATTGTTTAAACAAATGTATTAACTTTTATTTTTAGATTATTCGCTAACACACAATCTGTCGTGACAATTCTGGCAATTTACGACAACTGTTTTAACTGTAAGATTTAACTGCTGTTCAAAGAAAATTTTCACTTCAATATAAACCAAATAAAACTCACAACAGCTGTTTCCTTGTGAACTTTAAGAGTTTGGATTTCTCTTTATTTTTACCAAGCACTACAAGGCTCTCTTCTGTCTGTTTTTACTGTCTGTAACTGTCTGACATGCGTAGAAATTATTTCTATAAATTTCTCTTACATCATGTGTTTGCAGGTTTTTTTCTTAAATATATGTGCGTAGGTGTATGTATGCCTGTTGTTTAGTTGTGGTAATTGAAGCTTCTCCTTACACCTCAAGAATAAACAAGAACCGTCTGCCACCCTTTTGTGCCACACTCTCCCGCTGCATTGTTGGCTTTTTTGCTATATAACAATAACAACAGTAACAGAAATTTTAAATTTGCCTTTCATTTTTGGCTGGCACTACTGTGGGGGAATTATGGTACCCGAGGGATTTGACTAATCAAAATTCCTTACACCTGGGAAATACCGCAGCAACGTTGAATATTATGGTATTCTGTATTCAACATAAAGTATTCCACACATTGTTCATGAAATGATGATGTAGTCAGGACTGGTTGTTGTATTAGTTTTAGTTGTATGAACATTCCAACGTGCATGCACAAACACACACACTCACTCACTTACACAAACATTCCTTTTTACTTCGTTACTCGACTTCATTCTTCAATTCCTTACTTACTTACGTAGAGTGTTGCTGTGGTGCACGTAGCTTTAACCAAAAACATATTGATTTTCTTGATGGCCTTCTTTTTTCGTCTTGGCCCTTTTCCTCTTTATTCTTCGGAATGAATGTTTTTATGTGGTGGTGTGCAGTAGTTTTTAACTTTGTTGTGGCATTCCTTGGTGTCTAGAAGTTGTTAAATTATACTGTATGAGTGTGTGTAGTGCTTCTCGACTTCAGCGTCCTATGTTTTTAGTTTTATTTGTTGATATCTTGGCATGTTTTTGGATTTACTTGCATTTCTGAGAGTTTGTATAAATGCAAGCAAGTATGTGTGATTATGTTCCATGTGAAAATTTTGCCATAAAATAATTCACTTCAGGGAATTTTCACGTTAATGCATTTTTAGTTAAAAAGTAATTATTTGATTATTTTTTATTTACACACAAATACATACTTGCAAAAGGGATTAAATAACTAAATACATTTCCATTCCAGAGTTTAAACTTTTTTTACGTTTGCTATTTGATTAATAATTTTTTTTTTATATTTTTGATAAATGTCAAATTTACAGGTCATATTAACGAAGATACTAATTCACCAGAGCAAATGTTAAAAAATAAACAATTGGAGACAAATGAGAATGTCAAAAAGGATAATGAACTATCAAAAAGCTCTAATGAAAAAAATAACAAAAATCAATTGCCAAAAGCCAAAGAAAATGTGGATAATAACGAAATCTTAAATGATTTCGATGATCTAGATGATGATGTAGACGATGAGGATATTGATGAAGATTTATTAAGTTTGGATAGTTATTATTCCGGTAAGTTTTTTACAAAACACAATTAAATAAATAAGTATGTATACGTATGTATACAATTAAATTAGCTTTTAAAAGTATTCAATTTTCCTAAACTTCACTGAAGAATACAGTAACCGTATTGCCTATGACTTCCTCAAAAAATACGCATCAATCTGTGAAGCAGTGTGCTCCAGTGTGATATAGTCTTTTGTGGTTCCAGTCTGTTTAAGTCGAGTAGCGGCGGAATGTTTGCCTAGTGGGCGTGACGAAATTGACGCTGCTTTAACACTACCGACCGGTTATTGGTCGCTAATTCCATCGACACACTCTTGCGGAGTATTGCGTTCCATTTTTTGTCTATTTGTATACTGCGACTGTTTTATTCACAAATGTCAAATATCATTATATGAAATAAAATCAAAAAAGTTCTATTAGAATGAAAAAGCGAAATATCACTGTGAATGTTAACGCGTAAATATTAACGCAGATTTAACCATTTTCAAGCTTCCGCTTAGTTTTCAAGATTCGGAACTAAACTCATACAAAAATGTACGATTTGTAATTCCCATAAAATTAACTTTCTTTTAAATAAAGTAATGTAAGAGTGGTTGTCATCTTGCCCTACTGATATTAAAATTAATGGAAAATTTGTAGTTTTATCCTTATATTTTATTTGAACATAAAAAGTTTGCATTTTGAAACCCCTTTTTTAAACCACACATTTCAAGAAACAAGATTTTGTAAAGAAATCAAAAAGCCATTAAAAAGGTCCGGATATATTTAAAAATTAAATTTAAATTTTAACTAATTTTCAAATAATAATGTAATATTAATTTAATGAAATAATGTATGTTCATTTGTTGTGGCAGAATATTTAACAAAAACAAAAAACTTCAAGTTCTTTATTTTAAACAGACTTATAACTCATGCAGTAAAATCTTATGTTCAGGTTAAATTAATTTTTAAAGGTCAAAAACAAGGCGAATCTATATAAGGTGGCATCGCCGAGACAACAAATACAACAGAAAAAAATACCTACATGTGTTTTTTTGTTGGTTGAATGTACAGGAAACGTCACATCCAACAACTGAAAACACTTCTTTCTTACTTTTTCTTGTTAGTATTTTGTATTTTTTTAACCTTGAAGTATATTTAAAAATAATTAAATTTTTTTCTTTTTCCCAATTTAAAAAAAAACAAGTAAGAGTTCTACATTCGGCCATGCCGAATCTTAAATATTCCCTTATTCGGTTATGTTTCCCAATTTCACAATAACATTCAGATTTTACTTTTATGATTTCCAGCTTCATTATTAAAAATATGTACATATAAAATAAATATATAAAAATTATTTTTTTTATATAAATGTTATCGAAAATGTTTCCAAAAAAATATATCGAACATTTTTTGTTAAAATTTTATCGAAAATTTTTTGTAAAATATTTATCGAAATATTTTTGTAAAAATTTTATCGTAAGTTTTTGGTAAAATTTTATAGAAAATTTTTTGTTAAAATTTTATCGAAAATTGTATGTAAAAATTTAATCGAATTTTTTTTGTAAATTGTATTGATATTTTTTTGTTAAAATTTTTTTATTATCGAAATTCTTTTGTAAAAATTTATGTTTAAAATTTTATGCAAAATTTATCAAAAATTTTTTGTTAAAAGTTTCTCGAAGATTTATTTAAAAAATTTTTGTATAAATATTTTTTTGAAAATTTTTTTTGAAAATTTTAATTTTTTGTGAAAATTTTTTTCTGAAAATTTTTAGTACATTTTTTAAAATTTTTTTTTAAAATTTATTGTAAAAACTTAAGACCTTCCTGCAAAAAAATCCTTTAAAAAAATTGACAACAACCCTCCCCCCCCAGTGAGCCTTTTGACTGCTCCTGGTTGCCAGTGGGGACCCTGTGGATCTATTGGTTACTGTCGTGTGTATTGCTTTATATAAAGACCTTTAATACAAATGAAAGCAGAAAAACCTTATCAGCCTAAAAACAAATAGTAAATCGCCCCTGCGTTCGCAAGGAGTGTTTGCTTGCGATCTACTTGTCGCGGTGTAATACTTATTTAACCAAAAAAGCAAACAAACAGCCGAAAATATAAAAACAACGTGAAAAAATATAGGTGGGCTTGGCTTTTTCCCCGCAGACTTTAATAAAATCGTCTGATGTTGCTGAATTGCAATCCTAAAATTTTCGAAACTATGCCTGCTACAAACTATGTATGCTACAAATTGGTGGGCTTGAATTTTCTGTACCTCGACTGGCGCCTTGGAAAATTATATTTCAACATCAACATGGCCAGACGATTAGACAGATATCGCTTAATAAACTTTTCTATGTATGTATAAGGATCCAGATTATATATACTTAATGGGGTCGGAAATCAATATTGTAGAAATTACACACGGAATGACAAACTTATACATACTCGTACCCTTTCCACCTTTGGTGAAGGGTATAACAAAGGAATTTTTGACAGGTGGTTGGCAAATAAAAAAGTGATGCAAAAAATAATTAACTTTGACGTGCTACCACCTAGTAAAATGAATTCGCCTTGGTAAAAACCAACTAATCTTCGAAATGTATGTTAAAAAGCTTTCCAAATTAGCATAGCATTATTGCAAAGTACAAAAAAGTACAGGCTTTAGCAAAAACGTTACGAATTTCCAAAATATTCGGGACAAAATAGTTTAACAGCTATAATAAAAGAGAATTGAAAAAGCAGTGTTAGAGACATATTCAAAGAGCTCTGAAGCAATTGGAAAATCAGTGATCCGTAATACAACTGATAAATGAACTGTTAAGTTCCCAGCTAGTCTTATGGTAAAGGGATGAATGTCCTTAAATAGTGTGGGACAGCTTTACTTTAATTAGTAAATTAAATGAAAACATTTCATCTGTACCAAAACTAGCAGTCTAGAAAATCAAGTTACGAAACAACCCACAACGTTCGATGAAAATATTCAGGATATTTAAGACACGGCCAGGAAAGTGCAATATCATATTAAACATAAATATATTTTAAAATAGGGGTTACCTATTAATTTCTTCTTTCGGCTGTTCATTCTTTTACTTGAGCGTTTTTTTTAGTTTCCATTATACAAATCTGAATATTTCTCTATATCTATAACTTTTTCCTACCTACCAAGTTAGACAGATATATATAAATAAATCCAGACTATGTCGTATAACAGTTTCGCCTGAAAAGAGCTTTAGATAGAAAATAAGGTAGTGGAAAACTACAGCCCTCCAATATCGTAAGATGGTAAAATTGATAACAACAGACCTACAAAAGAAGAGAATAGAATGTGATACAGATTTACGACAATGTCAATTGCAGGACCAAATCGCCGTTCCTGCAATTTAGGTTCAAACTATAGCCATCATGTTACTACCCGAAGTGCTTCATCAATAATCGGGTAATCCCCTTGGTGCTATCGGATCTTGTGGTACCAGGTGTTAAGAGACTGGTCAGAGCACGAAGGTTCATGTCGTCTAGTTTCAGATGCCTTGCAAGCCTTGGGGACTGGTGTCCCCATATACTCCGGGAGTCAACAAGACAAATTGCTCGGAAAGGGAATGAATACTGAAATCTTGTATTCTTTCAGTTTATTATTATTATTTTTTAATTAATTTTGAAATTTTTCAATTAAGACAAAGAAAAGAATTTGGGATCATGATTTTGTTAGATTTTAAACGCGGCAGTTTTCACAACCTTTTTGACAAACGTGGAAAAGCCGACACAAAATATCTTTCCTTAGAACATGCACTATCAGAAATCGTTTTACAGAGTACGAAATGTAAGAATTCGTTACATTATTAATTTAATTTGATATCAGCTACACAGTAACGGCACAGGTATTCTATTTTTAATAGTCATCGTTAGTTTTTTTGATTTTATTCGAAAATCAACTTACCAAAATCATTGGCGTTAAAACGCCAGTTTGGCCGGTGAATTGTTCTTATCCACTCTTCATCCCCTTTTTTAACACAATCTGTTTAGTTTTCTACAAAATTATAGTAGTTTGCATCTGGTGAATTGTTTTTTATTTAAACAACAATACTCTAATTTAAGGTTTGGGATTACCTAAGATCCAGAAGGTTGGAAATGCTTGGGAAATCATAATCATAATATGAACTACATTCAATGCATCTTTGTTCTTTCCTTGATTCGCAGGGCAAGCCACAGATTCAAATTTTTCTATATTTTTCATCTGCTCTCAAAGATATTCGAGACTTTTGCGAATATCGAAATATTTAAAATAGATCGATAGTTCATAAGATGAATCTGAATTTTTAGGATCTTAAAAGGACCAATAGGTAAGCTTACCGATATTATCCTTCGATTTTGTTCTATCTAAAGCCGTATATCATTTAAGTAAGCTCTTAGAAAAAAAAATATTTTTTAATTTTCTAATTAAACTAATGTCTTCATTTTATAACACGAAACGTTAAATGCTAAAAAAAATTTTGCGTGGAAGAAATCTAAGTTCATAATTAATTTCAGCACTTTTCACATAAAATTTATGTAAGCGTTTCTACAAGTTACATTTTAGAAAATTTTACATTTCTATTGCTATTTATTTTAAATGAATATTTTTCAATAATTACAAACAGAAAAATTTTTAAATGTGTTTGTTTCGATGTGGGCTTAATATATTTTCACACATTCTAATTGACAAACATATGTACATACATACGAGTACATACAAGTATGTTTAAAAATTAATAGCATCTTTCTATATTATGTTCAACTTTATACTTGTACAAACATTAAAATCCAAAAATGAAATGAAAAAGAAATAAAATACAAGACAAAAAAAAACGAAAACGAAATGTTGGTGAACACAAGCAATAAGCGCTTAACCATTGAAATTGCCGTATTGGGTGTTATATACGAGCTGGTCACGACACCCCGGGGTGCTCTACACCTGAATCGAGGGAGTCGTTTTGCAATGACAGCCATACAGCAAACCCGGTAGCCTAACTACATTTTAAAAACCCAGAACAGCAATCAACACCATCCAACCAGTTCAGTTAGTCAATCGTTCATTGTGTCAGTCACACAAGAAGACAGACCAAAAACCAGCAAACCAACAAACGAAACAGCCACCCATACTACTCGTATCATCCTTGCCAAGTTTGACTTAACAAATAAAATCTACAAAAACAAATAAAAAATGGACTCGTACAATCAACCTCATACAAGCAAATTCTCGCAAAAGCATGAGAGCTAAAAAAAAAGAAACATTGAACCATTCAGGCAAGCAACCGACAACCAACATTCAACTATCATCTGTTCAGCAAATAATACGGACATAAAGCATGAAAGGACCACAAAATATAAAAAATAAAATAACGGATACCAAACTTTCTAGAGAAGTAGAAGGAAAAAATTTCGTTATTTTATAATAGTTTTCTTATGTAAACAAATGTGATTGTGTGTACCCAGCAAACATTTTTTTGTCAAAAATATGGGCAAGACTTTTTAACTGTTTTTACGATGAGCTGTAAAAATTATATGAAAAATTGGCAGATATTTCTGGCCCTTTTAACAAATGGCCCTTTCATCAAATATTCCTGACTCAACTTGCATTTTAAACATTCATCAGAAAACAAATAAAAAATTAATAAAACATAATTAATTAAATTACAAATTGTTGTATGTATATTGAAAGTTGTATGCAAATAGAAGGACTTTAGTTATGAACACTTTGTTGTTGATTGTGTTTTTAATTTTAAAAACTTCAAATTTTAAAAATTGAAAAAAATTAAAATTGATTAGCGTGCTGTTAAATCCAAATTATTACATATTGATTGTTGTGGGGCAACCATCGATGGCCATGTCACTAAGTGCTTAATTTAGCTCATCAGGAAACATTTACCTAATTCTTAGATAAGCTGTCTTAATAAGAATTAAATCAAAGGAATTTACCACAAAGTAACAAAGCTGAAACAAAAACGTCAACAATCAACAGTAAATTTATATTTTATGTCTACACTGGCTGGATTATCCCAACTTTAGTTGTAGTTTCAAGAAGTAAAATTACTTTAAACAGAAAACAAAAATGCTATATTTATGCTTTCAATTCTTCGCAATTCTTATTTAAATTATTTAATTATTTTATTTTCCATTTAGTGATTTTGGGGAATTAAAATATTGCCTTAATTAAAAATTACCCCAAGCATTTTCGTTTGCATAATACTCAAACTTCTCCTGACTAGTGTACATTTAAAAAACACACCCGTATTTATCGTTAACATTATTTATTTAGTCCAACTGAACTTGCAAGCTTTCAACTAATTTAAAATCATTATTTCTTTAATAACATAAATGTAAATTTCTAATTTCATTAAAACTTGTAAATTATCCATGTTGTTTTATGAATTGAAAAGAAAAGACTCTTACCACAATCCTTAAATTTATCTATTTAGAGGAAAGTATATTTCACTAACATCCTTTTTTGTTTCTTTCTTCTCAACTCCAAAGAATAATGATAATAATTATATTTGTTAAAGATATAGGTACATAAATATCTCTGCAGCGATTTTATAACAATAAATTATTGAATGGTTCTTCGAGCCATTCAATAATCATGTTGTATGCCATTGCGTCACTAGGGCAAGAACCTACAGCAAGTGCGAGGACGAAGTGGAGTTAAAAACTATCAAGCACATAAGTATCAATTCCCGGAACTACAAAACAACAGGCTTAGATGAGTAGGCAAAATAATATTTCACGGGATAAGCGACATTGGTCGGTGTAAATTGTAAGATGTCGTTGACTGTATCAGGGTAAGAATAAGGCAGTTGGACTCAAAAAACAGAAAAAGAGCAAAAAAATCAGACAAAACAGCTCAGAAAAATTTAAATTTCTTTCCGTTGATAATTTTGGAAAATGTGCACAAACGGCTTATCAGAATAATTAGCCAATAAACTACTAAATTTCTTAGAGAAAATAAGGCAGTTTGGTATATTGAGTGATAAAGTTAAAAATCATTTTCTACACTAGCCTTCTCGAAAAAAATGTTCGCTGGGTATAGTATAAGTACTACTTGTCGAATTATCTCATTCACATGTAAAGTCTACCAGTGCCACAACTAGAAAATTGTGTTAAACTCGTATATTATCCAAGTCACAAATTGGCACTTTTACTTTTGCCTGTGTTTGTTTATTGTCCCATGATGTGATGGATTTTTAGTTTTCTTTACTTGTATTGTTTATTTTTATTTCCGGTTTGGTTTTTGTAAATATTTGTGTGTACGTTGCATTAACTGTATTCCAACAGTAACAATTATCACCTAAAAATACTTTGCAAACAGACATGTAATAATAGTTTATGTATTGTAACTGAACAAGACAATGTTGTATTCGTGTATTGTCTTAAAATGCAAAATTATTTAACTTTTATAAGGTTTGTTTGTTGGGACATCATTATAAGGTTTAGTTGCAAACACATCGCCAAAATACAAACTAGCTTACTTACATAGGTATTTAACAGGAAACCTTTGGTGACATCTGAAAGGAATATCTGTTCCTTAAAAAAATATTTTAATATGACCAATAAAATAGTATCGGCTTTTAAATAGAATATTACTAAACTACTCGCTTACTACATTTCCAATATTTTCTGACCTGCTAATTAATGCTCTCCATTAATTCTACGCAACCTTTGTTTGAATTTTACTAATATATTTTTTTGAGGCCTTCCTCCATAATGTTTTCGCTACAATCAAGTCTGTTCGTCTGCCGCCCTTTATCATTATAACCGTACAAGTTATACAATTGAAATTTCTACAGGAGTTGTATTACTGGCCGCTATAACAACAAAAACTAAAAATTAAAGGGTGTAGTTACTCTATTTTCACGTATATGACCTTGCTTTGGAATCGAAATATACGCGTTTTTTTACCTAAATTGAAATAGAAGATAAAGAGTATCCCCATAGAGTATTTATCTTTTAAACAGTAACAGACAGGCAATTAAAAATTTAAAAATCTATACATATAATAAAACTGTAACAGGACCATTTATGTATATGAAATATTTTTTTTTACATTATGTCGCTGGTGGTACAGATAGTAATCGAAATGGAATACAAAACAGTAATTTTTGGAATTTTTGTCTGTTTGTCCGTCTGTCTGGCTGCGTTCGCATCACGAAAAATCTAATGGATTATATTTAATAAAAGACACTTTTGTATCTTGATTCAAATATAGGATACTTTTTTCTGAAAAAAATTTCATTTCCAAAAGAAATGAAGTAGTGAAAGTACGCAATTTTATCGATCTCAGGGCACGGCGAAATTGACAGCACCATTTATTTTTGTCACCGGGATATTCTAAACACTACTTACAGAACTCTACAATAATTTCAGAATTTTATATAAAATTTAGGTTTTTATCCAGCGATGGGTACCTTTTTATAAATAAAGTAAATAAACCATAACTAAAGCACTATAAAAGCGAAAGTCTTAAAACTTGTTTTGGATTACTTTCAAAGAAAAATCTAACAAATATTGTCGGGACGCCTACTAGTGGCGGGCACAGCTAGTAAGTAATAAAATCATAAAACTAAAAGTTAAAGAAGTAAAAAAAATAAAATGTTGTACTTTTTCAGTTATATATTGTACCGTGGTACAATTACTTTGACCTTATGTATTTAGTTTTTGAACTATTATAGTCAGATAATTTAAAGCTACAAGGTTCGTTTCCGCTATTACAACAAATACTAACATTAGTATTATTTGAGATTTGATTGCCGTCTCTCACTTTTAAAACCGGGGTTTTTACAAGAATTTTATTGTTGCTTTTAATTCTATATGATTACTAAATTAAGTGTTGTTAGTAAAATTTAGACTCCTTAAGCACTTTATTTAGATACCTTTATTGTAAGCTTAAATACTGTACAGATGAATTTTGAAGTCAAGTTTAAGTTCGTGTGATTATCTCTAAGAAAAATTAATTTTGATTATAAATTAGGTGATTAATATTAAAGAAAAATTGGGAAAATTATATTTTAGACCTAGCATTCTTCACATCTTTCAATTTTTTGGATATTGTTAAGTTGGGAACATCGTCTCTTTAACCAACCAAACTCAGATAAAGTAATACGAGAAAAATCTCATTCAATCATGTATTGTCAGTTGGTGAGAAATAAGTCTGCCACTACCTAAAGCTTTCGTCTTGTATTTAATTTTTTTACTTTAATATTAACCATCTTATTTGTTGTTCTTCAGCCAATGAAATCTACTTTTTGTTTATTTTTTTTTTTTGCTCCCAACATTCGTTTTTACTTGATACTAATCTCGTATCAAACCAAACATGATTGTGCTGCAGCGATGCCAACTTAGCTCTTTTCGCGCTATTTTTAGCTATTTTTGGCTACCTCTGACGCGAAATTATTCCCTTTAGCACTTTTTCTTAAAATGTGCTGTTTTTACTACAAATACATAATAACAAAATCTATAGTTTTATAATTTTCATATTTGGTTAAAAAAAATTAAGACAAAAGCATTAATTGGTTCTATAAATCCGTTATTTATATACATATGTATGTACATATTTTTTTTGTTTTGTTTTGTTTTGTTTCATCGATTTGATGGCAAATTTATATTAGAGCATTTTTATTTTCATTTCAAGCAATATTACATTAAGAAACACCAATGTACCAATATCTTTCCATTGGCCGAAATGAAAAGAAAAAAAGATTTTTCCTGATCAACAATACAAAGTTTAAACATTTTGGCTGTAAAGCAGTGTATATAATTCAAAAGTCAATAACATTAAAACACCTGCAAATATAAGAAAAATATTAAATAAATTAAATTTAAATAAATTAAAATTAAATTAAATAAATATTTAATAAAACAAGTGAAAATTCTTCTTGATTTGCTTTCGACTCCTAGCAGTGGCAGTATATTCAAAGGTAGTAATACTTGTATTATAGTGTGAAACGGCTTTAAGTGATATAAATTGTTTACAAAAGGTATGAATGATGTCCTCAAAAAAACAATATAAAAACTTTTATAATTGTTCTAAATTTGAATACTCTACAGGTATACATTAAAATTTAATACAGTTATGATGCTCAGCGCCATAAAGGCATTATATGCGAGTATATAATAGTTATACTTTGTAATTATGTATGTACATATATGTATATTTTTGTTACTGGCCTAATTTTTGTTATTATCTTTTCAAATTGATTATATTTATTTTTGGGACTTCTTAAAAAAATCTTTATACTGGAAAAATTGTTTTTAATTTTTAGTGTACATTTATTCAATTCACAATATTTTTGTTGATTGCAAGTTGTATGCAATACAACCACGTTAGTGAACACATTGTTGCAGTTTGTATTGTTAAGCTTTTAAAAACAACACTTTTAAAAAGTAAAAACCTTACTCTTAAAGAAAACACAAAATTTTAATAATATTTGCGGAAATATACTGTATGTAAAAAGAGGGAAATATTTTTGGACCTAAGTGCCTTCATTCCATAAATTTATAACTTTTTTTTCCAGTGTCATTCTATAACAGGAATGGAAAATGGGAAATTTGCTTGTATGTGCTTTTGAGGGGAATATTTGGAATCAATAAGAAGTTAAACAAATATTTTAATTATAAATAAGAGTTATTTTTATATTTTTATAAACTGAAGTATAAAAAATATAATATAAACCCATACAATGTATAAACATATGGAAAAGTTTTGGACGTGTTGTAGCAAAGGTTTATTGACATAGAAAAAACCAACAAGTTTTGTTAAACTATTGTAGAAGCCGACGACTCAACACACCTATAATAGGTTGTAACTTCACAACAATTGCTTATTGTGAACATTCAGCACTTATTGGATCGATTGTAGTTTTGGATTAGTAACCACTTCTCTTCAAATTTCAGATTTGGAACCACGTATTCGTATGCAGTCGTGTCTGGAAAATTTTATTGCGTACAATATTGTGTCACCATAGAAATAAACAACAAATATTGGAGAAGTGTAAAAAAATATCAAACGCGAAAAATTCTGTGACCAAACAATTGCCTAAACATCATTTTTTTTTTTGATGACCAAAAACATCTTCACTTATTGTAATAACATCCCATTAGACAAAAATATAAAAAATATAAGAAATTCCAAGTAAGTATTTTTTATTGAATGTTACGGAAAGTTGCCTAGAAATTTAGTAAATCCGGCTGCGTTTTACACATAATCCTTGTGGCAACCTAAAATTCAAGCAGGACTTAAACGTAGAATGTTATAGAAAGAGAAAAAATTGCTTCTGTAAAAAAAATTCATCTAATTAATTTTGATTATTAAAATATTTATAAAAATGTAATGCGGACTACAAAAATAATTTCATTATTTATAGCTTTTCTTAACAAAAATGGGCATTAACTGTATTATGTAGTAACATTAACACATACAATTTATAAAATATATGAAACGAAAAGTTTTATCACATTTGAAAAAATACTTATCTACATATAACAAGTTTACGCTATTGCATTTCAATACGACATTACAACTGACACAGCAGGGAATTGTAAACTGTTATTAAAGCCATTTTCACGCTATTATACTGAGTATTAAGACTTGTCAAATACTTAAATCCAATGAGAAAGTGTGATAGTGTGAAAGCAGTATGTTAGCAAAATGTCAAATAATACGAAAAGAAATTTTACATACCATAGTACCAAACCAATTTTAGAAAATTTTCTAAACGATAACATTTTTCATTTTATCGGGGTTGTGTTTTTTTTTAAGCAAAGAACCGATCTGAGTGAGTCGCAGCCGATAGTTCGCTGCCTTAAATTGCCATCAGTCTTATCGGCTACGTATGTACTTTGTTTCTGCCATGCCTAGAAATTGTTGAATGTACGTAATGTTTTTTTTTCGTTTTGATTTTGTTTATTATCCGTAAGCTTGAACGGCCAACAAACTTAAGATGCGGCACCTCTCCCGTCCACATAGCTGACGCCGTTCAATGCTTAGCCGACGCCGTTCAATGTTTCGTCTCGGCTTGTAACTTTGCTTGTATTTTTCATTTTATTTGAAGTGTGATAGTGTGAAAACGAAATGTTATATTACTGTAGATTTTTTGACAATCACACAATTCTCATTTGATTTCTATCTTACAAAATCCAATGAAACGGTCTTTAACCCTATGTTTTAGTTTTTTGTTTTTAATACTAGACACTATCAGAATGAAACGCATTTTCTGACTGCAGATCAACATTATTTTTGGTTTTCTTCTGAAATTATAAATTTGACAATTTTATGTTTCGTTCTGAAAGCAAAAGACAAGTTTTGCAATAATATTTTATATTTATATTATATTATAATTTATTTTATACAAAAGAAATAAATAAACATTGAAAAGGGCAACTCTTTAATCTCAGCCTAAAATTATACAATATGTATATGAAAATACACAATAAACACGAAATCAAAACTCTTTAACAAAAACGAAAACAAAAACATTTTGTATGTGCGAAACATCAAGAGAATGTGTGTATTTGTGTATTTAATGCGCGTGGAAGTGGTGGTAACTGTCAAAAGAAAAACATTTATAATGTTTTGTGTATCTTAACAAACATACAAGGTTACAAATCCTCTACCATTTTAAAATTTAAATGTGTATAAATGGAAGTTCAACATGACAACTCAACTGGCTGCTCTCTGCAGTAATGGGTTTTATTTTTTTCATAAATGTTCAAGTTTTAACAGGTTTTAATTTGAACATTTTAAATGTTTGAACATGGATGCATGAACCAAGAGTACACACATATTTGCATTGTCCTAACAGGCTAACAAAGTGGCATGCAAAACAATCAGTGAACCTTGCATATCTATCTATGTATTTGTGTATAAAAGTACGTTTTAAGTGAAAACAATAAATAAATTTATGTTCGTACATATGAACATGTTAGATGTGATTTATTAATGAATTTTTCCTGTATTTTTTGTTAGCCTTTTATATTTGTAAATATCCTTTTTAAATAAATCTAGCAAAAACTCTTACCAAAATCTTTACAAGTTTCTCAAGAAACTATTAAAACACTTATAACTACTGCCTTAACTTTAGATTTTCTCAATGAAGGAATCTAAAGATAACTTGTTTCAAAACAGTTACAAATAACGTCGTATACGAGTATAATGTGAACAAGTTAAGTTCATGTTCTAAAGCATGTTTCCTTTTGATGTTGGCAATTAATTACGCATTTGTCTTACAAGACAAACAGTTAAATCTTAATTACTTGTATGTTTTGTTTCAGTAGTTTTTGTTGGGAAGATTTTCTTACCCAAACTATGTTATTTTACATATATGTTTGCGTATATTTGCACGTGTATGTAAGTTGTTATGCAAATTACATTTCAACTGAAAATCTTTTCACTTGAAGTAAATTGTCTTCAAGTTTATTTTAGGTTTCGTTTGGACATTTAAGTGTTACATGAGATTTTAAAAACATTCGTATATGACATTTAAATTTGTCATGTTAAGATTTTACCGGATGGGATCTGTAATAAATAATCGTTTTAACCTATAGTCTTTACAATTATGTTTAGTATATGAGGGTTTGTATGTGTAAGCATTTATTTTTGCAATGTTCATAAATTGTCCAAAAATGTGCTGGGGAAATTTTCGCAATATTTTGTATTCGATTTAATGTGGCAGTATTGAAATTATGCCACGGTTTTGAGAACTTAAACTGCCTGTCGCACAATATTAAATATTGTTTATTACAAAAATTTGAATTTGTTATAATTTGTTATTTTAAATGTAATTGTGCGAACGAACTAATTCTAGCGATATTGTGGGACAGGCAGTAAGATAAAGGCGCAAGTGGAAGTAAGTGCACAATGCCTATACATTCTTTGATAACACTACATGCAACATTAATTTTTCAAACTTTTTCTTTTTATGGTTTATGCAACTTGACAAGCCTTTTTGATCCTTTCTTATAGCATAATAGGTTTTAAAAAGTGGGTGATTGTTTAAAATAGTTTTTAGTCGGACAACGCCGGCCAAAGCCGCACAGCAGCCGGTTAAAAAACTAACACACTCTTCTAAATTTTCTTTTGGTTACAGCTTTGTAACTTCCATCATATTAGTTATACGTAAATTTATAAAAAAAATCAGGTATAAGAGGAGAAACGATTTACACATAAAATGATCTAATGATGCCTTTGATCTAGTCGTTTGGTCATATCGATTTCATTTTCCATTTTGTTTCAAAGTAAAATATGAATATTTCGTTATATGATAAAAAACGATATTATCAGTAGATTGAAATTATTTTTAAAACTTTGTTGTCTTAAATATATATATTTTTTTAATTTCTGTTTGAAACGTATTAAAGAATAAGTATGATTTTAATTCTGAAAATGTTGAATAACTTAAAAAAATATATTTTTAACAGGAAAACAGGATGATATAGGACTAATATCGAAAAACTGTGGAATGAAAAAGGTCGTAATTTAAAAAATATATGTGACCCGGACTATGAAAAGGGTTCTTATGACTCAAAAAAAATATTTCCACTTTTTTTTGGTTTCGATAGTTTTTGAGACGCTCTTTCACGTGGTGAAAACTAGAAAGTCATAACTTGCTTAGAAGTTATGGTAATTCAAAGTCGATTTGGGGATTTAAAAAAAAAACATCGCTCTTTACATACACACACGAACTTATCTCTTTTGCATTTTTTTGTTGCCTTCTGGGCATGACTGTTTATAATGCAAAAGAAAAACTACTGACAAACTGACGATATGCATTTTTATTTTTGAGTCATAAGCCACTTTTTCATAGACCGGGTCACATATTATATTTAAAATGTATGTAGATGTCAATATATTAATGTAGGAGAATAACAAAACAGACCACTTCTTAAATGGGTCCCTTTTCGACCCTTTGACATGTAAATATCAATAATAAAAGGTTACGAGCTTAACAGCATAAAGTCTTCAGAAGAAAGTTTAGCCGGACAACAAATAAAGCGAAAATAACTGGATCTATATCAACAAAAAGGGGAATTTTAATTTAATTATTTCAACGGATAAGTTTGCTTTTAAGATTGTTACACCAACTAATTTTAGTAATTTTATTATTTAAAAAATTAATTAAATTATCTACAATGTTACTTCTAATGTCAATTGCGTTGTTTCACTTTGTTTCATTACTTCGTTCTATTTCTGCAACCACAAATTACAATTAAAATTTTTTGTATACACTAACAGCGTTTGTCAGAGCAAATTATTAAAAATAAATATAACAAAATAGTAACTAATTTCTGTCTGTCTGCATTTCTTTGAGTACGCATCACGTAAAAACTACTGGATGGATTTTAACAAAATTTTGTAGGGAGGTACCTTAGCATCCTGATTCCAATATAGCATACAAAAATATTTTATTTCCAAGAGAAAGTGGAGAAAAACGCAGTTATTTTAGTAATAAAGTAAATACATAAACCATAACTGAACTGAACTAACCGGATATGCCTACTTTATTTTTTATAAAGTAAATACATAAACTGATATGCAGCATACTTTAAGGCGGCACTAAAAATGTAGGGATCTTTGGTGTGGATTGCATTCAAAGCAAAATTGAAAATCGAAATATTGTAAGGTCGCTGACGAAGTGGCGGACAGAACTAGTTAAAAATAAATTGGAACAAAAATGGAATATGAAACCAATCAAAATTCATCACATACCTGATTATCTAAAAAAGTAAGTTAACATCAAGGTATATTTATACAAGTATATGCAAGAATTCGAAAACACAAATCAACCTATTTTTGCCCGACTGTATCAAAACATATTTCGGAAATATAGAGCAAAATAAAACGAATATGAGATGTGTTCGTTAACTTTTCTATAACAAATTATTTATTGTCATAAGAAAACATTAACATTGTAATAACAAATAAAATTTATTCACAATTAATAATTAAAATAAATTTTAAGCAAAAAAAAAACATTTTAAGCAAACGTTTTAAATATTTAATATTCGGTACATAGAATTATAAAAAGCAAAAGATTTTAGATATTTTTTTAAAACTTTGACTTTATTGAAATTGCTTCATGCAGTTTTCAAAGTTATTCTCAGTACACGTCATAATAGAAAGACAACCAGAATATACTACAATAACCTGATGTCAGAGTACACACTACAAGTGAAGCTATAATACTCCGCTACAACATGCTATAAACCAATGCATGTGTTTTTCTTGTGTGTTCGCTCAAAAGATGTCAGAGTGAGAGCGAAGCTTGATGCGAGTTCGTGCTATAAGCAGGTTGTAGCTTCTTTCCTTTGTTTATTTTATATTACGCTTTAGGAACTTTTTCCGTGGGCATTTTTAATACGGATTTTGGCATTTTGTTTATGAAAAAATTAATTTAAAATATATTTATTTATTTATTAATTGTTAAGATACAATTACAAATTATATTCTTAATTTAAATTATCGAGCATAGTAACAAAGACCTGCATCGTTGTAGTGCAGCACTCAGAGTCTTCGTTGGGAACCCACAACTTTCAGTCTGGAGCACACCACCTACTAGCCTACCGAGGCACCTAATTTAAAGTATAATAGAAAATGTCTATTGACATTATTGCACAGCTATAAAATATTCCAGGATAAATCCTCAGTTCACTGTACAAATTGTGAAACTCGCTATTTTCTGATCGTCTTCTATTTATTATTCCATCAAAATTATTAATGTACATGAAAAACTCTTCGTCTGAATTGCTGCTGCTAAAGTATTGAGTAGTGGGTATCGAGAACCGAGTATTTGATCATTTTTTTGAGTACTCAATACTCAAAAGTAGTAACTCGATACTTTTAACGTTATAGTTTTAGAAACAAATTAAATAGAAAATTGAATGTCTTCCTTAAAATTCTTGTTAACAGTGCGTTTCTATTATGTAAACAAAAAGTATTGAGTAATATTGAGTTCACAATTGATAAGTATTGAGTAGTATCGAGTAATTAAAAGTAGCAGAAATTTGCCAGCACTAGTCTGAATCCTTTACAAAACACTGAAAATTATTATAAAAGAAAAATTCGCTTTGCTCAATATAGCATTCACTCTGACATCTTGTAGCGATAATAGCACGAATTTTTATCGCTTCGCTGGTAGTGCGCACTCTGACATCAGGCTAATGCAACTAATTCCGAAGATTTCAATGCATGAATGCTTAGTACCAGTAAATAAAAATTACTTGTCATGACAAACCTAACTTAAACACGATATGGCTGTTGTGAGAATTGAAACTGCAAATAGACCTGTCGCAACATTATATTAGCTTAACATAAAATTCCACTGTAATCAGATTTATGCATGAATTCTTAGTATATTCAGGCTACGAGAGCTGTTATAAAATTCAGTTGCAGTGTTTAAAATAATTTCTTCGAACAGCATATTTACAATAAAACAAATTGTAACTAATCTTCAAGTACACGAACACACTTAAATACAAAGTTTGACATTTTCAGGCAAAATCATATAAACAGCTGTATTGTTAGCAGTGATTAAAAATGCTTGACTATTTTCAATGCATATGTAATAGCTTAACTGTTGCTTAGAAAAAGTGTGCAGCAAAAGCAAATAAAAGAGCGCAACTCATTTCCTTAAGCTTGCTATGTGTCTCTTTCTGCAGCAAAGCAATCAGCAAAGCAATTTGCTGTTGCTTAAGCAAAAAGTTGTTATTCATTTTCATTTTTGCTTATGCTTAACTCTTTACTGTGAAGTAGTGGCTGACTACGATTGCTGTTTTTCCTGTTATTTACTGTTACTCGCTGCTTCAGTCTTAAGTTTTAGAAAATTCTTTCACAAAAAAAAAATGTTGAAGATCTGCAAAATAAAGATTTCCAATATTGTTTTATAGCAACAGCAAAAGAAGAAACAAACATTAACTTATTGCTTAAGCAACAGCAAACGTTTTCAAACAAATTGCTTTGCTGATTGATTTGCTGCACAAAGAGACACATAGTAAGCTAAAGCAAATGAGTTGCTCTTCTTTTTTTTTTTTTTTGCTTTTGCTTCGCTTATAACAAAATGTTATATAAATGCTGAGGAATTCAGTTTTTTTATTTGCTGAAAAAGATGTAAGCAAAGATTTTACTGCTGTTGCTATTTTTAAGCAAGCAATTCAAACCCTGATTGTTAGTGTTACTTGTATTATTTTCCCATGGTAAATATTATGCAAAATATGTTTACAGCGAGTTTTTTATTGAAAAATAATTGTAAATTTAATTTTTTTTAAATTTTTTTCCACATTTGGACCAAAGCGGCTACGCTGATTGCATTACTCTTAAAAAATCACTCAGTTCCATAAAACAAACAATTTCAGGCAGTTTAAATAAATTTTTATAAATACTAAAATTTCTAATTCTTGACATATTTACGGCCGTAATCGTTAAAACTCCACCACAGTTTTATGGTATAGACTAGAGCTATACAGCAGCTGGTGACCCAAGTCTAGTTATTGCTTGGTAAAACGGATCTGATGGCAAAGCACATTCCAGTTGAAGGTCTACTCTGCTTACTTTCAGAACTGAAATTGTAAGGGACTGATTAAACAGTAAATTTAACGAATTTCTAAAATCGCTAAATCCATTTTCGATTTTTTCTGTAATTGTGTCAATATATTTATTGTGAGGTGACTTTGAAACTTCCTCAAAATCCTTAATTTTTTCAAAATGTCAATCCGTCTCCCACTTCATTTCCAATTATTATAATGACCAGCACAGTTTCACTACCAACTTCTAGCTCTCTTCGACAACGGGTGACTACCTCCGATCTAATACACCTATTGACAATATAACGTGCCAAATATTAAAATAAAAATTTATATACCAAGAAGGAAGCTTTAGGTGGTGGTAGAATTTGTTCTTACCAACTGACGACAGATGATTACAATTTTTCTCGTATTCCTTAATCTGAGTTTAGTGGGTTTAGTAAAGGAGATGGATAGAAGAATGGCGAAGACGGCTGTAGCGATCCAGAAAATGCATTACATTCTTTCAGTTTCTAAAATGAAAATTTTCCATTTTTCTTTAAAATAAATCACCTAATTTGTAAAACATATTTATTCAATTTCATATTTTTTAGCGAAAATAAAACGAACTTAAGCCTTATTTCGAAAATGTATTTGAATGTTAGTCAATAGTTCGACTAACATTTAAATATTCAATAAAAAAAAGTTTGATGTTCTCTTCCTTATTATTCAAAACAAAGGAGTAGCGAAATATCGATACAAAAATTACTAAATGACCTACAGCTGATTAATTAATTATTATAGAAATAAGCAATAAATATTAAATGAAAAATACTCTTTGATAATAAATGATATTTATATATATTAATGATATGTATATTAAATAGGTGTCATAAATATATATTCCTTATGTACTCTAAAAATTAAAAAACATCTTACTTGTAGGCCGAGTATTAGAGAGACCAATCTAATTTGATTATGAAACTTTTGGGATAGGTTTGCTTAAGCCCGTTTCACACTATAATACTGCGTATTAAGATGTTCATTGGATTTTGTAAGATAGAAATCAAATGAGAATTGTGTGATTGTCAAAAAATCTAACGTAACATACCATTTCGTTTTCACACTATCACACTTCAAATAAAATGAAAAACATCAGGAAAGGAACAAGCCGAGACGAGACATTGAACGGTGGCGGCTGAGTAATTTCATATGGACGGCAGAGGTGCCGGATCTTAAGTTTGTTGGGCCGTACAAGTTTTCGGTTAATAAAAAATAAATATTAATTTAACTATTTTATTTAAGCTTTAGGTCTTTAAATAATT
Organism: Phasia obesa; assembly: GCA_949628195.1. Lineage (NCBI taxonomy): Eukaryota > Metazoa > Arthropoda > Insecta > Diptera > Tachinidae > Phasia > Phasia obesa. The sequence continues at coordinate 41,825,093 of OX451219.1, forward strand.
TTAATTTTTATTTTTTCGATATTTCGCTACTCCTTTGTGTAGCTTAAATAAAATAGTTAAATTAATATTAACAAAAAGGTCAAATAAACTATATAAAATAAAAAATAAATAAATAACACAAATAATACGTACGTTCAACATTTTTTAGACATAGCAAAAACAAAGTACATACGTAGACGATAAGACTGATGGCAATTTAGGACTGGTGTAGGACAAAGAAAATATATCATAGACGTCAGCGGACTATCAGCTGCGACTCTGTCAGCTTGGTTCTTTGCTTTAAAAACACAAATGAAAAATGTTATCGTTTAGAAAATTTTCTAAAAATGGTTTGGTATTATGGTATGTCAAATTTCTTTTCTTATTATTTGACATTTTGATAACATACTGCTTTCACACTATCACACTTTCTTATTGGATTTAAGTATTTGACAAGTCTTAATACTCAGTATAATAGTGTGAAAATGGTTTTGCTAATATCTGCTTTTACCCAGCACATTTAGGATATATGATTGGGGATTTTCCTCGTCGTTTTATTGCTTTCCTCATGTGTATTTATTGCTGTATTCTTTATAAAACTTTGGTAAATAGTTGATTTGTTAACGAATCCCTCTCGTTAACTCTTAAGTTTCAGTAATTTTAAGAAGTAAATTACAGTTTATAAAGTCATACTAACGCAATATAATTAAACTCTAGAAATTAACTTTAATGTCAACCATAAAAAAAGAAAAAAAAAAAAGAAAACCAAATAAAACAATCTCGTACTTAATTTTGCAAAAAATCTTCATCTGATATTTTTGTACTGTATGTCATATTAAGAGTCTTGTGTGTGGCCATGTTACTTAAATTAACCCTTTCGAAAGTTCCCCCGGCCACAAGACCACTAAACAAATTTATGAAACAAGTATTTCAAATATTTCTTTGTACATAAACTATACTTAGTAACTAAACTGGTTATTTTCTTAAGAGATACAATACATACAGACAATGTATATATGAATGTGAGTGTAGAGTTTAGATTATATGTGTCCAAATACTTGGTACTTTGCCAAGCATGTGACATTTTAAACGTACAATGACTTGTTTACATCTGATTTGTTATATTTGTTGTTATTGCTGCTGCCGGTTTTAGTTAAGATTCCGTTTTAAAACTTTTCTTTTATACGTTTTTCTTGTTTTTTTTTAGCAGTTTTAAAAGACCGCCGTTCATAAGAAATATAACAAAGATTTATATCATTGTCACACTTTAAAAATGTTCTTAAATTTTATGGTTTTCCACATATACATAAATATATAAACCAACCTTCAAGCACAATAATACACATAGATACAAATATAAACATACACATAGATACAAATATAAACATACACATATACATATAAATATAAGTTGCTTTAAATGAAGATAATGTAATGTAATGTTTATTATAATCTGAATTAAACTGTTAATTTTATTGTAAATCATAATCTATATCTCAGACACATACATCTACATATGCATATACACCGAACTCTTTTTACACGATAGATACGTTTCTTTGAAAAGCGAGCAAAAAATACATGCGACATATAGAAAATTTGGGTATATGTTCCACAACTTTAAAAGTCGTTTAAGATGACATTTTCCTAAAAAATCGTGCAAAAGAAGTAACAATTAAATCCATATTACATATGTATAGACAAAAACAATTAATTTTTATTACAAAATAATTCAATCCATGAGTAAAAAAAATTCAAATTCAAATTAGGTATAACAATCAATTTTGCAACTATTCATCGCTACTTGATAACAAACGTCCTCATCTAAAGGGCTTTCTTGCATTAATTCATCAATGTCATGGGTTTACATGTTGTTAAAATCTTCACTACCAATTGGATTCGATGGATTTGTAATTTCAGAACACACAGTACTACGAAACTTTCACTTTTGACGCATCCTGGCATAATTTTTTCCTGTTTGATTGCAAAAAGCTTACAATTTAAATATTCCAACATTTTACAACATTCCAATTTCGTTCTTCCACTGAATCTAAAATATATTTCATGGTTTGCTTTATGTAGTACATTTTAAATGGTGCTTTAATACCCTGATCGAGTGGCTGAATCAGCGAGGTGGTATTAGGAGGCAAAAACAGCAATTGAATTATCCATGAATAAAAGTATTTTGAATTCCAAACCTTTTCATTTCATACATTTCTGTACTTCAGGAACTAAGTAGTTGTTCAACAAATTTGTAAACAGATCAGCCATTATCCGTGCCATTTTATTCGACATCAAATAAACCTAAAGTTGTTTAATGTTCTTACCTCTTACAGCTCGTGGCATAAGGGATTTGTTTGTTAACAGAGGCTGTAACATTTTATCACCAGATGCGTTTCTGCAAAAACAAGAACCTAACCCGATCTTTGGCCGCTTTAAAACCACCAGCTGGCATTTTAGGCATTTTTCTCCAGTTCTATCACGTTTCGTCGGCATTTACTAATTGATCTAGAGTATAACCGCCCTGTTCAATTCTTTTTGCCATCTTATCCGGAAAGCTTTTTTCAGCATTTTCGTCTGTTTGTGCTACTTCTCCTTTTAATTTTACGTTGTGAAATGCATGTCTCTTTAGAAAACCTATCAGCCTTCCCTCACTTGCATTAAATACCAGTTTCTTAATTGCCTGTAGACTTGTTGATGGTTCAGATTTCTGAAGTTGGTTGTATATTTTAATAGCTTTCTCTTTTATAATTTTCCCATCAATTGGTATTTTTTTTAGTAATCTTCCATCCAAAACATCATGTGTCTTTCCTTTTTCCCCAAGATAGGATTTCGATTATAAGCAGGTGTTTTAGAGCTAAGTTCCAAACCAGAAATTATTTATAGTCGACTGGAATTCACATTTTTTTTTCTAATTGTTCTTATAGTTGCTTCGCTTAAAACAAAGCCTTTGCTAACAGATGTAAGACCTTCGCCTCTTTTTAAAATTTAACAGATTATTATCTTTTTTATTAGTAAAAAGTTAACATCAACATGATTTGAACTGAAAATTTCACCAACTAATTAAAAACACTATAATTTCAGCATATTTTTTTGGAACTTTACTGAAACTACATATATATTACGTCCCACGAACCGAACACTTTAATACATTATTGAATAACGACATAAAGGGAAAAACGATAACGACATTCGGGTCCTCCACCAATTGTATTTTGTGTATATTCTGTACATTCGTGCTAGAACCAAAATTTCATGTAAAATAGTGTCTTTATTCAAAATCGTTAAAAAAAAGACCGTGTAAAAAAAGAGTTGAGTGTATATATGTACATGTATGTATATGTCAGTTTGGTCTTAGTCTTTTCCAAAAAACAAAAGCCATAAGAGAACATTTTAATCATTTAACCTGATTATTTTAAATAACTATTAAAAGAACGACTTCTGTATATTTTTTTTTTTTTTGTTTTTATATTATTTATTTTTTAGAAATTTATCTTCAATAATCTTCAGGATGTCGAACAGACTATGTGTACAAGTTTAATTACTTTGTCTAATGATGTTTATTGTGAAACGAACAAAATAAATTGTTAAATAAATTTTGTTAAGTGAATATATCGTTTTCAAAATACTGTTAAACTCGCATTCGAGAATTAATGTGTGTAAAATTTCGTTTAATGACCTAAATTGTGCACAAATACTATGATCTTTGATATAAATTAAATTTATTTTATATTTACTTTGGTTTGTCTTTGAGGTTATTAAATTAATTAGAAATTTATTACGAAACATGCACAAAATTTAAATAACAAATAATTGCTTCGAATTTAGTAAAATATAGCTTTCTCAAAAAAAAGACCTTCATTATTTCCTTTAAAAGCACCTTTTTATATAAAAAGGAAACTCTTGCATAGTCCCAGTGTCTTCTTCATGTATTCCAACATTGCTTAATTGAAAATATTCAACAACTTTATTAATTGTCAAAACTTTGCCTTGTAGCCAAAACAAAAATTTAAATTCCAAATCACGTTTTCACATATGGCGAATTCCAACCTTCCCAGCCAATGCTGGAAATTCATACAAAGAGTGTGTTGCTGTCTCAGCCTCAAACAGTCAAAGCCATCAAAGCATCATCATTTTCGATTTTCTTAGATTATATCCAAATACTTTATCCGCTTTCCTGCTACCTTTTCAGCTTTGCAAAGATCAACCATTGCAAGTTTGTAGTTTCTATTCTACTATTATCGAGTATTCCAGAGTGTACTTTTTGTGGAACAAGATTAACGTGAGTACCTGCCTACTCGGCCTAACCTCACGGTGGTCTTACCACCGAGTGAAACTTAGGCGTAGACTAGCGCCCCCATTGTGTAGTATAACAACACTTTACGATTGCCACCAATCGCTTTTTGGGTGTGATACAGTGACAATGAGTAGCAATTTATATAATATGGCAAGCCTTTCCAAGGCAAGCCTAGATCCACATTATAACCTCTTGCTTAGGGGTTTGGAGACTATCCAAACTCCGTCTGTTGAGAGTGCAACAGCACATTTGATCGACCTTGCACCTTACCTACATAAATCGATCTTAAACCACAACCACCACGTGTACCCCCGAAGGGGACCTCACCAATAACCGGTCACAGAGAGGATAGGCTCTCTGTGGGGCCACCGATTCCCGTGGTACCAGTCCTTTGGGCACTGGTCGGGCCTCGAAGAGGACCCGTATGTTTTAACACACAGTCCTTTTCTTTCAGATTTAGGCTCTAGGAACCCTAGCGTCTGCTGCCCCTATTTTCCCCGGGTGAACCGCGTCAAAGCATTTGCCATTCCTGCAGTGACAATTGGAACCCCCGGGGGTAATTCCAGAGTGTACAGCAGATTCCGCTACACGACCTCATAAATTTTTTAAATAATCCAATCTTATTGTTAAACCTTAATCCCCATTTGCCAATTTTCTCGCCTCATTACCTAGGAGTAACCTCAGAGATTTTTCTTGCAAACACTTGCGAGACTTTGCTGTCTATCTCATTTGGTTTTCTCTAGGTCACAGGGGAATTATTTTTGCGCCTTTCCACTGACGTTACTCGCTATTTTATTGCAAGGCTTTACAATATGTGTTGTGGAAGCAAGTAAGTCAAGTGGTATTCATAGTCCGCATACTAGTGACAAAAGTCGTCCTGGCCCTACATTCTCTGGCTTATGCTGTTATGCAGTGAATCAGGCTAACTTTGTTTCGCTCTGGCTGATTTATATAGTCAGGAAAAAGGAGGCTTCGCTCTTTGGTATCAAAAGGAGGTTTAAATCACCTGAATTAGGTCGTATTTTTTATCAATATTTATATTTCGTTGGAGCATAACAAAACACACTTTTTAATTTTAATATTTTTATATTTCTAAAGGTTTTAAAATAGACAAGTTAGTGGAGGGCTTTAGTTAGTAATTTAATGAAAACCATATTCACTAGAAACTAATATAAAGTACAGCCTATGTTTAGTATGCTTAAAGAGAGCCTTCTTTAGTTGTTGTTTTATATCAATGAGCACAGATTAAGGGCATGATGCCACTCCAGACCAAGTTATTTCCGAAGTGATGACGTCGGGTTTGACCTAAAAATCATATTTTCTGAGAAATCGCATTTTCGTCCCTGTGGCTATGTCAACGAACAAAACTGCAGGATCAGTGGATCGGAAAACACAAAAGTCATTGTCCAGAAGCCAATTCATCCACAGCGACTGTTATTTTGGTGTGTGCTTTAGAGTGGTATTATCATATATTTTTTTATGCAGCTTGAAACGCATTATCAGTAAACTCTGTGCGCTGCAGAGCCATAATTATAGTCTAAAATTGAAGATATGAACTTGGATAACATTTGGTTTTAGGAGAACGGTCCACCAGATGCGATCCAAACCGTAAAGGCTAATATCATCCGAGCCCGTCCTGAGAAATAACCAGAAACCGAGTTTTGAAAAATTGGACTGACAAATATGAAAACAAAGTATTTTTAAACTCGAATTTCGATACTCTAAAATTAAAATCGATATATAGCTATTACAAACAGCGGTGATATTTATCGTTATACCGATACATAAAAATATCGATATAGAAAAAGATAACAAAAAGAGTAATGGGAAAAGCTAATAATTATAATAATAGCAATAATAATTATAACAACAACAATAATAAATATTTAAATTTAAAATTAATAAATACAATTTTATGATGATTAAATTAAAAATATAAAGATAACAAGTGTTTGCAAGAATTTCAGTCAATGAAATTAAAAGTAGAAAAAATAAAGAAAGGTAAAGTATAAGGCTAGTTATTTTGCGTAACATATTTCGTAAGAGTTTTTTTTAAAGATCTGTCTTTCAACAATTATTTTAACTTTTGAAGGTAATGAATTCCATAGTTTTATGGCATTGATGAAGAAAAATCTGCTAGTGTTTAAGTAGTTGTATCTTGGTAGTGCTAACGTAACACCTTCCGAATGAAATTTCGTTGTACAACTATGCCGGCGACTAGGTATATATTAATTTATGCAAAAATAGAAGTTTGCGCATGCTGAGGTAATCCACTATGTCGCAACCAAGAATCATAGATCTCTGTATGCCATACACATATGGTGTAGCATTGTTAAATGAGACTTGCAACGTATGCAGTGAGGACGAGCCAAATTTGCTGTACACCTCCGCAAAACTAGTGATAAGAGGTAGAATTAGTTGTATAACAATACGTTTATTGACTTCACAAGGCGTATGAATTAAGGTTAATCGTAAATTACGCAATGTTAGGTACATACTGCGTACTATATTATTATTGTGCTCCGTACATGATAAGGACGCGTTGATATAAAAACCTAAATATTTAACCTTTTCAACATAAACAAGACTGGTGTCACTCAACCTAATAGTTGAAATATGATTAAAATGGAGTTTGTTCCTGCTAAAGGGTAATAATACCGATTTGGCTGGATTGAGCATAAGCCCGTTTGCCTTAGCAAATGTGCATACAGCCTTTAGGTCCTCATCAAGTTTGTAACACATATCGTCAACAAGACTAATACGGCTAATTATGTACAATTGTACATCATCAGCATATGCATGAACATTAACAAAATTGATTACACTAAATATGTCATTTATATAAACACTGAAAAGTAAAGATCCTAAAACTGAGCCTTGTGGAACACAAGAGGTTACATCTTTAAAGCATGTATCAACAACTGCCTTTTGAACTCGCTGAGATAAGTAGTTGCTTATTAGGAACACTTAGCTCCGATCAAAGCCAAAAAAGCATTATAGTATTCTGCAAAGAAGTGAATGATCACATCTTTCAAAGGCCTTTGAAAAATCCAACAAGCACATCAACAATAAATCACCCATATCATACGCTGGTCTTAGTACTTTAGAACTGCGGTTGTACAACTCTGGCTAGAACGAAACCCTGATTGTAGGGGAGACAGCAGACTATTCACATTGATGAAATCATTTATTTGAGAAGACATAATTGTTTCAAATACTTTTCCAAGAACAGAAAGTATACTTATGGGCCTGAAATCACTTGGGTCATTCGAGGTGTTTGTTGCCACTGGTATAGTTTTACCAATTTTGCACACTTTTGGAAAATTTGAAATAGTACAGCAGTGATTAATAATGTGAGTAATTGTTCCAACAACATACGGAGAAATTATTTAAAAACTAAACGTATACATACATCATCCTCACCAATGGCATTAAAACGAATCTTTTGCAGAAACTTAGTGAGTATTGGCGAAGATATTTATCAGGACCGCAGCGAAAAATCTCTAAAAAAAAGTTACGAATTCTCGACCAATATCGGCAGCAATCTTCCTATATTTTTTCATATCCTTTTTTTATTGCCATTATATGAATGTAGTCCCAGCACTGACGCATTATCGTTACTATCTTTTGTTACTAGCTGTTCGCCTTTTAATTATGTCGTGGTTCTCTTGAACGTATTCTAAATTTTATATATTTACATTTTACATGTTAAATATTTTTTATATTTGCATTATTTTTCGGGGTATTTGTGTTTGAAAATAAGTAAAGACCGCACGAACTCCATACCGATACATTGGCGTTAAAAATATAATCAAAAACGTGGCATTTGGAAGGGGTGGAAAAAATGTGGTTTAACCAATTTTGCTTTATGTATTTTTTATTAATACTTTCGCTGTACGTTTAAGTGTGTTTCCTTATTTTATACACACGGTTTGAGCAATAAACCAAAAAGTTTTTTTTTAGCTTTTATGCTCTTACTCGCATACAGTATTAAATTTTTGGCTCATACGTAAAGAAGAACTGGGTGGTCCCAAGTGGCGCGAAAGAATTGTTCCTGAGTGGGTCATAATAAAGCTTCCAAAGTAGTCCTTATGGATGAAATCCAATTGCAAAAATGTGTATATAAAAAAGATTTTCTTTTACGACGACATGATTAGTGTAGGGATAGCAAACACTTTAAATTAAAAAGTATTTCAAAGAGAATAAAACAATTTTAATTTCTGTTTAAACTATTAAATAAAATAAAGAACAGTTGTATGCACAACTGTATATTATTTATTTTATTTCAATTTAGTTTCTCATTGAAATCAAAATTTGTTGTTTTCTTTTAAAGAAAATCTGGTGAAGTGTCTTTGGAGATTTATCAGCCACAGTGTTGATCTCATAAGAAACACAACAAACGGTTACTGATTTTTATGCTTTTTGTTTTGCTTACAACACTTTGTTTGCTTACAACATTTAAAGCACGTTTTTGTTGTTATTGTTGTAGACATTATAGTTGTTGCACCACAACAAATGAACACATGTCCTGTTACTGGAAAACAAAAGGAAAACCCAAGCTAAAAACGAAAACTTTACTGACAGTAAAATATGCCAACAGTCCAAGTATCAGATTCTTCTTTAGTGTCATAACCACTCTAGTAAACGGATATAAAACGAAGTATTTTTTTAAGTGTTCGCTACATTCATTTTTAAAAACTTTGTCTTGTTTGACATCTAAGAAGATTATTATAGTCAATATCAAGTTCAAAAACGTAAATTTCGCTTAAGCTATAAATTCCGTGAATTCCCAATTTACTCAACCTAGCAAGTATTTATCGCACTCCCTTGGGGCAATCAAGCCACAGTGTTTAGCCAAATCTACACCGTGTGCAAATTTTTAACCAGCAGGAAATTTTTTAATTTATTGAAGCATAAAAAAAAATAATTTAAGTTGGCAACATCCGATGAATACATAAATTAAAATAGTAACTATTTTCTTTTCTTTTTAAATCGCTCTTGTCTGCAGTAAATAGAGGTTATCTAATGTTAATTACTAATGTACTAACTTATCGTTATTATACAATGTGTACTGCCATCTAAAAGCCTAAGAACAGTATCTTCGATTTATATCTGGGCCAGCTGATAATTGAAGTGACTTAGAGCTGTCCGATTGTTTTTAAAATGGTTGTTTTATAAATGGCATATTAAACAATGAGCTATAATTTACAAAACGGTCCACAAATTACAACAAGGGGAAGATTTAATTAACTCCCGCAAGCGCAAAGGTGTTAGATCACTAGCACATTGGTGACAAGCTTGTAAATTTGATATTTTTAATGAACAATTTTTTACGGTTTGTTATCATTTTATTTATTATTAATGTGGGGGAATATCGAAGCAGACCTTTTTGTTAATGAGTATTTTTTCGTCCATAATTATTACTGGCAACCGACTTGTAATTTACTTAATTTGTTAGCATACAAAACTATAGGCCCAACTATAATATGCATAAGCTGGCTTAAGCTAATGTCAAAAAATGAACGAAAAGTCTGTCAAATGCTTAAGCAACTTATTGAAGACTTTTAGGTGGCTACAATGTACTTACATGAATCTAAAAATTATTATGACACAGTTGCACATTTGTTTTATTCGTACTTTTGAAAAATAATAATTTTTTTCTGAATAAATTTAATTTCTTAACAAAAAGGTGTTAAATAAACATATTTTATATACCTAATGCCATTCATATACAAATTAATAATTATTTTTAATAGTTTTAAGAAAATTTCGAAAGAAACATTTAAATTTTTTTGTTGTTTTGGTAATTTTGGCCAAAAGTACTAAAAAACACAGCGGTGTGCATCACTCAACCCATAAACAATAAAATGCTCTTTCTTTTTAATTACAATTATTATAAAATGCCTCCCTTTTTTCTTATAGAAACTTCTTTTTTAAACATTTTATATTAAATTTAGATATAATTTGTTCACTTTCGTCCTCCATTGCAATTTTTATGAATGTGCATTCATATGTAAAACACAAAGCACAAACAGCTGTTTCCGTACGGAATGCGATCGGTTTCGGACTTTGCTTAAGCAAATGACATTCGACGAAACTCAACGAAAAGTATTGTTAAGTACATTATAGTTTGTCACATATGATTTACATGTAATTGTTCAGTTGCTTAAGTTGGCTTAAGCTAGCTTATGCATATTATAGTTGGGCCTTATCCTGTATGGATACCCCGCATATCAGAAGACAACTTAGAGCACCAAACTGCGAAAGTAAGCACCTAAATCAGTGATGACTAGGGGCGCAGCAACTTCCACGGTATTTTTAGTTTTCATAAAACGGGGCAAAACGCTAAATCAACAGAGGCTTTGGAAATTTCAAAAACGCTTGCCACCCGTAAAGCCTTCAAACCCCAACACTTTTTACGTATTCTCAGCTTTATTTCTTCACAGCAATAGCCACCATATCCCTGGACTTGAGCCAATAAATTGATAGATCAAATTAAATCATTTTTAATTGTGCATGTATATTAACTGTATGATACCGTATGATATGTATATTAACTGTATGATAAACTAAGGACCATCATTGCCTATTTCACGACATACTTTCTTGGAATTTTTATTTTGATTTTACTTTTCTTCCCACTAGAGAATTTGTTCATTGTTTATATGGCGGTTGGTCGGTTGGTTATTGTGAGTATGATTGTGAAGGTACATTTACTAATGCCATTATATCCTGACCATCATTTTTCGCGAAATAGTTTTAACAGTGGAAAAAGTTTGCTCATGTTTTTCTTTTTTATTATAGACGGGGTGGTGTCAAGTTGTTTACACCTGAGATTGCTTTGCATTTTATAGAATCCTTATTTCTTTCATTCGTATCTGTTTTTGCCAACAGCTTGTGCCTTGCATCTAGCAGGAGAAAAGAACACAAAAAAGAATTGAAATCTACCTTGTTGAGATTTACAAAGAACATTTTTTTTTGTGTATATTGTGTCGTTGTTTTTCCTTCATATTTGGCTGTTGGCAGGAAAAAAATATTATTTATGAGATTTTACTGTTTTCACTTGTTTTACTTGGAAAGACAACTTGGGAGTTGACAGCGTCATTGAAAAGAAAAGTAGTCGAGAAAAAAGTTCCACTTTCTTTTCTTTCAGGCTGGCCTCAAATTTTTTTTTCTTTAGAGATTAAATGTTCATGAGTTTCTTGTTACCCTTTCTTTGTAAAATTAAAAGTCATATTTAAATATTTAGTTAAGATATTGCCAACCAATATTAAAATTTCTATTGAATAAATATTTTAGTTCTTAGCATAAATGACTAATAAAGTTGACACACCCAAAGGGCCAGAGGAAAAGGAAATACTTATATGTATAATTGAAAATGTCCGGAAATAAAAATAAAAAATTAATTTAAGAGTTTTCACATTAGTTATATGTACTCGTATATGAACTTCCATTACCTTTGTACTGTTAATAAATTTGCTACTGATAATAAAGATTAGATCATAAAAAATCCATAAATTCAGGATAAATATTGCAGCCACCACAACACGTTAATAATGAACAACTTCAACACAAGCATTTATAATAATAAATGCAAAATAATAATGAAATTCAAAAGACCAGAAATAGCAGCAAAAAACACTAACAAAAGCAATTTTATAGTACGAGAACACATAAATTTATCGTAAAACAAAACTTAATAAATAAGAAAGAAAAAACTTTAAGTATAAGAAACAATAAGCTGGCGAAGGAAGTCAAAAGTGTTCTTAAAATTACAATTGTACGGAAAGACAAACAATTGGACAAACAGACGACCGCTGCTGGCTGGCCTTAATACTTAAATAGGAAAAGCACGTTTGTCACACATACGAGTGCGAGGGCACAATAAATGCAAATATACTAACAAGTATCGTACTACTACTCTCATTCTGCTACTTAACTAGTACATCTGGTAAAACCATAATGAATAAGTGACTGACTGGCTGACAAACTGATAGAATAGTGAAACGGCAGTTAGAATTAAGCTCGTCTACACACATTTAGTGTTCATGTCATAAAGGGCAAAATATAAAAAACACGTTAACGGCACGCGTATGAACCCATGAAGTTTTATGAAGACTCGTTTTCTTATTAAAACTTTACAACAACACCATTTCCATTTAGAATTTTATTAATTAAAATTTAAAAAAAATATACACAAAAAAAATTATTTTAATGAAGTTCGTAAAAATAAGTAAAGTTCAAAAATTATAGAATAAAATCTAAGACATTAAAAAAATATTATTATTTTTCTCTTCACCACTGTGTAAAAGTTTCTCATTTAGTTTATAATTTCTACCATATATTCATTTGAAATCAAAATCAGTTTATAAACGGCGGACATATTAGCAAAACTGGCGAATAACTTTATGTTTCTTTCCATGTAATATTATCAATTTTAAAATAATAAAACAAAAACAACAGTTTTATTGTTTTAAACCCACAAATAATTAACGAATCGGTATTTCACAAAAATATCACATTTGTGTACCGATAAATAAGTAAATTTTGCCAAAAACCTTAGGGAAGTGCCGGCGAAGGAGGGCACTGAGAGATGTACTATTGTAAACAGCACGTAAAATGATCTATTACTCAACTTCCTAGGGCTTACATAACTGGAATCAGAATATATTTCATCCTCGAGCACATATGCAAAGAAGCGATATTTTTCGATTTTTATAAAGTTAAGTAGCTAATAAACTGTAAGAGATCAAGTTTTTTAAATTATATTTGGATTAAGGGAGTCAAGAAATAGTAAAAAAATTTTAATAAAATCTGAAGTATTCCAATATTCATTTTTGGTGCCTTGTTGATTTGACATGGAATTACCCTATAAAGGGTTATTAAACAAATTTTGAAAATTAATTTTATAAACTTTTTTTATGAAGTAAAAGAGAAATATTAATGCTATTTGATGTAAATTTTACGAGACATATATATTTTCAAGTAAATAATTTATTATTATTTTTTCTTTTTTGATTACAATTATTAATATTCTACTAAATTTTATTATTTTTTGCATTTTACAATGCATTATTACAGAAAACTGCATTATTAAAAAAATAGCAAACAAGGTGCTCTATGAAGACTTTCACTGTACCATGTTGACCATTGCTTAGGTGAGACCGAACCACTTTCGTTGATTTTTTAGCATCAATATGTTTTCTTATAAATTGCGTTCTTTTAGTCGAATTGTTTACCAGGCAAAATTAAAACCACAATAATACTGATTGATGGCAAGTCTGCATTAGGAGCGGTAAAAAAGTAGATTTAATCGTATAGTCGATGCTCTAAACAAAATCGATACTGTCACATACTGCAATGTCACATACTGCATAGAACAGCAAAGGCTACAAAAGGTGACACTAAAATTTCAACGTAAACGCTTTGATTTTTAAGATTATAAAATTATAGCAGTAATAGTCAATTCATTCTTAAAAAAGGAATTCAGAAAACACCTGCAATACACTAATGGTCAGGCAAATAAAATGTCACATTCATTAACAAGCTAACGAAAAGTCAATTTTATTCACCCATATTGGTTTATTCATTTATTTGTACAACAATTCATCTATGTATACGTTTATTTAGACCTTTATCGCTTTTAATTCAAAACGACCAATAATTTCTGGTTTATAAAATTCTTTTATTTTGTTGCTGACTTTGTTGCGGTCTTAAGTCATATTTAGACATTTCTATATTGTTTGCTATTCAGATAAGAAATATATAAAAGCCCCGTTTTTACTATTTTTTCCGCAAATGGATATGGTGTAAATTTCTTTTTAATTTATTAAAATAAACCTCTCATATGATTTTATTAGCGTCGAATATGAATTCTATAGTAAATAAAGAGTACATTTGTGCATGCATGTACCTTTCAACAGTTGAAGAACAGTTTACAAATGAAAAGATTTACATGAGAGATATTAAACATCCGATTGGATAAAAAAAAGTCGGTCGGACATTGTTTATAGATTTTATTAGGGCGATCAATTGAGACGATAAACATTATATGTACTTTAATTTTTCAACATAACTATAAAAAGTCTTTTATATTTTCAAGTGAAAATAAAAATATGGCATCAATAATTCTAATGAGAAGTAATCAACGCAAAACCTGAAGTACAATTTTTTCTTAAATAATAAATACCCACAACAATTTGTTATCAGTTTCTTAAGGATCAGTTTATCCTTTAGTCAGACTCAACTTTTTGAAGCGTAAAATATAAAATAAAAAGAAAGAGGAGAATAAGGCGCTAGAACAAATGAATCAATCAATCAATCAATCAATCTTTGGATTCTATTTGACTTTTGGTAATATTTTCTATAGCAGGAGCCACCAATTTTACAGCAGGAGCCACCAATTTTACCTGAAAATTCATTAATCTTTAAAGTCTATTGTCTGACGTTTAAAAGGCGTTGAAATTAACGATGACATGTTCACAAGTCATGTTCAACAATCCTTCTCTATCTCTTTCACTCTCTGCTAACTATTTCATTCCAGCCTTATAGTTTTTACACCATTATACACAAACTGTTCATTTTCGATTTTGTGTGTGCGCGCCTAAATAATGAAAGGACTGGCGTCGAAAACGTCAAAACAAAATGTGTTACTTCATAATCTGACTAATCCCTCAATGATTTTCTTTGTTTTGTATTGCTGTTTTTCTTAACTTGTAAAGTGTTTTGAAATTTATTTCATTCATGAATTCATTTAGATTACATTTATTGATTTTTATTTTTGTGGTGTGGAGTAAATTGTTTTGAAACCACAATATTTCAATATTAAAGACAGGTGCTTTTTAAATCAATTTATAATTATGTTGTTTTTCTGCTGACCATGGCTTAATAAACACGCGCTAAAGACTTTTAAAAGGTGTTAAATGAAAAGTTGTAAATGAATAAAATTTTTACTTTTTTAATGTTTTCGAGTTGTTTTTTTTTTTTTTTTTTTTTGCTGCTTTTTGTAAAGCTCAGTTTAATTTGAATTTTCAAATATTCCAAATTCGTCTTATTCATGGTTGCAGTAGGAAGAAAACTATTACACTAATTTCCAAACCATGATGATCAATTCCCAAACTAATTCCGTCCTTGAACCAGAACTGATAAAATTTTGTCTTGATAAAAGTTATAAAGTTTGATTAAAAAACATTATTTAATAATGAGTTTTTTATATGAATTTAAACATTGATCAAGACAAATTTTTGTGAGATAGAGACACTAGGTTATAAATCCCTTATTTTCAGAGGTCTTTTTTTATTATCGATACAACGGTAATTTACAATTTACGTTGAACTTGTAACCGAAAAGTGGATAATGATGAAAGAGGTAGTGAAAATCTTGCATTACGTTCAACAGACTAGAAAAACAGTAGGAAAGCCACTGCTTAGTTATCTGACGTGGCACAGTGGACCATTTCACTGTCTTTAATTTTTGCTATAAAGTTTAAAAATCGACCGATAAGAAAAAAGTTTAAGGAGGATTTATAATAATATATTTTCATTTTTAGTTTAATTTTATTATGAAAGTAAAGTGACAAAATGTGGTAAAAAAGGTTTTCTGTGTCACATCTTCCGTTACATTTATAAATAATACTAATTATAATTTCTAAACTTAAGTTTTGTTAGAAAATTACAAATTTTGGCCTCCGCCCTGTGGCACATATTTTCAGAATTATTTTTTTCTATGGTTACTGATTTCAAAGTTATATTCTTCATATACCAGTGTTCCTCAAGAGCCAATAAATTACTACTTTTTTATCTTAATCACAGCGGATTGGTCGATCCAAAATGAACTTACTCGTTATTTTACTAAAATTAAAAAAATCTTGGAAAATTTTAATTTTTAAATGTTCTAAAAGATTTGGATGCAAAATAATTTTTCCATAATTATATAACTTATAAGCTATTTTTGGTTAAAAAAAAATTCTTTGTGTCTATCAGAAATTTTTAAACTTAAAAAAAAGGTCCACCCTGCCCTATAATCTTAATAGGGCATAACTTCTTGCCCTCAAATCAGGTCAAAAAATCTTACACCATTTTGTAGTGCGAACCTTCCACTTCACTCATATACACCACTTATAGCCTACGCCGCACAGTGGACCATTTCCTGAGAAGACGGTCAAAAAGTCATAACTTTTGATTGGATTGGAATTTTGATAAGCCTCTAAAAGGATCGTTGCAAACCTGTGAAATTGTAAAATTTTTGTAACTATTCATAAATTTTGCACAAAATATCTGAACAGAAAAATTGTTGTGGTGCACACGGACGCAACCTAGCGTATATATTAATTACAGACAATCGTTTTAGAACACACATCGCGTAAGATGAACATAGAATGATTTACAATAAATTAATCATGCAGCGAAGAAACGCAACATTCCTTCAGATTTACCTGGAAATACTCTAATGGACGTATTTCTCCACCCTGCGTAATAAGTGGCTTAATCAAAATCGGAGAACTATATATAACTCCTGGAAAAGGATGAATGGTTTCTAAAATATAACTTTTTCTTTTCAACCACATAATTTAATCAATTTGTAAAATGATTTTTTATAACAAAATAAATGGATGACTCATCTTATGCATTTTTATTGCAGATTAAATTTCATAGGATTGAAATACATATTTTACCTGTTTATATTTTCTAGAAAATACTGTTTTGGTTTTTAATTTCATTTACTTGACTAATTATTTACCAAATATAATACTTGAACGTATTCTCCTATTTTTTGACAATAAATGACAGAAAAGAGGATAAAAAACAAATAATAATTATCTAATCAAT
Organism: Phasia obesa; assembly: GCA_949628195.1. Lineage (NCBI taxonomy): Eukaryota > Metazoa > Arthropoda > Insecta > Diptera > Tachinidae > Phasia > Phasia obesa. The sequence goes on from OX451219.1 coordinate 41,842,196, forward strand.
TAACTACCGACCAAACAATTGCGGTAGACCCATTGACATCATTAACCAATGAAAAATATATCACAGACCATGTCTTTTTAGTTTGTAACAAATAATTAATCCTCAGGATTAATGAATGAATGATACACAGACACAAGATAAGAAGTGCTGTAAATATCTATAGTGTAGTAGGCAAAGGAGTAAAACAACAAAAAAGGATTCTGTAATTTCAAAAGGAAATAACAACGACGACAACAACAACATATTTCAAATCCATCAAAGTGACAAATAAATGACAACATAGCATCTGGGTTAGACACCATGCTTAAGAATAATGTCTACGTTTAGGCGGACAGACGAACTATGGGACGTTAAAATAAAAATTCAATTTGGACAACAACTTTTACATAACTTTGTAAAAGTGCTCATAAAATATTCTCTTGTGTGAGAAAAGTAAACTGATGTAGAAGCAAAATTTGTAAAAGGACTTTTAAAACTTATTTACACTGAACTTTGACAGACATTGACATGGATATAGAAGTAAAAAATATGTAAAGCTTATTTTAAGACGAATCTGTTGGTGACCTGTTTATTCGTTAAATGTTAATTTGGTTTAAATAACTGATGAGAGTATATGTTTTAAATAAATACACTTAAAAATAATATTGTAAATCTAGTTTCGTTTAAGCGTTTGTTAATTGAGAGCTGAGACAATGCATAAACACTTCACAATCTTAAAGTTCTTGTTCATTATTTTTATTTTATTGGGAGAAATCAACGACACATAACCTAGCACGATTAAATATGAAGGTTATATTGAAATAACGTATAGATATTCCGGGAAATTTATCTTTGAAAACATTTTATAAGTTATAAGCAAAATTGTATATACCTTTAAAGTTAACTTTTAATTTAATATTAATAGCATTTATTATTTCTTAATCCCCAGGTACATTATTGCCAAACAAAGTTAATCTCCTAGTCTGAATGAGATATTAGAAAAAAACTAATATCTCATTTGAAGGCCTCGCTGATATTCACAGTATTTCGAGGCGTATAGATAAAAATTGTTTTCCAATTTCGCCAAACCGAGTATAGGGTTTTGCTACTCTTTAATAGTAGAATCGAACCTATACTGTCCAGTCCTTGTATTTTGTTCATTGTTGCACTAAGTCATAAGAACAAAATAAATTATTAATTTTTAAATGCCAACTTCCCTCTAGGCCCTTCTAAATAATGAATCAATTAACATATTATCGCTCCTTTAATGCAACAAGGTCACATCTCCAAACATCAAAAATTTAAGTTATTGAGAAAAAGGGTTCTTTTATATCTTCTTTATCTGCAAAAATAAACCAGCTCACTCACACCATAAAGCGTTAATTTTGAAAACTTCAACAGTATTTTGCGAAGTTCTCTTTTTTTAAGAAGACTACGTTACATTAAAGGAGCAGTATGATACTTTGGCCTTTTGCTGTTATAGTATGAGTTAATTTTTTTTGTCAACTAAAGATAACATAAGCTAAAGGATATTTTTATAAATTATTTATTATGTGTAAGTTAACTCATATATGAAGTTCATGATAATGAATGTCCTTTAACCCTTTCATCGAAATAGCCTGACATCTAGCCAACATGAATTGGTGCTTACATATGAGTGTCAAAAGACAATGTTTAACTCATCACTGTCAGAGAAGTTTGGAGAGCTTTTGTGACAAATCAAATCTAACAAAGTCATTATACTGTCAGACAAGGATACAAAACAGAACAGTTTATTTAAGTGACAACAAATCACTGCAGTCAGTGGTCGCACTTTTAGCCGCGCATTAAAAATTTAAAACCTAAGCAAGATATCAGGCTGATAATTGGGGTGGTAAAATGTTTGTCTACTGAATCAGCAAACCCTTTTGTATTACACATTTACAATTTTTTATGAAACAGTGAATTAATTTTTAAACACACTTATGTTGCCGCATTTAAAAATGGGTAGAATATACTTATTTATTTGCCTTAACACTACCTTAACCGTCATAGTGAATACTTAAATAAAATGTGCCAGAAAACTGGGTGGATTCCTACCAAAAGCCTCTCACACTAACTTACTGGATAATAAAAAAAGAACAATAGCAAAAACATTAAATTGTCACAACACTGAACGCCAACAAAAAGCAACTGTCACTCAAAGTAATTAGCATTTGGAAAAGCTACAAATGCTAGCAAATCTCTTCGAATCCTATTGATAAAATTTTGTGTGATGCTGTTATATATAAATAACGAAGTAAAGTTGTCACAAAGTTATATGTTTTTTCTATTTTTTCGTAAAAAGAAAATATAAAAATAATGTTGTATTAAGCCCAACACCAAATGACAATTCTGAAAGAATGTTGGATTATAATTAACGGGGGCTTCGTTGAAAATTTAATGTAATTGACTTTGTAAGTTTTTCTAATATTTTGACATTTTTCGATTCAAAATTTCAAGAAACTTGTAAATTTAATTGTAAGAAAATTTATAAAATGATTACAACTTGTCATGTTTATTTAGGATATTAAGAAATATAATGGAATTATAATTATTATTTTTTCATTATGCTTTTAGTTAAACTTAGAACTTTGTTATGTTTGAATTAAATGTATATTTTTAGATGATATACAATTTTTTTAATATTTACGATTCAATTCATAGTAGAAGAATTTTCATTGGATTACTTACAAAAATTTTTAAAACTTTTCATAGAAGAATTTATAATTTTAAATATTTAAAATTTTCTCTCTCACTTTTATGAATAAATATATTTATTTATTATTTATTTACTTATTAAAAAACGTAATAATAATTAAATATTAAAGAGTAAAAAAATAGAGCACTAGCCACCAAGGCCATTAGCTCTTATTCATTGGCGGGGCACAGTGAACGGTCCCCATAGTAAAACTGGAAAAAAAGCGAAGGAGTTACGAATTTTTTGGCACATATTTCTCTTGGCCTACTATTTTCAAAAATAAATTAACATTTTTAGAAATCCTTTTATTTTTCCGATGCGGGGACAATTAAATACCCGAAATTCCCCATTTCAGTAATTATTATTTTTTTTTAATTTTAATCTAACATTTCACATTCAAAATGATAAAGCGTGATAGTCATTTTTATAAAATATAACCAATCTCTAATTATTTAGGGTTGCCGTATGCCTTTTTCGAATATAACATTATTTTAAACTTTTTAGTATTTTTATTTTTTGAATATTATTATTTAAGATAAAAAACATATTTATATAAAGATTAATAATAAAGTTACAAAAAAATTCAAACAACATAACAATTTCCTAATCACTAACATAAGTTTCAGAGTCTGAATCAGTGTTAATAGATTCATCTACTATTATGTAATTATTAATTTCTTGATTATTGTTGAAAGAGCTGCTTGTATTTATTGTATTTCCATTAGATGAAATTAATGGATCAGAAGAAATTAGGAGTTTATTCATTAAATCTTGATTACAATTTTCTCTGCTATTTTTTCGAGTGTGCTCATCTCTGTTATTTCTTAATTGTTTTGTGAAGGCATTCTAAAGCATTCGACCGTGCACTCACCTTATTATTATTAGTTCGCCCTGGTTTGAAGCATAGACTACTATTATCATACATTTTCAAATATTTAAAATATCAACTGATAATTTTAATAAAAATATCAAATTTTTTTTTCGCAATTTTTTATTTATTGTATCTTCAATATAATTGAACTATCAATAATTACTCATATCTTAAGTCTAAAAATAAAAATATACATGTTAAGTCCAACCAGTGCTGGACAAAAAAAAATTATGTTTCACGGTTACTGTAATTTGCGGGTTATCCCTCTGATGTACGGATAAGAGAAGCGGTGTCCCTCCTTCTTAGTCGAATGTAACCAGGTTCATTTAGTATGTTACGGGCCAGTGGATTAGGATGAGTTTCCAGCTTCTTTAAATAACTTATGGCAAGTTTCGCTATTTCCGCTTTAACTGTTGGCACGTTTAGATCTTTATGGATGTTCGAGTTTTTTATATATCAAGGAGCAGATGTAATTATACGAAGAATCTTGTTTTGGCGCCTTTGAATTTTTTCTACGTTGGTCGCTGAGGCAGTGCCCCATAATTGAATGCCATAACACCAAATTGGTTATGGCAATAAAAGTTTGCAATCTAAAGCGAGAGTAGAATTTCTGCCAATTAGCCAGTTTAGTTGGACTGCTTTCAACTTCATTTCTGTTAACTTTGTTTCTATGTGGCGTTTCCATGGCGTCGGTCAAGATGTATGCCGAGATATTTGACGTCTGAAAGCTGAGGTATCGTTTGGTTATTTATCCGAATAGGGGGGCAAGATTTTCTGCGCAGTGTGAAAATTATGTGAGTACATTTTTGTTCATTCACTTTTATTCTCCATTTCTTCAACCATTTTTCTAAATTGCATATGTGGTCTTGTAAATATCGTGATGCTACTTCGGGTCTTTCGTGAATGCTCAAAAAGGCTGTCTCGTCAGCAAATGTCGATGTGTGAACTCGGTTACTAGTTGGCATGTCTGAAGTATACAATAAGTATAAAAAGGGCCCCAATATACTACCTTGGGGAACTCCGGCTTCGATTGGCTGGGGTGAGCTCAAAAAATCTCCTTCTTTCACAATAAATTTTCGTTCGGTTAAATAACTATCTAGCAGCTTATATATAATATCAAATATGGATTATTTTTAAAATCATTAAATTTCAAAGAGTTGGCATAGAAAACACCTAATCCTTGGCTAAAAACTTTACAATTTTTTTTTACAGTGTTGTAATAAATATTTGAATTTTAGGATTATTTCTTTGTTTCTGCTACATTTCTGAATAAAATAATTATAATTGCATGCATTTTTATTGAAAAATTATTTTTTATTTTTAATTTTCCAAACCCATTTTTTGTTACTTAAAAATTATGAAAAAATTATCAAAATAATTCGACTTTAAAGCCGTGTAACTTTTTATAGGTGTAACGCAAATGTAAAATCAACCATCCCTGGGATCGTGGTAGTCTCAGCTTTCAGCCCATATGTATTTTATTGATAAATTCGAAAGTTTTTTGTGCGGGGGGCAAAACCATTTATATTGAAAAACAATAATCTAAAGATAGGTATATAGTACAATTTTTAAAAATTTGGGGGAAAACAACAAGTCTGGAGAGGGCATTACACCAACCAGAATAGCCTTTATATATAACTATTCAAAAAGGAGAATTTTAGTATAAATTGTTTTGGAAATATTTAAGATTTTTAACAAATTAATAGCCTTATATATCGATACATTTATATAGAAAGGCCCTAACTAACGTTTTTCCTACTTTACAGGAGAAAGAAAAAACTTAATAAAAATTATAGTTTTGTAGTCGCGAATTATTTTGTTAACGCAATTTTTATTAAATCTCCTAGCGGTTTAATACTGTAATAACGTTTTTTTATTTATACATACATATGTATTAGAAGATCATTTATCCAAATATGCAAGAAAACTCGATAAAAAAAAAACGAGTTAAGGCTTTTCTATATTAAGGTAACGATATGTATGTTTCTTTTGATGTAACTACCATTACATTTTTAAATGAGCAGTTACGTTTATTACGTACAGAATTAATATAGCAATATTCGTTTATTATATGATGAATAGACATGGTTGAACTACTGTAGAAACTACATTGGGGTAAATTTTCAAGCTGATGTGCATGTAAACCCGTTATCGTACATACTGACATTGTAGCTCTACAGGCATTGACGTAGAGCAAGGTAGAAATTACAACTAAAGGAATGAAAATGATGGTAGACTTCTTCTACAAAATCAATTAGCAACACAACTCTATACTTATTTGACGCCAGTTGGTCAGTCAACAGTCTTCGAAAATTGAAGGAAAACATTATAAATATAATAAACATCGGAATATATAAGAATCACCCAAGTTTAACGGCTGACGGTACTCGCTTTTAATGAAAGATTAAATGATTTGGAAAATAATAAAACATACTGTTTATATAAAATACTTGATCTTCGTTACAAATCACGAATATGTATATCAATTAGAGTTAACATCGCTCTACATTTCCCTAAAGTTCGTACAAGCACTTATAAACCTACGAATAGAGGACTGAGGGAGTTTTTGAAAAAATGTTAAGATTTTAATTATCTATCCTTTAATTATCCTGCCGAAGAAGTTGAAAGATACCTTAAGGCCCGTTATAACACGAGGGTAAGACTTTGGTTATTGGCAAGTTATAATAATGGGCCTAAGTATCTAAATATCTACCAGACCTATTTAAAAAACTTCCTCGATTTCAGAACTTTGTTATTAAAATCAGAAAAACCCATTTGCTACATATTCAAGAATACATTTTTATGGAATGTTAATTTTTAAGTTTTTGTATCCAAAATGCTAAAAATTGTTGTCGCTATAACAACAAATAGGCAGACGCTTGAAATTTACTAAAATCGTGTTTTAAAATATATATTATAACGACGAAGCCGAATTTGGCCTTTCCTTTTAAAACCGAATAGATATACACTTCAAATTTACATTATGCTCGGTCTAATAATAAGTGGAAAAATAATTAAAAAAATTAAAAGAATTGATTGTGACCTATTTATGTATATAAGCTTATCGTTTAAGCGAGAGATTCATTTCAAAATTATTCTCAATCTAAGATTAAACGTGTGATAGCTGGGTACATAACAGTAGTTAATGTTATGATATTAACTATAATGTCCTTATGTTTAATATAGTTACTTTTAGACAGTATTTTTCCATGTCTGTACATGTCATGGCTGTAAATTTTTAACAGTTGTACTACACCACTTAATACCAAAGTTGTATTCTTTTGGCAAAATAGGCGTAACGAAGCTTGAATTTTACATTTTTCCCTTTTTAAAATTGCCAAGTCCATTAAGATTGTGTTGGCATTTCTATCATTTTTTTACTGCAAAAGCATGTCCTCAAAATAAAAATACCCTTTGCACAAAAATGGAACAAAATTAAAACCACTTAACTATTGATATATTTAGTGTAGGGTATTTAGTTGGCCCGGTTTTTCTTTACGTCTGTATATTCGCTTTATAATTGGTTAATTTTGGATTGTTTGATTAACCGATTAGCTAGAACTTTTAATTAATTAAGTGATTTCAAAACTACTAAATAAAAACTAATAATAAAAAATATTAAATTGAACATGCCAATAGCTAAATCTAGGATTTTATCGGTAGTTTATAGGTAGTTTTACGTTATAATTACTAGGGTAAGGCTTATTACTAAAACTTATCTTCAACGTACGTGATACTTAAAGCTTATATTTAGCTTACTTATAATTAACTAAGCACTACTTATATCTTCGATAAAATCCTAACTTTAGCTGCTGGAAAGTTATAAAAATGGGCCTCAAACTATTAAAAACAACAGAACAATTTAATAATATTGAATTTTTGGTGGAAATTCATAAATTCATAAAAATGAATAGACGTAGAAAGGGCACTCTGCTAGGCGAAGTCTTCTATCGAAACTTTACAATGCCCTACAAAAATTAAAAATTGTACTATATATTTATCCATAATATATTATTTTGCATATAGATGTTAATAAACTATAAATAACAAGAATAATATTAGCTTCAGCCATAAATCTTGTATAAATAGCTTTTAAGTGAAGTTTGCGGATTTTTAGAAAATTTAAGCATAACAGAAGGATTTGTCTTGATTTGTTAAGTTAAAAAAATTTAACAATAAAATACTAAAAATTCAACTCCCAATAACCAAAGTCTGAAGCAAATATAATGTTTTTTAACACTTGTAAAGAGAAAAATATTATTTTATAGATAATATTTGAAAAACTCAAAGACATTTAATTTCTCTCTTTATTTGCTGATTATAAAATCAAAATTTCTGTCTTTTAACCCGTTTTTTTTTCATAATAATTATAAGGACAAATAGATTTACAAGCAAATTATAAATTTAGACAAACTGCGTAATAAAATATTTTTCGCCATTAATTTTTAAGCAGTTAAAAAAAGTGTGTTCAAATAAAATTATACTTATTAAATGTTCATTTTAAGTTAGTTTAATTAAAATTTGTTTTTACTGATTAATAAAAATAGCAATTCCACTTTGAAAATTTAAATTGGTTTCATTCCGAAGAAATGAAGTCACTTTCGATCAGAATTGATTTTTGTGACAAGAACTATAAGATTTAAATAAAAGTTGTTTCGTGGCCAGTACATTAGGTTTTTCTCTTAAGTGGTCTTTGTTTCACTTAGCTGTTACTTTTGAAAACAAACATAATCGAATTTTTAGTTTATCCAAAGTTTCTTTAAGCCTTCTAGTACTTTGAAATTCTAATACGACTGTATTAATAAAAAAAAATTGATTTAATCGAAAATTGTATGAAAATTTGCTTGGAAAATACTTTTTTAAATTAAAAATATTGTTTTATTAAAATGGCCCTTGCAAAAAATTATAGCTTTAAAAATATTATGTATATAATAATTAACAAATTTTAAACTTCTTTCGTAGACTGAGAAAAGCTGGTGGTATACTGTAACTATAATACCTCTACTTAAGAGTCCGAGAAGGTGATAGGAATTAAGTTTTATCCATTCTGATGCTTTTATTTAAAATTATAATTACAAGACTAAATAGCATGAGGTCTCTAAATTCAAACATATAAATGAGATACATTTTCTATTAATGCAAGAAGTTTCTGTGGAGACATTTATCTAGAATTACATTTTACATTTATATAATTTCATATATATTTTTATTGCTTTTTGTTTTAATTAATATAATACCTATTTTCTAAATATTCCTGCACAATAATAAAAATGTGTGTTACATTTTATATAAAGGTTTAGAGTCTTTCCTTCTTAATTATAGAAAAAATAACGTTACAGCTTAATTAAATTAGTCTCAATTTAAAGAATTATTTGCGAAATGTCTTTATTTTTATTTCTTATCTTCTTGATTACAATGTTGCGCGCATTATATGTCATAAAAAATAAATCGTTACTTTCTATTAAAAAAGTTTTAAAGTCACAAAGCAAGCTTGTGATTTAAAATCAGATAATATTTACCAAATATCTTCAATGCCGCTTTTAATTATTGGCTTAATATGTTTATTAAATGTTATAATTCAAAGTAAATATTCTCTAAAATTATATAAATAATTAAATACAAACAAAAAAATATAAATATACATATGTAACATACAAATGTTTTTAATTATGTGCTCATTTCTAAAAAACAAAAGATTTAAGACACAATACACAATGAAAACATCCCACAAACAAACACAAAACGATAAATTTCCACTTTTTAAATTCATGAAATAACTGTCAATACATACCAATAACAATAAATTCATTGATATGGGTAAGAGAATGTTTTCGTTAAGGGAGAGAGTGTTGAAGAAAGATAGAGAGAGAAAGACACAATACATAACCCTATATTTACAAATGTATATAAAACTCACACCACAATTACCCACAACATTTTTAAAAGCCATGCGCAACTCCGCCCACATACACCAAATGTTTTATATAGATGGCAACCAATAGCATACATTATATAAGCAGCAAAATTTTTTATTTACCAAATTCAATTACGGTACTATTAAGTCTACTTTTATTTAATTAACACAACTTATTTATTTTTCACAACTACTCGTAGTCACCATCGTAGACTGAAAAAAAAGATAAAACAATTTACATGTTAAAAATGATATAAACTGACACTGGTTTGAAATGCCACTTAAGTGAGTAAAATTTTAACATCAACTAGCTGAATTTATTTTCTGTTTTGTGTGTATAGCGAATTACTTGATGTTGTCCCTTTTCCATCTCCTTTAAAAGCTTTCAGCACAATTTTCAACATTTTTTTAAATTGCATAATTAATGTGACTTTGTAAACATTTTTTGGGAGGTTTTTGTTCGTTTTGTTGTCATGAGTGTACACACTGCACATTAAGCACATTCCTTTGTTGATGTATTGAAATTTAGTCGAGTAGTTGATTGTCCACTTTATATTTTTGATATAGAGTTTGTATGGCACTTAACATAATATTTAAATAATACTTATAGATGTTAGCAATTGTAGGTATGTATTTTGTGCATGAGTTCATACCCAGGAAACAAAATGAAAATGTTTTTAATTCATATTAAGCGCAATGTAAAACTTTTTCAAAGATAGGCAGAGGTTTGAAATTTATATTTATACTCAAATATTCATTTGAAAAAGAAATATATGATAATTATTTGTACTCAATTTAATACCAAATACCAAATCTAGAGTGTCCTACACTCAACTTTACCATACCCAAGGGAAACAGATTTTTTTTTTGGATATAATACATAAAGAATATAATTTCAAAGTAGATATATTCGAATCGAAAAATTAATTATTTTCGGTTTGGGGTGTTAAGTTAACTACCCCTTGCCCCTTCCCGATTATAATTTATACAGCTCTTCACCTTCATAAACGAAAGGCGCATACTGAATTTTATTTTCATATGTCAAACGGTATGACCTGAACAATTTTTGGCTAATTTTTTTTATATTTTCCCTTGATTTTGAATAATAATAAAAAAAAACAAGTAAAAGTGCTATATTCGGCCGTGCCGATTCTTCTATACCCTTCACCACGGTGATTTTATTAATACAGACATATACAGCATTATCCATATTGTAAAGAAATAGAAGACAAATTAAAACAAATTCCGTTTGCTACAATTGTCGCCGTGTTGTCAGCTACTTAATGATATTGAAGCCGACAGCTACATCGTAAACTCTGACATTGTTGTAAAAATACTTATTTTGCTTTTATAAAATTAAAAAACTTTTTCAAAAACTTTTAAATATTTCCTCCAAAACTTTTTGTTTGTATTTTGTGACTTTTTCTTTTGTTGAATAAAATAGAAATTAGCCTCAACGGTGGTCGCGTGCCATTTAGCTTTGCTGGCTTCAAAAGAATCGTTTACCTATAAACGTGTGTATTTTATTTTTGACAGCTTGTAGTCGGTATCCTGATGATGTCTATGTGTTTAATGCACCTAGGTTTTAAAACAGAGATATCATCTATTTAAAAATCAAACGCATTTAAAAAAATAAGTTACTCTATATACACACATACATACATATGTATAATCTTAATATTAATTATATGTTATGTTACAGTCATGATTTTCATTTTCAAAGAAATATTGAAATTTTTGTTTTAATATTTCGAAAATTATCTGTAAAAATTTTTTGTAAAAATAATTTTTTAAAAATTTTTTGTAAAATTTTATTCGAAAATTTTTTGGAAATTTAAAAATAAATTTTTTTCAATATTTTTCTCTAAAATATCTTTTTGAAAATGTTTTGTAATTTTTTTTTAAATTTTTTTTTTTGTAAATTTTTTAAAAAAATTTTTTTTTTTAATTTTATTGAAATTTTTTTTGTTAATTTTAGGACCTTTCTGCAATCTATATTGAGTTAGAATGGTCAGACTAAAGCAAAAAAAAATCCTTACAAAAAAAAATTTCCTCATAATGACACATGGGGGGTCCTTTTAACTGCTCCTATTTATCAGTGGGTACCCTGTGGGTCCATTGGCTATCTCTATGTGTATTGCTTTCTATTAAGGTCACTAATACAAAGCAAAGGAGAAAAACCCTACCAATCTAAAAACAAACAAAAATCGCCCCTCGCTGGGGGTTATTGATCCCCCGAGATCTGTATGCACTCCTTGCGATCTACCTGTCGCAGTCTAATATTTATTTGACAAAAAAAGGCAAAATAGAATCATTAAAGCCGAAAAAATTAAAAAAAAACGTAAAAAAAATATAGGTGGGCGTGGTTTTTGGCCCGTAGCCTCCAAAGGAATCTTCCGATGTTGCTGAATTGCAATACCAAAATTTTCGAAACTATGCCTGACAGATTGGTGTGCTTAAATTTTTTGTATCTCTTCTGGTGCCTTGGCAAATGACATTACCACACTAACACGGACAGACGGATAGACGGACATCGCTTAATCAACTTCTCTATGTATAAGGATCCAGAATATATATACTTTATGGAGTCGGAAATGAATATTGTAGAAATTACACACGGAATGACAAACTTATATATACCCTTTCCACCTGTGGTGAAGGGTATAAAAAATAATAATTTATATAAAAAATCTCTCAGAATGGAAGTAACCATTAAAATTCATTGAACTCGGTTGGACGATACTGGAATTTAGAGTAAACGAAGGCAGGGACATGGAATTTGTATGTATTAAGATTATTATCTTTCTTTATTATGTTCTAAAATACATACAGTCATATAACTAAAACTTACGTTCGAGCAGTAATCTATTCGTTTTTTCTCACATATAAAAAGATAACAAAAATATATTTTTTTTAAATCAATTTCCGCAAGAGATTAAACTTATATGACCACACTATAAATATGATCATACCATGTTTTTGAAAAAGTCAAATAAATCTAGAATTTGACAAAAATTAACATTATATTATATGATAACAAAACTGAGAATAAGCAACAATAACAAAACTGAGAATAAGCTGATAGTAAAGATTATTATTCAAATGTAGATAATTTTCTATTTTTATTGAGAAAAAGTTTGATTTCAAATCAATTTTGATTTGAGATCAAACTTGCTTGTTTGCTGAGATACTGCTTTCATGCATACTGAACCGTATTGTAAGTAAGTAATTGTAGTGATCTGTTTTCTTTTGATTTGTTTATTAAAATTCATTTGATTTGTTTATTAAACTAATTTTAAGTCTATACATTTGTTTTTCAAATGCTACACACAATAAAAAAATTTCTAAACAAAAACCTAAAAATGGTTTACATTATTAGTGAAGGTCTCATAAGTATTTATAAAGAACCTTAGGGATAGTAAATTTTAACAAAAAAATAATCAAACAAATGCAATGAACAATTTTGTTATAATTGTTTAAAAAAAGGTTGTAATATATGTATATGAGCCTTTCACAATATAAAGTGACTAATTCCACTTTGTTTTTAATATTTAATTAATGTATCAACGCGCTTAGTTCTGCTGTAATGTAAATAATTTCAATAAAGAACAATTTCATTGAATGACAAGATTCTTTTCGGTTTTCGAATAATAAATTATTTATTTTAAAAGACATTTATAATAACTTCGTTCTCTTATCTAAAGCGTTTTTATAGTTTTACTTAAATTCAATCATTATTAATTTTAACTCACAAAATAGACAATTAAAATAAAATAATTTCTATAATTTGAATCTCAGCGATCATACATTGAGAAGTGTAAGTATACATATTACACAATATAATTAATATTTCATTCTTGGCTGCATTTAGGAGACTCCGTTCATTTAGCTAGTCTGTCTATTCTTGTATATTTCGTAACTACGACATCTCTCTTCTTCCTCTTGAACGTTTTCCTTCGATATTGCCTTGACACTTATCTGGGGGATCTTATATTTGACATTTCTCATTATATGACCTAAATATGATACTTTTTTTGATCATTCTTCTCAGGACTTCATCATTCGAAACGCGATCGGCCCAAACCATGGAATCTTTAGTATCCGTCGGTATATCCATATTTCAAACGCTTCAAGTTTCTTTTCGTCCGCTGCTTTTACTGTCCATGTTTAAGATGCATATAACAGGACGGACCAAATATAACACTTAATAAATCGTATTTTCGTCGCAAGGCCTACATCGTGGCTAGTTAACACTTAATTATATCTGAAATATGCGTTTCTGGCCATTTACATGCGGCATTTTATTTCTCTCTATGCATCCCATTGATCGTTTATCAGGACTCCTAAATATTTAAAATGTTGAACTTACTCAATTTCTGAATCTTTTATTCGTAGCGGCATATTATTTTGGGTAAGATTTCGTCTAATAATAAATAAAAATATTTTTTTTAAAGTAACAACTCAACAATACTTTATTGTAGAAAAATGAAATGTTGCAAAACATATATTAAAATACGCTGGAAATCGAGCCACATCACATAAAATCTATATGTAACCATATATTATATACACACACTAAAGTAGGGGGATATCGACCAGCAGACCACTTACATTATGGGTCCCTTTTCAACCGCCTTGCACGCAAAGAAAAACCATGGTTATGGTATGGTCATAAAAACCACATTATGTTCTCTGTAACAATCTGTAACAATATATGGCTGCGATGAACACATTTTAGTTGTTTGTAACATTACTACGATCCCGGTAAAAAATTTTATCATTAAATGGTTGCAAACTTTTATTATACAATTCAATTCTAAAACCAATATGTGTTGTGGCATTCAATTATGGTGCACTGCCTCAGCTAGAAACATAGAAAAAATTCAAAGCCGCCAAAATAAGATTCTTCGTATAATTACATCTGCTCCTTGGTATATAAAAAAACTCGAACATTCATAAAGATCTAAATGTGCCATCAGTTAAATCAGAAAAAGCGAAACTTGCCATAAAGTATTTGAAGAAGCTTGAAACTCATCCGAAGCCACTGGCCCGTAACTTACTAAATGAACCTGGTTACATTTGACTAAGAAGGAGGGACACTGCTTCTCTCATCCGTACATCAGGGGGATAACCCGCAAATTACAGTAACCGTGAAACATACATTTTTTTTGTCCAGCACTAGTTGGACTTAACAAGTATATTTTTAGATTTAAGATATGAGTAATTATTGATAGTTCAATTATATTGAAGATAATAAATAAAAATGGCAAAAAAATGGTTACTACGTACAAAAAATTTAACATGGTTGGTTTTAACTATTTAATGTTTAATTTACAACCAAAGTTTTTTCGTAGGTAACCAAAAGATTTTTAAAAATACAAATTATTTGTTTGTTTATGTCATCGGAGTTCAAATGTTTGTGCTTTAAAAAAATAATAAAAAATGTATAAACAATTGTTTCGGGAATTAAATTTAAAATTAAATATTTAATTATTTCTTTTTCGTTGTTGAATTGAGCGCGCGCCAACCATCTTCTCTGGATACTCGCAATTCGAGTCCTCTCGGTGTGAGACATAAGAGACTTTACTTTGTACTTAAAAGACTACATCCAAAAGGTGTTGGCTGAATTTGAAAAGCAATCCGCCGAAATTGATGTCTTCACGAACAATTATTTTCTAGTAAATCCATGAACTGCGATGGTATGGGCCATGTGCGTTAAATCGGTGGCCAAAGTGTTTCCTCTCTTATATCCTTGAAACACGGTTTGGAAGAAGAACAATTTTTTTATCTATGTATTAATAAAATCATCATTAATAAAAAATAATAAATAAATGTGTATTTCAAAATGTAAAAAACTTTCATATCCATTTCATATGACATTTCATATTTTTTAACCATACTATAATCGTTAATTAACCATAATATTATAATGTTCAACAATAATATGGTTTCACTACAACCATAATATGTTGCTCTTAGATTATACATTGTGTAATTTTTTAAGTCATGGCAAAATAACCATATACGGACACCACTACGTGATAAAAGACCAAAAAAAAGATCCCTGTCTCCCAGTTTTGCCCAAAGTCCTCCAGGTTTTTTTTTATGGGCCCTCAAAGATGTGGGGCCTCGATATCATTTTTGCAAAAAAATGATCATTTACTCAAGCTCATATTTTGCAAACCGTTTGGAATATACCCTCTGAGGCAAAGTTGTAGCTCTTGTCATAAAGAACAAAAATTGAGAACATATAAAATCAAAAAAAACTTCATCTTCAAGGTCAAAATCGCAAAAAACTTTAAAAAATTCAATGTTTTTACCTTTTTTCCCCTGTTCAGGTCCATAGGTAGCAAACCGTTCAAAATTCAAGGAAACAATCAACTACAAAAATGAACCTAAGATCTCAATAAACAACTCACTTACGGTGTTAAGAATCATTCCTAGGAAGTTCATATGTTCTAGAAAGTTGTTTATTGAGAGCTACAGTCTCAGCCTCTTCCAGCCAGAGTCTGCAATTATAACCTTTTTCAATTTCCTTTTGAGATAGACCTGTCTACCTCTAGAGAGATAATCGTGTTTAACGCTACCGGCAAAAAAAACACGGAAGTACTTTAGAAACTGTCCTCTTTAGCTCTTGCATGGCTTCGTTGTCCATCGCTGTCCGATACTTACGGTTTCATTTTATCCAAATTATAATTTATCAAATTCCCAATAACGGAAAAAAGATGTCCATCCACACTGAGCCCCATATACAGGTTAGCCTATATTAAAAATGGAAGTCGACACGTATCCAGTGTTCGTTCTACTTCATTTAGTAGAGACAAGATCTAACTAGGAGCCTATTTCAGTCCGCCGAAGGATCAACCTTTAATTTATAGTTCAGTAAAATCGAAATGGGAAAAGGGTTCAAAACCACTTTTATTGGAAAATAGTAAAAAAAAATGTTTCAATTCGTATATAAAACGATTCCAAATATAATTTTTTGTACATAATTAAAAAGTTATAAAAGAATGAAAGAAACAAGATTATGCCATCCTGCACATATAAAGACGTCACGAGAAATGTACTATTGGCTAATAATTTTGATTGTCCGAAGTAGGTTGTTGTTTACATACTTGGCAACCATTAAAATGGAAAAGCACTAAGTACCTCACCTTATGGGAAATCATACACATGGCGTAATGTTGTTAAAGGTTACTTTAAATGTAATTTTGAACACATATTATTATTTGTTTTAAAATACACTTCAAATAATCTTTATTTCTTTTTAATACGAATCAAGGAATATATTCTCAATTAATATAAGAAAGCAGGCAGTGAAAGTAAGCAATTTTACTGATTTAACAATACTTAAAACTTGATAAATCCTTTTATTCTAATAAACGAGCAATTTTGCCTTTGTTCGAAATTAATTCACACCAAATTTAAAGTTGTCGCTTATTTTATAGAGCTGCAGATATATTTATTTACTTTATATAGAGATAACCGTCTCTGAGTAATTACTCAGAATGTTTCAACAAAAGTTTTATATAAAATTCTTTTATTGAGTTTTGTAAATTGTGTCTAATGTGCTGTTTCCGAATTGCAAGTAAGCAAATCGTCTAACAATTTTGTATGAAATGCACTCAATTTTTTGAGTTATTCCTATACAAATTTTTCAGACGTATCGTTTGCTTGTAATACAGAAACAGCACATAAGTTTTCCAGTTAAAAAAAATTAAATGTATTAAATTGATTGGATTTGTTCCGCCAGTAAATAAAATACTGTTGTCATAACTTTCGGTGAAGACCGTCGTCACTGGCTGTTGTTTTGGTACGTTTGGCGAGCGCTTCCGAAAGTTATGACAACAAAAATTAAATGTGCTGTCAAGTCATCAAATTGTCTATATTATGGTTTTTAACTCCATTTCTCTTGTAAATGAGATATTTTAACGAGAAAACAGAATCCAATATTTGATTAAAATTCATCCAGTACTTTTTACGTTATGCGGGCAACGATTGAAAAAATTCCAAAAATTGGTGTTTTGTATTTCATATAAATAGTTCATATAGAGACACGGGCCTGTTACAACTTTATTTTATGTATGGATATATGTAGATTAATATTACACAGAGTAATTTAAACACAAATTAATTTTAATTTAAAATTTATTTAAATGTTTAAATTAAATTTTTTTTCATTTTGATGCAGAGTATGTTCATATTTATGTTCATAAATGAACTGCACAAGAAGAGGTGTTTTTTGAGTGTTTCTTTACTAGCATTAAAATAGCCTGACCTAGCTCTCATTGTCTTAAATTATGTTGTGATCATTTTTTTTAAATATAGAAATATTTCATGACCGCACGTGAGTATTTTTCTTATAATCGTTTATACCACATACCACTTGGGGGCAGGAACCTGGGCCCACTTCCGGAAACTATGTTGAGGACAGTTCGGAATCTCTGTAACAAAATGGGCGTACTCTACGAATAATAACTATTGCAGAAGTTATCATTATGACAGTCACGTATTATTTAGTATTATTGTGTATTTTACAAAGGCATACCCGCCACAAAAGAAGTTACAATTTAAATTCGACTAAAGATGAAAGTAATTCTGATAAGCATAAGTAAAACTGACGTAATTCAGCTTTTAATTAAATTTAACAAAAATGTTCTGTAGGGTCCTAAAGGCTAAAATTAACAGATTTTATTTTTGGACATGTGAAGCAATAAATCGTATTTTTATGGTTAGCGATTTAATATGTAAAAATGTTTCTTTGAGCGGTACCTACTTTATTACGAAAACATTTTAAAGCTTAGTAGTAGATCCCAAAAAAAATAGAAAAATTTGCCTATATTTGTAATTTTTAACTTGTGTCCAGATAAGATTTATAGAGATAAAAAATTATATAGAAAATAATTCGAAAAATATCCGCTTGTTGATCGCTCAACTGAACACATTTTTATTTTTTAAATAAAAAAATAAATAAACAAAATCTCATGAAATATTTTAACATTCTAACAAGTAACACCAAAATTTATTTTTTTTTTTGGAGCATTCATTAAATTTTCGCTTTAATTCGTAGTGATTAGGTTTTTTTTTACTAAATTAAACAAATAGGTATATGTATATAATTTTTATAGCGAAAGAAACACTACACATCAAAACTTAAAAAATAAATTTTGCATTTTAAAAGAAAAAACACGAATAACCCATTAGTATTAAAAAACAGTAACAAAAAAATCACACACAGAAACAAAACTTGCAAACTTTTCACAAAACCTATAAAAGATAACAACTACTCCATAGGTACAATAGGAAATCAAGCATAGTTCATATATGTATGTATATCTATCTACACATCAAAAATTAACTTATAGTGTTGACGTTTGTCATTCCACTATTATACATTATTATTTGTATGCATATGAATACATGCCCATTAAACCCATGCTCCGCCTTCTAAAAGTACTTTATATACTCAAAACCTGTAATAAATATAAATTTACACATACCCATACAATTTGTATGCTCTCTCTTACACTCACTGCACCATTTACTGCGGTTATAAAAAAATAACACCTTAAACACAACCACCACTTCACAACAACTACTACTAGTGCTTGCGTAAGTAAAGGAGCAGTGGCATTAAATTGTAATCATCGTCATAAAATTGTGAGCACCATCAGATTGAAGGCTCATGGTAGGAGTGTTAATGGAAGTGTTTAGAAGGAATAATATTTACCCAAATAAGAGTGTGTATGGGTATGTGTATATGAATGTGAATACATTTGTGTGGGCGCCATTTATCACCTCAAAATTGAATATTTAGACAAGTATATACCCACACTAATGCAACCTTTATACTCTTTTGTTATTGCTTTTTACTTGTATTATGCTCTTGTTATATTGGCCGCATACAGTGTACCCAAATATTGTTCTGTTTGTAAGTTATTTGTGCGAGTGTGGATTTCTGTGAGCGAGTATTTATTTATTTATTTATTTTTTAATATAATTCCGGTATGCTGTCCCAATCCCAATGCGCTTTAATACAAACAGCAATACAAAATGTTTAAGTAATAATGACGATGATGATGGTTGTAGCACCACCAGTCTTGGGTTATCGTTCGTAAGCACCAGACGTTTATTTCTTTGTTCTTATTCGTAGTCGCTTGCTTACTCGCTCTAGCCTTTCGTTATGGTTTCGAGCACCTCTGTCTGGTGTTTTTCAATTTACTAAATACTCGTTTTATAAACACAAGTTTAAGTTATTTATTTACTTGATTATTAGGATTCTCAATTAAACCCACAGTCAACATCATCATTATCATCGTTATTTGGTTGTGTTGTGTCGTTTTGTGTATTTTTATGCTTAAGTGCTGCTGCTGGTCTAGTAACGCCTTTTAAAGTGCGTCAACTGTTGTTGTTTGTGTAACCAAATATTTGGTTCAGTTGCGTTGTTGAAGTGCGCTTGGTTAACTTGCTACATCTGGAGGCAGATATTTAGTCAATCTTTGGTGCTCATTCTACATGGACGTAAAAAAGTTATCGTTTTAAACAAATAAAATTTAAAAAATTATTTAAATTAAAAATATTATAAATAATAATTAATAAAACACAACATTCTTAAAATGAATATAAACATGTGAAAAGTGTTATTGAAAAACAAATAATTTTATATAAATTACCTTTGTTAATTTAGCAAATGTCATAGAAAATATTATCGCTAAGATAAAAAAATAAAAGCAAAACTTTAAATTAAGTGTTAGTGTTAAGCCATGATGGCGTTAAAAATGTTATACCGTGGGCCCAGTTCGAGACTAGAAAATTTAATTGAAAAAATTCAAGCAACTAAGGAGATTGTTAATGCCGGTAATTAAATACAAATTTTTTTATTAAATTTAAATCTAAATTTACTGAACTGTATTGTCTTGAAAGCTTTTAATACAAATATATAGTGTGATCAAGTGTTTCATAAAAGCTATTTAAACCCAATAAATAATCTATGTACAAGTGTTTAAATGATGTTTTCTAACATAATATAACTAAGATGTAATAAAGGGTTTTTAAGTTTGCTAAACTTTAAAATTTCTATAACTTCAATGCAACAAAGTAAATTCCAGTTCAGTTAATAATTTCTTTAGCATGAGTCTTTTATTTGGGGCCATGATCTTATCTTAACTGCTTAATGTAAATACTTAACCCAAACGATCTTACGTAAAACTAGCAGCTTTGAAATAATCGTTAAATTAGGGTGTAAGACCCAATTAACCCGAAATGAGCATTATTCATTAGTTAATAACTAATGAATTATTAACGAATGAATGGAATTAATTTATTCCGCTTCTATTGCCATATTAGATGACAGGTTTTATCAACGAAGCAAGTAGATTTTATCGACAAAATAGCTACAAAAATAAGGTGTTCATAAATATTCAATTTTCAATTCAAATTTCGTGTCGAAGTGCTTGCAAAGTATTGAGTAGTGGATACCGAGTATTTGATCAATGCTTTGAGTACTCAATACACAAAAGTAGTTAATCGATACTTTTAGGGTAGTATTTTTAAAAATTAATTAAACTAAATATTTAATGACTACTATTTTTTATTATTTTTGATGTTTTATCGCTTTTGAAATAACAGCTGACTTTAATACGCTCTGAATATTGTGTTCAATTGACACACTTTTTTTACTTTAATTTATTATAATTTAAAAAAGTATTTATACAAGTATAAACATGGCAAATTAAATACGTTTATATGTATGTTTGCAGATTTATATAACCCAAATATGTAATTAATTCAATAAAATTAAATATAAATTAAAGGACGCTAAGTGAATGGCGGACCGGGCATGCTTGAAGAGCCATCTGTTACATAATACTTTAAAAGATAAAGTAATATTTCGCCCGAATTTAGTATCAATGTAACCCTATTAACACATCATTCCGATCTCAAATAGGTACACTTTTGGCATTTTCCAATAATATAATTAATTAATTAATAAAATTAAATTTTAAAAAATAAAAAACGCGTTTTAAACATTATTTTGTAAAATTTGTATTGCAAATAAATGAGCTGCATACTTCTAGGATAACATATCCACAAGGGTGTTGTGTGTAATAAGTTCATTGTTGTTTTTTTTCATTGTTATGTTGCTTCTTTTACTTTATAACATGCACGAAAATAATTCTTTTGAACTACCGATAAAGCAATGGAAAAATTCAAATTTTTTGATGTTTTATCTTATTGATTTAGCAATTTTCTAGCATATTTAAGCCCTCCCTAAAGTAAGATTTCGGAGGATTTTCAAATAGGCTTTTTTGTTAATATAACCTCTTGATTCAAATCTCTTTCGCTATCCAATTTTTATAATTCAAAACAGGAAAATTGTTTAACAAGATTAACGTGAGTACCTGCCTACTCGGCCTAACCTCACGGTGGTCTTACCACCGAGTGAAACTTAGGCTTAGGTAGACTAGCGCCCCCATTGTGTAGTATAACAACACTTTACGATTGCCACCAATCGCTTTTTGTGTGTGATACAGTCAAAATGAGTAGCAATTTATATAATATGGCAAGCCTTTCCAAGGCAAGCCTAGATCCACATTATAACCTCTTGCTTAGGGGTTTGGAGACTATCCACACTCCGTCTGTTGAGAGTGCAACAGCACACTTGATCGACTTTGCACCTTACCTACATAAATCGATCTTAAACCACAACCACCACGTGTACCCCCGAAGGGGACCTCACCAATAACCGGTCACAGAGAGGATAGGCTCTCTGTGGGGCCACCGATTCCCCTGGTACCAGTCCTTTGGGCACTGGTCGGGCCTCGAAGAGAACCCGTGATTTTACTCACATACCTTTTCTTCCAGATTTAGGCTCTAGGAACCCTAGCGTCTGCTGCCCCTATTTTCCCCGAGTGGACCGCGTCAAAGCATTTGCCATATTCCTGCAGTGACATTTGGAACCCCCGGGGTTCAAAACAGGAAAATATCGCTTATAGCCAAATCTAGGGAATAAGGTGGTCAATGTATTTAATTCACTTTCGGATTCCAAAAATACACCACAACCCTACTAACCGATTTTACACGATACATTTAGATATCATCATATCGGCAAACTATCTACTGAATAAGAACTAACGCTGTACCTGTCCTGATAATTCTTTCTTTTATACAATTTTCAAATGAATCGTAAAATCATTGGCTATTTTTTTATTGTATCGATAATTTCCGTAACAACAGCTTCATTATTTTAAGGTGTTTTCTCTTTTAAGAAGAAGCGCTTATTGTCCGCGGGGAATTAATTTGTTCCCATTTTTTTTTTTAAAGTGAAATGAATCGATTATTAAAAAAACTGATCAATTTGCCAGTCTTCTTTTAAAATTTGATATATTTTTTTAAGTTCTAAGTTTTTCGTTTTAGTAAAGGCATTGCGACCTTCGTTCGCATCACTTAAAAACTACTGGATGGATTTTAGCAAAATTTTGTGAGGAGGTACCTTAGTAAAAGATTCAAATATGGGAATCTTTTTTCCACAAAAATATCATATTTCCAAGATAAAGTAGTGAAAAAGCATTTAAAGTACGCCGATTTTTTTATCGATGTAAAGGTATTGTATATTTTATTTTTGAAAGTGGGATATTTTAAACACGGTTGTGCAACAGATGGCGCTATTTTAAAATAATGATAAAAAATTAATTACTTACTGCCAAACAAGCAATACTATTTTTACTTTCTGGAATTACATTGTTATTAAAATATTTTAAACACCTTTTACAGAGCTTTACAATAATTTTTCGAATTTTATATAAATCTTAGAATTTTATGCAGGGATGGGTACCTTTAAATATAAAAAAAGACGTATACACTAAGCACTATAAAAGTAAGAATCTTAAAATTTGGTGTGGATTACATCCAAAGCAAAATCGAACAATATGTTGTCAGAACGCCCGCAATATGTGTGGGCACAGGTAGTATACTTAAAAACCGTAAATCAAAAACGAGAAGAGAACTAAAACATAATTTTTCACGTGACTAGTTCCTAACAACTTTTAAAAATGGGCGATGGCCTAGGAGGGAGTCAATTGACAGTGATACGATACTCGTGACCTTAACTTATCATGCTTGTTCTCCCTCTAGAAAAATTTTTAACATTATGCATTACAAGATTGAAAATTTCAAAACTAGGGACAGTATAGATAAATCTTGTTTAGAAAATACTTTGGAAGCAGTAATTATTTACAAATAATTATATATTCACAAAAAGATTTGTTTGATTTAGTAATTATTTTAAAAAAATTCGTCCGAATTAAGATTTGCATCAGTGCACATTTCGTTTTCGTCATACAAATTTTGAAACAACCTTGTAATAATTTAAAGTCAATTTCAGTATTGTTGTAGTATATCAAATTATTTTTCTTTTTTATATAAAAATATATACTAATATTATATATATAAATAATATATATTAATATATTAATTATATACAAATATAGAATAGATAAATCCTACTTATGTACATATATTCAAAAGTAAAATAATTTTTTTAACTAATGTTAATATGTATACATATGTACCTACATATATATATATGTTTTTGAATTTAATTAGAATATATCTTTTATCTGACTGAAATTCATATATTTGTAAACATTACAACAAAGGACTTCAACAATTTTTATCAGTTTACATAAATAAAGTGGAATAGATAGATGCAAAGAATCCAGAAGAAGGATATAGCGATCCAGAAAATGCTTTTTTCTGCTAGTGTCTAAACTAAAATGGTTTTACAGTAAAAAGCGTTAATTTTTTATATATACATAGTCAAGAATTTTTTATAGGATAAAGCTTTCCTGATGAGATAAATTAAGCACTTAGCGAGATGGCCTTAGAGACTAGCGTATTCCATAACAATCATTTTTAGTTCTTAAAAATAATTTTTCAAATTACATTGTTGATTTGTGTTTAAGGAAGGCAGGAAATTTTTACTATAAAAAGAAATCCTCGCAAGGAACCTTTTATACATTGTATAAGTACGCTGTAATTTTCAAAGGCGAAACTTGTCGATGAAGCTTGTTTGTTGTGAATAAAACAGACAGTAAATAGGAAAAATAAACCGGTACGATGTGCAAATAGAGCCTGAAATGCCAAAATTACTTTTAAAATTATACATATCCTTTAATAAATATTTTTTCAGTTAAAGTTACATTTCTCGATTCAAAGGGACCTAGCAGGTGCTGAAAAAATATTTTTTTTAGTATAAAATTTTTGTAAATGAGCTTGAGAACATTTTAAGTAATAATTTCCTTTCCCTTTTGTTATTTTGCAATTAGTATAATTAATAAATTACGATGTAAATCTGTTTTTTGTGTTTAAGATCCTTTTTTCTTTTACGACTTATTTACTATTCTGATGCAATGATTATTAGTTTCAATGAGTTTATTTCTCTAAAATTGCCAATTCATAGACAGAAAACATATTTTCTAACCCAATAAAAATGTCTCCATAATGTTAAGGTTAAAATGAACAAATTTATTTAACGATTTACAAAAAGTGCCAAACTAATTAGCTAAAGGGAAAAATAATGCGACAAAGATAATAAAAAAGCTAGAAATAGCACGAAAACAACTAATTACTGATATTAAATCAGATTAACAAAATTTTTAATAATTTCAAAAAAGTTTTACTTTCTGGACTTTCATTGTACTAAAACGAGAAATATATTATGTATACAATTTATACCTATACATATAATAAAACTGTAACAGGACCATTTCTGTATATGAAATATTTTTTTTTATTTTTTCTTGGTGCAGTTAGTAATCGAAATGGATTACAAAACAGCAATATTTAGAATTTTTGTCTGTATGTCTGTCTGTTCTTCTGACTGTGTTCGCATCACGTAAAACCTACTGGATGAATTTTAATAACATTTTGTAAGAAGTTGCCTTGGCATGTTAGTTCAAGTATAAATATATCTCATTTCCTAGAGAAAATAAATAAAAAGTTGTAAAAGTACACAATTTTACCGATTTAAAGGTATTTTATTATTTTATTTTTATCAGCAGGATATGTTAAATACTATTTACAGAACTCTACAATAATTTTATATAAATTTTATGATTTTATCCTGCCATAGTACCTCTATAAAAAGAAAATACTTAAACCATAACTGAAGCACTATAAAAGTAGGAGCCCTAAAATTCGGCGTATTTTTACACCAAAATTCAATACAACACAGCGCAGTGAGCAGAATCAAAATATTTTGGAAATAATTTAGCCATTTGTAAAGAGCTAGTCCGAGTGATCCAATATTTGACTGGGGCGTATGTTCCTAGCTTCAAAACCTCAGCTCAAATACTCCTCTGCTATATCCATGCCAAATTAGACTAATCGGACTGGTGAGCGTCCAATGGCTATTTCGGAGGGTGGAATTCCCCTCTAGACTTGCTGTTGCATCCCTCCACCATCAGAAATTAAAAAAAAATGTACTAAACATATATTTATTTTAGAATATTATTTTCTTAAATAAGCCTTTTTCCTTATCAAAATGTCTGAAATAACCTGATATCATTTAGTTACTTTCTGTTATTTAAACCTAACACATACTTTAACTCTCATGCTTATAGCTTCAAAAAAAATTATTAGCAAATACAAATCTAAATTTTAATTTAATATGAAACCAATTCGTGCAATAAAGTCAAAAAAGAAGCTAGATACTAGCAACAACATTTCAATTACATTTATAATCATAATTACAAACAGATTTATGTCATTTTGTGATTTAGCGTTGTGTATGAATAGCAGACCATTTAAACGAATAAAAAACAATAAAGAGTTGTGAAAGTTCAGATTAAAAATAAATTGAGTCAAAACTTAAACAGACCTTTAACCCAATAAAATAAAAAAAACATAATTGAAAAGCTGAAACTGACAACATTTTAACACTTTACAAATTAAAACAAATTACAAAAAAAAACAACCAACAACAACTAATTATAAGATTTAAACTCACACAGATAATTAAGAAACAAGTTGTTTCTAGTATAATACACTCAAGAAAAATAAACAGTAACCGATGCCAATTAAAATTAATTTGTAGTTTCCCTCCTTAAATGAGCAAGCAATTGAAATAATATTGGGGCGTCTGTCTAGCCTTCTTACAATCAAAATGAAGATGAGTATGATTTTCCACAAACGACAACTTGATAGAAAAAAATATTCTAATTAAAATGTAGAATTAAAACGGAGGTTTTAATCACAAAATAAAGAATTATTACTTTGCATGACTAGAAATGTGTGTGATAGCTTGGAGGAAGGCTTTTCTTTTCGTTGTTTTGTATGACAGACTCGATGTCATATTACGAAATGTATAGCGGCTCTCACAAGTGTTTTAGCATTATTACAAAAATGGATCACACAACGTACGACCCATAAGACAAGATCAGATTAATTTAATTAGTTTCACTTACCCCAACTGTGTATTTATGCGGTAACACATCTCTATGTGTTACTACGCCACTCAAAGCATTTAATAGAGGAACCATTTCCTGTTATTGCATGATGATAATAAGGATGCTAACCAACACCACCACCAACAGTTATACCACCTACACACAAAGTGTGGCTGCAAGAAATATTAATTAGAACAAATAGATGACTAATTTTTTTTTTTTTTTTTTTTTTTTTGTTTAAATTAATTCACAGAATTTAGTTTAAAAGTCTTTTTAATTTTTTTTTGTTTTTAGATATGTACTCTACGCATACTTCGTCAAGTTATTCACCTTCTATATCAGATGGTACCATCACACCAAATTCTTTACATCATCATCATCATCATCACCATCAGCATTTAACTGTGCCACCACACTTATCATTCCCCAATTCGGCTGCTTATGAAGAAGATACATCGATGGTCCTGCAGACAAAACGTCTGCAAAGGCAAAAAACTAATGGCATTTTGGATGGCGCTGACTTCGAAGATAATGCCAATGACAACGACCACAACAACGAAAGGATTCACAAAAATGATACAAAATTATGCGAAGGCAGCAACACAATTGTTGCAGACAATAACACAACCACAAATATTCCTGAAAGTGAAGAAGAACACCGTCAACAGCAAACACAGCTTCATCATCATCAACTAAAACGTCATGGTCGTCATCATCGTTATGCTGAACATGCCTTAAGAATGCCTTCAAAATTACGTAAAATCGATAGGGATTCAACGGTTGGTAATGGTGCCAGTGCCGTCGGTGCTGCTTCTGCTGATGCTGTCAGTGTTGGTGTAACAGCTAATGCAGTCAAGTTCGATAAGTTGACAGGCGATGGCATTAAAAGTGGTAACAATGCTGTTAGTGCCGACGGATCCTATCAATGTCAATTCTGTGATAAATCATTTCCGCGTCTTGGTTATTTGAAAAAACATGAGCAGGTAAGTTAAATTAAGAAAATTGTATGTATTTTTAAATGGGGTGTCTTTATTAAGTTAATTTTCTTCGAAATTATTAATGCGTAAATATAAATGGGGTTGTTGTATTCATTTTTTTTTTTTTAATTTTTTATTAAATATAAATATTCCTATGGGATGAGTTAATACATAAAAGGTTAAAAGTTGCTTATTAGAGTTTTTAAATCTTAACAACTTCTTAGTCATTTTAATTATGTAACAAAATTTTGAATATTCTTTTGAATCCAGAAGTTGTTTAAATCTAATTTCTAATGCCCAAATTCACAAAAATTAAAGTTTACTTGAAGTATTCTTTATAACAAATTTTGTATGAAAATTTGTCATAAAGTATGCTTAAAGTAAACTTTATTATTTTATGAATAATGGCATAAAGGTTTTTATATTTGTCAGCAACGTGTTATTAAAAAATCAATATAGTTAAAAGCTGTATTGTAACAATTAATATTTTTTTATTAAGTTCAATTAGAAAAAAATCTAAATATTCCAAAACAATAGACAATAACCTAAGGGCAAGTACAAAAAATCGGTCAAAATAAGTAAAGCTACGGCAGCTTAAATTTTAAAACAAAATCTGTTGCTGAAAGACTTCTTGTCAACATATTTAAAACAAACATATTACTTTGCAGTTTCCCTTAGAGTTCCTTTCAACTTGTGAGCTGCCCGAACAACAAAGAATAATAAATTAAATTTGTATTTTGTTAGGAGGTAAATTCCATTGCACTTATTTAAACATGATATCTAGCTCTTACATAGCACATTTTGTCACTTAAATTGTCGACCACTTTTCAAAGTTATTACATTAAAAGTATGATATATGTTGAACTCCAATTGGAATAATTCGATGGTGTTGTGAGATGTGTGGTACGATGCAAAAATCCACTGAGGATAACGTTATCGTTATCATGTAATGGTCATTGGATTATCAGCTGTTGGCTAATAATTTGTGATGATGAATATCAGCCAACGGTTGAACAACGGCCAAGCAATAGATTTTTGTGGGTGGTAATTGTCTTGAATTATTTTCACTTCATAATGGGCAATTTTTCATGTTGACGCATTCAATTTACAAAAATTAGTGTCATCACTAAACAAGATTTTGCTGTAATCTTTCTGCAATTTTTAATATGACCAATTAACAAGCGTACGACGCAACTGATGGTCATTGGGACTTAATTCTTTGAAACAGTGACCTGAAATAAATGTTATTTTTATTTTAATATTAAATTGGTTACAGAAAAAATAACTGTAAAAATTTCGGTCCTGTAGTAACAGTTATAAACAACCACAAAAAAGTGGTCCTACCATACATTATAAACATGATTAATTTTTAGATCTTTCATAACCATTATAATTAATTTAAATTTTTATTCTTATTTTGGTAACTATTATAAAAGATTAAAAAAAAATAAATAAAAGTTTAATGGTTATTAAAGACCTAGAAAAATAAAAATAATTTTTTGAAGTTATACGAGTATAAGACCAAAAATAAAAATATTTTATAAAGGTTATAGAAAGCTCAAAATTAGTTATGACAGACCAAAAAAATATTCCTTACTTATAACTGTTATTTAGAGAGCAATTTTGAAAAATTCTTGGTTATTTTTATTTCAGGATTATTTGAAATATTTGTTATAACAATCATGTCCCTGCTTAGAAAAGCTAAATCTTGTATGGATCTATACGAAAATTTTCCATGTGGTGGGTGAGCAATGCTGAATGATCATCGTCAATACTTCGAATTACAGAAGCGATTTTTTTCTCGATACAAAACATTTTTTTGTCTTGTTAATATATTTATGTCATGTAGAGAATAAATAGTGAGATATTTTTAAATAATTAGTTAAAAACACGCTCACAAGAACGATTATGACCATCGTAAAATTCACAAAGTGTACTAACTATATGTTCCTCGAACAGAGCACTGATTTTTAAAATAAATTTTCACAAGTGTTGCAGGATCCCAGAATTATTTGTGGTGATTTGTCAAAACTAAATGAAACGTAAAAACAAATTATAGTTTTGAGTTTTACATATTGTAGTTCTCTCTATTGCAATATCGGGCGAACTAAAAAACCTTTACTATTGCCTTTATTGACCTTGACAAATATAAAATTAAGATATAATTGTAAAGTATAAATATTTTACTTAGCAGCGATATATCCCTTCTCGATATAAGTAAACATTTTTATATAATGGTATCTCGTCTTAAATGTACATTATTGATTTTATTTATTTATTTATGAATTTAAAAAAAAATAACAACACGAAAATGTTTAATAAATATTATAGTTTTGAGAAAATAAAACTATATTATTTGGTTTTTAAAGATTAAAAGTAATTTTTATATTGAACTTTACCATACTTTTATAAAAAAATCGAAATTGAATTAATATAGTAAAAAAAATGTTAACAAGAATTTTATTCATACTGATTAACCTAAACAAGGGCGTAAGGCGTAACGACGTCTAGCGCCTAGCTTTGAACAAACTTAAATAAGAGCGCAACGTTTTGTAAGAAACAGTAATGTTAACATATTTTGTTTAGTAAAATCTAATAAATTTAATTACAAAAGAGAGATAAAATCGCTATATAAAGTAGAAAATAGCTGAAATGGCACTACTCTTACACAAAAAAAAAAACAATAACATTTTGTTTGCACCCAACTTCACTACCTAACGATCTGTCACATTTGATTTTCAAATAACAAAGCATTGACGCCGCTCTATTTAGGTTTGCTTCATACATTTTGTATGTGCATGAGAATTTTTGACAGTTATTTTACGCCTTACGCCCTTGTTTAGGTGGAGCAGATAATTTTTATGCATAGTAGTGGCTAAAAATATATTAATAAAAAATTTTATATTTTAGCTCATAAAAAAAAAAATTTAAATTTGTTTTTATGGGAAAAATAATACAATTTTAGCAGCACTGTGGGATTAGGAAAATTTTATATCGATATCTTTATCAATGATTTTGTCTAGTACTTCACCAATTAGTGACAAAAACTTAATTTTTCATATTTCTATCATAAATAAAGTCGTATTAAATTTCATATTCAATTTCTAATAATCGTAAATACTTTACTTAGCAAAACACATTTATAAAACTTTTTATGAAAAACTCGCACATATTTTGAGAATTATGGCGAATATTAATTTAAAATTTCTGTAAACTTACTTTACCTTTTTTTCTTGTTGTTTCTAGCATTTTCAGAACCTTCTAATAAAATAATGTTCAAAGAAAGTTTCTTAATAGTTCTACAAAACATTACCCGATTTTTTCCAACTCGTATTGCTTTAATTTGACTTCTTCATTTTCTTTTCGAACATTTACTTCTTCAGGACTCAATGTGTTTAAATAAGTTTAAGTACATATGCGTTTCACTTAGAAGAAAATGTAGACTCATTTAGATGTTTATCAAAAGTGTATTTGTGACTTGCCAGAGAATAAATATGTACGAGTGTAATAAAACATTTTGGACGCTTTTATGCAATTAGCGTATTTTGCAAAACAAGTTAAAATAGCCCAGACACAACACAACCAAATGCACTTGCATTTCCATCTTATTAAATAAAAAAATAATATTAAAACACTCACACACTCAGCATACAGCACGCAGCACACAACACTCATACATAATTGTCTTAGAAAACCGTTTGGGCATACTAAAGCAGAAGCGCTTGGAACAGTATAAAATTTATTTAATAATTGCGGCTACCAAACAATCTTTGCATACCAAAACATCTTGGTTAAGATTGGAGAATGAGTGATACTTACTTTAGTGTGATTAATGGCTACTAACTGGCGACCGTAGGTGGCTAAATGCCTGCGAAAAAAATAATAATAAATTCTAATACTTCTTTGTCATCATCATAATCATCAACAGGGAATCATCACAGTTTTAGATGATTACCGCAACAATTTATATTTTTACACTCGTAGATATGTACATATGTATGTATCTCCTTATGCAAGCGGTTAAAATACTTTGATATGTTAAAGCGTCAGCGTTTTAAGGTCGAGTTAGTGGATGTGTGCGTGTGTGTAATTTTGTATGTATGTGATGAGTTGCCAAATACAGCCAAACTTATAGTTGAGTTTAGTCTACTTGCAAACGAAGTGGACGGACAATAGATTCTATACTAAAATTAGCCCATTTGTATGCAAACAATAAGACGATTCAGTTGTACATATGTTCATATGTAAGGCTCTTATACCATGTACAAATTTGTTGTATTTTTTTTTTGTTTGTTTTTGTTTTAACTCCAAGAATTATTGTGTGTTTGTTATGGTTTTTTAAACTGTTTTTAAAAATTTCAACAAACAAATCATTATAATTATGTTTATGTGTAGATATAAAAATATTACCACCGCCTTCTGTTATTTTATATATGTACATATTTATGGAGTAGCTCACACGTGTATTATAGATAATGGTCGGCTTTTTAAACCCAACAGTTAATTAAATTAGCAAACCTGGTATTTATTAAAAAAAAAAAAACATATTTTTTGGAATTTATATTTTGACATTATTCATTTAACCATAAAATATTTATTCCAAAAAAATATAATATTTTTAATATTTCGCTAGTGCTTAGCTGGCTCATCAAGGTTTTTTTCAAATTGTCTGGATATAACTTTAGACTCTGCTGTCAAGTAGGTGCTTTAGTTTTGAAACTAGTATAACCATTTTCTTAATATGTATTTTACTTCGTCAACGCATTAGTGCTATGGTGTAAGTAGGCTACAATATTCGTTTACAAACATTTTAAAAACATCGTTTTTAACTTTGTTACTTATAACAATTGTAATAAATTGTAATTAATATTATTATTGAATGTCAAGATATTTTGAAAATATCAGAAACCATCAGAAAGTAAGAAAATTTAAAAATATTAAACCCACTTTTTATGGTATTTTATAAACATTTTTTTCAGACATAAAAACTTAAAAAAATCAAATAATAAGGGTGGGTCGATGTTGCAGTAGAACAAAATAGGCGATGTGTGTAATATAATATTTTTTTATTATAAATGATCTTGTTTGCCGCGTAATTTGAATTAGCACGATAACCTGGGTTATGATGACTTTTTGCCAATCTCAAAATCTCTTATTCTCATAGAAAATCTCATATTAAAAAGACCAGCTGGGTTAATTGCTCGATCTAGGCGGTCTGGTCTCTTTACCATCGCAAGAGATAGCCAAAACGAATAATTTTCATGCAAAATGTTTATATTAAAGTACGTAGCACTAAAATGGAGGAACTTCTCGAACACGTCCTCTTCCTTCAAGTTTAATAAAATAAATTGGATCTATAGAACCCGCCGTTGGCGTTGATGTACTGACAGCTGATTATTCCGAAGTAAAAAACACTTATTTCATTAAATACTTGCCACGTGTAGTATAAATAAAAAAATGAACAAATTAATTTTTAACGACCGATGCACGTTGGGTTGAAATTCCCAATAATGGCTCTCAATTGAAAATTGAATATTTATATCTTTAAAAAGTGATCTATTTTAGGTTATAGTAAACAAAATTATGCATCACTAATTATCTTTTTCATTTTTCTATGTTATCTACTTTTCGAGTTGTGCGTTGTCAAAGGTGAGTTTTTTTTAAGTTTTTGAAAACAGTGGTAAAAACTGAAAAAAAATTTTTTATTCAATTTTTGTATTTTCCTAGCGTAAAAGTAATGTTTTTTCAATGGAACCTTCACCTTCAGGTATTTGGAAACTCAAATATGTATCTCAGTTAAATAAATATTTTTGTTGTAGAAATATTTTTAATATTTTTTTTAAAATTGGTTTAATAAACAATAATTTTTCACTTTCAAGTAGAAATTCAAATCCGGTTTGGGAAAGCTTGGGTAAAAAAAATATTTGGAATTTTCTATGATATGTCTACTTACAAATCATATAAAAACATTTTGTGTGTTTTTTGCGATAAGAACGAAAAAAATTGTTTTCTATTTCAACATCAAAGAAAAATTCGTGTATGCTTAGCAAAGCACTCACTGCATTAATCATGTACATATGTATGGAAGTATGTACATATACATGTATAAATTTTTTTATGGGGGCTATACGAAAATATTTACCGATTTCGTTGAATTTTTGAATGTTGAGTTACTGACCTAAAAAAATCAAATTGCCCAAATTTCATTAATTTATCTTTAAAAAATGGAGCTTCCAAAGCAATTTATATATTCATATGAGCTGACAAACGAAATTTTTTTTCAAAAATGTTTTTTTTTTAAGTAGTAATGACCCACTAATAGTACGAAACGAAAAAATAAGTGCTATATCTAACGCTTGAATTAAAAGCCGTTTTTAGCAATTTCAACCCAATGTGCGACGTATTAATGTCCTTTTTTCTAGTTATTTAATAACAAAATTTAAACCCGTGTTTTTTATTCACAAAAAAGCGGTTTCAATAGAAAAACCCGAAAACCGAGTTTTATAGAATCACAATTTTTCCAATTATTCGAAAACCGAGTTTTTAAATATGTCGTATATGTGATAACTCTGAGAGTGCTTCTGTCTACTAATAAAATCTGATTAAAAGCTGACCCGCAAAAAAACCACTTACTGGTAGAATTAACATAAACAGAAAACACTATGAATTTGAGCGTGGGTTTCAGTTATGGTCAATTTAAAGGGATTACGGACGTTTGTATTATTTCTGAGAGAGAAGGGTCCCGAATAATATTTTTTAACAATATAACTATATCAAGCTTTCAAGTTACTTAGGTCGCAGATTTCTATGAAAACCGCCTGATTTTTGTTCATTAGAAAATCTATGGGAGTTTGTAGAGTTAAAAATAAAATACTAATTGAATTACAAATAATTTTAAAATCAGAATGAAATAGAATTTTTTTTTGCATCATCTGTGCTTATAAGACAACAAGTGGAAAATATTTTTAATAAACATATGAAATTACAAGCAGTTGAATTTTTTTCGCACAGAATTAATTAGTTCTTAATTTATTAAATAATAAAACAATTGTATTTATTAAGATACTGTAACTTTACAAGTTACAAGATTAATCCGATACTATTGTTATTAAAAGGACGCACAGAGCGGCCAAATCCTTTTTTCCCGGATTAATTCCAAAAAAAAATTTCAAGTACCGAGAAAACTAAAAGTACTCACTTACAGAGGACACAATTCTACATCACTAGACGGACAAATGAATGTCAAATATGTAACGGTGCTTTTATAGTGACGCGCTAAAATTAAACATTGGTTAAAAAAACTGGAAAAATGGGTGGAAAAAAGCGTACAACTTTGTGTAGTAAAACACTATTTATCGCAAGTAATTTTGCAAAAACAATAAATTTAAACATGCCGCCATCAAGTTCAGGTATTTAATAAAAAGTTTTTTTTTTTAAATTTGTATTACAAATTGTTTGTGGAAGTGCTTTTGTTTTAACTGTTTATATTAGAAAGACAAGCAATAAATGGATTTTCTCAGTTTAAGCGGACATAAAGTTATTCGTGAAGCTGAGTTTAGAATTAAGATTTTAATTTCATTTTAAGCCTGGACAAATAAGCGTTATTTCAGAAAAAGGCTTTGCATCGGTGCGCCTTAAAAGTTATTTGCGAATTAGTAACAGACTTACGCGTAGAGTTTTCAACAAAAAACCCTTTGCGGCATCTACTAACACTTGTATTGTAATTGTTGTTGTCATTTTTCTATGTATTTTATTAGAGATGTGAAGGTATCGTAATTTGTTAACCGCGAGTCATGCATGAGTCACGCCTGAGTGACGCCTGGATATGGGTATTTGTATTATAATTATTAGCATACCTGAGCATGATCATTAGAATTTGAAAAATCATGTGCGAGTTAAAATATACTCTTGTATTGCTTTATATATTTCAGTGTAATATATTTAAATTTTGAAGGAACATACTCAAGCGTTGTTTTATTTAAGTCACCAAAGCTTATATGATATTTTTAAAAATTCTAATGGGTAAACCTTTGATGAAAAATTACCAATTTAAAGGAAGAAATGAAGAAACGCACTTGTATTAGTTAACTTCACTATTAAAGTTCTGCAAATATATAAAAATCAATAATTTTTTCTTAAACCGCGAAGATTTTGTTGAAACATGTAGTTAAGAATTTTTTTTTGTATGGGAGGTACCTATTTTCCCCCTCGTATACCTCCAAGATTTTTTTCGGACATACTGTTTGTTATAAGAGCTTAGTGTGCCTGGCTATTCCAGTTCTTTAGATATAGAAATATTATGCATTTTTTTTGTATTGGCGGTTATTGTTTCCCCTCTCTTTTTCGTTTTTGTTCGGTCATACAGTATGTTCTTAGAGCTACCTTAATTAATTTTATTATGCCTGGATGTTGCAGTTCTGTAGATATAGGAATATTATTTTTTTTTTTTTTTTTTGTATGGGTGGTACCCGTCTTCACCCTCTAATACCACCAAGATTTTCTTTACCCATTCAGTTTGTTCTAAGAGCTACCCCCTTAAAATTTTGGTAGCCACACTATTTTAGTTGTGGAGACATTAATTAATCCTCGAAATAGACGTGGCTACTCTGTGAGACGCCCTTAAATATTATACAACCAGCGTTTCAAGTACGTATTTGAAATGATGTCGTGGCATTTTACACAAAAAAAATCCCTAAATACTGTAAAATGGGTTGCAGAATTGAAGAAAAGTAGATTACTGTACAACTAACAAACTTTTTAGTTAACTCTACCTAAGATTTTAGTAAAAATAATAATTTTGTTAAATTCCTTATATTGAAGAAATTTATTCAACATGACTTTTTTCGTTATTTTATAAGGTGTAACTATGATAAAAAAATAAGTTTAATTACCTAAAATTTTTAGTTAATTTTTTATTCAAGTTTTATCTTTAAAAGATAAAAATCTTTAACATAATCTGAAAAAACTGCCTTATTACCTCTCTTATTCATTTAAGAGCAATAAACGAATAAGACATTCAGTTCCTGTTGCAAGCGTTTGATATTGGTTTATTATTTATGTATTATTATTTTATTTAAATTTTTATAAGTTTTTTATAAGGGTTCATGAAATATGTTTTTAACAAAAAAAAATCTGTTTATTTAAATAAAAAAAAAAGTTTATATGAATAAATCGTATAGAGATTTGAAAAAAAAATAAAATGGTTTAACTATTTGTGTCGTTAAGGCTCAACAATTTTTTTTTTTTTTTGTTAATATTACCTAAGAAATTTGGTTCAGTGTAAATATATTAAGAATAAGTATTTTCAATCAATTTTGATATTCTGATATTTAAAATATGTTTCAATAATACCAGTTAAGAAAGGTATCTTACCATATCATACTTGTAATTCGCAGTTGTGTTTTTGATGTTCGAATTAAAATAAATAATCGTAAACAATTATCCAAAACTAAGAACTCATTAAAGGATTTGAGAAATTGTTTTAAAATGGAGTGAAAATCTTACAGAGTCAAAAAAATATCTTCCGAATAATTCAAATTTACAACAAATCGTCATATTTTCAGTTGTAGTGTACGAAAATGTCAACCAGAACAAAAGACTTTATTTAATAAGAT
The DNA here is from genome assembly GCA_949628195.1 of Phasia obesa. Lineage (NCBI taxonomy): Eukaryota > Metazoa > Arthropoda > Insecta > Diptera > Tachinidae > Phasia > Phasia obesa. The sequence goes on from OX451219.1 coordinate 41,879,717, forward strand.
GACAAAAAAATCAGAACGTGCGGTATGATGACAAGCGACAACATCAAAAGTTGTTACGAAAAATTTGCGCATTCTGATATAAATCTTAAAGGAGTCAACAACGTGTTTGCTTGTTCTTTTAGTACTTGAAGCCCGTAAAAAATATTTTATTAACTTCTTGGAGTTTAACTAAAACAAAAGTTACAAATATATATGTATTTGGAGTTTGCAAAAGAATTTCTTAAATATTTATGGTTGCCACATAGAAGTTGTTATGCACTCGTATTTTACTTTTGGATATTTGTTGAATTCGAAGAATATTTGTCACCAAAAAATCATCATTAAAGAGTTTTAAACTTAATTTTAAATCTTAACAAAAATACAAAATATTTAAATCCTATTTTTTTTTTATTTTTCGTCAATCATTTCAAATAATTTTTTTATTCAATTAAATATTATAAAACTATTTGTATTTCCTGGCGCTGCTACCCAATGTTGTAGCGAAATATCGAGAATAAAAATAAATAAAACATTTTTATAAAAAAGACCTTGTGCTTATTAAAAAATATAATTCAAATATAAAAAAAGGTCAAAAACTACAATAATTATTTAAAAATAAAAAATTATAATATTTTTCCAATAATAATTTTTGTTTAATTTATTTTAGAGTCATGCTGAACACTTGCCTTTTAAATGCGAGTACTGCGCTCGGCTGTTTAAGCATAAACGCTCTCGTGACCGACATACTAAATTACACACAGGGGATCGTCGCTATCGCTGCCCTCATTGCGAGGCTGCATTCTCAAGAAGGTAAATATAAAATAAATAACTTTTCCTTATTAAATGTTCTTAATAAGAATTATTTACAACTTTAAAATAAAATACAAATATTAATTTCAGTGATCACTTAAAGATCCATATGAAAACCCATGATAACCAAAAACCATTCCAATGTACTATTTGTAATCGCGGCTACAATACAGCTGCAGCTCTTACATCCCATATGCAAAATCATAAAAAACAAGCAGCCCTTTTAGCTGCTGGTGGTAATCCCCAAGCTATTAATTATAGTCCACGTTCTACCGGTTCTGCTTCTAGTAATGGAAGCTTACAGAAAAGACGTTATGGTTTGGCTGGAGCACCGGATCAAAGTCCTAGTCGCATTGATTTCCCAAAGAGGGGTCGTTCATCATCATCAAATATGCTTAAGTGTACATTTTGTTCAAAGTCTGACTTTACAGCAGTAGAACAGTTGAATAATCATCTTCAAACTCAACACGAAAAGGAACTGGCGCACTCCATGACACCACCCTCTTCAAACAACCACCAACCAGTGGAAAACCATACATTTCAACTATCGTGTGAATACTGCACTATGAAATTCCCTAACATCGCTGCTATGTTTCAACACATGCGTTCAACTCATTTGGATCGATTGACTAGTCCCAATTCATACTTTGAACATTTTAATCGTTTAGCTGCCTCAGGTACTTTTAGTCCTCGTCTCTTAACAGGACCACCAGTAAGAAGTACGGCAAATGCAGAAGAGAACATAAAAGAAGAAAACAATTTATTAAGTCCTAAATCAGCAGAGACGTTGAATCGACAAAGTGAAGATGAACCCACCGATCTGAGTCAAAATAATCGTAGATCGGTGACCCCTACGAATACTTCTCAGAATTCTCCCCAGGAACATTTAACTGCCACCGAAAAACCTGGTTTATTCTTTTGTAACCAATGCAACGCTGGCTTACCCGACTTTGAAGCATTTCGCAATCATCTAAAGACCCATATAGCTCAGGGGGTCAACTTGGTATGTCATCATTGCGGTTTGCTATTAAGAGAACACGCTGAATACGAGAGACATGTCATATCACATTTTCTTATAACAAACTCTGAGTACAACTGTTCGGGAAGTTGCCAAAAGTCTTTTGGAAAGCCGGAAGAACTACAAAAACATCTGTTGGACCAGCACGCCATAACAATGATTAAATGTGGCCTGTGCAGTGAAATTTTCGAATCGAAAGTAGCCATACAAGTACATTTTGCTTGTACCCACTCGGCGGAAACGAAGATCCTAAGATGTTCGGCCTGTATGGATGTATTTAGAACGGAAACCGATTTTAACTTGCATGTTAAATCACGTCATCAAGCTATTAATAATAATCCTGCTCCGGTAAATTCCTTGCAGTGCATGTTTTGTCGTACCGTATGTTCCTCTGATCTAGAAATGCAGTTCCATTTAGCCGCACATGCCAGACAATTTCGTTGTCCTTCGTGCCCAGAAACCTTTCATGTTGAATTTTTACTTGATCGCCATATGCAAACACATCATGCTGGCTTGGAGCGTCCACCACCTCCGCCTCCACCACAAACTATGGCAGAAGAACACACTTCACCCATTCCTAATCCAAATGCTATATCTCCAATGAACTCTTTGTATGTAAATGCTCTATTTGGAAAGTCACCATTAATGCCACTGGCACCACAAAATAATAACAATAGCATTTTAGATTACAACATGGCATTTGCCTCCCATCTTAATAAGGGGCTGTTTCCTAATACCAATCCCAACAAGTTCTACAATCCACTGCAAATTGACACGAACGCCATTAAACACTCAGCTTTGATGTATGGTTTGTCGCAGAGATATTTTGATACCAATCGCACAGTTATGGAAATGTATCAGCAACAACAACAACAACATCAGGATAATAATAAAACAACAGGAACTTATTTTGTAAGTCCCAAACAGCCAACATCAGGAGGTCACGATGTCCATCATACTAGAGACTTGCCTGCCTCCCCAATAAATAGCTCTGGCTTTAGTTGTGGCATTTGTGAACGAAATGATTTTCGCACTGAATCTGAAGTCCACTCTCATCGCAAGATTGTACATAATCTTAAAACTGGAGTCAGTTTAAAATGTGCCTACTGTACGGGCAATTTTAAATCACGCAGTGAGTTGGAACACCACATGAAAACTTGTCATAACTCTACCGGTAAACACAAGTGTTTGATATGTGATGAAATCTTTCCATCTCCTGCCATTTTGGCGGAGCACAAATTGCAACATTCCAAGGTGGGACAATCCGGAAGATGTTCTCATTGTTCTAAAGCATTACCCGACGCCAGTGCCTTCAAGGCCCATTTGTCCGAGCACAATACAGAAGGTCAAGTGCCAGTGCAATGTATATGTTGCCGTCAATCATTGCACTCGGAATTTGAGATTGGCCTGCATGCAAAGTAAGTAAATCAAACTAAAAGTCTATTTTAACAATCCTAAATTTTTAAAGTAAATTTTCTAAATGTTGGAAACTATCCTTTCCTTTCAATTTTAATTTTTCTTATTTTTAGATTCCATGTTATAAACTCCAATGTTCAAGAAAATGTTTGTGCTCTTTGTCTGGAACCCATAAATAATTCACCTACAGAGGCCAAAGTTTGTGAGAAATGCTGTCGCAAACACAATCTTAATTCAAAATTAAAGCAACGTGAACACTTTGAACGTCCAGCCGAACTAAGGCAATTCAATGAAAATCGTTGTAATCTTTGCAAAATGATACTACCACATTCTCAAAAACTTCAAGAGCATTTGGTCGAACATACATTTGCTGGTTGCGAGGACCGTGGTTTCAATTGCTATATATGTTCGGCCGTGTTTACTGCCTCCAGTGGGTTACTGAATCACATGCTCGAACATGGTATCAACTCTAAGCCCTACGATTGTAATTTATGTCCAGAAAAATTTTACTTCCGCGCTGAGTTGGATCATCATCTAATTGATCACGACGTACGAGAATCACCAGCAGTAATTAAAAATGAGCAGGAGAAATTGCCCAAAAAAGAGGAAGCTTTAAATAGTATGAAATCGGAGAAACCCGTCGGAGGGTTTAATGAAGTAAAACAGGAACTTATCGAACATGAACATATTTCCAACAATGCTGAAGACGATGAGTACATTGAAGTAGAGAATGTAAATGAGAATAATAACAATACTCAGTTATCAGTTGATGATACACAGTCAGAAAAAATAGAAGAAGCTAAAGAGAAATCGAATGAACATGAAAGAGTTAAGAAGGCATAAATAAATCGTAATACATACGTAATACATATAATCGTAAATACATAAACTAACTAAAAAAATCAATATTTTATATATATATTTCATAACCTAAATACCTTATTTTTTAATAGGAGTACATAAAAAACATTTAATTGGTTAATATTTAAAGTATTACTAATCGCATTTTACCAGTATTCTTCTCTAATGATTTGCATACATTTAGACACATACATGGACAGAACAAGTCCATACATACATACATACTTATGTAGTTCTTTAGTTATTAAGTAAAAATATATTTAAAAAATTTCGAAAACATTCCAGTATTATTGTGATAAGCCTTAGATGTCGGACATTGTCATTATGTTTGAAATTGTTAAACTTATTTTTTTTAATTATTTATAATAATTAGTTTTGTTTACTTATATAAAAATACAAAATTACTTTTACAATCATTTTAAAAATAAGTATTAAAATTATACAAAAATTATAAGCACTTTGTAATTAAATTTGATCTGCATTACTTTTCAACAATAAAAAACAACTAAATAAAATGAAATAAATCGATTTGTTTTATTTAATTAAAAGAGTTTTGTCTTTTTTAATCCTGCAGCAGTAAACAATTTTTTAAGGTTATCAACACTTCACTGCACAAAATGCAGTGATGTTGGCTGGTAGGCACAAAGGCATGGCTCGCTGTAACTGAGTGTACTGTGAGTAGTTTGACGTATTTTTTCCACTACTGGGAATTTTGTGAATTCTTAATTAGATAAAATCATCTAGCCTTTGAGGATGGAATATCTATGCTTTTTAGTCAATGAAGGAACTGCGGTTTTTGACCGAAGAGATGGACAAGAATATCACGCACAAGCTGGACGGATTAATCTTTCAGCAGGAGGTTGTTACTTGAAGTTATACGAGGTATCTTATCCTGGATTACTGCGGTAGTGACACGTGACGGAAACTTCTGGCCAAGATAAAGATCAAGGAAGATGATACATGCAGACTGTCCTGAAAAAGTGTGAGACGTTGTGCCTAAATCTCCAACATTGGCAAGCGTTAAACTTAGAATCTTAGTCCTAAGTAGATTCTGAGTATCAAGTAGTTTATCCTTCTTTGTAGTACGTAATACTTAGAAGTAGTAACTCGATATTTTTAGCGTTATATTTTTAGAAACAAATTGAATAGAAAATTTAATGCCATCATTAAAATCCTTATTAATAGTATGTTTTTATTATGCAAACAAAAGTATTGATTACCCAAGGGATAAGTATTGAGTTGTATCGAGTAATTAAAAGTAGTAGAAATTACCAGCATTAGTCCTAAGATAAACTAAACATGGCTGCTATGGTGGACCTTAGCCTAAGAAAAATGTGAGATGTTACGGGAGATTCTGTGATGAGGAAGAATATCGAAAAATTGCTAAAACAGCACGATGCTCAATCAAAGCTGTAAATAACTACTCGGGTACAAGAATTCATTGAAATATGAGGGGTTTGAAAAGAATTCCACAAAGTTATTGGTCTGCTTGATATCACCTTACATATGTATATAAGAAAGTTAGGGTGTTGCTCGGAGGTTAATACCTTTGCAAAATTGGCACAAAAAAAAACTAAAAAGCCCATTCGAACTTTTAACATTCATAACTATCTAATATTATTTTAAGCAGAAATCGCGAAACATGTGGCAACCTTTTTTACAGGAGATGGAAACGAATCCAAAGCCGTTAGCCTGCAACATCCGAAATGATTACTGTTGCAATACAATGCTATAAACCTATGTAAGATTTCTTTAACGACATGCCTAACCTATGGTCCATCAAAAATATCAGCTATACATTTTTCTTAAACCTTAAAAACTTGTGTGAAAGGAAATTGGAACAATTACCAATATTTTTAAGCGCCTTCACAAACCGTATTATTATGCCGAGTTAATATGAAGTGGCGGAAGTATGAGACGGTCTCGGCTAAGTAAAGGCACGTTTAAAACATTTTTTGTACCAATTCTGAGTGCTTCCCTTCGATTTCTAGGGTTGATTACCTTTATTTTCAGTAACATTATCTTCTCATGCATCTCTTTTTCCACTGGACCATAACCGTAGACGTATCACACAGTTCTGGCATATAATATGAGGAACCCATACATGTCCTGATTATACAATTTAATTTTCGATATTTTTCAAATATATATTCACCACAATTATAGCAAAAACATTCTGGATTAAACACGCAACATTTTCTTGACGAAGCCATATCTAAAACAACAAAATATAGTTTAGTGTCTAATAAAAATAGTAAATGAATAATGAATTAGCTATAACTCAAAACTTAGAGCAGGGGGGTTACTGTGTAATTCGATTCGACAGAAAACCTTTTCGAAACACAATGTATAAGTCATAAAATTTGGAATGAATTTGTTTTCGAATCGAAGTACGCAGTTACCTTCCACCACCTCTAAAAATTAACAATAAAAGTTGATTAGGGGATACAAAACGATCTTTTAAGAAAGAAAAAGCTTCTGAATCTTTAAAACTATATCAAGATTTAAAAAATTAACCTTTTACGAGTCAATATAATTTCAACTTTCAGAAAATCTTTAATAAGCGGTAAGCGGAACAGTTGTTCGAAAAACTACAGGAAACCAGTTACCTGCGCCGTCTATGGAATAAAACTTGAGGTAGCGAAGCCGGTATTTGAAATACCGCAAAGGAGAAAAATCATTGGTATTTTTCAATGCGAAGTGAAATTATCTAATATGACTTTATTGCCGATGACTTTAGAAGACTACACAATGTTTAATTTTATTTCAATTTTATATGTATGTATCTCATGGAATCTTGTCTTTTGTCTATCTATTAGTGCTTTTTATTATTCTCAAATATATTAAGTACATTATTCTCCAAAAAAAAAGCTACAGATTTATTTCTTTATAAATTTTCGTCATAAATATGAAACAGCTAACGAAATTGTTAATAGCGCGTTTAAATATTGTTAACACGTAATAATTTTATATAAAATTCTTAGAGAAGAACCATCAAATTCTTTATGCACAAACAAAATCATTCCCCCACCGAAAGGAAAGAAAAAGTAACAAAAAAAAAAAAAATAATGAATCTCCTCATGTATTTATGATCAGATAAATAAGAACTCGATTAAAGTAATTCGGAACTAAAACAAAAACATTAACATCCACATCAACCAGTAGAAGAGTAATAAAAAAGTGATTTAACAGTTGAACTCACTTTCCTTGAATAAAATACCCGAAACTATATAATTGTCATGATACGGGCATAAAAGAGCGCACAAAAAACCAAACACACAAATATTGTCATTTTTATGGCAAATTTTTCATTGTCTCCTGTCCGTGGCACGTAACAGCAATAAAAAAGGTGCACATGCGCAATGTTCAAAGTTGTTACTCTGTTACTCTGTTTTATTTTTTATTATTTGTTTTAATGACAAATGGGCGAAACAGAATTTAAAATTAACAAGAGTTGCTCGAATATATCTATATCCTTGAGTGCTTGTTTAAACACTTTGTTTATTATATACACCCAATTCTGTTTTTACACGGCCTTTTTTTACACGGTTTTGATTTAACACGGTTTGAAAATAAAAAAATAGTTTTTTTTACACGATTTTATTCCATTTAGCACGATTCCAAATTTGTTGGGCTTAGATTTTATTTGTAAAATTTAAGTTTTGCGAAATATTTTTATATCAAAAATTAAAAGGAATTCCCTTTTTGTGCATACAAGCATTTTTACCTGTTAGAGCAATTGAAATGTGTTAATATTTTGTGAACTGTCAATGCATCTCTACAAGAAGATGACGAAAACTACTAATAAAAAGTACAACGTAAAGCCATTTGTTTGGAAAACAAAATTTAAATTTTAGATCGCCTTCGAAATGGAGAAGGCTCAACATTTCTTAGCAAAATGTTCGGTTTAAACGAAGCTACAGAAGAACTATAAAAAAATTTAAATTCAATTAGGAAATCGTTGATTTCTGGAACGAAACTATCTATTAAGTCTTCATCATACACTAAAGATACAAATAAACGGTGCAAATACACATTACCTATATGATTTAGTAAAATAAACATGATTTCTTGTTCTTCAAAAAATTCTCGTTTTTCACTAATTTTTAGAAGGTTTTAGAGATAAGGAACCAATCACCTTTTTGTTATATGATCAATGTCTTTTTTACATGGTTTTTTTTTACACGGATTTTTCTGGAACCAATCTACCGTGTAAAAACAGCATTAGGTGTAGTTGGTAACAATAGATGTCAAAAGAAAATTATTAAATGTGACGAAAAGAATGAACATACGAGTACATATGTATGTTTGTCTTAACGACTCTTTAAAACACGCAGTATTCTAAGACTAAAAAAAAACAAAGAAATACCAATTTGGAGTTAATGGTTTGGGCAAGAGAAGAATCTACACACTGTCAATATTCACACTAAAGAATTTCAGTCAAAAAATTTATGTTTGTCATATTTATATTAAAAATTCAATCTATATTTTTATTATTAGTAGTAATTTTAGAAAAAAGAATTTAATCAACAACAACAACAATTAAATTGATTTTAAAAATAAAAATTATCCAATTTTGTGTCAATTTCTTGGCACAAAAACTGAATTATGCATTGATAAAAATTTTGTAAAGAAAATAATTAAATTTTATATTAAACTAGCTGTGCCCAGACATGTAGGATGTACATACACACATATATAGTTTTATTATATGTATAGATTACTAAATCAAATAAACTCTAGATTAGTTTAGCTTTTATGCTTAAAGATACGAGTGTTAGACTATCTTAAATAATTACCCCTATGTTGTTCCTAGTTTTAAGATTTCCAAAACTTGTAAATTATGTCCCAAATTTTTTTGTAAGAAAAATTGTACATATTGATGTTTTCAAATAGTTTTGGTTGATTTTTTTAAAAACTGTGATAAATGAAATATTTTTCCAATATCAACACTGAATGCAGCCTTTACTTTTTGATCGTCACTCATTTAAAATCTTTCCTGATCATCCACGTATATTTGTTTAAAATATTATGAAGACACACAGCAGATGTTTCTTTAAATATTTCTTATGTGGTTGCCTTTTCTAATTTACAAAAAAAAATTATGGTTTCAAAGCCATGTTCCATTTGATTTTGCCTCGAGTATAACAATCATAAAAATATTTTTTCATACTTTTAGCGAATACAAAACAGGATTCTAAATCAGAATCACTCATATCACAATGACTGTAGCTTATTCGAATAGAGTGCTTTAAATGTTGCCTACTATGCATTTTGTAAGTCTTTCTTACAGAAACAAAAATTTGCAAATTTTATGTTTATATGGGTGTTTGTACAACATTCTCGTATGTATGAATATTTCTTTGGTACCGAATGAGTAAAAATATTTTTAATAATAAAGATTATTATCTATTGCAAAATTATTTCTTTTTTTTCGTTTGTCTCTCTTAGCATTAACAGAAGCAAAATGACATAACTTAAGATGAGTAGACATCTAGAATACATGCACAATTTAGTCACATGTAGTAGTAATAAATCTATGTCCACAAGATTATCAACCGTAGTGTTACGAACGCGATGACAGTTTTGAACATTTTTAGGTGATGGTGTCAGTTTTCAAGACCAGTAGTTTGTTGTATGTTTATTTTGGAAATTATCTGAACGATATGAGTAAGTCAAAAGTACAGCTAAAAAGCGTAAACGAAAATTGCTAGAGCATAAAAGAAATTTCAATAGTATTTTTTTAGACTTATAAAATACGACCACTTGTGGTTTAATATATGATTTAATTAGTATCAGTGAAAATTATATGACTTCTAGTAAAATGTTCCGTAATTTTTTTTCGGGGTGCATTTTTTAAATATTATTTACTATTCACGATAAACTGATTTTTTGAGAAATAAAGTATAGAATTAGAATTGTCGAAACTTCTTATCGTACTGAGATATCCTTACAAAATTTAAAACTGGCATACATAAGAAGGCTTTTAATGAAGTGGTAATAAAAATGTTTGTATTTTTAACCGACTTCAAAAAAAGAAGGAGGTTATCAATTCGTCTGAATGTTGCTTTTTTATGTTTGTGCCAGCAGAACTCAGTCATTTCTGAACCGATTTTAAAAATTTTTTCTTTATTAGAAAGGAAATGCTTACAGATTGGTCCCATTTTAAAAGAAAATCAGAATTTTGAAAATTAAAGGGTGTCCCCATACAACATACGTGTTTTTTACGTGTATTATGAACCGTAAAGGGCACCCTTTTAAAATTTAAAAAAACTGCTTATTACTATAGCTGCCAATAACAGAAATTAATAAAAAAATAAACTTAAAAATTAAAGGGTGTCCCCATATGTGACGTCAATTTTAATATATGAACCATTTGAACCATTGTAGACAATCACTTGAAAATTGGACAGAATGTACAATATTTATAATCAGAAATTAAATATTTATAATTAGAAGTTAAAGGGTGTCCCAATAGTATATTTAATTTGATGTATATTGCAAAACTTTTGAACCGTAACAAAGAGACGGTTGAAATTTACAAAGAACCTTATATCTGTCCTTTATAACATCAAGTATATAATTTCAATTTGGAAACTAAAGGGTGTCCCCATAATTGATATAATTTTACCTATCTAGCCCTATCTTTTGAACCGTTATAGACAAACACTTAAAAATTAGACAGAATCCCACTACTATGTCCCGTATAATAACCTTTATAAATATTTAAAATTTTAAAGGGTTGATGTAAATTGATGTATATGGCCAAACTTTTGAACCGTTTTAGACAGACATTTGAAATTTACAAAGAATCTGTCCTTTAAAATAAGTGTTTAATTTAAAATTTCATATTAAAGGGTGTCCCCTAAGTGATATTGTTTAAGCTATATGGCCATATCTTTGGAACCGTTACACATATATTTGTTTTGTAGTCGGTTTTTTTGCAAGAATTATTTATTTTAAAACCTGAATCCCTAAAAATTGTGTCAAAGCCTTTTTGAGTATGTAGCCAAGAAATTATGCTTTTTAAATCTGTTCACTTTTTTCAATCCGTACTTTGCACTCGGAGGAATTTTACAATCATAAATTTTTTTCAAAATCGACTATGTTTGGATAGGGCTTGAGGTAGATGCGTTACAATTTATGACCCAATTTTTCTTTTATTTTTATTTGCTACAGGTTGACTTTAAAAATAGTTCAAAAAAATTTACTCTTACCGAAGTAGGTTTTATTTATATGAAAAAAACGCTATTTCTACATGTTCCTAATTCAGAGGCTTGTAACTTTTTAACAAAACTTAATTCTTTTTTATTCTAAATTTTATTGGGAGTGCAGTCGATATATTAAAATAATATTTTTAACCCAATTTTCAACCAATTTAAAATAGATAACCCAGACATCTAACGACATTTTTTTTAGATATTTTCAAGAACTATATAAATTTATAAAAATAATTATTGTAATTTTTAACCTTTTTAATAATTTTATAATTATGTTTTTTAAACTTTAGGTCCATTTTTTATAAAAATTATAAATATAATTTATAATTTTTATAAAAAATATACCTAAAGCTTAAAACATAATTATAAATTTAAAAATCTTAATATTCAAGTTATAAATAAACTCGTTATTTCATTAAAAAAAATGTATGCCAGAGGTACTTAACTTTGGGGGCAAACCCTTTAATCTAGGAAGCCGACCGTTCACAACTCTGAAACACCTCTGCTTTGCCTCTGTAAAATTGTATTAATATATGTGTCTTTATAGGTTCATGAGCTAAAGAATAATTTCCAAAATAAAACGTTTTCAAACCACAGTGCAGTCGAAAAATGCAAGTTTAACCTACTTAATAGTTAAAGAGAATACATGAACTTAAGCCTGACTTTAACAATTATTATTAAATAGTTGGACTTATAAAATTTTTATGTTAAAGAAACGTTATTTTATAATAAAATTAAACATTTATTTGATACTACCTGCCTTACTCAGGTACCAGATAGATATGTACATGTGCTTAAATTATTTAACAAATATTAGAAAACCTTTTATAGTATAAAAAAATATAATATAAATAAATATTTTTGCATTCCCTCTTTGACACTATTCCTTAATTTAATAACATGAAAGGATTCAAAATTTAAGTAGTGGTGAAAATCGTTCTAACTAATTGACTATTGATGATTAAAATAAAAGTTTATAAGTTTTATATTAATCTGAATTTGATTTATTAACTAGAGGAGGCTTATTCTAAACACTACCTAAAGACAAGTCTTACATAAGCAATTCATTTATTTTCTCTCAAATCTAGAAATATATGATCTTGAGCCTGATTGAGAATTATTAATTAGTATTTTAAAATTATTAACTTCGAAACTTTTCTGTTAAATATTTGTTACCTTAATTTCCTCTACTATGACTTAATAAAAGATTTGCAGCCGGAAGTTTGGCACAAATGAAATTATATTCATAGTCAGATTTTTGCAAAAGTTGCTTAACTCATTTTGTATTTGATAACCTTGAAATTTCACTTTTATGTTTTTTTAAAGCTTTGAAAACAATGCAACTATAGAGATGTTTACATAATTTTCTAGTTGTTTATTTAAACAGAAAATTGTCTAAAAAAGTATGAGAGACTTTTCATAGTAAAGTACATTAAAAGTTTTTGCGCGTAAATAATTAATTATAGCAAAATATAGCGTTTACTAATTTGTTTCAACGATATTTCAACGGATTCATTATTATTCAGCATACAAAATAAATAGATACAAGGAGTCAAAATGAACTATTTTCTGATTAACAATCTGCAGTTCATTCAACAAATTATTATGTATCAGAAGAAGTAGCAAATTCAACAGAAATACAAACTCTTGGGTTACGAATCTGATACAAATACGATTTTCGTCACAGCAGTTCTAAGAAAGTCTTTTACAGTCTAATCAGGTTACGTGAACCAATTTTGTATTTTATTGAAAACTGTCAGAGAGCACCTGTCGGCCAACATCATACACATTCACTTCAGCACATCCATTTGCGATCAAAGAGATCAATAACAAATCAAACTGCTCAATGTGAGCGAACCGATCGATCGATAACTCTACCGTAAGTGGTACACACATTCACACAAAACGATTTAACACAACTATAAACTGGACGTTCCGATCCGTTCGATCGACCGGCAGTAGTTAATTAACGTCATACCACAAATACCAAAGAGTGCATTTTTAAATGCACACACGCATACGGAGACCGTCACTTTTTGAAACAAGTTGCCACTATGTCTAACTAGTTCACTTTTGAAAAAGATTTGTAATTTTACGAACGCAAACGTACAAAAAAGCAACAAATACAATGCTGGAGCCCACAGCGATCGAGTGTAAAAATTATCGATTTATCAAACAGCCGCCAAAATATCTATCCTAAACTCACTATTATTTACTAGATAAATAATTAACCAACTAACTAAGTGCACTTGAAGAAAAATATGGTAAAAATCTTAATCGTAAAAAAGCTATTGCTAATAAAAATCAAACATTTGGCCTTCCCCAAAATTTATTTAAAAAATAGTTTTGAAACATTAACATATCTCTTTAGTGTTTCGCACCCAAAGGGTAAAAACGCTGTCAGAGCCCTCTATCTCTCTCTGGATTCGTAAAAAGTAGACTCTTGAAATTTTCACAAAAGTCAAATTACTCTACATAGTCGCTATAAGAAAAAAATACCGATAGTAACGTGGTTTTCCCGTATGTAACCTTTTCTTGAACAGTACGATATCTGAAACTTACACACTGTAAATAATATTATGTTTGCAATATTTCCTTTTTTTAGAATTCTAAAAGGGAGACTCTTAAAATGTTTACAGAAGGTGTATTACTGTGGCCGCTATAACAACAATTATTACAAATTAAAGGGTGTTCCGATAGTGTCTCGGTTTTTAGTAATATACACTTTAAATTGACACTCAGTATGTAAGATTATATCCGCTATAACAAACATAAAATTTAAGATTAAAGGGTGGTGCATATACTTGATTTTTTCTGAAGTACAACTCAGTCACAATTGTTCTTTGCAAGCTATACGGGGCAACTCAAATTACCATTTTTTACTGGTTTTATCAAAGCCAGGGGCTTTCTTGCTGTTTAAAACCGTTATTGCCTTTTCAATATCACCAAATTCAAATCTTAGCGGTACTACAGCACTAGCCCCGACAATTGGCAACTAAACTATATCAGACGATATACCTGGAGTAAAAACCCTTTTCAAATGTCCAGAATATAAATTGCCTTCTTCGGTATCACTCCTTGTCCAGCCTCCAGATGAAGTTCGCAAGGGAGGCTTACGTAAGACTGGCACGCCATAATGAATATTCTGATTGAGAAGTTGGATGGGGATGCTACTCTTCGAGAAATCAAAATCTCTCTTAGCCGGTTCGTGCATTCTTTAAGTCTGCTTTTGAGTTGAGGAGATCTCTGTGATTGCCATTCTCTACGAATTTTCCCTTTTGCAGCCAAGAGCCGTTCTACAGAATAAATTTGATTGTATCTAGCTAGTTGTCGAATTATTGTTGAATGTTGATTGGAGATTTTGCTCAAAATCAATAAGACTCCACTCTACGTCTTCAGGTGTTCTTAGCGGGATGTTTTCCGAACAACGAGTACCGAGATACTTTCTATATTTCAATGCTTGTGCTAGTCGTTGTTGATACGATATTTTGTTTGTCCCATATATATATACGGTAGTGGGTGAAAGATCTGAGGATAATTCAAGTGACGCTTCAACTTTAATCGTTTCTCTTGAATGCCCTTAATCACACCAAAATCAATAAAATCAAGTATTTTTTTGTCGATCAGTAGGCCAATAGGTGGGTTGTCCACTCGATATCATGCACATTTTTGAACTTGTGTCAGATAAAACTCGACTTTTTGGTGTTATTAGCCGTGATTCCCAAAAAGTATGTAGTCACCTGATGCTATGAAACAGAGACCTAGTGATTTAAAGAAGTCGCTATACTGACTTTCCGATATTTGAAGTCTAGGAGGTGAATGATTCGAAGAAATAACAAAGCTTTGATGAAATTTTTCAAGACATGTATTTGTTTCTTGAAGGTAATCCTCACAAAAATCACGCAGTAAATAATGTTTGATTCGGGCCTTTATAAGTATTGACGAGCCTCCACATGCTCTTCCACGGTGGTCCATAGTATCTTATAAAATATAGCCATTGATTTTAAAAAAGCTATTTGTTGTTAAATGGGTCTCAGACATCAGCATGACATTAATTTGTTGGTTCTTGAGTAATTTAGTCGAAATTTTAGTTTTCTGTAAATCACCTTGTCCGCAAATATTTTTCGGTTTTCCCTTAAGATAAGGTTTTAGGAAAGAAGATTTATCGGATAAATCTTCTATTGAATTTGATGGAACGAAATTAGGCGTATAAAAACTTAATTGCCTGTTTGGAAAAACCCAGCATGTTCCAAAATATCGCCATCAGGAATGGTAAAATCCGTTGCAAGAATTTTCATTTTTGTTGCATTTACTTCTATTTACAGCTTTTCTGTTTTTTCCGCTAAATCTGTATAATTGTCACCCATAGACAAAAATTGGTTACTTAATTCGAAAGCATCAAGTTTGACTAGATCTAAATTATTGAAATCTAGCGATTCAAAACTATTTTTCGATGATTGCAACTAAGCATCTGCACTATCATCTAAATTCTTGCAGATTTATTTTCAAACTTATATAGTAGTCGATCCAAAAGAGCAGCGAATGAAACGTACGCTGATCGATATTTTCCATACAGATGTTGGGCTAAGGTGCAATCTTCACCTGAGTTGGTGGCAGCCAGAGTCTTGTAGATAACCCTTACCTTATCCCATAAAATTTCCAATTCTTCTTTCTGAAGATCTATTGAAAATCGGTTTTGTGGCAAACCATCACAGTCGCTCCCAAACTCTAACAGTAGAGCAGCAAACCTTTCAAATCTTAATAAGTTTTCGGATTTAACCATTTTAATACAAAAGCGCACAAATATTAATAATAAAAATAAACTAAATTATTTTAAAAGGTATTTTTTAGGAGATCAACCAACAACAAGTATTATTTCAATTATGTTGGAGTAAGCCGTTTGCGTTCCAGAAACATATTTTTAAACAGTTCATGGTTTGCTAAGTACTGCCTGCAATATCATAGATTGCATTTTTAACATTTCTTGCATCATATTACCCATATAGCTCATAAAGGTGTTTAGCGACTGTTCTAATGTCTCAATAGTTCCTTCCAGAGGACTATATTTCAAAGAAGTTTGGTTTCGGGTGCAAAAGTTGGTTGGGGTTAACTGTCGATGGCGCTTTATTAACTTGGTTGTATTTTAGCATGTCAGCGTATGCAACATTTTCGGTGGTTGGTTGGGCTAGTTGAACTAGTAGAGGGAGTATTTAATCTTTGAGACGACTTCCTTACCACAGAATAAACAGGATATCCTCTGTAGTGCAGCTTACCACAGACAACGCAAACAGGAGGCAGCTTACAGTAAGCCCTAGTATGACCATATTCTTGGCAGTTTAGGCACTGGACGAGTCCTCTATAATTTTGTGGTTTGCATATAGGGTGTGTGTCACTTTATATTGTGTGTGATTGTGTGTATATAGGGTGCGTTTCGTTTTTTTTTATCCTACATCTCCAAGTTCCAGTTCAACTCGAAATACAAAGCTTTTTAAAGCTCTTATTTTAGCTGGATCAACGTATTAATCTACGCCTTTGACTAACAGTAGACCTTTGCTACTCTTCAGCTGATAGGTTTAAATTTTTTTTCCGCTTTCAAACTAACTAACGTAAAAATACACGTCTGTTCTATTCAACGTATAACTAAGTAAGTATTGCCCAAATTTTTACCGCGACTACGCAGATTATTAAGAAAGTTGATCAAACAAAATTATAACAAAAGTAACCTTTTCTTAAATGTCATTGACTTAATTTTTATTTATTTAAAGTGTACAGTTTACTTTTAAGGAAGATGGATCGACTAGTGTAGGCAACTATAGCTTTTGTACAAACAAATATATCAGTCCAAATTTATAGGCATATATGGATGTTTAGTTGACATTGTGCAATTTTGTTATTGTGCTACTCTTTTCCAAAATAAAGGGTGACATGAACTTCATTAGTGTGATCTATTAATTTATGAAAACAGTAATTATATTGTTGTAGTAAACTAAATTTTTCAGAGTGTAGTTAACCAACTCGCTAACTTTATACATAAATATACTTGTTGTTTTTGTTTTTATTAATACTATTACATATTTTAGTATTTACCAATTGTCAACCACCATCTCATACATGATGTACTGTACTCGTATGAATATTCTGTTTAGTTTCCAAGAAAATTTCAAATACCGCACTTGCTACTTTAAAATGAATTTTCTTGCCAAAGTCAGCAGAAACAGCACCAATGAAATCTTCTTGAGCCTCCTGCGTATCAATACAACAATAATATTATAACTATTGATCCACATACAGTTAATTATATCTACTCAGATACAGGTTGTAAAAAAATGCCCACTGGGCCAGTTGGAAATGTCCAAAGAAAAAAGTTGGCATGGTAAAAAACGATGCGAAGTAAAGTAAAAAGATAAAGTGAGTCCAAAAAAAATCAATTGTTTTTCGACAAAAACAAATTTAGAAAAATTGTATTTATAGTTTGGGATATATCTTTTACTTAACCTAACCGTTTTGGTATTAAATATTATTTCATTGTAATTTCATTATATATGCTCCCTATTTGGGTGCTACTTGAAGGATTTTGAATAAATTATGCTTTAAAGTCTGTTTACCCAAACGTAGCTCTAATGGAACATTCCGCGCAGTAAGAGAACCAGAAAAATATCAGAAACATGAGTCCTCTGATATTCAATCTGACAACTTTACGAAGTTTGGTATAGACGAGCGGTTTGACAAAGCAAAACGCAAATGACTAAAATGTATAAGTAACGTTATGTAGACTTTTCCAAGTTTTACTTGAAGCATACTGCATGTCAGTGGAAAATTGGGCTCAGAATTTGCAATTCTGAATATGGGCGAAATCAACATTTTAACCCATTTTTAGTTTTGATATATGTATTTCTGGATTTTACGTCCAATTTTAATCTAGTGTATTCAAAGACTTGGAGTAGAATTTATGGCAAATATATAGTAGGATATTTTAATACACTATATCTCTGTTTAAATGTTTTTTCTGTTTTACATAAGTAACAAAAGAGACCCATATATTGAGGAGTAAGAGGTTTGAAGTGCCCCACAATTGGATATCGTAGCACCAAATTGGATTTAAAATCGTGTTGTAGAGTAAAAGTTCGCAGTCGAGCTTTAAAACAGAGTTTCTATCAATTTGGAATTTGGATTGGAATCAGTTTCGCATCTATATGATATTTTCAAATGAGTGGAAACTAAGATATTTAACGTGTAAGTGTTGAGGAATACCTGGTTGTTAATACGAATGGGAGCGCAAGGTAAAAGATATATGGTTCCATTTTTGTTCATTAATTTGAATTCCCCATATTTTTGGCCATTTCTCTACTTGGATTATTTGGTCCTGTAATATCCTTGAGGCTTCTTTTGTGTTTTCATGTGTGCTGAGCAAATCGGTGTGATCGGCAAACGTTGAGATGTGAATTTGCCTAGTTAATGCCATATCCGCTGTATATATTAAGTATAAGATTGGGCCGAAAATACTACCTTGTGGTAATCCAGCTAGAATCGGTTGAGGACTGCTAATGTAATCACCTTCCTTGACAATAAACTGACGGCCTCTTATATGTATATGTACTTAGTAGGTTTTGAATATTTAGCGGTAAGTTAAACTTCAGCTTCAATTAAAGCCCTTCATGCCACACTTTATTGACGGCTTGAGAAACATCGATAAAAAGCACAGAACAATATTTGCTTTCCCCAAAGGCTCCACTTATAACTCTACGGGTTTGTTCAATAGTGCTGTGTTCCTTTCTAAATCGAAATTGCTGGTTTGGAATACAGTTATTTTCAATCAATATCAATGAAAGCTTCACTTTCAACAACTTTTCAAACAGTTTGGAAATATTTGTTAATAGACTTATGGGCCTATACAATTCAACTTTGGAGGGATCTTTTCACGGTTTGGGTATCAGTTTTACTAAGGAAACTTTTCATATCAACGTTTAGTATTCGAACCGTATTATGGCATTAAATATAAAAATAATTATCCTCTTAGCGACACGAGGCAGCTCTAAGAGCATTTTATTACTGATTTTATCAAAACCAGGAGTTTTATTTCTTATATTTTTTTGCCCAAATAATAAAACTGTATATGTATATTTATATTATGCTAGTGCACGCCCAGTGGATGACATTCAACCATTATTGCAATAATACAAAACCGCTTAGATAAAATGTCATATTTTTCTTCATTTCTAATAAAATGTATTACCGTACTTACTTACACCGTTCTTTAATAGTTGTATCTATTAATGTGAGTTTTCCAAATAAATAATAGAAACGGTTTTGATGTTCATTTAAGAAATATAAATTTATTGCCTATATTAATATTGCTAAAATTTTTTGATTAATTAAAGAAAAACTAAAAGTAAAAAAAAAATAATTTTATTCAAAATATTTAAAGTAGTTGTCCGACTGCCATCTTTATCTTTATATATGTAGAATATTCTTCGTAAAAACTCTATTGTCATTGAGTATTGAATAATTTGAGCAATTATTAAATTTTGTTGTTGCCTTAATCAAACTGCAAGAGATGCATATGTACATGCATATGTAGTTATGTCGATTATAATTACTCGTAGAATAATTATAATTCAGGGGTGGCAAACAAACAAAGAAAAAAACATAATGGGTTAATTGTATCTTTATTTCTTAGACTTAAAGGGTTTTGGGATAAAAGATGCTCACCTGGTAATGTTGACCAATGAATGGGTTTTATAATTTCCTTTTAGCTCGTTTTTACGTATGTAGGTTTCCTTCTTCAAACAAATTAAATAAAGATAAGTTTCTTCGTATATTGATAATTTTATTAACACTTTCAGGTGAGTATATGGAGTGATTTTTTAACACTTTTAGGTAAAATTTTAAATATTCTTAACGGTTGAACTGTGAGGGTGACAATCAAAAGGTAAGTGAGTTTCTTTAATAATTTAGTTGCCAGGAAAACTAAAGTGGGCATTATTTGTTTAAACGAATTCATTGCAGTGTTTCAACTTGCGCGTTTTTGAGATCTTTTTTTTTCAATAACTTATTTCAGTATAACAGTTTAAATTACATTTAACGGAATTCTTAATTTAAATTTTAATTCAAATTGCGTTTCTTTTATTTTTCGAATTCATTATTTTAAATTCATTATTTTATAAAAAAAAAGAAAAGATTTATTTTGTATAAATGAAGTTTATACAAGTATGTTTCCTTGACCATTTTAATTTGAAATTTAAAATTTTAGGCCGTCGAAGGAACGAACTATACTCGCAGCTATATATAATTGTCCATGAGCAAATACAGGTCGTTTTAAAAGGACACCTACCTTTTCAAATGTTTGCCCCTGTGACTTGTTAATGGTCATAGCAAATGGAAATTGTGTCCGCTGAAATATATGTGGAAGAATTGTTCCAGAAAATGTTAAAATTATTCGTGGAATCAAAATTCTTTTAGATACAAAAATCTAGAAGAAAAAATACATTCTGCACTGCTCCTATTGACAATCTATCAAACAAACAAAAAATCAAGCGAATACGTTGAGTTTAAGTCAGTTAAAATGGTTCTTAACTTTTTTCACTTGCCTATTTATATATAGATAATCTCGCAGTATTATTTTATAGTTAAAGGAAACAAGAATTGTGTTGACCAGTTTTATTATTATTATAAGCCATACTCCATGTTTAGGATTTCAAGATTTCTACAAAAGATTTCCAGTTATTTACATTTATAACATAAATATCCACACATTTCGCGGCTTGGCAAACGCCATACGAGCCTTTTATATGTTATTTAATATATCCAGTTTATCTCCTCGGTTGGTTAAAAGGACTCTACCCAGGTACATATGTAAACCTATCGACGTCTGCTTTTTTTAAATAATGGCTTGCTTTTGTTGCAGATGAAATTTCCAATTGGGATAGTTTATTGCAAGTTAAATGTTTATTCGCTCATTGCACAAAAAAGTAAAAAGATTAATACGTTTAATGGTATGTTTAAAATTTGTACAATTTTTCGCAGTTGTTGACAGGTTTTTGCTTAAACTTTCAGTTTATCCATTGTAGTATATGTATTAGTTTGTAAGTGCCAGTATAGTAATTCTTGTCAGGGCAATCGATGTTGATGCCGATGCCGGTGGTAAAGATATCAGTGGGGCATTATTGCTGAATGACTGGCTAGCTGACTGACTGACAAATCGAATATTGTATTGTTTTGTATTTGTGTACTTGTTGACAAGTGCGAATTCTCATGTTGACACAACATGCCTCTTTTAAATCATTTCGTCTTTTGCTAAAAAATTCGCCCGGTCGACTGTTCTGTGCATCGGTGCTTCGGGTTGGATTGATGGATGTTTGGATGAAGATAATCTACCTGCAATTATGCTACTAGTTAGTTAAATTTTTCAAGTGTACTTATTTGGTTGACATATTTTAGTGTTTAAGTATTTTTTTGTGCCTCCGGTTTCGTGTAAATGTTGACTGTTTAAATTGTTGGGTGCAACATTCGATAACAACTTAAGTCTTCCTCAAGTTAAGGGAAAAAATTCCAAAAATGTTTTTATTTTTATCAAGAAAAATATATGTATATGTATGTATGTATGTATGTATGTATGTATGTATGTATGTATGTATGTATGTATGTATGTATGTATGTATGTATGTATGCTGTATTATTTTAAATACATTCTTGTCATACGATGGCGGCATGGATTTTCAAGGATAAAACACAAATGATTTTTCTTGTTTTGAAATTCAAAACAAAGCCAAAAGAGAATTGTCTTTATCAATTTAATACGATTGTGTTTCATTTTTGCTGTTAATTTTGCATTTGCATGACTATAGCTTCTTCGCTTATTAATTAATAATGTAGATTATGACACATTCATACATAATCTTTTTCTTTTTAGAGTTCCGTACCCAAAGGGTAAAAACGTAACCCTATTGTTTTCGCTACAATATCTGTCAGTCTGTCCGTCTGTCAGCGCCTTTTATCTCTGGAACCGTAATAGGTAGACTCTTAAAATTTTCACAGATGATGTATAGCTGTTGCCGCTATAGCTAGAAATACTAAAACTTATAGGGTGTTTCGATGGGGAGGTGTTACTCACGAATATGTGTTTATTTCTTGAACTGTAAGTGGCATAGACTAAAGATTTACAAACAGTAATTATAACTTAGTTCGCTATATAAACAAATCTAAAAAAATAAACTTAAAAATTAAAGGGTGTTCCGATAGTGGCGTGATTTGCATTTATAAGGCCTAAGTTTTAAACCATAATAGGTAGACTCTTGAAATTTTCTCAGAAGGTGTAATAGTGTGGCCACTATAGCAACAAATACTAAAACTTATAGGGTGTTCCGAAAGTGACGTGTTAATTACGGTTATGTCTTTATTTCTTGACCTGTAAGAGGCAAACACTTAATATTTGCAGACAGTAATTAAAACTATGTTCGCTTTATAAACAAGTATACAAAATTGCACCCAAATATTAAAGGGTGTTCCGATAGTGACGTGATTTGCTTGTATATAGCGATAATAGGTAGAATCTTGCAAATTTTACAGTAGGTTTACTACTATGGCCAATATAACAAATTGTAAAAATTAAATGGCTTTCCGACAGTTGCCTCATATTTTAAACATAATAGGTAGACTCTTGAAATTTTCACAAATGTGGTATTACTATGATACCTATAAAAAACAACAAAAAATAAAAGGGTTTTCCGGCAGTGATGTGACTTTCATGTATAACGCCTTATTTCTTGAACCGTAATAGGTATACTCTTAAAATTTTGTACAGAAGATGTGTTTCCACGGCCGATGTGACAATTACTAAAAATTAAAGGGTGTTCTGACAGTGAATATATAGACTATTGATATATTTATAGAAGGGGAATTGTCATGGTAGCTACAACAAATAATAATATTAAAGGGTGTTCCGACAGTGATATGATTTTTACGTAAATAGCCTTATTTTATGAACCGTAATAGGTAGACTCTTGAAATTTTTACAGTTGATGTGTTACTTCGGCCGCTATAACAATTACTACAAAAATAAGGGTGTCCATTTGTGACATGTTTTTCACGAATATTACCTTATTCTTATAATCGCAATTTTATAATCGGTAGGCTCCTGTTATTTTTATAGAAAGTGTATTACCATGGGCGCTATAACAACAATTACTAAAATTTAAAGGGTGTTCCAATAATGATGCAATTTTCGCGAATATGACGTTAATTTTAAAATTAAAGGGTACCCCATAAGACATAAAAAAACAACTTGAATTTTTTAAATCGTACTAAACATAGTACGGAACCCTACCTGTGTTTAACTCGCACTTGACTGATTTATTTTAATTAAGTGAGTTATATACAGAAACATTTAATTTAATTTTTAAACAGTTTTTTTCTAAAAATTATAAAAAAATGTAGTTAACTCTTTGCTGCTGCAAACCGTTCAATTGTATTATTAGTACCACATTGGCTTTATTAACTCTCAAATAAATGATGGACGAGTCTATTAAACAAAACTTTATAGGATTAACAAAAATATAATTTTTGATTAAAAAGTTGTATGGATCTTAAAGAACTATATCTAAAAGCAATAACCGATTTCTGATTCCAAATGCATTCAATCGTCTTTTGCATCTTGGATATTTTTTTTATTTCAAAAGAAAAACACATACTATATAAGAATGCTTGGTAACGATAATTTTACATGACAGTTGTAAAAATGCATCCATTTGGAAAAAAATACTGTAATTATTGCGCAATTTTGTGTAAAACGAAAGGAATTAAAAAATATACCCAAATCAGTTGGTTTAGCTATCATGGTAGTTAAAGAAACCTTTCAGTTTGAGAAAAGTTTCATAAAATATCACAGCATTTTAATGTTTTTACTTGCACTAATGAATAATACGATTGCGGACTTGTAACGAGATTTTCAGGCACTTTTGTAACCCCTAAACCCCTTAAAAAGTCATGGCAAAAATTTAAAAAATATTACAAAAGTCCGAAAGCGGCTCAGATAGAAAGTTGTAAATATACTAGTGATACTGAAGATACTTCAGAAGAATATATAGCCGTTAATTGGAAGGAGATAAGCAATATTCAATCAAATCCACATTCTCAAAGGTTCTATTTTGTTACCGTCCCTCATTCAACTTTTTTTGGGGCGAATTTTGATATACTCCGTTTTTCTTTCTTGGAAAAAGGCTATATTTTATTCTTGAATAAATACTTAAAAGTTATAGCCTACAACCCCATGCAAATGTTTTATATCAATAAAACACTCGAATTAAATCGAGCATACAATTCAAGGGGTTAAGGATTCAATTCCTCGGGATACTAGCAGTTTGTAATCCATTTCGTGCATTTTGTTAATCTGTTCTAAATTTAGAGGATATGTTTAATTGCCATTTAGTCATCAGGACATCTACACAATAAATTTTTATGTCTCTTATCTGTTGCCAAGTTTTGGTTGCATGTCGAACAGCTTTTTCGAACTTTTGCTCAAAATAAGTAAGAAAGCTCTACTTCTTCTAGAGTTTCTAGTGGTATATTTTCCGCACAATGATTACAAAGATAAACTATATTTTAAATTTCGATGTAACGATAATCTACAAATTTCGAAAATGTTAGTTTTATTATTGAAGAAGAAATAGTGATAGAACAGTGGGTTAAAATTTCCAAGAGACTAAAAAGTTTAAGAGAAAAACAGCTGAAAACTTAATGAGAAAAAACACTGCTCACTTATCTCACGCCATCCCGATAGTTTAGAGTCTTCCAGAATTATTATAAAACATGACATATCCGGATTTATCAGTCTTCTTATTCATATGTATATCGGAATAACAAAATTTGGCGGCTCTTAATGATAGATTTTACGGTTTACAAAATAAAGAAACAATAATTGATCTTCCTTGCAAATAATGAACATCCTTATTCTTGCCCTTTATTCTAAAACTATTGCAAGCACTGTATCTTCTTCAACTCGCACAAGTTCTTTAAGTTCTTTGAATTGTTTAGTTCATAATCGACCTAGTTCAGTTGAACTAATTACTTAACTGCCCTAAGTGAGCTGAACACCAATACATACTGCAGCTCACAAGGTCAGTCAGTAATTCATACTGCACTGCAGTTCTCTAGTTTATTTAGCTTCTTATTTCCGTTCATAAGTTCACTTCAGCTCATTAGTTCTTTTCAGGTCACTAGTTTATTCTGCTCCTTAGTTCATTTTAGCTCATTAGTTCACTTCAGTCTGTCGAAATTATTCTTAAAAATGATTATGATTATGAAATTAATCTTAAAAACTATTATTTGAAAATAAATTTACACAGATCATCCGTGTAAATTTCAATTACGTATAAAATAATAAAGTTAAAAACTATAAATTAAAGGGTATTATTTAACAATAATAGGTAGACTCCTGAAATTTTCCCAGAAGGTGTATTACTATAGCTAATATAAGTTACCTACTGACCAAATGAACTAAAAGAAATAAAAGAACGAACTGGTTCAGTAAAGTGATCTGAACTAAAAAATCACTCATTTTAATGAACTAACAAGCACAACTCTAATAGACAACACTACAATAACTACATTTCGAGCTCGATTTGCCCAACTACCGATTATTACAACACAAGCGATTAGCGCAACAGGCAATTTTTTTACATTACAGTGTTTATATTTATTAATTAAATTTTTTTTTTTTTCAAAAAACTACTTTTTGTCCGAAAATTGTTAATCAAGTATCTTAAGTTTGGCCCTTGAAAAACTAAAGTAATTGGGCTATACTACTTATATCAATGTTTACGAAGTATATTTAAAGAAAAATATCTATTCTGTTAATAAATTAAACATTGCAATTTATTATCAAATATTTTACCAAAAACTGTACAAAATGGCACCATAAACTTTAACTTGCGTGCAATAGCGCTCTTATACCTATCTAATGACAGTTGACAGTTGTCTCGTGTAACGGTTAATTTAAGTTCTTTTGGCTCTTTTCCAATTAAATTTTTACTGTCGTCATAAATTTATATCTTCATTTGATATCTTTTAAAGTAGGGCTATTGCAACTTTTCGGTAGAACCAACAACTCCGATTTCCTTTCCGTTGCGCAATCCGAACTCGAAATGTAATATAATGTTTACCAAAAAATCGACTTTGCATTCCGAAAAATATCTTTTTTTTTTGAGGTTTCCTAAAGCAGCAATAGTGGGTAAATGACCTAAAGAAGACCTGAGGGATGCCTTAAAATTAAAAATTAAAATTAGCTTAAACAATATAATTTCCAATAACGTTTTGAAATACACATGATTATTTAGCAATCCATCATATATTAGACATTAGATCAAAAAACACAAAAGATGCATTACTTGCTTCACAAACATTATTTTTAAATCATTTTAAACAATTTTAAAATTATCACAATAAATACAGTAATGATAAGTACATATAAAATATACCTTGCAAATCTAATATCTTATTTTAAAGCTTATTTTGCAATTTTATTCCACGCAGGATTTCAAATCAGTACTCTTCGATAAACATTAAGAAATCTGTAAATGTCATCAATCAGTTATTTTAATATTTAAAAAAAATCCTAAACGCTGATACATTGCAAGCACATAACGACAATACAAGTTATTGAAATTGTCTTATCGCCGTAAACAACCTGGTAAATAAGTGAGTACGAGTAAACAATAAATGAATTTACTTATAAGTAACAAGAATGTAGTGGCGGAAATACGCAAGGAATATTGAAATATCTGTGCGATATCCTGTAAATTCAATGACAACCGGAATATCATAAAATGAAAACACTTATCAACCTTTAAGTACCATAAAAAAGTCATATTCCCACCGTAAACAAAAGGAACGAGTGTGTATTTGTATGTGTGAATTTGTAACATTAACGAAAGTAAACATAATGATGACTTAAGGATGTGTAAAGAAAAGAACAAAAGAACATGGCTAAAGGGGCAAAATGAAAACTTATCACGCTAATAATGATTAAGAAACATAAACATTACATTTCTTGTCAGAGAAGTCCAAACTCTGACACCAATAATTTCTTCATAGATACTTTAAGTACGCTAAGTGATGCCAACTATTTCACTTTGAATTTATTATTCTCGAGCAACGAAAATCTGCCATATATGGGACGAAGCCAACCCTCACAAGATAGCAATGCCGTCCTACTGCATGTACACTTTTCTGAAAAGGCAGCCAAAAGCCTTGAAAAAAATGTGTCAGCTATTTTAAAAAGTTTATTCTTTATAAAAACAAACACTTAAGAATATCGGAAGCCAAACAATTGAGTTTGTATTGCAATTATTCTCTGCGTACAGCACGATACAAAATGCGCTTTTTCACTAATTAGCCAAAGTTCGAAACTATTCAGAAAACTGTTCAATTTAAGTGCACAACATTTTTTGTTTTTAATTATTTTTAGTAGCTTCATAGCTATTTTTAGTTTTGACCGTCTTCTCGCGAAATCGGCCTCCGTGCGTCGTCATCATTATGTGTATTCCAAAATTTATTATGTGTTCAGAGATAACACGGCTATAGTGTCCCCCAATCACATTCAAAGTATATCTAACTCTATAGCAACCTTTTCTACGCAAAAAACTGTTAAACATCATTTTTATAAAAAAAACTTTTTTAATGTTTTAGTAGTAACAAGTGCAGGCAATTTGCTCAATGCACTGTTTCATACATAACACTATTCAGCAAAATGTATGATTTAAAAAAATTATAATCTAAAGAAAAATATTCAATTGTGTTTTATATTTAAATCTTGAGTGAATTTTAGTATAAAAAATGACGAATTGTTGTGACTAATGCTTTAAACACTACACAGCTACACGACTAGTGCTGGCAATTTCTACTACTTTCAATTACAATACAATACATAATACTTTTCAATTGGGTACTCAATAGTACTCAATACTTCCGTTTACATACTAGCAGAGGAAATTTATCGTCGTAGTTGTCAAATATTTTTATAAATTTATTTCTAAAAATACTACCGTAAAAGTATCGATTAACTAATTTTGTGTATTGAATAACCAAAAAAAGAACGAGTACTCCGTACCCACTACTCAATACTTTGCCAGCACTATACACAACTACAAAGGCCGTTGGCTACAAAAGTTGTCATGTAGTCAGCTACTTATGAAAACTACATTGTAAACTCTGATATTATTGTAGAAATACAAAAATTTTACATTTATAAAAATAAAACAAAATACTTTTATCACAAATAAATCGTTTTTATTCTCTCTAAGATAGAATTATTTAAATTAAAAATTAGGTGATAATATTAAAGAAAAATTGGGAAAATTTAGAAAATGTGCATTCCGCTTCTGCTGGTATCTAAAAATTAAATTTTCCCAATTTTCCTTTAATATTATCACCTAATTTTTAATTTAAATAATTCTTTCTTAGAGAGAATAAAAACGAACTTAAGCTTGACTATAAATTTCATTGTATTAAACTTTGTTGTCATGACACTTTTATAAGCAAAAAAAATATTTTTTTACTAAAAAATAATTTTTTTTTTTTAATTCATAAAAAATCTAAAACGGTAAAAAAGTGTCAAGTCCTATTACTTTCACGTAAAGTCGCATAACCTATGAACAAAATCAGACATAAATCATGAAAATCGATGAACTCGTTACGCTTTTATTCACAATTGTGAATACTTAATTAAGTAAAGGTATAAATTTAACTTCAAATTAATTTTAAATTATTATTTGATGTACCATGACCAAACGAATGATGCAGAAGTTCTTCTTTTTGGGGCTAATTTCATAAACAATTATCAGAATTGAGTCCCGAAATCATGTGTTGTACTCTGTAATGAACCCTAAAAAATTAAAAAAAAAATTATAATTTTTATAGTTTTTTTTAACTAATAATCATTTAGGCTTAAGTTCATTATTATAAAGAGATAATGAAAAATTAGACACTAGCAGAATGTAACGCATTGTAAAGTTAAATTATTTTAATGCTCTTAAAATTTGACACAAAGGTTGCATATTTACATTTTTCTAAACTTGATCATTTCATAAGGTATTATTTGTTAACAAAGAGAAAAGATTTGCTAAATGTGTGTGGGTTGCATGTTTTGCACACATCTTTTACACACACGATTACATCCTATAAATAACAAGATGTGTATGATCCTTACATCCCATTTAAAAGGACTTACACACACACACACAAATTCACAGCAATAGCGTTGCTTTGAAAATAAAAACTTATGAAAACCAAGAAATGGGCAAAAATCTTGAAAATAAGTTATTTTCATGTGAATATTTTAGAGAGCGGGGGTGCGTTTGAGAGACTTTATTTATTAACGTTTATGTACTTATACAACCCTCACCTTTAAAAACTTCCGTCGCTTATTGTTGTTGTGTGCTTTTTGGAATTGTAAATATTTTTCATGCTTTAATTGAAGAAAAATAACTCGTGCGAAATATTTTTGCACTCCCTTTCCCTTTGCCCTTTTTGGTGTGTTGATATCATTATATAACAGCCTTCATCATAGTGCCTCTTGTCTTTCAAATAACAATCTTTCAGTCAGTCAGGATACCAGAAGATTAAGTGCATCATTATTACATAAAAGTGCTGTTAAGGATTTTCGAAAGCACCATCAAATGGGATGAAATTACATGTGATTTTAACAAACCAAATGGAAAAATATATAAAATTGTTTTTTTTTTTTGTTTCTTTGCTCCTTCGTTTGTTTAAACGTAATGATGGCAATGTCGGTGGTTTTAGACAAATTTTCCCATAATATTAATAAAATAAACTTAAAATCATTTATTTTAATTTAAGAGCCAAAAAATTTTCATCTTCAAACTCATGCTTATAAAGGGAAACATCCACGAATGAATTCATTTCATCATTTGTCTGTTTAAGAACATTAATATTTCTTACAAATTATTTTACAGACATTAAATGATATATTGTCTTCATTGCATTGCATTAGGTGTCGAAATTTACTACTGCCAGCTTGTTAAAATCTAATAAAACTTAAAATATTTATCACTCCCGTACATTTTTTCAGTTAAACGCATATGTGTTTGATGTGTAACATACAAATCTATATTAATTTATTGAATAAGTAAGCCGGAAGCAGCTTAAAATTCATATTAATCCAAATAATATGAAAAAAAATTGTTTTCATTTGCGTGGGGTGACCAGCTATAATGCCAGAACTTGTTCGCTTTATTTTTTTCTTTGTTAATAATTTGACAACCATGTCGATCTGAGTGCATTTTAAGCGATGCAATAATATGCCCCTAAAAACAGTAGAGTGCTCATATCTTCCTTTGTCGCTTAGACCTATTTTTCCGCACAAGAAAACTTGTCCTGTGAAAAACCAGCATTACTCACTTTGACATTTTTTACCGCCATGTTATCGCACTATAGCGCTCGTGCCGCCGGCAACCTTATGTGATAACGCAAAAAATATATTAACGTTTTACTTCAATCGCAAACTCTGCTGTCAGCCATAATTTAGCACAAAGAAGAAATTTCAACAAAATAAAGGTTGCTTTACGATATTTGCGTGCATCGTGTAAACATAAATAAGAGGTTCTTGTTAATCAGATAAACGTAAGTGAATGTGGGTATAAAAAAATCAGCGTAAGTAAGCAGTTTGACCATGAAAATGTTGAGTTTTTTAAAAATATATATTTTTACTTACCATTAATATATTTTTACTAAGCTTTACCTTACACCGGAGCAGTAGTAAAAAGCTAACGTTTTTATCCTTAATAAAGTATATATATTCTGGATCCTTATCCATAGAGAAGTCGATTTAGCAATGTCCGTCTGTCCGTGTTCGGAAATCGATTTTTCCAATGCACCAGAAATGGTACAAAAAATTAAATTCCCACCAATTCGTCAGGCATAGTTCCGGATTTTTTCTATTGCTATTCAGCACCATTCGAGCGCCTAGTACTTTCTTTATGTTTTTCCATATTGTGGTTGCTTTTCTGTTGTTACTGTTTTTTTTTTTTTTAACCGAAAATTCAGAAAAAACTTTACATTACCAAAAATCAGAATTTCACAAAAAGATCGAAATTTCACTACAGTATAAAATTTTTGTCAAAATTTCACTTACAATTATAAACTTTCCCCAAAAACTTTTATTCCGATTAAAAATATCAAAATTTTATCAGAAAAAAAAATCCAAAAAATAGTTTTGCCTAAAAGTCACAGTTTTACACAAAAATTACCAAAAAATAAAATTAAATAAAATAAAATAAAATAAAATAAAATAAAATAAAGAAACCATCTCTATTCAAACAATGAACAGTGGGACAGCATCGAAATATTTTGGAAATACCTTAATCATTTTTAAGGGGCTTGGCCGATTGATCCAAAATTTAACATCAAAATATATACAATGATGATATTAATTATGTTTACTTAGTATATTTATCCGATATTTTAAAAGAGGTGCAACGTGTTAATCTCGTATTTGAATCAAAAAAGACTAAATTATTTGATGATTTGCACAATGCAATATATGAAATAAAAAAATGTATTATCTAGTACAACTGAATACAAACATATTTGTTTAGTTTTTTTTATTTTTGTTGAGTTTTATGATTTAATCTTTAACTTTAAGACTGTTTTATTGTTATATTTTTAAAACAAAAATATTATACTATATGAATTTTATTTGAACTATTTTTATTTAATTTAAAAATATTGTACTTTTTTTGGAAATTAATTCATTCAAGATTTTAAATAAAAAAGAAATTGTAAAACTTGGTGCGTTTTCTCTTAAATGGTGCGTTTTTTCTCCAATTTGGTGCGTTTTGAAATTTCAAAGTTGACAACGCTGTTGCTCAGGCCAAATTATCAGGAAACCTTTTTCCTAATTTTAGAGAAGCCAAAAATATTCTATAAGTAATAAGTAATTTTTAATGACATTTCGATTTATGATTAATTTGATCTATTTGTAATTTGAGTGATTTAGTTTTTTCTTTTTTGTAAAAATTAATTAGCCTTACGAAGTGTAAAGCGATTCATATTGGTATGACACTGACTAATATAAATATTTCCAACAAAGCATAAAAATAAAAAGGATCGTCGGATATGCACAGATTTAAATTTCAATCAATTGTACAAATGCGTGCCAAATTATGTCATCGCAATTGAAAATTCTCTTTTTGATCTCAACTGGAATGCAATGTAAATTCGGACAATAATCATCGTTTAGTATTTTAAGTTAAAAAGTCTATATATCCTTATTTTTACCAGACATGCCTTCACTCATGATAATAATTAATTAATTAGCAATTTATGTCGTTATTATGGAATTTGTTTTTTTAATTATAAATTACAAAACAAAAGCAATTTTGGGTAAAGGCAAGTTTGTATCCCTTTCTTTTCTTCTATTAATAACTTTCCTTGTATAATAGTTTTAATATATATGTACATACATATATGCACTACTGGTGAAACTAAACGAGTTGACTACCAGCTGTGTTCGCCATGAGATTTTAATAAATCCATTTCCGGTTTCTTAGCATTAAAAGTCGTGCAAATTAAAAATGTATAGAACCGAAGTTACTACGTGTTATATATACATATGTGTCAAATATTAAAAAACCATCTTAATTGAATTAATTCTGAACTGGTCACTTTGCTAGCAATTAAGAAATTGACACCGTCTTTTAATTAATACATCCCCATTGCCACATGTCAATTTGTAAACAATCAACTTAAATTTGTTTGTCCCTCTGTTTGTTTCACTACTTGCCGGCAGTTAATTGTGATCGTAAATGTAAAATTAACTTAAGTTTGTAAAATTAACATACTCACTTGTAGAGATACTCGTTTGCGTAAAGTTTTAGTTGTGAAGGTTTTTGTTGTTTTTACTGTTAATATCAACACACTTTTAGTTAAATAGTCCATCATCATGACCATTACATTACACCACAAACTACACTCATTTATACATACATATGTATGTATGTACGCACATGCGGATGTATTGCACTATTGTTTATTCTAGTTTATAATTTTGTGCTTGTTGTACTCGTATGATTGTTAATATGTTTAAATTAATCAGCACGCGTTAAAAACTCCCTTTTGACTTTAAATTTGTCCCTTCCTAAAATTTGTGTAAAAAAGCTGTTTATTTCTTTTTTTGTAAGTAATTAAATTATAGAAACATTACTTCTCAAGCAGTTATCACCAATAAACACTGTATTATGTACGTTGAAACTATAATAAAATTATATTGTTTAGAGAATTTTTAGTCATTATTATGTTATACTAGCAGTGCTCGAAACGTCATGTACGTCCTACCAATGTTCTATTCTAGGACTATTACTTTTATAGTGCTTGAGATTTATTATATAAATGTACCCAAGTATCCTATATTTTAAGAGATACTAAGGTATCCTCTCACAATTTTTAAATTAATCCAATAGTTTTTACGTGAAGCGAACACAGACTGACAAAAATTATAAAAACTGGTGTTTTTGTTTTGTAGCCTAAATTTGCAACATTTTTAATTATATCTTAAGTTCATCATACAGATAAATGCTTTCCAATTTCTTTTCTTTTCATATTTTTTATTAAAATGGTTTACCACGCATTCGTTAATCACGGAACTGTCAAATTCTTTTTGGAGTATTTAGCCAAGGGATTAGGTATTAAAAATCTGTTTATTTATTCAATAGGTGCTTCGCACTCGGAAACATTTAACAATAATTCATAAATTTTGTTTCAAAATTGACCATGTTTGGATTGAGCTGGTTACAACTTATGACCTAATATTTCTTTTATTCGCTTTGGCTACAGATTATTTTTAAAATAGTTCAAAACATTTTACTACTATACCACCTTTTTGGGGAAAACCCTGAAAAAACTGTAGTTTTTACATTTTCTCTATTCAAAGGCGTGCAACTTTTTAACGAAACGAGCTATAAGGAAAAGCTTAGTACTATTTTATTCTACATTCCATATATAATGCAACCGATATATTTAAATAATAGAGATAACCTAGAAATGTAAACACATTTTTTGTCACTCGAAAACTCTTCTGCTTTGCCTCTGTGAAATTTCATTACGATATCTTTATTGGTTCATGAGCTAACGAATTATTTCCAAAATAAAAGGTATTTAAACCACAGTGCGGTGCTAGACAAAAACTATATTATGCACGGTTGTTATCAATTGTTGATTATCTCTCTCAGATGTTCAGTTGAGAGAAGTTATATCCCTCCTTCAGGGCGTTATAGGCCAGCTTCATGTTTCGGTATTTCTGTTTTAACCAACGGCACGTTTACATTATTGAGGATGTTTGAGTTTTTAACATCATTCCTAATGACAATAAAATGCCTTAGAATTTTTTCCAACTATGAAACTGAAGCAGTGCTCCCCAAGTCCATAACACCAAATTGACTTAAAGATCGAATTGATTTCATTGCCAAAATTTCAGCCAAATCACTGATGGTGTATTTTCGACGAAAAATACTGTCGGTAGCACTGGATCGTGAATTTATGAATGAACACAGTTTTTCCGAAGGTACATGAATATTAATAGAAAATTGTCACATGTACCCGATTTTTAAATCATATTTAAACATATAAAAAAAATGTTTTTTTTTTAAAGCTCTCAAACAGCCTATTTCGAAACGGAAAAATATTTATTATCAAAACAACCAAATATTTGTAACAAACAAATTTTAGATCCCATATTCTTTTTATTAGATGGACAAATAAACATGTTTCCGTGATTTTGGGTCAAAACGAAGATATAGTGAAAATATCGGCCGATTTGACAAATAATTACACACATATGTATTTACATATTGTTCGGTACTTGAACGACCTACTTCAGTTAAGCTAATCACTCAACTGACGTAACTGAGGTCATATCAGCTTCTTAGTTCAGTTCAGCTCCTTAGTTCAGTTCAGCTCCTTAGTTCACTTCAGCTCATTAGTTCACTTCAGCTCATTAGTTCAGTCAGTACCTAAGTTCAGTTCATCTCATTAGTTCACTTCAGCTTATTAGTTCACCAGCTCATTAGTTCATATTCCACTTGAGTTTCGCAGTAAGAGTAGCCGCAAAATTGTTTTGTTTTAGAATCGCAATTGTTAGCTACGTCTGTTTTTACTTTACCATACATAGTATAGGTAAATTATAACAAATTATAAATCGTGAAAAATCGATGTGGGGTTTTCAACGGATCCTTATGTTTTGAGGTCTGAATTCATTTTTACTATTTTCGCGATGACGTCTGTGGGTGGGTGCGTAATCCCCTATTTTTGTGAACGCACTATAGGTCATACCGTTGGAAAAATCAAAATGAAATCCAGAATTTTCCTTTTGTATATGTGGTGATGAAGAGCTGCATAGTTTTTGGGCACAATCGGTAAGGTGTAGGGGTAGTTTACTCAACACCCCCAAAACTAAAATAATTATTTTTTCGATTCAAATATGCTTTGAACTTTTGTTCTTTATGTCATATATCCATAAAAATATCTGTTCCCATGTGGTATGGTAAAGTTGATTGTAGGCCACTTCAGATTTTTAATTTTTTTTTTCTAGCTTATTTTTTCTAGATAATTTATTATAAAATTTTTATAACACAACCTTCATATTGATAATGCCTTAACGATTTCAAGAGTCTCTCAAAATTAATTTTAGCAATGATGGTAGTGAAAACTATTATTTTTAGGGTTCGTACCCAGAGGGTAATCAAGTAACCCTATTGTTTTCGCTACATATATATTCGGCTGTCACCGCCTTCTTTCTCTGGAACCGTAATAGGTAGGTTCTATGGCAACTATAACTGATCTACTGAGCAAATGAACTAAAAGATCGGCCTAGTTCAGGAAAGTGATCTGATCTAAAACGATCGTTCGCTTTGATGCACTAACAAGCGCAACTCTAATTTCTAATCCCTTTTGTTTCTTATTAAAACTAAATCCTTAGTTTTCTATTATTTGTAAAAAATCAAATTTGTTTTAACTCGATTAATATTGATGTTACTTATAAATTGTCTCCTACAACATTTAAGTTATAAATATAATTTTACATTTTTTCATATAAAGCATTTCCTATCAAAACCCTACAATGAATCTTCTTTTTGTTTGTATGTTTTTTATGAATATATTCCTTTGATGAACCCAATTTTAGTACATAAAATGATCCCTTTATTCTTGTTAGATTTAGTAGCAAGATATGATGAGAATAATAAAAATGATCACGATGAAATTTGATCTCCGACCATGATAGTGATGTGATGAGAGATGTTGCTTGTGGTACTCAACGAATCCGCACTACTGCACGTCCCTGATTATTAATCGCGCATTTTAGTTGTGATAAATAAGACTACAAGCGGTAAAAGGAAATAAACAAGAAAACAATTGAAATAAGATGTAGAAAAAGAAGTACGTACCCTTGTTTTTGTTTTACTTATTCTCAGGGACTCATTTATAATTAAACAAAATATGTTTTTATAATAAATAATTGTGCAGAAGGAGACAACTGTTTTTAAAAGACGTTTATTATGAAATCTACAGCACCGACACACGTACGCACATTCACAGTAAGTATTTATTCTCGCCAATTTTGTTTGTTGAGCTAAATTATCTCGTCAAATCAGTGCCACCACAACACATATTGAACAAACTATTATAACATGAATCAATATCAAAAGTTACCATATTAGTGGATTTTTTTAAGAGCTATCGCAATTATTTATTCTTTTTAAAACAATGCTGGCGTTTCTAGCGTGATTAGGCTTTTAGATGGATATTTTTTTAATAACGCTTTATTTAATATAAATTTTATTTATTAAGCTTTTAAGTGTTTAATTTTTTTATTTTAAGCAACTAGTGAAAAATCTGGCAACGCCACCAGACAGGAACCAAGAAATAGTATAGAGCTCCCATTTCATCAAATAAAATGAAATGCAATACTTTATTTTTATTTTCGTTCTTTAAGAAAAATTGCTTATGTATGCGGTATCCTTCAACGCTTTGTTGATGGCGTAGCACAATTGTGGCTACAACAATTGCTCAGAAAATAGAATAGAAATTAAATAACAAAAGGAAAAGACAAATGGTAATAAATAAAGAAGGATGGGATTTTTAGCGAGAATTGTAGGCGGAGGTGCTGTATTACATGTCAGCAACTTTTTTAATTGTTCAATTGTCTTCTTAACAGCCAACAAAACGCCTGCTTTTTTTCCATTCAAACTCGAGTCTTTAGTATGGAGCTGATATGAAACAAGAAAAACTAACACTAAAGAAGTGGTTCTTTAGTACAAAAAAAGTTTGTTTTTAGAATTTTGTGTAAAAAAATGATTAATAACTTACAGCACAACAATCTGTTTTCGGTTTAAAACTACAAAATTGTAGTTGCCCGCTACTCACATAAGGGACAAATATTAATTTAAATATGCTGTAGTAAGAAGACTATAACAAAGTTAAAATATTTCAATTCAACATTTTCCAATATTTTAATTGCACAAAATTTGTACAACAAAAGAAATCCAATAATCTTTTAACAGATATTGTAACCAAAATAGACTAATATAACTCCTGCAAAATTCGATTTCAAACCAGATAGACGGACATCGAATCTTAAATAAATATTTAAATGGAAGCAGCCTGTAAGTAGTATTTACTTCATTATAGGGTGTACCTATAATTTTTAATTGTATTTAGTTTTTACTTGTTGTTAAGTCGTTATAATACACACTTTGAGTAAATTTCAAAAGCCTGTACAATACGTTTTAAAGGAGAAGGGAAAGCCTTTTAATTTAAACAAATCTGAGCCGATATATTTTAAGTGTCCCTTTTATTTTTAAGCTTTTTATCATAGATGGGGGTAGTGCAATAAATTTTGATTGAAATCAGCATTGCACTACCACTAAATCATATTGCAAAAGAAATAAACTGCAAATCTTCACTAGCAATCAAAAGACGCAGATTTAGGGCAAAAATTCTTCACTCACTCAATTGATTGCAAAGTTTTTACTTGCAATCAATAAGAAGCTGCATTTATTCATACTTTCAATCAACTTTCAAAAATTTTGAAATATATAAATGTATATATAACAAAATTTTGTATATAATATATTACTAACGTACATACATATTATGTATGTACATATGTATGTACTACATATGTACAGTATTCAAATTTGACTTTGAAGCAGATATTTGTTGAGCGAGCTTCAACATCAATATCGTCAATTACTGCTGAAATTGGATTCCTAAATTTTGGTGAAGTTGATAGTAAGTAAGTAAAAAGATCTGTTAAATAAACTAGCCTTTTAATACTTTTTATATTAGGACTTTCCACACTGGTACAAAATGATAGCAAACGAATGGAATTGGACACTTTTCTGTTGGACTCTGAGACTGGATTGGGTTGTCTTAACAAATATCCAGTTAGGCAAATGTTTTTAAAATTCAACACCCCTTTGCCTCCTAGAAGAAATAAACTAAGTGACAGAAGCTTTGAAATGCTTGTTTTGCTTAAAGCGAATGATTTATAGAATTTGACTATTCCTAATGTATCCATTATATTTATTGAATTATAAAAATTTTGTTAACCTATAAATAAATTAAATAAAATTTTATTTTTAATGAAGTATTAGTCTTCACTTTTCGATTAGTGCACAAAAATAATAATAAATTAAATTGACCATCAAATTGAATGCAAAATTTTACGTTGCAATCAACTTGAGTGAAGAAAAAAGAGTTGCATTATATTTCTGATTGCTTTTTTTGAAATCAAAATAATTAAATTTTAGTGTAAAGATTTTTTAACTCACTATCACCATTAAAAATCAAAAAAATGAATGCAATAATTTTGCAATATCACTCAGTGTGAGTGAAGATTTAAGAATTAATGCACTACCCCCAACTATGCTTTTTATGTTTGTGTCCGCAGAACTCAGACATTTCTGAACCGATTTTGATGTTTTTCATTGAAAAGGTTACGATTAAAAATAAGCCCCATTTAAACAAAAAAAGATAACAATTTAATATTAAAAATTAAAGGGTGTCCACATAGCTAACGTAACTTTACTTAATTGACCCAACATTTTGAACATATATCACTATGTCTGCTATAACAATGACTATAAATGTTTAAAATTAGAAATGAAAAGGTGTCCCCATAGGTAATTTAATTTTATGTATCCGGCCTTATCTTATGAACCGTTATAGATAGACACTTGAAAGTCTAACAAAGTGCATATTACTGAGTCCACAATAACGCTTACAAAAAATTAAAGGATTTCCCCATAACTAATGTAATTTATGAATATGGTCTTACTTTTTGAACCGTAAAAGAGATACATTGTAATTTATGCAGAACGTTTGTTTCTATGTCCACTATAAAATCAAGTATAAAGCTTTAAAATTACAAATTACAGAAATAAAAAATTAAATAAATTACTAATTAAAGGGTTATTTTGTGATGTTATTTTTTATATGATGATATTTGACGTATAAGGCCTTATTTTTTGAACCGCAATAAATACTAAATTAAAATAAGTTAAAGAATACCCCGATTGTTGCTAAAATAAGAGTTATACGACCTAATCTGTTGAACCGTTTTAGATCGGCTCTTGAGAGTGTGTATTGCAATGTTCACAATATACAAGTAAAAAAATGTTGTCGTCATAAGTGACGTAACTTGCCGTATATGGTCTTAACTTTTGAACCTTTATGAAAAAAACACTTGAAATTTAGTTGAAATTACTATATCCTAAATTACAAAAAAAAAATAAAGTTAAAGAAATTCACCCCATGAGTGACTTTATTTGATTTCAATGGCCTTATCGTTTGATATGTGTGCACATTCTGCATCCTATAGTGAATTTTCAAGGATTATGGTTGAGATTTGTCGTTTTGGGACAATGTTAAAGTCAGGAAAATTTATATCGTTTACGTTTTTATTGACTTTAAACGATTTTGAGAGGTTTGTAATATATTTTTTGGTGGCTAAACGAATAAAGATTTTGTATTGATTTTTTTTTTCTATGAAAGGGTTTATTAGTAGCTACTTATGTTAATTTTTAGACATTTTTTTTTTTAATTTTTAATGATAAAAAGTTTTTTTTTTTGTAAAATTTTTTGTCAAAAAAAAAGTGAAATGCTTTTTAAGAGTGATCTCCATCGCGATCCTAAAAATGTTATATATCACTACAAAATTTACGTTCTCTACTTTTATACTGTAAAAAAACTTTGCGCATTTTTGCGCACAAAATCCAAATGATCGAGTTTGCGGATTATTGCTTCGATACTGCAAAACTTTACTATTCTCTATATTAGTGGCATCCTATGACACCTGCAATGCACAAGATTTTAATACATGGTGCAACTGTTATGAATGAGGCATTGTTGCCTATTGGGCTGTTATCAGAAGAAGCAGCTGAGCCACGAAACAAACATTTCCGGCTTTACAGGCAGAATTTTGCTAGAGAGTTTTCAAGGGTTCAGTGTAACATATATATTATTCATAGGCATTTGCTAAGTTCTGATCCACTCTTTACTAGTATAAGACCCACTTCAAAAAAAGGTCATTACCTTTTACGAATGAAGCAATTTCTTATATGCTTCCACCTGTACTAAATGCTGAAAAGGATTCAGATTCGGAAGGGGTCTTTGAAGAATCAGACGAAGAAGAACCCTGGCACTCATCTTAGTGCAAAGGAGAAGTTGTTTTAAATTAATTAATTGTTAAAATTTTAAATATAATTTATCGTTACAATCATAAATAAGTTATTACTATGAAAAAATAATTATTTTCCGCTATATAAAATACTATTAAGTAACAAATTAGAAAAATATTTTTTTAATAATATTCTTGGGAAACTTTGCAGGAGCAACTCAGTACATTTTTAGAGCCAATATAAGCTAAAAAAAGTAATGTCCGGCTAGATTGGCAAAATACCCCTATGTGCGGCGTCTCCGTAGTTGGACTGGTCGCAGTTTTTATAGTTTTTAACATTTAACCTCTCGGTCAAATTTGACAACTTCAGATCTGTAAGCCCGCTTTGCTATTATACACTGCAACTTCCATGAACTTTTAGGGCTTATTTTCAGTCGTTTAGTTCTCTGTAGCCCACGCGATGATTTTTCCTCCTTTCCTATCTTTACGAGTTGTATGAATTGTCGTTTTTGCAACATTTTAAATATATATGTATATATTGTATATATATATATTGCAGTAGCGCGCAAAAGCTCTCTTCTGATTGCTTGAACGGCTTGAGATAAATTGCAGTTCTAGGAGCCCCAATTTTGGTAACAACGCTACAACAAAACCAAATTAAATTTTTTTTGACATACAGCCTATTGCATTCACCACGACGATATATCCCTTCACCTATTCTTCTACAGAGGTTACCTCAGAAATTAACTAAATACTAAATACTAGATACTAGGTTTTATTATGTATACATCTCGTTCGGTTTTCACCAGTCGCAAAAGAAGAAAAGGAATGCCCAAGTGCACAGAAACCTACTTTACACAGATCATTTATTATTGCAACTAGACATAGAGTTCGCACATAATCGCAAGCTTATTTTGGCCTTGCAAACTTGGGTCATCTTGGTTCACAGTAAATGAGGGTAATTTTGTATCCAAATTTTTTAGCCGGCCCTCCTACGAGCAGCCTAAAAAGGCATTTGAAGGTTCATAAATTCGATAAGTAAAAATGGAGCA
Source organism: Phasia obesa (assembly GCA_949628195.1). Taxonomy (NCBI): domain Eukaryota; kingdom Metazoa; phylum Arthropoda; class Insecta; order Diptera; family Tachinidae; genus Phasia; species Phasia obesa. The sequence continues at coordinate 41,921,756 of OX451219.1, forward strand.
TTACACGATTAAATTCAAATATTGCGTAAATTTGGACACACGCTTTATGATAAAGTCATTTTGATAAAACTGCCTCTAAATCAATAACTGTCTGTTTGTTAGTATTTAAAAAAATCCCCTAGACTTTTAAAATAAATACAAATTGATTACAATTTGAAAATGGAAATTGTTTACCTTAAAAATTAATGAGGTTAAAAAACTACTCAAGGTTATCTTAACACTATCTGAGTTCTGATCTGAGTTAAACTACAAATATATGTATGTATCTTCATTTATTTATCTAACAACAAATTCATACTACTTCTGTAAGTGAGTATATAAAGTTAAATCTATTTTATGCACTAGCTCATTTGAGAATTCAGAAAGTGTAACAAAAAAAACTAAAATCTTTTAAATAACTTTTATGTTTAATTTTTTGTCATTTTTCTTAAGAACCCAAATATAAATAATATTTTATATGTAGATTTCTTGTAAGAGTTTAGGGCGTCTTGTAACATTTGTATGTACATATATGTACATTCATATATAAAAGAAATTCTTTACACGTACAAATACATTAAAACATATGAACGTGTACATTTACATATACATATGTATACATACCCAGTAGTGTCTTTATTTGAGAGGAAATCATAAAAGTTCTCAAAAAATAATTGGGTGGAGCTTATGTATGTACGTATGTTTTTTAACACATACTTATACTATATACATACATACGTAGATAAATATGTTTGAATATGAATATTTGAACATGCTATTCCACATAAAGAGTACACTATACAAATTTTTGTTTTGCAAAGAAGTAAATATCATTAAAATTGTATATACCTAACTCATGTTCATTCAATTATTTCTGCAATTAGATTGTAATTATTGAGCACCCAGGGCTGTCAGGTATGCCGATTTTCAAACTTTTTGGCGATCTAATTTTAAATTTGACGAGTTTCAAACTTGGCAATCCTTTTTTGAAATAAAGTAGTATTATTGAATATTTGAAATTTTATTAGTCGAACTATTTATTTTACATACAGCTGAAATGTGAAGTCAAACTTAAGTTTTTGTCTCTAAGAAAGAATAATTAAAATTACAAATTAGGTGATTAATATTAAAGAAAAATTGGAAAAATTTAATGTTAGACACCAGCAGAATTGAATGCATTTTCTAGACAGCTACTTCCATCATCAGCACTCTTCGTATCTATCTACTTAGGGCAGTGTTTAGTTATAAGCATCATCTATTTAACCAACCAAAATCAAATAAAGGAATACGAGAAAACTGTATTCAATCATCAATCGTCAGTTGGTGAGAACGAAGTCTACCACTACCTTAAGCTTCCCTCTTGTTTTTAATATTTTTACTTTAATATTTAGCACCTTATATTGTTGTTATTTCACCCAACCTTCGGTTAGCAATAAAAGCTACTTTTTTGTGTTTTTTTGTTTTCACCCAACATTAATTTTTAGTTAATACTAATCTAGCATCAAACCTATCTTTATTGGGAAATATGATTGTGCGGTGTTCTGCGATTTTTAATATTGAATATTCGAAATTTTATTAGGCGAACTATTTATTTTACATACAGATACCAGTTTCAAAGATGCTACATTTTACATGTTAATGGGAAGAATTGAAGATTTTGTGAGTTTTTATTTTAAAATTGTAAACTCACTCAATTAATAATTAATATTTCTTAGTTACCCTCTCCCATTAGTTTATTGCTTTCTATGTACCCAAGTATAAACAATCCCACTACGAGTAGGTGGGGATATTGGAAAACAATTTGCTATAAATTACGGAAATTAACAATATTTTTAATGACCTTTACTTACGCTGAATTCATACGCAATGCCAAATATTCATTTAAGAATCCATGAGAAAAATCAGCTCTAACATAATTAAAATACAATTTTGAATCAAACCCCAAAGGATTTCCATTTAATAAAAGTAATAGAAGTGGCAATAAAAGAATAAGATAAAAATAAAAAGAAGAAAATATTTATTTGATTTATTTATATATGTTGTGCATATATTTTGATTTTTTGGGCTTATCGCTTGTTTTTATTAAATATTTATGTGAATATGTAATTTTGCATTGGTTATCACAAACAAAACTCTTAGCTTTCAAAGATTTTTAGGAACAATTGAAAACAGTTTCTTTTAATGAGGATATTCCTTCTAATTGATATCAGTTTTGCAGTTAATTTTTACACTCAACTTTTTACTTTATATTTATATGGAAATTCCTGTGCTCTTTCTACGATTTCCAAATATGAATTCAAATGGCGCATGTTACAATTCAACTGTTGTTTCTTAAGTAATGTTGAATAAATTTGATTTTCATAAAATATATTCTAAATAACAGGACAGCGACAAATACAATGAGAATGGGCTGCAAAACATATCGATATACATATATATGTACTCGTATAAAGCAGGAAATATGTTTGTTTGTCGGAAAGCTATAGGTGTGTAAGCCAGTGGCCTGATCTTATTAAAAATGTCCACAGTTTATTACCAGATATGCGGTGGATATATCAATTGGGCGTGGCACTTCCAACAAAAAGAAAATATCAATCATCGTGTTACTTGGTAGCTGTATTATGTACAATTTTGAAATTATGTGCAAGTAACCCTTTTATTAATTTACATAGCCTTGCGAAACACAGACTGGATCAGATTAGTAGGCGTGATACCCCTATTCAAAGTAAAAAAATATTATCGTTCACCTGAAGAACTGTAATAGCTACAGTTTTATAACTTTCCACAAGTAACCCACACATTAATATGCAAACTCAAGCAGATTAAAGTAGACTAGATTAAAGTAGTTGACAATGTAAACACATCATACAAAGTGAAAAATTTTGTCATGAACCTAGATAACTACAAAAGGTACAGTGTTGAAATTTTATACTCTGAGAAGAACGTGTTAAAGCTTGGTGATTAGAACGAATACAAAGTAATTATCCTATACCTAAATAAGCCTATGTCTAATTTATAATAACGTGCGTTTTCGAATTTAAGCTTGACTATATGACTACTTTTACTTCCAAGTGTTTAATTAAATTTTAAGGAAAAGAAAGCAAAGCGCACCTGGAATCAGTGTTGGGATTTGTGGTACAATTGCACCAAATTTGTTACAATCGACACATTAGTGGTACACTTTATGCTTTTTTTTTTGTATAATTTCATATAAAATTTATTGAATAAATTTTTTTATTTAATCAATATTTTTTTTTTTATTTTTTCCTTCAATAATAAACATTTCTAATTTCATAGTTCTGTCCAGAACTAACTGAATTACATCATTCCTGATTTATGTTCTAGATTTTTATTGTTTACCTTGATAACCACTAAAGTGTTTAAACGTTTTTGCATCTCCTTAATTAGTTTCCGGCAGTATACAGCTGATATATTTTTCATTCTGTTGTAATGCCTTTTTTAGTAATTAGCTGACTCTTGAATTATTCTTCTGAATGACTCGATGCTATATCGGATTAAGATCCGCTGGCTTTGGTGGAGTTTCAAGCACTTGTTGGAAATTGTAGAGTATTCAGCTCCCATTCCCACTTTCAAAAATTAATCACCTAATTTCTAAAAAATTCTCTCTACTTAGAAATAATTACACTTAAGCCAATTTGCATGTTGATAAAATAGTTCGACGTAGAATTTAAATATTCGTAATATTGAATTGTTGATGCTTTGCTGAGTACATATAAGACTATAACATGTACCTAACGACATTTGACTTATTATTTCAATAAAAAAAGTATTTTACATTTGCTTTGAAATCGTTTTTCTCAAGGTCTTATTAAGTTTTAGAAAAGAGGATCTAAATACATACATACCTTATTTTTCGATATGAATGCTACACTGTGTTATCTATCAATATCAATATCGCATTATTTATGAAAATGTATAGTTAAATCATCTGAATAAAAATTGAAAAAAGGCGAAGCAATTTCCAAACAACCCAGCAAAAACTTGACTTGCTAAGATGCTGTTTAGTAGTGAGAAATCGTTGTTACAAGTATGTACTTACAATTTGACTGAAAGAACTACTTTATTTTTGTTCGAGATGTCGCTAAAAAAATCCAATACAAAATAAATAATCATAACCACAGAAATATGTACTTCCAAAATCTCAGAAAATAAGTAGTTAGAAATTTATTTGATAAATATTATTATCCGTATTTTTTCCTTTGAAAAGGGATAGGAGTAGATAAGACGAATGAATGGTGAGTGTGATAATCAAAGCTTTATGTTATGGTAACACTACAATTATGGCAACACAACACAGCGTAGGAATGTGTAGTTTAAAGCTAAAATAGCCAAATTTATAATTATTCTTACTTCATCGACCGAAAGAGGGCGGTAGTCGCGTGCATTATTTCAAGACAATTTAATTTTACCACGGCTGAGAACTCGCGATCATTATTTTTGTAATTAACGTGGTAAACACTTGTTATACAGCACCCTTTTTTATAATGATATCTATATGCTACCTATTTATTTCGTAAATATAATTTGTTACCAATCAACTTGCCTAGAATCCAAATAATAAGCAATTTTAAAAAAATATTATTAATTAACCAAAAATTTTAATATTCAGTGAGGGGTATAAAAATATGATGTCAATTACATATATAATGAATTCAGTTTTAAAAATATTTATACACAGAAACAAAAAATACTTGTATCACATGAGGGCAATGAGTTACTCTCATATTCATGTACATTTTTAACCGACTTCAAAAAAGAAGGAGGTTATCTATTCGTCTGAATGTTGCTTTTTTTATGTATGTAACCGCAGAACTCAGCCATTTCTGAACCAATTTTAAAATTTTTTTCTTTATTTGAAAGGTTATGCTTTCAGGTTGGTCCCATTTTAAAATCAGTTCATTATATTAAAAATTAAAGGGTGTCCCCATACAACATACATGTTTTTTACGTGTATTAAGAACCGTAAAGGACACCAAATTAAAATTTTAAAAAATTGCGAGTCGTTATAGCTGCAAACATCAGAAGTTAATAAAAAAATAAATTTCAAATTTAAAGGGTGTCCCCATAGGTGACGTAATTTGACCTATTTGAGCCTATCTTTTGAACCGTTATAGGCAAAACCTTGAAAATTTGACAGAATGTCGATTACTCTGACCGTTATAATAAAATGTATAAATATTCAAAATTTTAAAGGGTGCTCCAATAGTTCATTTAATTTAATGTATATGGCCATACTTTTGAACAGTTGTACACAGACCGCTAAAATTTACAAAGAACCTGTATTGCTAAGTCCGCTATAACAAAAAGTATAAAATTTGAATTTGGAAATAAAAGGGTGTCCCAATAGTTAATGTAATTCTATGTATGTGGCCAAACTTTTGAACTGTTATAGACAGACAGCTGAAATTTACAAGGAACCTGTATTGCAAACTCCACTATAGCAAGTATACAATTTGAATTTAAAAACTAAAGGGTGTCCCCATAAATTATGTAATTTGATCTATATAGCCCTATCTTTTGAACCGTTAAACACAAACACTTGAAAATTAGGCAGAATATCCACTACTTTCTCTGGTATGATAACAAGTATAAATATTTGGAATTATAATGTAAAGGGTGTCGCAATAGTTCATGTAATTTGATATATATGGTTAAACTTTTTAGCCGTTATAGACAGATAGTTGAAATTTACAAAGAATCTTTCTGGCCAAGTCCTCTATAACAAGAGGTCTTTAATTTAAAACTGTAAATTAAAGGGTGTCCGAATATATGATGTTATTTGATCTATGTGACCCTATCTTTGAAACCGTTACAGACAGAGGCTCGAATGGTGTCCCCATAAAATACGGATGCTGGTGAAAATAGCTTAAATTTTGAACAGTAATAGGTAGATGCTTGACATTCACATAGTCTTTACTTTTTTCCGCTAATTTTGGCTCATATTTTATTTGGTTTAAATCTAAATCTTACGGATTACTTCTTACATTTTTAGTTTAGAATTGGTGCCCTTCTATCTGTTTTGAAGTCGGTTTTTTTTTGCAAGAATTATATATAAGTGTGTTGGAAACATAAAATGCACAAGCATACATAGATAGTATACGTGCAATTCATCCAATAGGGTGGCTTGGCAAAAATTACTTAATGCATTGTTTTTATTATTCAAATGTTTATTATATTGTTATATTTAAAAATTTTTGAAAATTTTAAAAAGTTACGCCAACTATATCGGAAAACATTAATTTCCGTTTTTAAATTTAAGGCATTATTGCATAGAGGAAAATAATGAGTTATATATTTTATTATAAGGAAGTAGTTATTAAATAGCTTCTAGGTAATGCTGCGAGTAGCAAATAAAGCTTCAAACTAATGCATTTAAGAAGTTCTTCCGACAGAAGTTCTGCATAAAAATGTTGCCGGGAAATTTTCCTTGTTGTATAAAAAGCAAAAAAGTGTTAAGTCTAAAAAATACATAGTTGTAAAAAATCTAGGCCTTTTCACGCTAGATAAAACAATTGTTCAAGTGTTCGTGCTTCAACGAATAAAATTAACTGCTGCTTGAATTTTCCATGAAATAATGGCATATAGTGGTTTTGGTTACCTCCGATGTAAAGTTAGATTATATGGTCCTGCCCTGGAACATTGTAATGCTATATTTGGAGTACTTTTGTAGGTTTACTACGTATCTCGATTCAAAGATACAATCATTCAAATTTATTTTATTAATATATTTATATTTAAAAAATATTTCTTTCGTTCGGAATTTTTAATTTGATTCACCAAGACTGGAAGGTTTCTTGGGTAACTAAAAGTTATGACAAAATCACACAAAGGTATAATCATTCGAGAAAAATCAAAAAGGTAGTAAATTTAGTTAAAGCCTTTAGGAAAAAAAACTGTAATACGATTTTTATCGACGTTATTCAAGCATTCGATAAGGTATGACATGAAGTCTTAATATAAATTAAGTTAAAGCAAAACCCGCCCAAAAACTTTTATAATCTGATAAAAAGTTATTTAAATTGTCGAAAGTTTATACTAAAAATTGGCTGAGTAAGGCTTAGTTGAAGTCATAGTTCCTCAATGTGGTACATTTGTGATCCATATTATGGATCTGAATTTGGCATCAGAGTGTTCCTTCTATTTGAAGTTCGGTTTCTGAAATAATTAACCTGCAATAGAGGTACTAAAAATCAAAAAATTAATCGAGACAAAAAACCTTAACTAGAAAGAACTTAACTTCAAGTGAAAAATTAAAAAAAAAAAAAAACTTGTGTTGAAAAACCGAAAAGAAAGGGATGATCTTCTGCTTAAATATAAGGAATTTTAGTTGTACTCATGTGATTTTTTTTTATTCAATTTTCTGGCTAGGAGTGTAATACCCATTTTGACTGTTTATTTTTTTTTTTTTACTTAAACTGGAATGTTAAATAATTGAATTTTAATTAATATATAATTTATGGTAATGTTGTGAAGAATGCAACATAACATAATCTAGTCATTACATTCCGTTTTGTTTTGACCATTTAACGTTCTAATCATCAGCTTTGCCAAATCTTTCCTTAAGTAGCTCCAAACAGTTTTCTATCCATTAGCGATATTTTGAGAAATATTTGTTGAAATGTTTTTCAGCTCCTTTGTGTGTTTGTAAAAATGGCTTTAAGGGATAAGAACTATCACTTTTATCCGCTGAGGACTTGAGAAAAGCGCTCGCTATGGTGCAGTGAACACTTCCCGGGTAAGTTGCTGTGGTATATTGATAAGGTATAACACAGTCCATCCCTGTATTAGGTAATAATAGTATACACAGCTGTAATTAGCAATTACTTATTTACTGAACATACCCAATAGTACATAGTATTTATAACATCATGTATAATAGTCACTTCTTAAATAAAAGTCAAGTTAAATACATCACAGTGGCGACGAGGTGGCAAAAAAAAAAAAAAAATAATTAAAAAAAATGAATGGCTTAATAGTGCCAAAGTTTGATCATATGTCAAACAGGTGGAATGTTTTCCATTTCCAATTGGAACAGTTTTTTATCGCAAGTGAAGTGACAGATAATGGGAAGAAAAAAGCAATTTTTCTGACCTCTCTCTCTGAAGGCTCTTACATGCTGTTGGAAAATTTGTTGAGTCCAACTAAACTAGATGGGGCGGCGACCACATACCTTATGTGCACTTCAGTTATGAAATCACATTTTAAGGCACCATCATGTGGATTTGCGGAACGTTATAAATTTTACAATGCAAATAAGTCACAGTGTGAAACTACAAATGAATGGGCAGTAAGAGTGCGTACGCTAGCCGCACAATGTGAGTTCGGCACTATATTAGAAACAGTCATTCGTGATAAATTTGTTATGGGTCTGGAAAAAGGTCCGGCTCGGGACAAAATTTTTTTAGAATCGCTCTCGCTTACATTTGAAAGGGCAGTGGAGATTGCGAATAATGCTGAGTACATAAAAAATCAGTACGAAGTTGAGGTTAAGGCTGAACCGGAGATAAATTTTATGCGGAAAAATGGCGGTCGAGTCGCATGGCAAAGCGAAAAAACGAAGCAAACAAATTATTCGCAGCAACAGCCACGTAATCAACCGACACGGGGGCAGCAGCAGCGACATGAACATCCGCAGCAGTTACGAGACGAGCAAGTAAGAAAGGGACAGCCATGTGCAGTATGTGGCTTCAGTGGACATCAGAGCGAGCATTGCAAATATAAGTACTATAAATGTAACCAGTGTAAGCAACGAGGACACTTGAAGAAGATGTGCAAGGCAAATAAAATGAATTTCATGGTAGAAGACAATTTAAACCTTTTTTCAATGTTAAGTGAATCTGATGGCCCTATTAAGGTAAAAATTAAGATTAATAATAAAGTATTTGAAATGATTTTAGATACAGGCTCTGAATACAATGTTCTTTCGCATTATACATTTAATGAAAATTTTAAAAACCTTGAATTGAAAAGAACCAATTTGTTATTGAAAGCTTACAATGGTGCAAACATAAATGCGATAGGCGAGTTTGAAGTAATAGTTATTTACGGTAGCCAACGAAAGAAAATTAAGTTCATAGTTATTAAAAATGGCGGCCCACCACTACTGGGTAGAAATTTTTTAAAAGTGTTTCGAATTGAAATTGCAAAATTAAATTACACTTCGTACGAAAGTGTTAATGTAGAAAAAAACATTGTAAATAAATTTAGCGCTCTTTTCGATGGCAGTTTGGGTTTATTTAAAAACAGCCAGGCCAAACTAAAGTTAAGAGATGATGCTACACCAAGTTTTTTTAGACCACGGCCGGTGCCGTTGGCTATCAAAGAAAAGGTTGAAGCAGAAATAGACAAGTTAGTGTCTTTAGGAGTGCTTGAACCTGTTGATTATAGTGATTGGGGTACACCAATTGTACCGATTTTGAAAAAGGACGGTAATATTCGGATTTGTGGGGATTTTAAGATTACCCTTAATAAGTTTTTATATGTTGAAAAGTATCCTTTACCTCGCATAGAGGAAATTTTTTCAAAACTATATGGTGGGCAAGAGTTTACAAAACTTGACCTTAGTATGGCCTATCAACAAATAGAGTTGGATGAAGCCTCGCGAGAATATACTACCATTTCAACATCGAAAGGTCTTTTCCAGTATAAGCGATTAATTTATGGTTTGGCTTCGGCGCCAGCAATTTTTCAAAAAATAATGGACTCTTTACTGACTGGATTAGAAGGAGTGGTTGTGTTCCTCGACGACATCTTGATAAGTGCCCCAAATAGGAAATTGCATATTGAAAGGGTTAATAAGGTACTTCGATTGTTGTCTGAAGTTGGGTTTAAATTATGTGCCGATAAATGTGAATTTTTCTGCAAGAAAATTAAGTATCTCGGTCATATTATAGATAAAGATGGGTTGCATGTGGATCCAGATAAAGCAAGGGAAATAATGAGGATTCCTGATCCTAGTTCAGTTAAGGAACTTCAGTCTTTTCTAGGGGTTATTAATTTTTACCAACGTTTTGTACCAGATGCAGCAACTTTGCTTCATCCACTTCATTGCTTATTAAGAGCTAATACGACATTTAGTTGGTCAAGTGCGTGCTCTAAAGCAATAAATACGCTAAAACAACTTTTGTCATCAGACCATGTTTTGGCGCATTTTAATTCAGAGAGTAAGACAAGGTTAACTGTGGATGCCAGTCCAGTGGGGGTCGGTGCGGTTTTATCACAGATAAATGAAGAAGGTATTGATCAACCAATTGAGTTCGCTTCGAGAACTTTAACGGAAACAGAGAAAAGATATTCTCAGCTTGATCGCGAAGCTGTAGCGATAGTTTTCGGAGTAAAGAGGTTCCACCAATATGTGTATGGTCGGCAATTTATCCTGGTAACAGATAATAAACCGCTTCAACATATTTTAAGTCCGAAAAAGGGTATCCCAGTTATGGCGTCAAACAGATTACAACGTATAGCATTGATTTTATCAGGGTATCAGTTTCATATTGAACACGTCAAATCCAGTTGTAACATAGCCGATTATTTTTCTAGAGTTCCACAAGAAACCAATAAAAAATTAAATGATTTTCCAAACAATGTGTATATAAATTTTGTACGCAAAATTACGAAAGATAACAAAATTTTGAATTTTGAAACAATTCAGTTACAAATGAAGGAAGATAAAGATTTAGAAAGAGTAATATATATGACTAAGAATGGATGGCCAGAGAAATGTACCGAAGGCAATTTAAAGCCATTTTTCGAGAGGAGATTTGAATTGTCCGAAGAATCGGGTTGTTTGTTCTGGGGTTATAGAGTAGTTATTCCCAAGACGTTACAAAGTCAGATAGTAGCCTTTTTGCATCAAACCCATATGGGAATTGTTAAGATGAAGTCAATGGCAAGAGAAAGTTGCTGGTGGCCAAACCAAACCAAAGACTTAGAAAGAGTAGTGAAGGAGTGTGCATCTTGTCTAGGAACTCGCACCAACCCACCAAAACAGGAACTAATTCCTTGGAAAAGACCTCTCGAAGTCTGGTCTAGGATCCATATTGATTTTTTTGGTCCTTTTGCAAAGCGCTGGTGTCTAGTAGTAGTGGACAGCTCAAGCAAATGGCTGGAATGCATTGACATGTCACAAAACACTACCAGCAGTGCTGTTATTTCCGTTTTAAAAAAGTTATTTGCCCGTTTTGGGTTACCCAAAATTATTGTATCGGATAATGGTACAGCTTTTGTGTCAAAAGAATTTAAATCATTTGCTAAGAACAATGGAATTGAACTTATCACGACACCTGTAGGAAATCCCGCAACTAATGGACAGGCAGAAAACTCTGTTAAAACAATAAAAACTGCATTAAAACGTAATTTATGTAATGCACCACTGTCGGAATTCAATGATATGTTATGTAGGTTTTTGTTAGATTACAGAAATACTACACATGTTAGCACAGGTGTATCCCCTGCATTTTTAATGTTTAATAAAAGAAAGTTAAGAACTAGATTAGATTTAATAAACCCGAAAAGATATGTAAAAAACACAACCCTTAAAGAAATTGAAAAAACTGTAAAACAAAAACAAAATAATCAAAAAAAAATATTATAAAGGATTTAAACAAAATAATTTTAAAATAAATGATATTGTAATGGTAAAAGATTATTCTGTATCGGGAAAAATATCTTGGCTAAAATCAAAAATATTAAAAAAAATTGGTAGGCAAATTTACTTGGTTCATACAGCCAATAACAAAGTTTGGAAAAGACACGCCAATCAAATTATTTTGTGTAAAAATACCGAAGAACAAACGATGCCAAGTATACTTCTAGATCCACTACAAAGATTAAATGATAATGATGATATTGGAGATACGGAAGGCGAACAGAACAATTCTTTACCAACTCATGCTGATAGCAAAAAATATAACTTAAGACCAAGGAAAAATAATTAATTACAGAAAATATTGTAAATAATAAAATACAAAATTATAGTAGGGGGTATTGTGATATATTGATAAGGTATAACACAGTCCATCCCTGTATTAGGTAATAATAGTATACACAGCTGTAATTAGCAATTACTTATTTACTGAACATACCCAATAGTACATAGTATTTATAACATCATGTATAATAGTCACTTCTTAAATAAAAGTCAAGTTAAATACATCACAGTTGCATTGCGTGTTTATGATTGCATATATCTTATATTTTGATGGCATATTGGTGCTTATTGGAGCTTTAGCTAACCTTTTTCAGATCCAATAAAAAGTAGACAGTCAGAAGTTTTGTGAAAACCAAAATACTGCTTCACCAAATTTTCAAAATTTGGGTATAAGAAGCCATTGAGCCAGAAGATGATATTATCTGAATATATTCTCTGGATTTAGGTTTGAAGAATGGAGAGGAAAACGCGCCATAGACGATTATCGTAGGGGCGACCGTTTCTGTATTAGTTTCGAAATGAAGAGAGAGAATTTTTAAAAATTATACTACATACATACATACTTATTTTCATAATATTATTTTCTAATAAAAATTATTGCAGATGAAAAACATGTGTCATTATTTTCCAACCATCAAATCTTTCATTTATTTATATATTAGGAAATAAGACATATAAAAGGTATATATTTCTAATAATTTGCGAATACTGACAACAAACCAGCGGCTTTGCTAACTGACTGTAATATTTTGGTAGTAAAAATTTTACATTGATATATCGGCAAATCCTAAGTAATATATCGTCATCGGTGTAATTTACACTCCTTATGCAAAGCACAGTTTTTTCATGCATAACTTTATAAATGATAATTGATAATTACGTTACTTTTAAGACAAAGGATATACGTTTCGGAAAAATCGTTTTATTTCTAAACATAATCTGCACTATAAATTTTGTCCAGCGCCTTTCTAGTTTTTTATTGCCTGTAATATTGAGAATCAAAATTCGAGCGTAATCCAGAAGGATATAACGGATAACGGACGATCGTTGCATTAAATGTTACTGGGCTGGAGTACACAAGTTACGAAATTATCAAACTGCCCTCGTATTTTTCAGCTGACATTTATTTGTGACTTTTTTGGATACACGACAAGCCTTAAATAGCAGTTAATAACTTAGAACTTTACAACACCTTTACTTTTACAATTGGCTCCACGTTTGTATAAATCAAAATAACAGTTAAATAAAACTAAAAAACAAGAACATAAAGTTTAAATTTTTCTTAGGAGTATTCACTTTTCCTCAATTAGTGATTTTTTATTTTTTTGAAAATGTGTACATAGTTGCTTTTATTATGCAAAGCAGTAAATACCTTCAAAATTTTGACAGTCAATGACCCCAATTACCAAAAACCAATTAAATGAATGAATTAAAGTGCTGTATCACAAATCCTAAATAATATTTCTTAAGAAAATGTTGTGTAAAATGTGAACATTCAAATAGTTAATCACACAAAAATACATTCATGTAGTAAATATAACGTAGAGTTCATAAACAAGAAATGTAAGAAAATGATAGCACTAATTTCGACACAATACACATGTACACAAAAAACAGTGGCAGTGTTATAGGTTTTCATTCATATGAGCTTAAAAGAGTTCTCTAACAATGTTGGACAACTAACCTTTTGGGCAAGTGGTCATAAGCTAACTTCTTCCAGAAATCATGAAACATACTCGTACAAACATGAAAACAAATCAAGGCAATTAAAACTGAATCATAAAACTATTTAATGGTTTAAACCCAAAAGTCTCAACATTGTACACAAGTGGACCAAAAAATAGCAGTTGAAAAAAAATAGTTTATATGCACGAATTCAAGTGCATATAAAATAGAAGTTCATTTATAAAAACTCGCTAATATGAAAGCAAACTTTGTGTTAGTCATTTTTACTGAGATAGAGAGAGACATTAATGTAATGGCAATTATTATAAAAAAAAACGCACAATATAAAACTCTAATAAAACTTCGTTTGCTCTAAAAATAAGTTATTTTTTAAGTTTAATTTTTTAGTTCAAAATGAAAATTTATCTTTTACTTTTATTTTATATCTAAAAAATAAAAGTTTTTTTTTTGCTTAGGGAACAAAAGTTACGTCATTGTTTTCATTTGTTATTAGTAATATTGTTTATTATTTGTTTCATAATTTAACTTATAAGAGTAAGTTCACAAATTCGATAATAATTTTGAAAATATAAGATTAAGTGCTAAAATGCCCTTCCACATTTATTTGCATTGCAGATACGATATGCAAGACTTGTGCCAACTTATTATAATTATGAAGGTGATCTGCCATATATTTTTTGTTTCGAGATTTATAATGAATAAATTTGGTTTAAAATAATGTGGTATGAAATAACTGATAAACTCTTTTTGTTTTTTTTTTATCTTGACTTAGACTTTCACTTTTATATAGACTTTCACTTTTATATATTTGCCTTTACATAAGTTAATGCAATTCGCATTATTGCACCAAAAATATCAAAGCAGTTCAATTTATTTATCTTATTTCAAGACTAGGAATCTCGAACAGAAATTATGTAATGTTTTAGCACATATGGACTCGCTTTCTAAACTTTTCTGCTCAAAAAAATAATGAGGGACCCCGATTGTAAGAAAATATTGCACGAATTTTATTCAAGATCCCACGAGATATATATGATGTTTTACTTCATATCATTGAAGTAGACCACCACAAACTCTACTTCACCACCACAAAGTCTACTGTAGCCACAGAGTTAATAAAACTAAAAACAAAATCTAACTCGATGGGCTTAGACGGCGTACATACTAGATTTGTTAAAATTATCCTACCATAGATAATTCAATATATGACTCATATCTTTAACATTATAATTATGAACGGTGCTTTTCCTAACGTTTGGAAGTATGCCAAAATTGTCCCTGTACCTATAGCCACTTTGCCATACTTTTCCAAAGTATTTGAACACCTTCTGTACTCAAATATTTACACTCATGTAAATGAAAATAATATGTTAACCAGTCGTCAATCAGGCTTCAGACCTAAACGTAGCTGTTTTGCAGCTATGACAGATGTAGGCAATTTGGATGATGGAAATTTTTCGATTTTGGTGTTTTTGGATCACTCAAAGGCGTTTGACACCGTTTATCACGATATTCTCAGTGCGAAATTAGGCAATCAATTCTGTTTTTCTGTACAAGCGGTAAGATTGATTCAGTCCTATATTTCTGATAGGACTCATTAGTTTAACATATTTTTAGCTGTGATATAATTTTTAAGTTTGTTTTTTGTGTTTCTTTTTTTGAATATTTTATGTTTTATGTTATGTTGTGTAAAACTTATATTGTTCAAAATAAAGAGAAAAATTGACGAGAAAACTATATATTTAATAAAACTTATCCCTGATGAAGCTGGAAAATACCAGCGAAGCGTTGAATAGTAAAATGAAATAATATTTTTTTATTTTACATTTTCTGCAAAAAAGACCTTAAAAGCCCAAAAGCGAACAGAGTTTATCTCTAAACAAAGATCTGATCTCTCCTCCATTACCTATCACTAGATGACTACCCCAAGGTTCGATCCTTGGACCTCTTTTGTACTCTTTATACGCTAATGATCTCCCACAGCAACTTAGGTTTTCAAATATACATATGTATGCTGACGACATTCAGTTATACCTTAGTTGCAATAAAGATTCAATTAATTCAAAGATAAATGAACTAAATCGTGATTTAGAAAATATATTTGTCTGGGCTTCGGCCAATGGCTTAAAAATTAACCCCTAAAAATCAGTATTCCTTATTATTTCTAAAAATAATATAATATTAAACAATGAGATGAATATTTCCATTGGTGGTTCGAAGAACCAACTTGTGAACACAGCAAAAAACTTAGGTGTAACATTTAACAGTACTTTAACTTGGTCAGATCACATAAATCAAGCTTGTGGAAGAGTTTACAGTAAGCTACGTAGTTTGTGGGCCACACAATATTTCACACACACCATTGAATATAAGAATTTTAATAGCTAAAACGTATCTTCTTCCAACACTCCTATATGGTGTTGAAATTTTTTCTGGATGTTCTTTTCGTGACATGAGAAAACTTAACATAACATATAATAACATAGTTCGCTATGTCTATGGTTTAAAAAAAATTGACAGAATAACACAATTCTCGCGAAGTTTCATGAGTTCGTCTTTTGATAATTTTTTAAAATTTAAATGTCTAGTTTTTCTCCATAAAATTATTGTTTCAAAGGAGCCAGAGTATTTACTTAACCGTCTTAGATTTGCTACATCGCAAAGATTTCGATGCATTATTCACCTACGCCATCGAAATCATGCATCTGAATGCCAATTTGTCATCTTGAGCATACGTCTCTGGAATCAACTTCTGAATTATATTCAAAACATAAACAACGCAATAGTTTTTAGGAGATTACTTAGCAACTACTTAAAGGACTAAAAATTTTTTGATTTCAATTAAATTAATTTTTCTCTTTTTCAATTTTAATTTTTTATTAAAATTTAATATTATTTTTTTTTTAATTATTTTTTATTATGTTATGTAATAATTATGTATTTGTGTAAATTTTGATAACTTGTCTAAATTTTGTATTAAATTATTTTGACTATTCTGGTTCTAATACTATAATTTATAAGATAATTTGTCTTGTTGTATTAGAAAATCAATAATAAATAAATAAATAAATAAATAAATAAATAAAAATAACTTATTTTTCAAGAAAATTTTATTTTCTTGAGACAATTTTTAAAACTGTGTCATCAATTAATGCAGATAAAGATAATCCATATTAACAGGAGATAGTTGGTGTACTTCTTATACATGTAGCATTTCACTTTGAAAAATTTTTTAATTTCAATTCAATTTGCGGTCGCTTAACTACATTGCCTCCATAGTTCAGCCGATTTATAATTTAAATGGAACAATTTATAATTGTGATGGAACAACTTGCGTATGCATATCCTCGTATAATACAGATTGTAAAAATTGTGCAGTATTACGGTGCACAAAAGCAGGAAAAGGAAAATTGTTCATGTTGGGATGCCTATAAGCAAAGGCCCCCAAACAAAAAAAGTGGTTAAAATGAAAATGCATTGGTTTGCGAAATATTTAGCAAAGTGACACAAACCTACCTTGTTTAAAGCTGGTATGCTACTGATTTAAAATTTTTACATGTTTTGTTCTCTTTGTGAGATTCTGGTTGAGATTGTGTAAGTGATCACAGACGCTTAGGGGTTGGCGTGGGGGCTCTTGCTATAAATGCTTATAACCAGAGATGCCAGCTTTCAACAAGGTAGGTTTGTTTCGTTTTGCTTAGTCGTTTTATTTATTTTTATATTTCATATAACACACATTTATTCTTAAATATAATTAAGTTATAAAATTAAAAAATTTACCATATATAATGCAGAGATTTTTTTGAGTACAAATCACCAAAACATTCTCATTTTAACCATATTCTATGGTTGGGGGCTCTTGCTTATAACCAACATGCCGATAAGCGTTAAATACTGTATACACAAAAGGTCATAAATTAACCAAAGTTTTTTATTGGTAATATTTTTTTTTATTGTATTATTATTTAAAATTGCAGCGGAATTTTTAAAAGCTAGAAGCACGAAATGCAAAACAGAGTTTAAATATTAATCGAATATCGATTCTCTAAAAGTGATTATTAAATAAAATAGATTTTGATACTATTTTGTCATTGATTTTGCAGAGATGAAAATGGAAAACACTATTAAACATTTCAATATTTTAAAAACTAGATATTATGACACACTGCTTTATAAAAGTAGTTTAGAACAAGTCTCAGAATCTTCTTTTTATAAGACAAATTCTTAAATGTTGTATATACATATGTATACAACTTATTTCTCAATTATTAATGTAAACCTGGCTGCTAGTTTTATTCTCATCATTGTGTATTCATTATTATATTTCAATTGCAATTTCGCGTAGAGAACTTCAAAATGTAAATGAAGTCAAAACCAGTGCCAAGATGAAAAAATGAGACATGATTTTCAGCCTGAAGTTTTTATAAGAATGTAAATTTTAATTATATCTACAGAAACTCGTACTAGGGAACGGTTCAATTAAATTAAAAACGAACCAAACTTGTCAAACTGATGCAAATGGTAAAATAATATACAATACAGTTTAGGGCATTATCATACATATTTAAGTTTCAGTCATTTCCGTGACGTGCCCATGACAATTTGCAAATGTTTTTATCATGTTTTCTTTAACACAATTGCAAAAATGTAATTTCGAGTAGGGAAGATATATGTATGTACGTGTACTGATCAACAGAAAATACCAGATGTTATTTATTTTTGTGAGTTACTGAATAGTTACCTACTATTGGGTCTAAATGGAAACCCCCCCCCCCCCCCCTGCAATTGTATCGCCGACTGGATTTCTAGCGACCAGAAGCACTCGTATAAATTGGTCAAGAATAAACAATTACTTTGTTATCCGCTACAAAATCAGCAGATGTAGAAAAAGCTCCATTTTAGTGGTAGGTGACTGAAAAAGGAGTTCAAAGGTAGGTATATTAATATTAATCCACGAAAGGAGTAAATAGTCCACACGACATATTTTTTCACGAAAAGCCTCTATAATATTAGCAGGTTCATAACTTGCATTTGGAATTCTGGTTGAAAGAAATGATTATTGAATGACAATTTATTCTCGTATTAAATTAATTGGATTTGATCAGATTTGTTGATGGATTTTAAACCAAAACTTTAAAAATAGAAAATTTTATTTTAAAAAATTAAAAAAAACTTTCAAAGCCATTGTAATATTACGTTTGTTCGCTTGGCTCACTGTTCACCATCTAACTCCACATTCTGTGGGTGTGCGATGATGTTTGTGGGCCGCATCGCGAAAATAGGTAAAATCGATACATGAGACCTTAAAATCTATAAATCCGTTGAAATCCCTACATCGATTTTTTTCACGATTACTATACTTTACCTATATTTCGTATGTTAAAGTAAAAAACATTATTTGTATTAGTTTCGAATTAAAACTAAACCATATACCTACTAAGCTAGCCATTTATCATTTATTACGTACTTTTGAATATTTTAATTTTGTGCAACCATATGCTCTGCAACCCAAAGTATACATGGGTAGTTACTCTCTATTGCGATACGATAGATAAATTTTACGAAATCGAATGGTTTATACTCTTTAAAGGGTTCGCGAATTTGTCTTTCGCATCTCTTGTTTCTTTTTCGCAAAGTTTGCAGCACCGCACTCCGTAATGCGAAAGCGTCTGTCAAATTCGTTCGATAAGCACAAATATTTTGCGATAGTAAAAAAACAAGCACAAAGGAAGGAAAACATGTAAGTGTTATTTTTAAGATAATAGAAGCTAAAAAGTTACAAATAAAACAACGACAATTTTGAATTTTAGTAGAATTTTTTTTTCGCAATTTTTTTATTTATTGTATCTTCAATTTAATTGAACTATCAATAATTACTCATATCTTAAGTCTAAAATATACTTGTTAAGTCCAACCAGTGCTGGACAAAATAAATGTATGTTTCACGATTACTGTAATTTGCGGGTTATTCCTCTGATGTACGGATGAGAGAAGCAGTGTTCCTCCTTCTTAGTCGAATGTAACCAGGTTCATTTAGTATGTTACGGGCCAGCGGATTCGGATGAGTTTCAAGCTTCTTTAAATACTTTATGGCAAGTTTCGCTATTTCTGATTTAACTGATGGCACGTTTAGATCTTTATGGATGTTCGAGTTTTTTTATATACCAAGGAGCAGATGTAATTATACGAAGAATCTTATTTTGGCGCCTTTGAATTTTTTCTACTTTGCTAGCTGAGGCAGTGCCCCATAATTGAATGCCATAACACCATATTGGTTTTAGAATTGACTTGTATAATAAAAGTTTGCAATCTAAAGCTAGAGTAGAATTTCTGCCAATAAGCCAGTTTAGTTGGACTGCTTTTAACTTCATTTGTGTTAACTTTGTTTCTATGTGCCGTTTCCATGTAAGGCGCCGGACAAAATGTATGCCGAGATATTTGACGTCTGAAAGCTGAGGTATCATTTGGTTATTTATCCGAATAGGGGAGCAAGATTCTCTACACAGTGTGAAAGTTGTGTGGGTACATTTTTGTTCATTAACTTTTATTCTCCATTTCTTCAACCAATTTTCTAAATTGGATATGTGGTCTTGTAAATATCGTGTTGCTACTTCGTGTCTTTCGTGAATGCTCAAAAAAGCTGTGTCGTCAGCAAAGGTATATTTCATGATGTAAGCATATTTAGCACGAAACTGTTAGGCAGCCCGATGAAAATCCTGTAAGGTATATACATATCTGGTTAAAAAGTTATTTATTATGATCTTATTTATATAAAATATGAGACTATTTGCGTGGATTTCTTGTAAAACTTTTAGTAAATGTTGAATGACGTTTAAAAAATATACAAACGTTTTCTTGTTCAAAGAGACGAAATTAAAAAAACTATGTATGTGTATGTATTTGAAAAAAATTTCTACAACAGATTGTTTATACCAGTATTTATTTTCTAGCAACAAGTTCATGTTCATATTTAAACCACAATTCATCAATATTTACAAAACAAAATTTATAAAAAATATGTGTATGTACATATTTTTTATAAATTTATAAAAAATATGTGTATGTACATATTTTTTATAAATTTTGTTTACATATTTTTTCAATTTTAAGGTTGCCATTTTTTCAGAAATTTTGCGAAAGAAGTTGGGAGAATCATAGAGAGTACCGAAATGTCCCATTATCGCATTTAGCTTTCAAATCGAAATTGCTTTCGAATCGCAATGGTTCATATAAAATATGACCCCCAGGTCATATTTTATATGAACCATTGATACATAAATAAAAACTACTACAATCTTATAAGCAGAAATATGTACCTAAAACCTGTTGAACCTGTGTGTGCTTATGAACACGGATTTAAAGGAGTTACAATTCATATAATAAAATATGAAAGTGTAGTCGTGGTCGTAAAATGGGCAATGAAAGCAACAAAACGTACTTATAAAGACAACAGAAATTGACCTCTTGGCGTATACGTGCCTGTTCTCAAAAGTGTGACAAACTAGTTGGCGCGCGGAGGTCAAAATTTATCATAAACTGAAACATGCAGTTGTTGCTTTAGATACATATTTATAAGTAAAAATGTTTGTAGTTAAATTTTATGAGAAGAATTATTTATCACAAAATACTAAGGCAATTGTATGAGTAGTAATTCAACCAAGTTTTTATTACTTCCGCTGAATTTTGTACAATTGTGATGTTTTAAGTAACGAAAATTGTTATATGTACATAAGTTGCCCCACTTCAGGGGTACTGTTACTTTTACGACGTAATTTGAGAAGAGCAAACAACATTGATATTTTTTCAAACTATGTATTGTACATATGTATGTATGTTTACACTATACACTTACAAAAATTGCAACACTATAATATTTGACAAACTCTCATTAAAGTTTCAAGTATATAGCCGAGGGTTTAAAAATCATTGCAGACTAAACGCTAAGTGTGTCATTAAGGATAGTATTTCTTAACCATATAAAAGGCCGTATTTAAGCACTATATATGTTATATTATATATATATATATATATATATATATATATATATATATATATATCACAATCATTATATATCTCAGTTTGTATATCCGCTATATATTTTCTTATTAAAACTTGATGTTGTCGTAAAGTAGTCCTGGGTTGATAAATTACTCACACATCATCATCGATATTTCTTAAGGGTTTATTTTTTCTCCTTAGTTCCTTTAACTCCCAGTGGAGCATATAGCCTTCACTTTTTCCCTTTTCATGATCTTTATGTTGTATTCCATTAACCATTAACTAAAAGTAATTATTAAAAAAAATATATATTAGACTTAAGTCCAGCCAGTGCTATACAAATACTATATGATTCTATATGTGATCTTTTCCTAGCTTAGGTATCATAGTAATAAAAGAAACCTTCCATTCTGGAGGAAAAACTTAAAGCGTAGAATGGCATTAAAAATAAAAAAGAATTATTTTAACTGCTACGTGGGGAAGTTCCATTAGAATCTTATTACTTGTTTTATCAAAACCATAGGCCACACGATGTTCGCAAGGGAGGGACATACAACAGGTCTTTTAAGAAGATCTGATTGATTGCCACTCTCTTTTAACTATGTTTTTTTTTTCATTCAAGAGCCTTTCGACATCAATAGTGAAAATTTTATTGAATATTGTTTGTTACTGATTCATTATTACGTGTTTGACAGCTAATTTGAGGTTTTTATATAAATCAGAAAGATACATATTGAGACGATAGTACATATGTATGTGAAAGATCTGAAGACAATTCTAGTGCAGCTTCCACTTTAGAGAATTCGCTAGGAAACAGGGACCTAGTGATTTGAAAAAATCGCTGTATTGACCCTCTGATACTGAAAATTGAATAGATCGAAGAAATAACTATGTAAATAACAATGCAGATGTATACCTAACAAAAATCATACAGTGAATAATAAATAATTTAATTCGAGCCTTTATTAGAATATTCGAACCACCACATGCTCTGCCACGGGGGTATTTAGTGTCATATAATATATAGACATTGATTTAAAAAAAGTTATTTGTTGTTAAGTGAGCCATATAAAAGAAAAATAATTAAAAAAAATTTAAATGTCATTTTTAATTTTTTTAGTTTTAAGTGGTAATTTTTAGTTTTCTTACATTTACACAAACATTAGTGACATCTAAAACAGTATTAAAATATTATAACATAAGCAAATAAACTTTATTTATTTGTATTTCTTAAAGTGTTATAGCCACAGGTAAAATCGCACGTATCACTCAGCTAACGGCGTGGCGTGTTTTTTTAGAATCACTTGAATTGACGCTCGTTCAAGGGACAAAGCGTTATGTCATATATAGATTGTAGCACATATAAAAACTTAACTCGAAAACGGTTTGTCCCACGTAATTAATTAAAAATATTTTAGATCTGATTTCAAATTGTCTTCAAGTCCTTAGGGCAAACAAAATTATTTAACAATATTTTTGTTTTTTGAAATGTCAGAAAAAATAAAATAACGGTAAGTAAGCCAATCTTCCTCTACAGTAATAAAGCAAGATGTATTACAAACCAAACGAATTAATTTTTTGTTAAAATCCATGCAAAAGTTTTCATTTTATTTACTAATTTTGTGGTGTAAATTTTGATTAATCATATATACATTGCATGTCTGATAGCGAAAAGGCCAGAAATGATTGATTTTCAGGAAGAAGCTGCTAGTTTTCGTAAAATTGATGGAAGATTAAATCGATCCGGCAAGGTACTCTATACTAGTATAACAACTTTAGCCATCTGTCTCATCTAATTTTTATAAAAAAAAAGGGGGGGGGGGGGGGATACCCTTTGATTCTGAAGAATATGGCCTTATATTTAAAACCGTTATGGGTAAAGAAAGGGTGGTTAAATTTTAAGAGCTGATGTTGATTTTGAATAAAACAAATTATTTAGGAAATTATTGTCATTTTTTTTTATTTTGATAATATTCAATTAGTTATGGAACAAAATATAGGCGAAATGGCCGAGGCGACCTCAGCGGCACAACTCCAACCGATGCTCCATGAGGCATCGGATGGAGATGACGATGAGGCATAATTGAATTATTCATCCTTTAGCTCTTGAATTGTTGCTGGCTTATCGACGTACACATTTTCTTTCAAATAACCCCAAAGAAAGAAGTCAAACGGTGTCAAATCACAAATGACAAATCACAAATCTTGGCTGCCAATTGACATCGCCACCACGTGAGATAACACGGCAATTTAATTTGTCGCGTAAAAGAGCCATTGTTTCGTTAGCTGTGTGGCAAGTGGCACCGTCCTGTTGAAATCGTCCACAACCATCTCTTCCAATTCGGGCCATAAAAAGTTCGTTATCTTCTCACAATAGCGAACCCCATTCACAGTATCTGCCTGACCGGCCTCATTTTGGAAAAAATACGCCCCGCTGATACCGCCAGCCCATAAACCGTACAACGTGGGTGCATTGGTTTTTCGACAATCACTCTTGGATTATCATTCGCCCAACGCGAATAATAAAACGCGTTGCTCGATTGTGCATCTTTCCATGGTTCAAATTAAGTTAGTCTGAAATTGAGAAATGTCAAATTAAATGCAGAAAAAACTTAACGTTTAGGTGTGGTTCACATTCAACATCGGCCCTTAAAATTTAACCACCCGAAATAAGAGTAAAGGGACAGTGATTTACGGAATATGGCTTATGGGGAATGTCAATTACATTTTGTAATTAACTACATATGCAATTTCATGTAATTGGATTGGAATATTTTACTTAAAATTACATTCAACTAATTGTAATTCTACTTAAGTTTTTATACAATTTAATTTTAATTTAACTATTTTTATAAAGGAATTGATAATTTTTCAGGTTTAGGTTAATTACTATAAATAGATAAAGAAAATTAATTAGCATTCTTTGCATTTATCTGCAAGGTAGTTTTAATTTTAATCAATTTTCTATTTTAACAACTTTCGTAGAGAAATAGAATACGAGAAATTCTATTATAAATTCGAATAATAGGTTCCTCAGCGAATTTAGAAAGAAGAAAATATGTATACTTCATACACTGTAAACAAAATTTTAACTTTCCCTATTGAACGAAATGAGAATATCCAACTACAATCCACCATCATTGACGCTTCAACCAGAATTTTAAAAGCTGTGTTATTATTTGAAGACAGCAGTTTAAAACCGGTCCCATTATTGTATTCTATTGGAACAAAAAGATTTTGCGATACTATGAATACATTTAAGACCGCATCATTTATGATGAGCACAATTGGAGCGTAAATAACGACTTTAAGGTTCTTTTACTGTTAGCATATGTCTTTTCAGTAAATGGGACAGCCGTTAAAAATGTAACCAATATTAAAAACGTGAATAGTCCAAACACGTCAACAAGTAGTTGGTCAATTTAATGTCGTTCGTTCGCCATTGATTCCGCTTGAGAATATTATGCTGCAGGATCTTCATATCAAGCTGGGAGTTGTAAAGAATTTTATATAACGTTTGGTACGGGTTAACAAAAATACATTACCATACTTTAAGGACAGCGCATTCTATCGAGCTATCAATCGAAAAGATTCAAGAAGGTAATTTTGTGTAATGAAAATATTTGGCTTCAACTTATTTAATTTTCTTAAAACGGGTGTACTCAACGGTCCTGATATTCGGAAAAATTTTAAAGATGAAAATTTCGCTGAAATATTGGACAAAACTTCATTGAACGCAGGGAACTATACATACAAAAAACGCTCTTCAGACGCAGTCTTTTATAGCGTGAAAATTTAATTAAAAATTCACATGTCGCATGCACATTTCCATTTCCAGGCGAAAGATTTCACAAAACTATAATGACATTTGAAAACCGGTTCGCTGGGAAGAGAAATGATTCTATTCTTGCTGATTTCTGTTGGTCCATTGCAAACGAAAAATAAAATTGAAAAGAAAGTTGGAAAGAATATGACCGATTTCAACTCAAAACATTGATTTAATTAGAAAAAATGCATATAATTGATAAGACTACATAGATTAGACTACATAGTTTCACAAATTGAAAATGATTGCATTGTATCCACCTGAAAAGAATAGACAAATAAATAATGTTATTTCAAAAGGGTTTTGGAAGCCCTTTTCCATATATAGTAAAAAATAGCTTGCGAGGCAATACAAACTTAAGAAAGGAAAATATATTGACCTAATCTTTTAAAACCTAGCATACCACTGTATTTTACGGCCCAAGATTAAGTAGGGCTGTCGCGCCGTTTTCCTGTGTCCTTTTGGAGTACCTACAGTGATATTAAATTTTAATAATTAACAATGCCCAGTATTTTGGAAACAATTTAGCCATTTATAAAGGGCTAGTCTATTTGATATAAAATATGACATGAGCACTACCTTCAAGGAATTTTTATATGTTCCTTAAGAAAATGTGTTTCTATTAAAAGGAGATTGATGGCACCGTTTTGCACTGAAATTCACAAAAATGCAATAATTTTGGAATTTTTAAATGGAATTTTAAATAGAAATCGTCTAGTTCTGAACTGAGAAAACACATTATCTTAAAATTTTTCTACAATAACTATGAGAATTATTTAAATAAATAAAAAAAACCCAATATTTTAAAATGAAGAAATGATAAGCTCTAAAAACATTCGAGTTCAGAAAGCTCCTCCCCTGGTAATGTCAATGCTTAATCAATCGAAACAAGCTCTTTACTAGTGACTGTATTATTTCCAAAAAAAAATTTGATTCTGCCCCATTGTGCAATGTAAAGGAAGCCTTGTCACATCAAGATGGATACCAAGGCGAATCTATTTTACTAGGTGGCAGCACGGCGAAGTTAATTATTTTTTGCTTTATTTTTTTGTGAATAGGAGCTGTCAAAAATTCGTTTATTTTTCTTTTAAATTTAAAAAAAAATAAATAAAATTCTATTTATTTAAAAAAGTTTTAATATTAAAAAAATACTACAAAATACTATCAGAAAAGGTAAAGAATAAGTGTTTTTAGTTGTTGGATGTGATATTTTAATTAGTGTTTTTGGCGTCTGTCGTACATGGAACCAACAACAAAATGCATGTGGGTGTTTTTTGGTGTTGTATTTGTTGTCGCGGCGATGCCACCTTATATAAATTCGCCTTGATGGATACATTTATAATGGATAAAAAAATGTTCAATACATACATATACATATATAGGGAAAATCTATCTCCATTTGCAATTTATAATTTTAATGCACTTTGGGAACGAAATGGAAATGAGATTCACGTGCTCTTTAATCCGTTAAAAACAAGTATAGATCGGTATGTAGCATTTTCCAAGCAAACAACTTTTACTATAAATATAAGAAAACATCGTATTCCATATGATATAATTTTTTTAAGTGCATTGTTTCCTTTCCAAATATAAAAAGTGCGTCCTCAATTGTCGCACTTTCGACATTTGATTCATCACAAAACCATTTAATAGACAAAGTAGAGGCCTACCATAAATTAAATTAGGATTCACATAATACGTACATACATATACATATATGTATGAATGTAATTATATTAAACCATGTTACATTTATAATTTTACTATTAATAAAATCTATAAACATGTTTCTGTAACAATAAAAACAAACAAATTGTATTTCATTTTTACTTCATATTTATTACGGTTTGTGTGACCCTTACAGGCAAGAAGATACAAAGAAGCAAGTAACCAAACATAAAAAACACCTCTTTAAGGTAAAATAAGTAAATACACATCACAATACACATATTTTTTATATTGTACATATGTATATATTCAGACAGCTCATTGCTCCCAACAAAATTAAATAAATATGCAATTGAAACAAGTGTATTGTTAGTTAAGCGCATCTTTTGACTTAATCATAAATTCTAACTGAATTTTCTACAACAGCTTATAATTCGCAAACTAAAGTCTTAGTAGAGTAGCACGTGTCTGTCAAGCATTTAACCACTTAGTCGGCAAATAAGCCAACCATCCAGTTTTAAGCAGCTGCTATTTATTTGGGTATAATCTGCAAATCAAAAAAAAAAACAGAAGAACGAACCTTATAATATTTTTTACTGAGTTGCTAGTTGTTACTTGATGCGCCTACAAATTGTCTTGCGGTTTTTATTTTGTTTTTGTGTAATGAAATTTGCATGACTGTGGTTCTGCGCGTTTATTACATTAATTTTTAATGTGCTGCATTTTAAGGCATTTGAAAAAAATATCAGCAATCCACTTTTAAAATGTAATTTAAGAATAAAGACGATAGTACGAAAATACTATATCAAATTATTATAAAATTGTAAAATCAATTTTTTTAATTCCACTCCTGTATAAAGATATTTAGGCATTTAAACATTCATTTATACAGTGAAAAAATTATTAGCAGTTTATTTTTAAGAAAAGAGGTGTTTGATATCATACTGAAATTCAATACAGCTACTAATTGACTAAATTAATAATTTAATTGAACAAAAACAAAAAAAGACAAAAATTCTTAATTAATATTTTAATTAATTTTTATTTCAATAGTAATTATAGTGGTAATTTATTCAATATACATATTTGTTAATACTATATAAAAATGGGAAAGTTGAAAGTGGTTATTTTAATACAACACGAACTTCGCTATATTCGACTAAGAAGTATTCATATTGTCTTTTTTTTTTGCAAAAAACAGAGAGATGAATCCAAAATAAAAACATTAATAATTCATTTATTTGACCAGCACTTGTTATACTAAATTATTATGTAAACACAGACTGATATAATAATATATTATTAGGAATAATTTTTTATTTAAAACTTTTTTGCCAATTGAAAGAATGTACTTTGCCAATTGAAAGTTGATGTATTAAAAATTCTTCTTAAAGCGAGCACTACGACATGCTTTAACCTCTAATCGGTAAAACGGTTTATTGTTTCTGGGCATCATTATTAATTTTTTTGGTTTAAAATGGTGAAAACTGACTTTGAGTAAGTCATTTTAGGATTCCGAACCCAAAGGGAAAAAACGAAACCCTATTGTTTTCGCTACAATGTCTGTACGTCTGTCCGTCTGTCAGCGCCTTTTATCTCTGGAACCGTCATAGGTAGACTCTTGAAATTTTCACAGATGATGTATAGCTGTTGCCGCTATAGCAACAAATACTAAAACTTATAGGGCGTTCCGATAGAGAGGTGTTATTCACGAATATGTGTTTATTTCTTGAACTGTAGGAGGCATAGACTAAAGATTTACAAACAGTAATTAAAACTTAGTTCGCTTTATAAACAAGTATAAAAAATAAACCTAAAAACTATAGGGTGTTCCAATAGTGGTGTGATTTGCATGTATAAGGTCTAAGTTTTGAACCATAATAGGTAGACTCTTAAAATTTTCATAGAAGGTGTATAAATAGCAACAAATATTAAAACTTATAGGGTGTTAAAACTTATAGGGTGGCCACTATAACTAATATTAAAAATTAAAGGGTGTTCCGACAGTGATATGTTTTTCACGCATAGTGACTTATTTTTTTAATCGTAATAGGTAGACTCTTGATATATTCATATAAAGAGAATTTGCATGGCCGTTATAACAGATAACAAAATTAAACGGTGTTCCGACAGAGAGATGATTTGTACGTAAATTTTTTTAACCGTTATAAGTAGACTCTTGAATTGTTTACAGTAGATAAAGGGTGTTCCATTAGTGATAAGTTTTTCATGTATATTTTCTTATTTTTTTAACCGCAATAGGTAGGCGCCTGATATTTTCATAGAAAATGTATTACCATGGCCGTTATAACAACAATTCCTAAAATTTAAATATGACTTTGATTTTAAAATTAAAGAGTGCCCCATAAGACATGAAAAAATTAACAACTTGAATTTTTAAAGTCGTACTAAACATAGTACGGAACTCTACGAGTGTGAGACTAACTCGCACTTGACTGATTTTTTTAAATTTTTTATACTCTCCATTTGTTATACTCTTCCAACAAGTTATTTGTCAGCTATAATAAATCAAGTGCAAAAAGTCAACAAATTAGCATAGAAAACTATTTTACATATTTAATTTTTTGCAATTTAAAAAAACAAGTAAGAGAGCTATATTCTTCCATGTCGAATCTTATATACCCTTCACCATAGCAATGTTAAATATTCCCATACACTGTTATGTTCCCTAATTTCACAATAACATTCGGTTTTTACTTTTATGATTTTCAACTTCATTATTACAAATATAATATTAAATATAACAGTACAATTTTATCGAAAATTTTTTTCTTAAAATTTATATTTTATAAAAACTTTATCGAATCTTTTTTGCTAAAATTTAATCGAAAAATTTTTGTAAAAATATTATGGAAATACTTTGTAAAATTTTATAGAAAATTTTTTATAAAAATTTTATCGATAAATTTGTCAAAAAATTTTATCGAAAATTTTTTGTAAAAATTTGTAGAAAATTTTTGTAAAAATTTGTAGAAATTTTTTTTTTAAATTTTATAGAAAATTTTTTTGTAAAAATTTTATAGAAACTTTTTTGTAAAAACTTTATAGAAAATTTTCTATAAAATTTTCCATAAAATTTTTTGACAAAGTTTTAGGAAATTCTTTGTAAAAATTTTATAGAAAATTTTTGTAAAAATTTTATAGAAATTTGTAAAAATTCTATAGAAATTTTAAATTTGTAAAAATTCAATAGAAAATTTTTTTGTAAAAATTCTATAGGAAATTTTTTGTAAAAATTCTATAGGAATTTTTTTGTAAAAATTCTATAGAAAATTTTTTGTAAAAATACTATACAAAATTTTTGGTAAAAATTTTATAGAAATTTTTTGTAAAAACTCTATAGAAAATTTTTTGTAAAAACTCTATAGAAAATTTTTTGTAAAAACTCTAGAAAATTTTTTGTAAAAATTCTATAGAAAATTTTTTGTAAAAATTCTATAGAAAATTTTCTGTAAAAATTCTATAGAAAATTTTCTGTAAAATTCTATAGAAAATTTTCTGTAAAAATTCTATAGAAAATTTTCTGTAAGAATTCTAAAGAACATTTTTTGTAAAAACTCTATAGAACATGTTTTGTAAAAATTCTATAGAACATTTCTTGTAAAAATTCTATAGAACATTTTTTGTAAAAATTCTATAGAACATGTTTTGTAAAAATTCTATAGAACATTTTTTGTAAAAATTCTATAGAACATTTTTTGTAAAAATTCTATAGAAAATTTTTTGTAAAAATTCTATAGAAAATTTTTTGTAAAAATTCTATAAAAAATTTTTTTGTAAAAATTCTATAGAAAATTTTTTGTAAAAATTATATAGAAAATTTTTTGTAAAAATTCTATAGAAAATTTTTTGTAAAAATTCTATAGAATTTTTTTTTTGTAAAAATTCTATAGAAAATTCTATAGAAAATTTTCTGTAAAAATTCTATAGAAAATTTTCTGTAAAAATTCTATAGAAAATTTTTTATAAAAATTCCATAGAAAATTTTTTTTTAGAAATTCTATAGAAAATTTTCTGTAAAAATTCTATAGAAAATTTTCTGTAAAAATTCTATAGAAAATTTTCTGTAAAAATTCTATAGAAAATTTTCTGTAAAAATTCTATAGAAAATTTTCTGTAAAAATTCTAAAGAACATTTTTTGTAAAAATTCTATAGAACAATTTTTGTAAAAACTCTATAGAACAATTTTTGTAAAAATTCTATAGAACATTTTTTGTAAAAATTCTATAGAACATTTTTTGTAAAAATTCTATAGAACATTTTTTGTAAAAATTCTATAGAAAATTTTTTGTAAAAATTCTATAGAAAATTTTTTGTAAAAATTCTATAGAACATTTTTTGTTAAAATTCTATAGAAAATTTTTTGTAAAAATTCTATAGAAAATTGTTTGTAAAAATTCAGTAGAAAATTTTTTGTAAAAATTCTATAGAAAATTTTTTGTAAAAATTCTATAGAAAATTTTTTGTAAAAATTCTATAGAAATTTTTTTGTAAAAATTCTTTGAACGATAATAAGTAGACTCTTGAAGTTTTTACAGGAGGTTTATTACTATGGAAACTTTAACAAATAATAAAAATTAAAGGGTGTCCCGACAGTAACGAAATTCTCATATATAACGCCTTATTTTTTGAACCTAGGTAGACTCTTTAAATTTTGTACAGGAGATATGTTGCCACGGCCGATATGACAATTACTAAAAATTAAAGGGTGTTGCGATAATGACATATTTTTCACGTATAGGGATTTTTTTTAAATCGTAATAGGTAAACTCTTGATATATTCATAGAAAAATAATTTCCATGGCAGTTATAACAAATAACAAAATTAAAGGGTGTTGCGACAGAGACATGATTTTTACTTAAATAGCCTTATTTTTTTGAACCGTAATAGGTAGACTCTTGAATTGTTTACAGTAGATGTTGCTCTTCGGCCGCTGTAAAAAGTACTAATTACTAAAGGGTGATCCATCAGTGACATTTTTTTCACGTATATTACCTTATTTTTTGAACCGCAATATGTAGGCCTGATATTTTTATAGAAAGTGTATTACCATGGCCGTTATAATAACAATTTCTAAATTTTAAAGGCTGTTCCAATAGCGATACAATTTTCGCAAATATGACTTTGATTTTAAAAATAAAGGGTACTCCATAATACATAAAAAAATTAACAACTTGAATTTTTAAAGGCGTACTAAACATAGTACGGACCCTACTTGTGTGAGACTAACTCGTACTTGACTGATTTATTTAAAACTATATAACGTGCTTAACAATAATATGTCGCTTTTATATCTCCTCGTGAGTGTTTTAATGGGTGAGGAAAATTTTACTCCCAATCGTTCGTTTACCATAACCCAAAAATGATTCATCCGATTTTGAGAAATAGACTAACAGACCGAAGAAGTCCCACTTGTATCAAAACATCAATCAACATGTGGTTGTCATAAGTCAAAAGTGATCCAAAAAACTGAATCATATTTATTTCAGAAGATCTCGCCAGTTCTGTAGTCTTTTTACGGTTCCGTACACAAAGGGTAAAAACCCCATTATTTTCGCTACAATGTCTGTCAGTGCCTTCTGTCTCTGGAAACGTAAAGAATAGACTCTTGAAATTTTCACACAAGTGTGTTTCGAAAGTAACGTGTTCTTCGCGTGTATGTCCTTATGTCTTGAGGACATAAGGACATACACTCTGCCTCGTAAGAGGCAGACACTCGAAATTCACACACAGTAAATAATACTATAATCGCTGTATAAACAAGTATAAGTATAAAAATAAACCAAAAAAGTAAAAGGTGTTCCGACAATGGCTTGATTTGCATGTTTATGACCTAACTTTTAAAACGTAATAGGTAGACTTATAATATTTTCATAAAGTTTATTGTCATGGTCGCTAAAAAAACAGTAACTATAGTTTAAAAGATGTTCTAATAGTGATAAGATTTTCGCATATATGATTTTATTTTTGTATACAGAGTTGTAAAATTAAGGCCGTTATATCAAAAAAATTAAAAAGTAAAAATTAAAGAGTCTTGCGAAAGTGACACAAATTTACGTATGTAGCCATATTTTTTTAAACTGAAAAAAAAAATCTAATATTGTTCTTTTATTTTTTCATTTTGAAGCGGAAGCGGCTCGACGGTAAAAAAGAACTGTTGGGTCAAAATGCTCATTAAAGTCTATATTTTTTTAAAATATATAGTAATTTTTCCTGGGAGTATCATAGTTTTTATGGAAAAATCAGCAAGGATGATTTTTAGTGCCCACTACGGATGAAGCCACTTTTCTCGGACACGGCTCGACGGATATTAAGCACGGTTGGCGCAAAGTTGAAAGGTTATTTTTGTTCGCTAGTATTATTTTAACACCAAAGCGACAAACAGATGTAAATTTGAAAAAAATGGTTGTGTTTAAAGAAAATAAGAATGTTTTTATCTATACATATAATAAAATAGTAACTCATATCCGTCTGTCTGTCGGCTTTTCATTGAGCAATGAAAAGTAATTGTAATTGTAATTGTAATTGTACGTGTAATTGCACGTGTAATTAATTACAAAATGTAAATGATATCTCCAAGTCTGATATTAAGTTATTCAATCGATCAACAAACACATAACAATCTGGTAAAAATTTTGCTAATACTTTTTTGAAGAGTTTTAAAATGAAAATACGGCTTCCACAATACTCGAAGTTAGTATAAATAGAGCCAATATGTTATACGCAGATTTAAAAGATGAAATGGAATCAAACCTTGTCAAAATTTAATAATACCAAAGTTTAGAACACAGGCTGTTTAAAAGCCGAACCTGTTGCTTCTGAAATTGCAATTGATAAAAATATCAGTTTTGATTATAATATAGGTTCCTCTTTTAATAAAGTTTCTCTATCGGAACTTTTGAAAACTGTAAATGAATTTAAGTCAAATTCGGTTGGAACCGATGACATACACTTAAGTTTTTTTAAGTTTCTTTATTCTTGGATACATGGTAATTTTTTGCATGTGGCTTGTGAAGTTTTATCAAAAATAGTTTAACATTAACTTACATATATTTAAACAAAAAAGTTATATCACACAATCAACATGCTTACAGACTATTTCCTATTTAAATGGACGGTCAGAAGTCATTGAAACTAGTAAACAGAAAGTAGCTTATGTAAGAAGTGGTTCACTACAATGTCATGTTATAAGGTTTCTCTTGTTAGGTTAGGTTAAGGCAGGCAGCTTCAGTGCAGCTCACGTGGATCCAGATGTTGGTCTCTTTGTGTCACCTACAAGAAGAAGAAAGGAAAAGGGAAAGAAGTAGAAAAAAAAGAAAGTATTGATGAAATGTAAAACAGAATTAGACAGATATAGGCTGGAGAGAATAGAAATAAGAAAGTGTTGCCGTGGAGGGCAGGTTGGCTGAAACAGGTTGCCGACAGAAGTGACTATGCCTCGCCAAGTGGGAGCGGGTTAGAAACCATCCACAGCTCCTCAGAATGGATTCGATCCTTTTCGGTTCCAACAGTGAAACACAAAATAGGTTTATGAAGCACCGTTGTCCAAGATACTTCCGCTTGTAGGACATTATCATCTGGGAGTCTGAAACACATCTTAATTCGTAACTCTTCTATTTAAACTCCGCCCCCGACCCTATCATCTCTTTTGGAGCCATCCGTGAACACATATAGTGATATAAGTGGAGGTGCAGGACCCTCCGTCAGTCCAAAGTCAAAGCTTTTTTGAAGAAAGGCCTTGGGGTCCTGTAGTCTATAAGCCCGGGAAACACATTCGTGGTACCTAGGTTATGGGGTCATGCTAGAATACTAGCATAACCGCTATGGTTCCATTCCCCAAGTCTTGCCTATGGCTTTCCTACATACATATATTGCCGTAATAGCCTTAGGCGGTGTAACCCGGATGTTCGTCTTCTAGGTTAATTTACTATCTAAGATTATGCCTAAATATTTTGCGCTCTCAGATAGAGTAAGTGGTATTCCGTTCAAATTCGGTAACCTAAAGGATGGAATCTTGTATTTTCTAGAGAATAGTAAAAATTGGGTTTTGGATTGACAGTCAGCCCGCTCTGTTCTCCCCAGGAGTAGATCATCCTGAGTGTCGTCTCCAATCTTTGTGTAATAATATCAATATGCATACCGGACACTGCCACCGCTACATCGTCAGCGTAAGCGACTGTCTTGAAATTCAAGAAGTCAAGATCTCCGAATAGCTTATTTATTGCTACATTCCATAGCAGTGCGGACAGTACACCCCGTTGTGGTTTGTCCCTAACCGCAGTTTTAGAAATACTCGCCAAACCAAAAGTGGATGTTATTGTCCTGTCACTCAGCAAGTTTGTTATAAATCTAACGATTGATTGATCAATCCCCAATTCTCTTATTGTTAAAGGCGCCCTCAATATCCATGAAGGCCACCATAGTATAGTATTTATGCTCTAGTGAATTCTCTATATGTCCTACGAGCGAGTGTAGCTCCGTCTCAACAGATTTACCCTTAGTATACGTATGTTGAGATGGCGAGAGAAGATTCTTATCGATTGTCATCCTTATATAAAGCAGGAAGGATGTTAGGCTGATTGGTCTAAAATCCTTTGCTTTCGTATGAGATGATATCCCTCCTTTTGGGATATATCTCACGTGGCATATGGTCCATTGCTCTGGAATATCGGACCACGTGAGACAGGCCCGATAAATGGATATCAGCCACGGTGTTACCAGATCTATATTGTTCTGTATATCGGCAGGAATAATACCATCCGGTCCTGGAGATTTATAAGGACGGAAGCTTTTGAACCCCTAGTGCATCCTATCCGTATCAATTTTTACGACAGTCGGTGTGCGGCTCATCTGAATGGGATACTGTAGAAGATTTGTAGAGTAACCAGTTCCCTGATCTCTTAGCTTTATTGAACAGATTGCGACAAATCTTGCGAGATTCGGCTATTTTAGAAGACCACCATGGTGGTCTTCGAGTTGTACATTGAATCGACGGTTTACATGACCTCCCCGTTGCACCTCTAAAAGCATTCTTGAGTCTGTTAACCGCATCTTTAATGTCTCTAGTTTCCCGAATACTCATGGAATAAATAAGTGAGACCGTGAGAACCATTCTCTGTTTCTCCCAATCCGTTTTTCGCCTATTAGTATAGGTTACAGCATTATCTTTCTTCCTAACAATATCAAAGACAAGGTAACGATGGTCGGAAAAGGAGCAGTCATTGGAGACTCTCCAGTTCTTTATTAAAAATTCATGATGCAAACTAACAAACGTAATATCTAACACCTCTTGTCTATTTGATACAACAAAAGTGGGCTCAGAGCCCCTATTTGCGACAACCAGATTATTATTTAATATGAAATCTAGAATGCACTTACCTTTTTTTTTGGTATCCGAGCTACCCACCACCCGACAATCTGGTCCATAAAATTTCGAACAACGTTGGAGTTAATGTTAAAGAAGAAAATGTTGAGAATGCGTATATAATAAAAAATAAAAATGCATCAAAAAATAAACATACTCTTATTGTTAAATTTAACTCAAAAAAATCAAAAGAAACTTTGATGGCTGCAAAATCTAAGCTAAAAGAAAACGATGATACCAAAGATATATATATTAATGATTACTTAAGTCGAAAACCCTTAAGATTTTTGAATATGCCAAGTCACTAAAGAAAGTTGGATATACCTCTGTTTATACCTACAATGGAAAAATTTATGTCAAGAGAAGTGGAATATCACGGCCAAAATTGATCAAAACTGAGACAGATGTTGATAATTTGTTATTTGACGCCACTGCTAATCAAAATAAGCGCAGATCGTTTCGAGCACCAGATGTGAGGGAAGATACTGATGATGATGATGGCAATCCTTCGTTTATGTCGCCAGTTCAATAGACTGGCATATATTTATATATATATTTTTTTATATGAATTTTATTTGAACTATTTTTGAATTAATAAATTAATTATTTAGGCTTAAGTTCTTAATTATAAAGAGAAGTAGCTGTCTAGAAAATGCATTCTGCTTTGCTGGTATCTAATTTTTCTTTATCTCTTTATAATTAAGAACTTAAGCCTAAATAATTAATTTATTAATTTATATTTTTTTTTTTTTTTTTGTTTTACTATTAAAGTTTTATTATTTTTTTTCCCTCTCACTTATGAATAATAAACACTTTGAAAATTTTCTTTCTTTTATAAACTATTTTCATTCAATAAATGTTCCCTTATTTGATATTATATCTGTAAACATGCGATGCATTTCTTCAATTGAAAAATTTAACAAATTTAAGCTAACAATTTCTAAGTTTCCTAAACTACCCAGCATCATTGCAGTTCAAGAAACTTGGTTCTTCGAATATGACACAAATTTACAATATTTTTGGCTATAATGCTATACATTGCTGTAGAACAGATGGATATGGTGGAACATCGATTTATATAAACAAAAACATTGAATACAAAATAGAAAGCTGTGAAAGCAATGACTTCATTGAAGCCATTACATTTTCATTAGAGAGCCTAAAAATCGATGGAAATTCTTTAAAATGTACATCATTTTATAGATCCCAAAAATGCAGCTTTATGGAAAATTTATTTACACGATATGGTCACTATCCTCGAATGGTTGTTTGTGATTCAAATATAAATTTTTTGCAAAATTAGTTTAAATCTGATTTAGTTGATACACTTTCAAGCTTCAGCTACAAAAATTGTCATCACCTGATAACGCGTTCAGGAACTGGTACGTGTATTGATCATGTTTATAGTAACATCACAGATGATATTTTTATAGATACTATTGCCTGCAGTTTAACTGATATTATCTATTAAATTAAATACATTCGTCAATACTTATGATTAAATTGAAACAATAAAGAAAACTTGTGACTATGAACAGGTGAGAAATAGCCTTAATAACCTTCTGCCATTATATCATAAAACTGGAAACCTATCTGAAGATATCTCTAAATTAATTCAGATTGTTTCATCAACGGTCGAAAATGCTACCATCGAAAAGCGAGATCGAAAGATTATCAGAAATGAATTGACTCCATGGATGAACAAAAACTTATTACATTTAATTAATTATAAAAAAAATTTGCTCAAAATGAGAAGACAAGGGAAATATTATGTTGAAGACATACTAAAAGAGTTAGTCGAATCATAAGGAAAGCTTGTAGAGTGGTAATGAATAATTATTATCACGATAATTTAAACCAAATTCAACAAGATCCAAAGAAATGTTGGAAGTTTTTAAATGAAAACCTGGGTCGAAAAATGAAAGGTGAAATTAATCTTATTGACGATAGCGGTGCTATTATTACTGATTACCAAAGAACTGATGCCTTCAACAAGTTTTTTCTTCAAATTCCAAAAACTTTAAAAGAGGAAATTTTATGTTTACCTGGAGATTCGTGTAATAGCCTAAGGAAACTAGAACGTTGTCAAAGCATTTTCAACTTTTCTTATATAACAGAGGTTGAAGTTATTAATATTATTACAGAATTTGACTTAAAGAAAAGCTGTGGACCTGATGAAATTTCACCCAAAATTTTGTTTCAATGTAAAGATACCATATCTACTCATCTTACACAATATTCAACAACATGATTGCTACTGCTACATATCCCGAAGATTTAAAGATTGCGAAAATCGTACCTATACCCAAAACAACTAATGCTGTGAGAGTGGAAGACTTTAGGCCAATAGCTTTACTTTGCATCTGCAAAGCAACCTATCGTGGGATTTACATATAAAATCTTTAAAATCAAAAATTGTTTCAGCTACCAGCTTAATTTATAAATTTAAAAACAAATATAATGTTAAAACTAAACTAATAATTTACCAAGCTTTAGTTCAGAGTCATTTAAACTACTTAGCTATTGTGTATGCGTGGAATAAAAGCAATGAGTTTAAATCACTTCAAAGATCTCAAAATAAAGCTTTAAAAACGGTATTCAATCTTCCATTGACTTTTTCAACTTTACTCTTATATAACGATATATCACCAAAAATTCTTCCTGTATATGGATTACACAAAATGCAACTTTTGCTGTATGTTTATAAATCTATACACAATATTGATTTATTCTCACGAAATCAACATAACTTTAATACAAGGAACGCGAGCAATCTGAGTATAAGCTTTTGCCGTTTGGAAAAACTAAACAAAGAGTTGATCATATGGGTAGTTTGGAATATAATAGGTTACCAGAAGTCATAAAAAATATTCAAAGAAGATCAATTTTTAAGAAAAACGTTAAAAAATATTTATTTT
The DNA here is from genome assembly GCA_949628195.1 of Phasia obesa. Taxonomy (NCBI): domain Eukaryota; kingdom Metazoa; phylum Arthropoda; class Insecta; order Diptera; family Tachinidae; genus Phasia; species Phasia obesa. The sequence goes on from OX451219.1 coordinate 41,961,168, forward strand.
ATAACCTGGAAATGCTTCTATTGTAATGTTACTACATTTTAAACTTTTTTTTGGTTTTTTCTTTTTTTTTTCTAAAATATATTTTGAACTTTTTATAAGCTTCTAAACACTTGCCAACTGGCCTCAAAAATGTCCCAATGGACGCTGAAATCATGGCAAAAATCATTTTTTGTAATAATTTAAATTTTGTATATGAATATGAATATAAAATAGTATCACCATATTTCATTAAAACGTTTTGCATAATTGTCCATTTGGAAAATTATAAATTCAATATTTTGGGGTTACTTTTTATATAAAATATTACCCAATTCTGCATGCGGATTTCTTGGGTTATTTTTCATGTTTGTTTTTAAGCAATTTTGCATAGAGTTATTTTGCATGCAGCCCCTCATTAATAATAAAATTAACCAAACTTTTTAATTGATATTGAAATTGTCAATTTTTCTTTATACTCCTGACAGATTAGCTTCCCATAAGAAGTATGTGTAGAAAAAACAGCCTGAAATTCAGGTTTGAAGATTTTCAGGCAACTTTCCGTTTGGCAGTACGCAGCTAATAATAAAACTAAAGGGAATTTTTGACTATTACAGGGATGTTCTAACAGAAAGTGTAAACTTTCTTCCTTCAATTGTAAAAAATCAATGTTCAGGCAATTGTTTTGTAACGGAATTTATGAAATTTCATGTTTTTAAAACTTTTAAAATATTATTTTTTTTTTCATTTCTGTGTTGATATAATGTTATTGTGTACAATATACAATAAAATTTTAAAAACACGACTGATGATTTTTATACCCTCCACCACAGGTGGTAAGGGTATATATAAGTTTGTCATTCCGTGTGTAATTTCTACAATATTCATTTCCGACCCCATAAAGTATATATATTCTGGATCCCTATACATAGAGAAGTTGATTAAGCGATGTCCGTCTGTCCGTCTTAGTGTGGTAATGTAATTTGCCAAGGCACCAGAAGAGATACAAAAAATTTAAGCACACCAATCTGTCAGGCATAGTTTCGAAAATTTTGGTATTGCAATTCAGCAACATCGGATCATTCCTTTGGAGGCTACGGGCCAAAAACCACGCCAACCTATATTTTTTTACGTTTTTTTTAATTTTTTTCGGCTTTAATGATTCTGTTTTGCCTTTTTTGTCAAATAAATATTAGACTGCGACAGGTAGATCGCAAGGAGTGCATACAGATCTCGGGGATCAATAACCCCCGCGAGGGGCGATTTTTGTTTGTTTTTAGGTTGGTAGGGTTTTTCTGCTTTGATTTGTATTAGAGACTTTAATAGAAAGCAATACGCATAGAGGTAGCCAATGGACCCACAGGGTACCCACTGACAAATAGGAGCAGTTAAATATGTGTCAATATGATGAATTTTTTTTTTTGTAAGGATTTCTTTTTGCTTTAGTTTGACCATTCTAACTCAATATAGATTGGAGAAAAGTCCAAAATTTAACAAACAATTTTTAAAATTTTTTTTTTTTTTTAAATTTTAACATTTTTTTTCAAAAATATTTACAAAAAAATTTACAAAGCGTTTTCAAAAAGATATTTTACAGAAAAATATTCGAAAAAAATTTTACAAAAAATTTTACAAAAAATGTTTACACACAATTTTCGAAAAATTAAAACAAAAATTTAAATATTTTTTTGACTGTAACATAACATATATTTAATATTAAGAATATATATATGTATGTATGTGTATATATAGAGTAACATATTTTTTTAAATGCGTTTGATTTTTAAATAGATGATATCTCTGTTTTAAAACCTAGGTGCATTAAACACATAGACATCATCAGAATACCGACTACAAACTGTCAAAAATGACACGTTGTGGCTGTCGTCAACTTAGGTTGATTTCTATTTTATTTAACAAAAGAAAATGTCACAAAATTGCAAATTAAAAATTCATATGCAAAAAAAAAGTTTTGGAGGAAATATTTATAATTTTTTGAAAAAGTTTTTTAATTTTATAAAAGCAAAATAAGTATTTCTACAACAATGTCAGAGTTTACGATGTAGCTGTCGGCTTCAATATCATTAAGTAGCTGACAACACGGCGACAATTGTAGCAAACGGAATTTGTTTTCATTTGTCTTCTATTTTTTTAACTCATGAATAATGATTTTTTCGCATACGAATTTATTTAAGTAAAGAGTCAACAATATGGATAATGCTGTACATGTCTGTATAAATCAAATCACCGTGGTGAAGGATATAGAAGATTCGGCACGGCCGAATATAGAACTTTTACTTGTTATTTCTACAAACGACCACATGATGAATTTTAGTTTTGTAGAAATAAAGGCAAAAAAATCAAACCTGGAATTCCGTAGAGCTGCGTACTGGGTTTAAAACACTATTTCTTTTATATTATACTACCAAGCAAACGTTTTTCTTTATTTTTATATTCTTTATATATTATAAAGAAAAATGTTTGCTTGGTAGTATAATATAAAAGAAATAGTATTTAAAATTGTAAAATAATTTCAAAAAGCTCTATCTCCTATGAAATTTAATAAAAATTAAAAATTTCTTATATCCTATTTCTGTGATTCTCTTTTGCTTTTTTTGTCAAATAAATATTCGACCGCAACAGGTAGATCGCAAGGAGTGCATACAGATCTCGGGGATCAATAACCCCCGCGAGGGGCGATTTTTGTTTGTTTTTAGGTTGGTAGGGTTTTTCTGCTCTGATGACCTTTATAGAAAGCAATACACATAGAGGTAGCCAATGGACCCACAGGGTACCTACTGGTAAATGAGAGCAGTTAAAGGGCACATATTAAGCATATTGAGTACACAATAGAAGTAATCAGGTATGTGATGGAAATCGACCGATTTAAAAAGTAAATCGTCTTTTTAAATCGACTAATGTGTGATGGATTTCGAGCGATTTCAAATTCCACTAATGTTTCATTTTCATATAATTACAACTCTGTTAAATCTTAAAATAGAACTCAAAACTGTTTATACGTTATTTAGTTACATATGTTCATTTGACATTTATTGTAAAATCAAATAAAATTTAAATATTATTTTAATATTTTTGCTAATATTTATCCAACATGGCTTTTGTTACCGCTGTTTCATTTATCCTTTTGGAAGAATGTAGCGGTAAAAATAAAGAAAATTTACGACGAAGATGTCTAAGAGATATCTCAGATCCCTTAAGTTTGCCAGAGGAAATGTAAGTTATTAATAATTTAAGAAAAAGTAAGTACATTTGTATGTATGCAATGAATTTATTTTAACAGATTTATTGAACATTTTCATCTGAACAAGGAAGGTTTTGTAACAATTTTAAACAAGATTGGAAGTAATTTAAACCAGTCGTCAATTCCAGCGGCAATTCAATTAGCAGCTTTTTTAAGATTTTTCACAGAAGGCAGCTTCCAAAGATCTGTTGGAAATGACATTAATATAGCCATGCATCGGACTACATTGTCTAAAAGTATTTCTAATTTACTTCGACTTTTAGAACGGAAAATTTGTCCGGAACTGATAAATATAAACTCCACCGATGCAGAATTACGATTAATATATGAAAAATATGGTATTCCTGGGATTATAGGATGTATAGACGGGATTCACGTTCCATTAAAGGGTCTCAAGGGAGAAGAACACTTATTTTTCAATAGCAAAGGTTTTTATAGCATACATGCTATGATTGTAAGTACATACACGTATTTTTATCAACGTAAAATAAAATGCATTTTATATATTTAAGATTTGCGATTATAATATGCGTATAAAATGCGTTAATGCAACTCGAGCTGGTTCCAGCCATGATTCGTTTACATTCAGTATAAGCACTGCTCGAAATTTTTTTATGGAAAAGTATCAAAACGGTGAACGTGGCTCGTGACTGTTAGCTTATTCGGAATACCCCCTTGAACCGTTTCTAAAGACACTGTATAGAAACGCGGCGAGTCTTTGCCATCAAAGGTTTAACAAAAGACATGCCTCGGCGAGAAATGTGGTAGAAAGAACTATAGGGGTACTGAAAAGCCGCTTTAGATGTTTATCAAAAACACTTTGGTATTCTCCTCTAAAAGTTGTTAAAATTATTAATATATGCTGCGCTTTACACAATTTGTGTAACATTCTCAAAATTAGTAATCCAGTAGAAGTTACAGAAGAACATGTACATAATGAAATTGATGACCATAACGAACTGGATGAAGTAGATACCACAACAAGAAATATCATACGTGATCATATTGCTGAATTTTTAAGTTAGCGTTAAATTAAAAACCTTATTTAAAAAAACTTCCTTTAATAAAAGAGAATTTTATTTTTTTAATAATTATGAATATTTCAATGACATTTCAAGAGCTCTAAAACTAATTGTTTTCTTTTTGTTCCTAAATCTTTTTTTTCAGGTCATTTTCATATCTTTTTCCATTTCTTGATTATGTCTTTTCAACTCCGTTGTAATATTTTCAGTTAAATTTTCTATTGATTTATATACACGTCTTATGTTGGATCCAATTACATATGTCAAACTTCTCATCAGTTTTTTTTTATATTTCTATTAAAGTTTTTAATGTTTTAAAAAGTTCTTCTCCTTTCTTTATGTCAGTGTTAATATATTCTTTTAAATATCTTTTAAGTCTTTATCTTTTGTCTTTAACTCTTTGACAGCTCTCTTAGAGGTGCTTGGGATATCATCTAAAAATCATTGGGGTGTCTTTTTCCAAGCTGGGCTTTTGTTGTTAATGGAGCATCATATAAACTACGCTCTTCATCAGAAAATACGTCCCCTCCAATAATTGCTTTTGATTTATTTATCCCCTCTACCAGGGAGTATAATCCACAGATTTGACCAATCAACTCTTCCTTTTTCGAAATATATATTTGAATATAAGGGCCTCCTCCCGTAGAAATAGTTTCTTTCTTGTTGGTTGGAATTTTTTCTTAATACAAGTCTTCCAGTCACGATATACCTAGTGTATATTTATGGAACATTTTTACATATGCATGTATGTAGCTGTGTGCATTTTTATTATACTTGCATGTAACTTACTTTCTTCTAACTACTTGTATCATGCATTGGCGGTCCGAAGCTATTCAATTCTACGGTCAAGTCTCTCCATAAATTTTCCACATCTACTCTACCGCGTTTGGTAAAACCTCGTGCAATATCAGGATGGTTTTCCATAAACTGAATAATTGCATCTTCTTGAAGATTATCCTTATGCTCCCCCTACTTTTAAATAAACATATACATACATACATATATAACGAAATAATTTTTTATAATTTTCAAGTAAATTTTATTAAATATTTCTTACATTTTTCAGGTTTCGTTGAAGTAAATTGAGTCGATTTAAAAACGAATTCAAACTGACATTATCGAATTGTGTCACATGGCAAAATCGTCATTTTTTTATTGAAACAAAATGGAATATGAAATCGTTACAGTAAATCGGCGCTTGTATACACATCACACTGTTTGTCGATTTCAAAAAGTTTTAGAGACGAAAAAGATTTTCATCACATAGCTGAATATCTACACTTTAAAACAGTTTTGTTGATAATTAGGTCGATAATAGAAGGCAAGACTTTACCGAATATTTTTGACCTAAAATTAGACAATTATATTTTTAAACTTGTTGTTGATTTCTGAACAAAATTTGTTTAATTTTTTTACTCAAATTGTGTTTAGTTTTTCTGAGGACTAAATATTTACATATGTACATATATGTATGCTATTTTTAAAATTTGTTCGTAAATAAAAATGCATAAAACATAATGTACATAAGTTTTTTTAGTACGTTTATTAAAACTTTAATTCAAAAAGGTGTTTTTTAATAAATTTATTAAAATGTACAAGAACAAAAAATGTGAGATATACTTATCTTTAGGATACACAATTTAAAATATGTAGTAAAAGCAAAGCGACTGTTAAACTAGGTACATTACGTTGATATCTTCCGCCTTCGAACCAAATAAAAGTAGTGGATGACCAACATGTTGCTATTGGTGCTTCTAAACAATATTAAATAAAATGGAAAAGATCAGGCTTAAGTGATACATATGTCTGTTTTCCAATTATGGATATCCAAGGCTTTATTTCCTCATCTATTTTCGCATCAATTTAAAAAAGATACATACATATTTCGGACAAATTAATATTTCAATATTACCTTGTTTTTTTTAAGATTAGAGTATCTTTCCCCTAAATATAATTACAAAGCGTCTTCATTATATATTTTTCTTCAGCAAGTCTTGATTTTGTCGGTACAACCAGAGCTATTTATTTAAGTAACAGAAAATACAATCCTTTCGAAAAATCATTCTCCAATGGCTCAGAATACCCGCGACAGTTGAAAGTTGCTGTAAATTGTTAAAAAATGTCTTTAAATTAAAAAACAATTAGTCATGTGCTTTTTACTAATATCTTCTTCACTTACAGAGAGTTTGTGTTTATAATGCATTGGGTTGTCCCAATGCATTATAAACCCTTTGGGTTGTCATCACAGATGTAAATGATTTCCTCAATCTCAATATTTTGGCTCTGGATTTGCATTATCTTAAACATTAAGACTTAAACACTTAAACACATTGCTTTTTTCTTCTAACAATACTTTTTTTATTATTTATAAAATTATTAAAGTAAGATAAAAATTATTACTAGTTATAACAAAAATTTATTAAAAATGAAAATTTATTTAAAATGTATATTTAATTATAATGACAATTTAAAAGTCAGCCTGCGTTTTTCAATAAATAAACATTTTTAACAGCATTTCTATATTTTTGTTTTAAATAAAACAAATTATGTTTTTTTGATGTAAATAACCACAATATCGATATAATCTGAGACAAATAGCTTTTTTCAACAATTTGTGTTTAATTTTTTCTTCTTTGTTTCTTTTGAAAATTTTTTCCTTAAATAAAAATGCATAAAATATATGAAATTACATTTATTATAATAAGGTTTATAATATAACAATTTCTAATTATATTTACCATGATATAATAATAATTAGAAGGTAATTCCATTCTCTCTTTTTGTCGCCATATTAACGTTCTGACGTTTGCGGGAATTATTTCAATTTGTGCTACCATATCACATACTTTGTGAAATCCTATTTTGCGTTTTTTTTTCATTTAAAATTTTAAAAATTAAAAAATGAAACAAGCCTTATGTTTATGTGTACAAATAAACAAACGAAAATTGTTTTCCATATGGTAGTTATAAACTTTTGCAAAAATTCACAAATAAGTTTTTTTAATTTCTTTATATCTGACAAAAGTGTCTAAGTTTCCATTTTCTTATTAAGTACAACTTCCCAAAGGCACCCCTGTAGTGCAATTCACTAACTTTTAACGATCTAACACTTGTTAAATATATCAACATGTTTTTTGCTTGCACTAACGAATTTGCGATTCACTAACCTATGGTTAACAAATGAAAAATACAAACAAAAATTAATGGCAATGCTGCTAAACAAAATGGCAAAATAGCGAAAAGAACAAAGAGAAATGAAAAATAATAAACAAAACATTCCACACAAGTGCATTATATTTTGTTTTTTTAATTTTATTTCTAAAAAATTGTTTAAATTCATTTTTATAAGGTAGGTAAAATACATATGTAATTGTTTTAGTTATAAATATTAATTATTTACCCCCATATTTATAAAAAATAAAACTTATTTGAAATGTATTTTGAAATAACTTTTGTATGAAAAATTAGTTCTAAAATAGATTTCAAATAATATTTTACATTATACTCTCATGGCCGACTTTATCTTTTGATATTTTGATAAAGTAAACGACGCAAAAATAGTTGTATTTAAATTAACAATACTCGACTTGCTAAGAAATACATCTGATTTATAACAACATCAAATGTTATTAGAAAACATTTCTGAATAGCAGTCTTTCGTTTTGCTGTTAAATTTTTTTAACGAGTCCCGAATCGTTAAAATTGAATAGTGAATCGCACTACTGGTATGTTTATTAAAGAAAATATATTTTTTAACTTAAGCCAAGTACGCAGCTTTATTTCTACAAAACTAAAATTCATCATGTGGTCGTTTGTAGAAATAAAAATCATGTAGTCGTGTTTTTAAAATTTTATTGTATATTGTACACAATAACATTATATCAACACAAAAATGAAAAAATAATATTTTGAAATTGTTAAAAACATGAAATTTCATAAATTCCGTTACAAAACAATTGCCTGAACATTGATTTTTTTCAATTGAAGGAAAAAAGTTTACACTTTTTGTTTTAACATCCCTGTAATAGTCAAAAATTCTGTTTAGTTTTCTTTTTAGCTGCGTACTACCAAACTGAAAGTCGCCTGAAAATTTTTAAACCCGAATTTTAGGCTGTTTTATTACATACAATTCTTATGGAAAACTGAAATTCAATCGAGATGCGTACCGACCTTAAAAGTGTAAAACAATTTTATTTGAACTATTTTTAAATGAAAAAATTTATAATTTAGGCTTAAGTTCTTAATTATAAAGCGATAAAGAATAAATTAGACACCAGAGAGACTACTGTGTATTTCGATTCGAAAGAAATCGTTTTCGAAACGCAATGTTAAAGTTATACAAATTCAAATGATTTCCTTTTCGAATCGAAATACGCAGTAACCCCCCAGCAGAAGGCAATGCATTTTCTAGACAGCTACGTCCGTCATCAGCACTCTTCGTATCTATCTACTAGGTGTTTCAATTGTTATTAATTTTCTATTTGAACAAACTTATCAAAGAAATAGGATATGAGAAATTTTAATTTGTATATTATATTTCATAGGAGAAAGAGCTTTTTGAAATTGTTTTAGTGCTGGCAAATTATTGAGTAGCGGGTACCGAGTACTCGATACTCGATCATTTTTTAGGTACTCAATACACAAAAATGGTTACTCGATACTTTTATGGCAGTATTTTTTCAAATAAATTTATAAAAATATTTGACAACTACGACGATAAATTTTCTCTGCTATTATGTAAACGTAAGTATTGAATAGTATTGAGTACCCAATTGAAATGTATTGAGTTGTATCGAGTAATTGAAAGTAGTAGAAATTGCCAGCAATAATTGTTTTACACTTTTGAACACTATTTCTTTTTATATTATACTACCAAGCAAACATTTTTTCTTTATTTTTATTCTCTTGATATACATATTTTCTTTTTATTTAAAAATGGTATATATCTGTCTTGCTCTTAGCCAAACTTTGGTTAGCAATTAACAACAATTACATATTTTTATTTTGCAAATGTATATTTTGTGATTATTAACACAATAGCGTTGAAGTTAACAATGTCAAAGCCATGCTCGCTCTGCGAATATTATATGAATTTTATTTGAACTATTTTTAAATGAATCAATTAATTACTTAGGCTTAAGTTTTTAATTATAAAGAGATAATTTTTTCTTTAGTGTAAAACAATTTCAAAAAGCGCTATTCCCTATGAAATTTAATACAAATTTCTCATATCCTATTTCTTTGATAAGTTTGTTTAAATAAAAAATTAACAACAGTTGAAACTACCTTGTAGATAAATACGAAGAGTCCTCTGCGATGGGTAGTCATCTTGTCGCGATGCAGAGGCTTAAGTGCAAACCATGAGGCCATGCCACCCATGCCAGACGGGCTCATGACGCGCACGAACTAAGAATTACCCTACCCCTCAGTGTCTGATAGCGTCTGTTTTCCCTATGGGGCAGCTATTAGATACCCTGCACGTAGTGTTTCTCCTTTCATTGAGACTGTGCACTCTCTGTCTATGTCCGTTTCTTACTGTCCACTGTCCAAATTCCACCAGGGTCTGTTACCCATATTGGGCGGCTTGGTGGTCTGTCTGACACCCCGTCAGGCAGCTATTAAATTACATGGCAGTATGTATAAAATGCAAAACCCACCCCCCAGCTGCAGCTGCCCCAGTGCCGGCTGTGAGCAGAGGAACTGCGAACAAGATTTCGGGTTCCACTGTCTCACCTCCCACCGCCAGTGGAAGAACTGCGAACAAGTCTTCGGGTTCCAAAGCTGTGCTCCCTGCCACACAAGGCAATTAAACAAGACCCACACGGCACGTCCCACCCGCCAGAAGGGCGTTTTTGAAACGGCGAACAGCCGAAAAATGCGTCGGCCAACTAGGTAAAAAGCCAGTTGAGTCTTTAACTAAGGAGGAATCAACCTCGTTACAATGGGCTAGATCCGTACTGGCTACACCGCATGTACCTCCATCTTCGTCCACTGACGCGCCTAAGCGTCAGAGGTCGGAGGAGGAGGCGCATGCGAAAAGTCAACAGCCCGATACTAAGCGTCCGAAATACAAGTCGATGGACAGAAGTTTCAGCGAGGTCGACAAAGGCAACCTCGTACGTGCTGTCATCGACCGTAACGACGCGGACAGCTCCATCTCCCATGCAAACTGGGAGGTGGTTCGTAAGAAATTGATGATTGTGGTCTGAAAAGTTCTTAAAGACAATCCAGGGCCCTCTCATCAATGCGATGATGCAGGATGGTTCCGAGGGCGTGTCAAACTGATAGCCTGTTCAAACGAGCGATCAGCCATGCTTCTGAAGCTGGCTGTCGCTCTTTTGGAAGGTCTTTGGGAAGGCGCTAGGATCGACGTGGTCTCTCTTGATGAGATTCCCCGCCGACCTAAGGCCACTGCACGAATTCCCAACGAGCTATTCATAGCTCAGGAGATTATGGATCTCATTCAGATAGCAAATCCTGAGCTACCAACCAATGACTGGAAGGTAGCCAAGATTTCCGAACCTGAAGGTTCATCCAGACGGATCACCCTCTTGTTGAAACGGGAATCCCTGGCGCCGCCTCGAGAGAGATGTGGGAGGATCTACTGTGGTTTTGAGGCGATCATCATACGTGTCTACCGAGGGGACGACAGGGAGGACTAGATTCAGGGAGATGATGATTCTTCTCCGGTCGTGGCAAACGATGAGACTGCTAGTCGAAGCTCTCATGAGGACACACTCTCAAACTCTGAGTTCGTGGGTGAGTTCTTTGAGATGATAGACGAGGCAGTTGACGAGGACGCCCTCTTGGACTCTGATCAAGAGGACTTCTACGTCACAATTGTATCGCCACAAGAGATGGTGAAGGTGACGCAAGTCAATCTTCATCACTCTAAAGCAGCTTCGGCTTCACTGCTCCTCCGCCTGGCAGAGAGAGAGGAGGAGCTTGTTTCAGCCCAAGTACCCTGGCTACATCAAGGCAGGGTTTGCGGGCTTGGTGCAAAAGGCTTTAAGCTTCTGCACACGAAAGGTCAAGGTAAGATCAGAGCGTGTATAGTGGCTAAAAGCGACTTGAATATCTTCATTCTGACTGATTTCAGTGATAAAGATACGGTAGCAGCCGCCTGGGAGACGGAAAACAAAACAATAATAATCGTCTCCAGCTACATGGCGTACGACAGCGAAACACCACCAACTAAAGTTCGCAAGATTGTGGAAATGGCAAGCAGATTGGGCCTGCCGGTTATTATTCGAGCGGACGCCAACGCACATCATGTCGTATGGGGAAGCTCCGACTGCAGTACAAGGGGTGAGTTTCTACTTGATTTTATCCTTTGTAGTAAATTAGACGTAGTTAACGTTGGTTTAGAACCTACTTTTGTTGTGATAAATATAACACTACTAAATACTAGGCACTCAGATTTGAGTAGCTCGTGGAGGGTCTCAGATGACTGTTCCTTCTCTGATCATAGGTATATTGAATTCAAGATAGACATTCAGGGTAAAGGGGCTTAACAGAAGGAAAACAAACTGGGATCTTTTCTCTCAGACTTTCTTTCGAACCCTCCGGTTATTAACGATAGGCAGGGTTTCGATGTCGCAGTGGGTGCCCTAACAAATGCATTCGAATTAGCGACGCACAGTGGCTGAAAATCGTTTTTCGTTGGCCAAAATTCTGTAACTTTTGAACCGATCAAAATATTGAAATAATTTTTTTTTTAATGGATAAATATTTAGCTCAGCTTGATTCAGTTTTAAGTACATTAAAATTGATTGAGGACTTTTTAAGGAATTCGAGGTCAAAGATGAACATTTTAATTTTTTTAACTTTCAGAGTGAAATATGGGTTTATTCTGTGTGTAACATAGTAAAATATCCCTCTAAGATCCAAAAAAAGTATATATATTCTTGATCAGTGATGAAATCTAAGACGATATAGCTATGTCCGTCTGTCCATACGTCCGTCTGTCCATCCGGCCGTCCGTCCATTCGCCTGTCTGTATGAATACGATTCAGTCTAAACGAAAAGAGCTAGACCCTTGAAATTTGGTACATATATATATTGAAGGATAGGGCAGGCTAAGTTCGTAAATGGGCCAAATCGGACCCGGGGGAAAAAATTCCCCTAAGAAGAACTAAACCAACCCCTGAAAAACTACACATTTTTACAAGTTTTTTTGTAAATTTGTTAAGCAAATGAAACATTTTTATGTCAAAGAAGGTTCAAGGTCTTTACCCTGGAGCCAGAAAATCATAAAAATTTATTTTTGAACCCCGCCCCCTTTTTGTGGGCGTTTATATAGTATATTATATGAAAAATAGTGTCAATAATTAACAAATTGTATTACCTAAGCCTAGATTGCATAAAAAATTAATTTTTAAGCTTTCATGACGAATGGAAAATGTACTCGGATCTTCTGCGCTACCTTTTTTTTGGTTAAGCAACAAGAAAATATCATTTTTATTCATTTGACTTAAATATTAATTGCAAATATTCCATATTTTGTTCTGTGCTATTTCTGTTCTTTAGTAGTTTTTTGGCTTCTTCATCTAAATCCCGATGGTCCACTTTCCATTGATTTCGAATACTGGATATGAACGGATCTGACGTTGCCAATAATATATTAAATAGATCTTCATTTGTTGAATTCCGTGAAATTTTCATAGTATTGTGCTCTCTATAAAATATGTAATCCTTGTTCCTTTTTTCCTGAGCCTCCTCTGATAGATCTCCAAGTGGCACCAAATGATATTTAATGACATCTTCACCATGATAAAGGATTTTGTGAACTGTTGCAGACATATTTCTCCATGGGTAGTTAGTTGTATATATTTTTGCAGTTTCCTTAGCATAATCTCCAAATTTTCTACAGTCAATTTCTTCATTGCACGCAAGTACTTCTAGTATTATTTTAAATCTGAAAATAAGGTTGAAATCCACTCCTGTTATTTCAGATGCTGTTTCTGGATCTGAAAAGAATCTTCTTGCGGTATTGCCATCATTTGTATTGCCTGACCCTTGTTTTGGCTGATCTATAATCAGTCCACGTTTGCGATATTCATCTTGAACGTGTTTCCTTTTTGAACTTCTTAACTCTTTGTTGGTCACGTTGTTTCTTATTGATCCTGAAGACCCGAAATCCAAATCATAACTTATTTTTAGTATGTGTTCCATAAGTCGTATTCTTGCGTGTAGTGGTGATAATCCAAATTCATATGCATCGGTATTATCTAATGATTTTGCTGGGTCTTGGTTTAATTGGGTTGATGTTGCTTGGCATATAATGCAGCTGGATGCAGCCTTCGTGTTAGTCAAAGCCTGGCCCACTTTTCCATCTATCATTGTCAGGACTAACTGGTAGCTTACTTCCATTTGCTGCCCATCTAACTGTAATTGTAATGGCTGTAGTGCTGTAATTTGGGCCTTGATATCACTAATTTCTTTATTAATAACATTATTTGTTTCTTTTTTGAATTGAAATTTGATTGGCCTGCAGTATTTCGTAGAAGATGGTGTCTCATTTTTCCAAATATCCATTGTTTGCGTTGTACTAGTCGAAGGCTCTGAATCTTCCAAAATCTTTTTCAATCGCAATGGTAAAAATGATACCATGAACATATCTGAGTCAGAAATATTTTCACATACAGCTTGTTTATATTGTTTTTGTCCCGAAGAACCATCACATCCCCATTTACAAGAAAGAATTAACTTTGTGTTTCCGTATTTCTTCAACTCATTTCCTGTTATTGATTGCAGCAAGCGTGCGGCTGTGTGATCAAGTAGAGATTGTAGTTGTACCTCTGCCGAAATTGGTGTGATTGTAATAGTGTCCTTTGATGGCAAACAGTCCATTTTAGCAGCGGTTATGTGATGATATGCTGGATATATATTTGAGCCTTTTTCAATCGCACGCTGTCTGAGTTTAATATATTGCTGTTTTGTTAATTTCAAATCCAGAAATAATGCTAATGCCTCCTCATTTGTGTACTGTATTGCATCATTCGGAGTTGGTATACTTTTAAGAATCCGTTTTGTTCTCGGTGGACTAGCTTTAACAACTTTTTCAATGATATCCACTTTTGTAAATTGGTTCTTTGATCGTAATTGATGTAGGAAAGATTCTTTTATATTTGTAGAACCAAAGGCATCGTTAATATCTTTAAGCTTCCGCCTCTTAGATCTATCGCTGCAATTGTCCACTAATGATTTGCGTGGTCTTCCAGCCTTATCTTGCTTTGCTGTTTCTGCAGCGACAGTAAGTTGACCTTCTAACCACTTTGCACTTTTTATATAAAATTTTTGTTTACTGTCCATAACTTCTTTGTAGCGTTTTTTTTAGTGCTTTGACGAAATTATATAATTGCTCTTGCATTTCGGTGCTACACGAATTTAAGTTTAATTTTATTTTAACGTAACTAAGAACATCTTCCTGATTTTTGTTTCTAAAATACACTTCTGCCAGTTCTTTATAACTGAAGCTCTCCATTTTCTTTTGAATATTTTTATTTAGGTTTGTTATGTTTTATCCGTACACTTAAAGGATTAAGTTATTACTGAGTAATCCCTTAACGAATCCGTACTTTTATAAATTTTTAGATACATGTTCTTCACACACTGATCTTTAATTTCTTAACAGGTAGCGCTTAAATTGAACAAAACTGCACTCATGCGTCAATATGGGGTTGTTTTTTAACTTTAGTGGTTTAATGTCGCAATTATTGTTATAAAATTGTTTATGACTTTGGTTGACCTTAACATTTGATAACAGGTAAATTTAGAAAGAGATCATATGCTTCCTGTAGAGCCCATTGTGATAATTTAATTACTTATTTTTTGCTGATCAAAACAAAGCCATTAAACCCTTTCGAAGGTATTATATTTATTTTTTTTAGTTATACGTAGCCTAAACTAAAAAAAAATAAACTTTTAGGCAAAAAGGTGAAAATTTAATACACCATTGTATATGAATTTTTTTCGAGTAATTTCATTAAAATGAAAAAAGTGTTCTACAGGCGGCTCGTGGCGGGTGCAAAAGTATATATAGCCTTAAAGAGGACACTTTCACCTTTCTCGTGGTTGTATACGTTTCTTGTTCCCTTTTGTTCCCTAGAAGTTCTATTCCACTAAAGTTTAAATTTGAGGAAAATATAGTAGTTTCATAAATATTTCATAACGCCCCTAATATCAAACGCTAGAGCTGTGTCTACTTACAACTAAAGACAATAATCCTACCAACATTATAAAAAAAACCGCAGACCATTATCGATGATAGCTTGCGAGTAGTAACCATTTAATTTTGATAAAAAACCAAAGAAAAACACCTTTTTCTGAAATTAAAAAAAAAGTTGAGTTTGACAGCATGCCACGCCCACAATTATCAATATTTTAACATAATTTTTTGGCTACCTTAATTTGGATATATTAACTACAAAATGACGTAAAAATTTTAAAAATCGGTGACAAAAAAAAATTACTTTTGGCCAACGAAAAACGATTTTCAGCCACTGTGCGACATCGAAATCATGCAGATTAAACATCTGCGGTTGTAGGAGCAATCCACCCTGGTGG
The DNA here is from genome assembly GCA_949628195.1 of Phasia obesa. Taxonomy (NCBI): domain Eukaryota; kingdom Metazoa; phylum Arthropoda; class Insecta; order Diptera; family Tachinidae; genus Phasia; species Phasia obesa. The sequence continues at coordinate 41,976,996 of OX451219.1, forward strand.
AACTCCGACATAGCGGAAGCTCAAAAAACCTCCCGCAAACTTTTCAATGAGGCAAAAAGACTGGGTAACTGGTCAACATACAAGGCCTCAGTTAACCGATTTAAAAACCTGATAAAAAATGCGAACACGGCGTCATGGAGATCCTTCTGTAGCGGCGTAGAAGGGGCTTCTGAGACGAGCCGGCTTCGTAAAATCTTATCAGTGTCGCAAGTTATGCCGAGTTTCATTAAGAAACCATGTGGCAACTGGACTACAAGTGGACATGAGGCCCTTGAGCCCCAATCCCACAAGCCCCAATCCCTATTAGCATGGAAACACTCTTGTGGGCTATAAAGAGCTTCGACCCGTTCAAATCCCGGGGTCCAGATGGCATTATACCTGCTGACCTTCAGCATAATTCGGATCTTATAATACCATGGCTAACCCGAATATACACAGCATGTCTGTCATGGGCGTATATTTCGGAATTGTTGACCAGGTGTTCCGTTGTTTTAATCCCTAAAGGAGGAAAAACATCGCACACCTCACCGAAGGTTTTCAGACCTATCAGTCTGTCATCCTTCCTTCTGAAAACACTGGAACGGATAATTGATCTCCATATGAGAACATCAATTAATCCGAACCGACTCTCCACATCTCAACACGCATATACCAAAGGCAAATCGGTTGAGACGGCACTGCATATGCTCGTAGGATACATTGAAAAATCTCTAGAGGATAAGGAATATGCATTGGTGGCGTTCCTTGATATAGAGGGAGCGTTCAACAACGTGAAACCGGAGACCATCACTAGGGCTCTGGAGAGACTGGATGTAAATCAGTCAATTATTAGCTTCATTACGAATTTTGCTGACCTATAGAGTCATCATCTCCAATGTGGGGCGGGCTACTGTCTAAAGGCAGCTACACGAGGGACGCCACAGGGAGGGGTCCTGTCACCTCTTCTTTGGAACCTCGCCATAAATTCATTGCTTACGGTGCTGGACTCCAGATGTTCACAACTGTAGCATATGCGGATGACGTCGCAGTAGCTGTGTCAGGAAGACACCTGGACACTCTATCGCAACGTTTGCAAACATCGCTTAGACAAATTAGTAAGTGGAGCACCGAAAGTGGTCTAAGTGATAATGCGCAGAAGACGCATCTTGTATTATTCACCAGAAGAAACAAGATTCCTACATTTCCGCTACCACTCCTAAACGGAATGGAGCTTAAATTATCTGACAGGGCGAAATATCTAGGTGCTATTCTAGATTACAAACTGTCATGGAACCCTAATGTACAATTTAGGGCAAACAAGGCTATAATAGCCATATTAACCTGTAAGAAGGCCATAGGTAAAAACTGGGGCATTAGCCCCGGAAATGTCTATTGGCTCTTTAATACAGTGATAAAGCCTATACTAATGTATGGAGCGCTAGTATGGTGGCCTGCACTAGGCAAGTCTACATACTGTAGTATAGTCAACAAACTACTTCAAGTACTTCAGCCTTGATGATCACGAGTGCCATACGCACGACGCCATCAAACAACTGTTAACAATGTTGCACTGGCTTCCAGCCGATCTAATGGCCAAACAACTGGCCTTGAACTCGGCAATAAGGCTTAGTGCAGCTGGGGCATGGAAATCAAAGAGTTTCGGCCATGCGACTATTTTGGGATGTGTGCGCATATCGAAAATATTGATTATTGTGCACCCTCAGCCATGCCGACCAGAAGGTTCGGAGTATCAACTTCAGGCACGTCATCTATGATGACACATGATCGTCATCAAGAGGACATGCTTGAGGTCTATACAGACGGATCTAAAACGGACAATGGAGTGGGGGGAGACGTCTTCATTCCTCATTTTTAAATAAGGATGAGGTTTAGGCTGCAAAACCAATGCAGTACTGTTCAGGCTGAAATTTCTGCAATAAAAAGAGCGGAAAACTGGCTAAGGTATCACAGGGTATATGGTAAAGATATCCAGTTCTGTACCGATGGCAAAGCTCCGATATCGGGCGTTTATACAACGTCCAGTTTTGTTCGTTAATGCCGGGCATCTCTAGATGAGATGGCGAGACATTCCAATCTGGAACTGTTTTGGGTGCCGGGGCATGCGGGAGATGAAACTGCGAACAAACTGGCTAGATCTGGAACCTACCTTAGGGACGAGGAGATAGATCAACTAGTTGGCGTTCCGCTAAATTGCTGTAAAGACAATTTCCAGCAGGAACTACTGGGGGCTGCGCAAACCAGATGGTCGAACCAGCCCACCTGCATGATCTCGAGGCTTTTATGGCCTCAGTAAGATTGCAAACGTACTGCAATCCTACCGAGAACCCCTTGAGGACAAATTTTCGTTTTTCATTCTGAAGTATAGAAAGCTTTTATACACTAAAAAATGATGTGCGTTAAATCAACTGAAAAAATATTATAATTAAAAATTCAGTTAAACCAGAATAATTTTTATTTCTTTAAATGTTAAACAACCAACCGAATAAAATCCGTAAAAAAAATTGTTTTTTCATTAATTTAAACTTGCCAAAAAGTAAATTACACGTTCCGTTGGAATTACTGATTTTGCCTATGTTTTTTTAAATGCCAGACTAATAAATGTAACAACAAATATGTACCATTAAAATCAACGATATTTCTGTCGTTTTTGCTAAATTTCCTTTCTTTTGAGTTAGATATATTGCAAGTAATAAGGAAAATAAGCGAAAAAGTTAAATGCATCGTAAATCGGTTTAAAAATAAACGTTCAAATCAGTTAAATATTTTTCTTGTCTTCATTTTTAATCTTTATTTATTTAGAAATAATTTTAGAAATATTGTAAAAATATTTTGAGTGTAGTAACCAAAAATAAATTAAAAAATGTAAAGCTCTTTTTTGTCACTCACATGAAAAATACTAAAACGTAAATGTTTTTTCTTTCGCTTTTTTACGAAAGAACATAATATTTCGTTTTATGAAAACAGGCCCTTAGTATTAACATTGGTGTATACAATGAGTTTCAATTGACCGATCAATATTACAATAAATGGAGTAAATAAATACCGACGTCTTGAGGTAAAGGATAGGAATTTTTTGACAAGCTTATTCTGTCGTTTTGTGATTTTTTTTTATTTTTTTTTACTAGATCCATTATAAATATTTTTGTATAAAACCTCGCAAAATTATACTTTCTTTTCCTGTTTCCTGTGCACATGAATAATTTTTAGGCATGTCAATTAGCATCTTTTCATCAGAATTATAAATATCTAAAATAATTATTTCAGTATTTATTTAAAAAATGCAAACTTAGCTAACAATATGCTTTACCTGGAGGATTATCGTTCTCTTCAAGGGCAATGTTATGAAGAACAGCTAAAGCTTCAATGACTATTTTAGCATTTGAAACACTAACTGTCATACCGTCAAGTAAACAACGAAAACGTTGTTTCCACATACTAGAACATCGGTCTACAGGATCCCGGGTTGCAATGTGTGCAATATTATATTTTTCTTCCTTTTCATTTTGAGGTTTTTCCAAGGGAGTAAATAAGTAAGGAGTTAGCTTGTAGCTTGAGTCACCAAGTAAACGGCCTTTAAATTCCCCATTTTCAAATCGCTTTTTAATTATAGATTCATTGAAAATCTGGCAGTCGTGAGTACTGCCCCTCCATCTTGCCATTATATCCAAAATTTTTAATTGAGCATCACAAACCACCTGCATAAAAAATAAATAATATATGAAACTACAATTTCAATCTTATTACCTGAATATTCAGAAAATAAAATCCATTTTTATCCATATAAAAATGTCCTAAATCATCGCTTATTTTTTTTATTCGTATTTGGGTTCTATCAATCGCACCAATGATTCCAGGAAACTTACAAATTTCTTTAAATCGCTTTGCTATCCGAACCTCTTCTTCAAAAGATGTTGGCATTTTGATAATTTCTTTTCGGTGCTTAGCCAGAGCTCGAGCAACCTTTGCACAAATCCTACTGACCGTGGATTGTGCAAGTCCATGCAAGTCACCAGCATTATCTTGACACTAAGTGTAATATTGTATAAATATTTTTTCACTGAATATGTATTTAACTTACTTGTCTTCGCCCCCAGCAACTTAGAGCTACTAAAACCTGCAGCTCAGGCGATGTACCACATCCTCTACGGTCTAATGAAATATCCTTTCTTACTAAATTAATAATTTTTCTTACTGTTTGTTTATTAAAACGGTATTTTTTCTTAAATTGATAGTTCGGAATAGAAAAAGGGTCAATTCTCTTCTTGTATATTTTTGTTTGCCGGTAGTTCGAAATTTGGAGAATAGTTTCTATTAAAATTGCACAATTAGTTTTTTATTTTTTTTATCAATAATGGTTCTTACCAATTCTTCTAATAAAATTTAACGTATCCATTTTTATTTAAATAAAATTAACATAGTTTTTATAAAAATTTCCGACCTAAGAAAAAAAATAAAAACATCGCTTAAAAGGAGGTTTGAACCAAAAGGTATTTAAGGTTGTAATCGTTTTTAAATAGTGTTATCGAACTGTATTTTACAAGTTTTGTTAAAGTCTGTTTTACACTATAAGTTTTAAGATTTACATTGGCTTTTGTAAGAGAATTCACATGAAAATTGGTGTGATTGTCAAAAAATTTAACCATATATTTTATTTCGTTATTACACCATTTCAAGCATCATTATTCCAATTAAAAAAGCTTTCGAAGAGTTACAAATAATTTGAAAGTAAACAAAAAATTTTACAGAAACTTATACACAACGATTTTTTTTTAAACAATAGCGCAAAGTACGCAACATTTTTAAAAATTATGTTATAGCACAAAAACTAAGTATAGGGTTATTCCATCTCAAATTAACCAAAAAAAATGTTTTTAAACTTACCACTCCCGATTTTATTGAATTTATATTTTTGACTCTCTGAGTCCAAATATAATTAAAAAAAGACTATCTCTTACAGTGTTTTTAGCTACACAGTTATCAATAAAAATATCCATTTATTTGCATATAGGCTCGAGGATTATATATATACTAATTCCAGTTATATAAGCCCTAGGAAGTCCAGTAATAGCTCAGTTTAATTTCATGAGATTTTTGTAATAGGGTTTTTTTTAATTTTTTAAAACGTACATGTTTCTTAATGTAGGTAAATGAGTAACAACATAAAAAATTTAGAGTGGGAGTATGGTGGAACCAGAAGATATGTTAAAAAACTACATATTTTTTAGTTTAAAATTATATTTGGATTCAGGGAGTCAAAGAATATAAATGAACAGTTTCGACAAAATCTGAAGAAGTCATTTTAAGTGCCTTGTTGATTTGACATGCAATTATTTGAAGTAATATGGTTTTAAGTGAAATTATTCATAGAATTATAAATATAATACAAAAACTAAATTTGATTTTTTGCACTAATTATGATGAAATATCTCAAAATATATTCGACAACGCTTTTTTTCGATAAAAATTAGAGATGACACTGATTTGTTCGTAATTCAGAAGGTAATTTAAACTGAATTACGTATAAATGAGATAATTCGATCTCAAAAATCTGTATGATGAATTAAGTAATTCGGTTTGTAATTGGAGCTTGAATTACGAATGAGAGAGCGAATTACGAATAAAGGCTGTAGTGGAAACATGATATTAATAGATTTGATTTGAAATGGCTGACTTCCGAAACGTCAAATGCTTTGTCATCGAACAAAGTGTAGTATTTCATAACACCGCAGTACAAACCATTGACAATGTATGTATACACTTTCAAAACGTCGTCGACAAGTATTAGTAACTCAGTAAACAAGCAATCAAGGTATCAGTTTTACAGTTTATGCATTGTTTGGAAACTATGCATATGTACGATTTAAATCCGGTAGCACAAATGTATATAGACTTTGTATTGATACATTTTGGATGTCAGCCTACCTTTCTCAAATCGTTTACACTGCGTTTTTTGAAATTTACTAGATTTCATTACCAAAATTTAATTGTATTAGGCCTGCTTTCCATCGGACAAGCTTTCTTTGTAAGTGCGGGTTTCGTTTAAGGATATAATTAGTTTTTACTTTCCGTGCTGTTACGAAACAGCTGATCTATTTTTGATAAATAGAAATGTGTATATGAAGTTGGTTTTTGTGTTCCGTTCACTTCTATCGCGGTCGAACCTGTTAAAAACAAAACTTTCACAACGTTCTTATGTAAAAGCAAAAAACAGAAAAGTATTATTATATTATTGTAATTTGTTTAAACTGCTCATTTATTTTATTTGTGGAATACAGATAAATAATATATTAGAAAAAATAAGCAATGAAGAAGATAAATCTAAGTATACGCCTTTCAAAGAGAAGTAATACATACTTAGTTTTTGTGCTCTGACCAAGGCGAATTCATACGAGGTGGAGTCGATAGCCCAGCTGATTTTTATTTGCTCTCGTTTTTTGCTAATGTCTTGTCAAAAAATACATTGTTTTATATCTGCTAATCTAATGTCAAAGTTGTTGTTTTGTTGTAGTTGTTGTCCTACTGCTCACACCTGGTATGAATTCGCCTTGGTTCCCTATTCTCCCGATGTTTTGTTCATGTGCCAACAAGGCAATGGCTCGACAAAGTGGCTTTTATAAAATAAAAATATAGTATATATTTAGAAACAATTTATAAAAATTTTGTTGTTTTATGGGATGCAAAATTTCTTTCCGCATTATAAGACCTTTCATACATCTACTTTCACGCTATCATACTTTGTGGTAATATTTTTGATACGTCTTTAAACTCAGTATTATAGTATGAGATGCGCTACGCTACATATTTCTATAAAACTGCTTGTTAATTTAATGCTATAATTATTCACTTCTACAATTTTTAAAAATAGTGAATTTGTTATGGTTCCCTCACCCGGAGGCCTGATGAATTTATATCATGATGAATGTAAAATTTATATCACGATGAAAATTCGTCACTTTAAGACTTCATTTATTAGCATTACATAAGCGTTATGATATAATCATCGGAGCTCATGCGCAGATAACTATATAAAGATATAAAACCTCATTTCATTGTATTTTTTACACTGACGTTTATTTTTTATTGCAAGGGGACAAGCGAAAAAGATTATTTATAATTTCTTTCGATAATTTTTAAAAATAAAAACCAATTAATATTGTGTGGAAAGCATAAAAAAGTACATTTTTTGTCTCTTTTACTAATTTTAAACATATATTTAAGGTTAATTTCATATATTAACCTCGCGGCGAAAAATTAAAAATGATTCATCATAATAAAAATTCATCGATGTCTTCCCCTATGTATTGATAAAAATTTGACAGTTGCTCTGTCGACGTTATATTACAAGATATGATGAAAATTTATCACTTGTGGACATCAGGTAATGGTTTAGAGAATTTGCCCTAAAGCCTAGTGCTCTGTTCGAATTTGTGGAAAATGTTGATTTCACAAGGAAAATTTGACATTTAAAATATGGTGTCTATCTTGCAATTTTGAAGAATTTTACGATTTCATTGTTTTTAAGTATACCACATTGTTTTACAAATGAAATTAGTCGCAATTTACATAGGACAGAAACAGGGCAGACATTTTTTGAATTCTCTTTTGCTCTTGCTTAAACAATTTACATTGGACATAAACAAGACAGACAGATTTTTGCACATTTTATTTTCTGTGTTATATTCTTTACATGTTTGTGTGTTTCAAAATCTGTGTGTTTAATATAAACTCATTAAAATGAGGCCGACTTGAGAAATATAAAGTGAAGCAACAAAGAAAAAAGCGAAAAGTAGAAAAGAGAAACGAAAAAATGTCCAGTACACTAGTCATGAAATACACACTCTACCTCTTCAACCCCTTGCCTACAAATCTCGTCTGTCTGCCCATTTTTCTGTCTAATGTAAATTGCGACTTAGTTGCATGAAACCGGTTTAGTGATGGCAAGCGTTATATGGAGAATTGAAGAAATTATTGAAGGAAAAACAAGAAAGTTCAAAAGAGAATTGAAGAAATTTCATGAAACGATTTCATGGTGGAAGTTACGTATTAGCAAAAGCCGTTGTTTGAAAAATTCCACATAAAATAATGCCAATTTGCTGTATTTCAAAACTTTGATAAGATGTTCCATTTTCAATCTTTTTCCACAGCAAAAACAGAGTACTACTACTTCTGCAACATTTTTTCATGACTACAAATTTTTTATGTATGTAGTTTGACAGAATTCCGCATGAAAAACTGAACAGAGTACCAGGCATTAAATAAAAATATAATTATTTGAATTTGTGTCATTTGATATACAGTGGCTCACAGCTTATTTTATGCAGGGAGTTTTATTTTTCATTTAAAATCTCTATAAAAACGAAACTAGCAATACATTAAAAAAAAAATTCGCACATTTTGAAAGAAAAAATATTCAGGATAAACAATCAAAAATCATCCACTGCAAAAATCTGCATTTAAATACTTAAAAGGTATTAAAACAAAAAATACTCCATTTTTCGATCTCACAGCTTAAATTATGCAGCCATTTGTGACTGTGACGGTACCTCAATGGAGGGTTATTGTTTTTGAATTTTTCTGTATTCTACTTTTGGCAATGTTTGGCGTTGAATATTCAGTATAATTTTTTTACTTGAAGTGTCAGTTTTAAAAAATTCTAATGGGTCCGATAAACAAAACGATAAAACAACGGGAATTGGTCTTAAACCTTTTCAAAAACGGTCACTCACAGCGAAAAATGGCAGAAATAGTTAACATAAATGCTTCCACTGTGCAAAAATTCATCGAGCGCTTTATTCATAAAAATAGGGTCCATAACAAAGGCAGAAATGCACGAAATAAAATTTTCACTGAACGCGACGAGCGATATATTTTAAGAAAAATAAAGTCGAATCCAAAGGTTTCAGCTCCAAAACTGACTGCCAAAGTTGAAACTGACCTGGGAAAGCAATGTTGCGTCGAAACTGTTCGGCGTGTATTGCGCCAACATGATTTTCTTGGCCGAGTCGCACGTAAGAAACCTTTTATTAACCCGAAAAACAGACTTTGCAGATTAAATTTCGCCAAAGAACATTCTATCAAGGATTCAGAATTTTGGAATTCGGTCAACTTTGCCGACGAATCAAAATTTAACATATTCGGTTCAGATAGCATGTCTTATGTATGGCGGAAACCAAATACGCAGCTTAAAAAAGAAAACCTTAACGCTACAGTGAAACATGGTGGTGGCAGTGTTAGGGTTTGGGCCTGTATGTCGACAGCTGGTAATGAAAATTTAACATTTATTGAAACAGCAATGGACAAATGTAGGTACTTTGAGATCCTAAAGGATAATTTATTGGAGAGTGCAGAGAAATTGGGTATAAAGTCAAATTTTAGATATTACCAGGATAACGAACCAAAGCACAAATCAGGTATTGTCCAAACTTGGTTAATATATAACTTTCCACATTTAATGACACCTCCACCACAGTCGCCCGACCTTAACGTTATAGAAAATTTATGGTCAATATTAGAAATTAACATAAGGAAACACAAAATTTCAAACAAAAATGATTTGAAGGAAGCGCTGAAGACGGAGTGGAAGAATATTTTGCCCAGTGTTACTCAAAAACTTGTTACATCTATGCCAAACCGCCTCAAATCTGTCATAGACAATAAAGGGTACCACACGAAATATTAAATAATTTAACTACCGTTCCTAAACTTGATATAAGCAAAATCATAAGTGCCTGCATAAAATAAGCTGTGACATGAAAATTTGTAGAATTTTTTTAGTTTTAAAATTATTAAACAAAGATTTTTGCAATAAATGATGTTTTTTTATTTAAACCAGAATATTTTCTATTGAATGACGCCAATTCTTTTTTAGATTCCTGCTAGTTTTGTTTTTATAGAGCATTGAAAAGAAAAAAACTACTGCATAAAATAGGCTGTGAGCCACTGTATATCTCATTTGGCAGATTGAATAGTTGCACTCTGTCGCGAGGGCTTTAATGAATTTATGGTTTTTACACTTATCAACACCGATTTGTGTTCACAATAAAAAACTTATCGCGTTCTTAGCTTCACTAACGAAAGAATTTAAAAAACGAAATAACAAAAACAATTAGATTTAGTAAAATAATAAGTAACAACAACAATCCTATTGTTGGTAATGTAGACAAGTTTGAAAGTATTATATGTATTAACATGTTGCGAAATAAAAAGGAATTGCGAATGAATTAAAAACCTATTAAGGTATTTACTTGCCAAGGTCTTCAGATCAGTGAAAAAGTGTATGGACGGAGATAACACAGAGCTGAATTACTTGAGCTAGATATTTGCTAAAGTTATTGTATAAAATGGAAACATCGTACATAAGTAGTATTGTGGACTACAATGAGTGGTCACCCAACTATGGCAACTTGCCCATGGAGGTAAGTGGAAATTTACAACTTCCTAGTTATTTTGTCCAGTTCATTTTAATTTAAGTATGAATATTGTTTTTTCTATAGGTATATATGCATCCATACTTATGTATGTATGTATGTATATCGAACACTAAATCAAGAATAGTCAACTCCACATTCACAAATTTTCACAACTAAAAATAGTATTCTTTAGTTGATGCGGGAAGCGACATACATACATACGTAACAAAATGCGGGGCACATATAATTCTTTATACGTCGTCTTTTTTAATGTACAAGAAAGTTGAAATACAGAGTTTCTTAGTCCCGTTCGACACTTGCAATTTTTGTTTTTGCAACAAATGTATTATTTGCTGGGAGAGAAAATAAAACGGCAGCGGTTACGATGTTTCATTTACTTGAAACTCTGCTGCGATTCTTTATTGTTGTTTGCTCTTGAGAATGACAGGCACATTCATCAGGTAACCTCACTACCAAGGCATATTAATCAGGTAGCCTCACTACTGAGGGGAAATATTGAGGCGAAAATAATCAATTTTTTTTATATGGATTTTGACAATTAAACTTACAATTTTTCCCCTTAAATGTAAGTTGAACTATCAAACTACATATAAAAAAAATTTAAAATTTTCGCCTTAATATTTCCCCTTCCTAGTGAGGTTACCTGATGAATGTGCCTTGCTCACTACGTAGGGAAAATATTAAGGCGAAAGTTTTAAAATTTTTCTTTATATGGAGTTTGATAGTTCGACTTTGATAGTAGGCGAAAAACTAAGATTTACTGTCAAAATCCATAATTGATAATTTTCGCCTTAATATTTCTTAGTGAGGTGATTAATGTGCCTTGATAGCTATTAGCCGCCGCAGTTAACCGCCGTCGAAGTGTTCGGCTAATATCGTCTAAAAATTGTAGACGGCTTCATCAGCTGTTTTCTATATAATTTGGTTTTATTTTTTTAAATTGAAATTTTAAAATAATTTGCATCATCAAAACACCATTATTTAGTGATTTTATAAACTTAAAACCACCCCACTGTATTAAGTGATTTACGCAACAGGGTAAAATCACATTTAAAACGGTTTAACACTTAAAATGTGATTTTGAGAAATTTTTATTTGTTATATGTATATCGCTACCTCGCATTAAAGGTGGGGAGTCTGATCAAGATTTAGCGTCAGTGGCTGCCATGATGGCCTATCCTAATGGTCAGCGTTGTCAACTTAGTGCGTTTCGCACCATTTTGGGTACTTTTTCAAATTTTTTGTGCGAAAATTTTACGAGTTGGTGCGTGGTACGCTTTTTTTAAATTTTGGTGCTTTTTTTAATATTTGGTGGCACCAACAGTGTAGTCATTTTTACAGACCAGAATAAGAACAACTAGTAATGATGTTTAAGACATACCAAATCATATGCACAAAGTTAAACCGTGTTGTTGTTGTATTAATTTGTTTTATGTTAAAAAAAGAAACATTTCACTGTATGGAATTTGCTATCCCTACAAAACACATTGGTTTTTCCATTCAGCTGTTAGGCAAAAGACCTACGAACAAATATATCAATTAATAAATACTGATAATGAGTATCCTGATAATACTGATAAAGAGTTCCACTGATTGCAGACACTCGTTGGCTTTTAATAGAAAAGTCAAAGAAATTTTAAAAATGTGGCTTGAATTTAAAACGCTATTTATTACATTTCCAACATCTCAATATTTTTTATCTAACCAACTAAAAATATGTACAATGATGATATTAATTATGTTTACTTAGTATATTTATCCGATATTTTAAAAGAGGTTCAACGTGTTAATCTCGCATTTGAATCAAAAAATGCCGACCAGACTAAATTATTTGATGATTTGCACAATCTCTTAAAAATTTTGATATCCAAACTAACTGAATTCGATTTTTTAACAGGTGATATCAATACATCGTTTGATATTTGTTATTTGGGTTTTAAGTTTGAAGAAGCTTGCGCATTAAAGAAAATAAGCAATGAAGCAAAGAAGCAAAGAAAGATATATCAAAAACTTGTTGTATTCACAAAAAATTAGTTGAAGAGATTCGGGCGAGACTGCCTTCTAATATTGAAATTAACGTTTTAAACGTAAAAAATGTTTTATCTCTTTGCAAAAATGATATCATGCCATTAGCGGTACAATTTGAATCCGATATCGAAATATTGTCTAGTATTGAAAACGGATGGCGAATGGTTTACCTTATGTAATGGAAAAATATTGATTCAACATTAGAATTTTGGACTGATGTTAAATGTTATAAAGACGCACTTAAAATTAACCCTTTTCATATACTAGCAAATATCGCGTAAAAATTTTGTCACTTCCCTAGTCAAATGCAGAAGTTCAGCACGTTTTTAGTTCAATGAATTTATTTAAATCAAAGATACGTAACCGATTGTCTTTAAGTGCTGTTAATGCATTACTTCGAATTAAAAATGGATTAAAACTGGAAAATTCTTGTTGTAAAACTTACGAACTTCCAGATAGCGTTAATTGCCGCATTAATAGTAATGATGTTTACAAAACATCAGAATCAATCAAATATGTTTTATGGCCAAATTAATGTACAAAAATGTATCAGCTTTTACAAGTAAATGAATGCAAAAATACATACTATGTATGTGCAAGGTTTTTTATTCTTCTGCTTTTTTTTATTGTTAAGTTTTTTGTTAAACTATGTACATATATTGTGAATGACCGCTGATTTCTATTTAAAAAGTTGTGTATGCAATACATGAAATGTATTATCTAGTACAACTGAATACAAACATATTTGTTTAGTTTTTTGTATTGTTTTTTTTTTTTTGATAATTTATTTATTAACAATAATTACTCGTATCTTAAGTCTAAAATAAAAAATATACGTTTTAAGTCCAGCCAGTGCTAGACAAAAATAATGTTTGTTTCACGGATTTTGCAATCATTTGCGGGTCATCCCTCTAATGTACGGCCAAGAAAAGCAGTATCATTTCTTTCATTCAGCATGCTACGCGCCAAAGGGTTTATATGAGATTCAAGACTCTTTAGATATGTGACTGCGTGTTTCGCAATTTCTGCTTTAACTGATGGCATGTTTAGGTCTTTGTAGATGTTTGAATTTTTTATATACCAGGGAGCAGATGTAATTATACGAAGAATTTTATTTTGGCGCCTTTAAATTTTTTCTACATTGCTAACTGAGGCAGTGCTCCATAACTGAATCCCATAACACCAAATTGGTTTGAGGATCGACTTGTACAGTAGAAGTTTACAATCTAAGCTCAGGATGGAGTTTCTGCCAATAAGCCAATTTAGTTGTACTGCTTTTAGTTTCATTTGTGTTAACTTGAAATCAATGTGGCTTTTCCAAGTAAGGCGACGGTCAAGATGTATACCCAGGTATTTAACGTCTGAAAGCTGTGGTATCATTATTTATTTATGCGAATAGGAGGGCATGAGTCCCTACGCAGTGTGAAAGTTATGTGAGCACATTTTTGTTCATTCACTTTTATTCTCCATTTTTCTAGCCATTTTTCCAAATTGAGTATGTGGTCTTGTAAAAGTTGTGATGCTTCTTGGGCACTTTTATGAATACTTAAAAAAGCTGTGTCATCTGCAAAAGTTGATGTGTGGACTAGGGTGCTAATTGGCATATCTGATGTGTACAGTAAATATAAAATTGGTCCCAAAATACTGCCTTGGGGACTCCGGCTTCAATGAGCTGTAGGGAGCTTAAAAAGTCACCTTCTTTTAGTAAAAACTTGCGATTCGTTAAATAATCTTTTAAGAGACTATACAAGTTTTCGGGCAAGTTCAGCTTTAGCTTAAATATTACGCCTTCGTGCCAAACCTTATCGAATGCTTGAGAAACGTCGATAAAAAGCGCAGAACAGTATTTTTTTCTTCAAAGGTCGTTTTAATTACATTTACTAGTCTGTGTGTATGTTGGATCGTACTATGTTGTTTTCTGAAGCCGAATTGATGGTTCGGAATACATCCTTTAGCTCTAAGAATTGGATTCATCTTAGTTATTAATATTCTCTCAAACAACTTTGACATGTTTGATAAAAGGCTTATAGGTCTGTGTGATTCTACTTTTGTGTGGTCTTTTCCTGGTTTAGGAATCATTGTAATCAGAGAAACCTTCCACTATGTGGAAAAGTTCTCAAGACGTAAGTTGGCATTAAAAACAAACAGAATAATTCTGCGACCTATACGGGGCAACTCAACTAACATCTAGTTACTTGTTTTATCAATGCCAGGGGCTTTTTTGGTGTTTAAATCTACTATTGCCCTTTCAATATCGCTAAATTCAAATCTTAGGGGTACTACGGCACTAGTCTATACTGGTGGCAACTCAACTATATCAGTACACATATTTGGAGTGAAAACCTTTTTCAAATGTTCAACAAAACAATTACCTTCTTCGATATCATTTCTTGCCCAGTCTCCACAAGAAGTTCGCAAGGGAGCCTTACGTACGACTGGCCTTTTAAGGTTTCTACATGCACGCCATAATGAATAATCTGATTTTGCAGTTGCGTCGAGGTCTTCCAAGTAATTTTTCAGAGATGATACTTTTCGATATTCTAGAAGCTGTCTTTGCCTTTTTGTGCAATCTTTAAGTCCACTCTCTTTGAATTTTCCTTTTTTCAGCCAAGAGCCGCTCGACATCTACAAGGTAAATTTGATTGTATCTAGCTGATTGTCGGGTTACTGTTGCATGTTGGGAAGCTGATTTAAGGATTTGATCAAAATTAATAAGATTTTGATCCACGTCTTCTGGTGTTCTCAGCGGTATATTTTCCGAACAGTACTCACTGAGATACTTTCTATATCTCAACCAATTAATGCTTGTGCTAGTTGTTGGTGACACAATATTTTGCTGGTTCCATATATAGACAATAGTTGGTGAATGATCTGAGGATAATTCAAATGTCGCTTCAACTTTAAGCATTTCTCTCCGCATACCCTTAAACACGCCAAAATCAATAACATCCGGTATTTTTGCCGATCAGTAGGCCAATAGGCGGGTTGTCCAGTCGATATCACATTCAGACGAATTTTTGAAATTGTATCAAACAAACCACTACCTTTTGGAGTTATTAGGCGTGATCCCCAAAACGTATGTTTAGCGTTGTAGTCGCCTGATGCTATGAAACAGGGACCTAGTGATTTGTAGAAGTCGCTACACTGACTTTCTGAAATTTGAAATCTAGGAGGTGAATAAATCGGAGAAATAACTAAGCTTTGATGAAATTCTTCAAGACAGATATTTGTTGCTTGAAAGTAATTCTCACAAAAATCACGCAGTAAATAATGTTTGATTCGGGCCTTAATAAGTATTGCCGAGCCTCCACATGCTCTTCCACGGGGGTCCTTAGTGTCATATAAAATATAGCCATTAATTTTAAAAAAGCTATTTGTTGTTAAGTGTGTCTCTTAAATCAGCATGGCATCAATTTGTTGGTTCTTGAGGAAGTATTCAAGTTCATTTTTATGTTGGCGTAAGCCGTTTGCGTTCCAGAAACATATTTTTAAACAGTTCATGGTTTGTTAAGTACCGCCTGCAACATCATAGATTGCATGTGAACCATTTCTTGCATCATGCTGCTCATAGAGCTCATAAAACTGTTCAACGAATGCACTAATGTCTCGATGCTTTCTTCGAGACGATTGCAGTTATCAGATGATGGTTGTTCTTTAGGTTCTGAGTGCAAATTTTGAGTAGAATTATTTTTCGGTGTCGCTTATGTACTGAAACATGATTAGTTTTTAACATATCTGCGTATGAAACATGTTGTGTTGTTGGTTGGGCTAACTGAGGATAATGAGCATTTGCTCGATATTGTGGGTGCTTAGCACGACTATTTAATTTTTGAGTGGTTTTCCTTACCATGGAAAAAACTGGCCAGCCTCTGTAGTTAGCAGTGTGGTTTCCACCGCAATTGCTACATTTTTTAACTTTCGAGTCGTCCCTTGCTTTGTCGCATTGGGCGGAACAATGTAGCTCTCCACACACAACGCAAACCGGAGGCAATTTGCAGTAAGCCCTAGTATGACCATATTCTTGACAATTTAGACACTGTACGGGTCCTGATCGCTTATGCGGTTCCTCTACGCTTATTTTGCGGTGCAACAGATATCTTAAATTATAGATAGGAGGGTTCGTTTCGTTCTTTTTCAATCGCATATCTCCAAGTTCCAGTTCAACGCGAAATAGAGGTTGAGGGACACGTTCTCGATTTCTGAGGTTTTTCACTTGTTTCGCTTTCTAAGATAGCAAAACGATTCTGGCAACTTATTCCGTTAGAGTTCTTATCTTTATGTACTTTAGATATTGGTGCAAGCTGCGAAGATTTGGGGATTCGACCTTTTTTCAATACAGTAATGTATCTGTCCATTCCTACTTGCGTCTTAGGTTTTTCTGCACTATCCATATTAGTTTTGGTAATACTATGTTCAGAAGGCGACTTGTTTGTAGTTATTTTATTGTCATCGGTTATAAGCAGCGAGGAACAAGATTGAGCACGTAATACTGGCATGGCATTTATACACAAATTGTCACTAGTTTTTTTGTTTTTATTTATTTCAATATTGTCAACATTTTTTTTACTTAAATTAAAGAGGCTCATTAGCCTCTATTGTTTTTGTTTTATTTTCATAGTAGCAATACAAAATGCCGTTGTAAAAAATAAATAGAAAAAAATGTTTTACAAACAACTTTGTTGTTGTATTAAAACTGGTTTTTTGTTTGAAGTTATTCACACAATTTATGTTTTGTTTTTTGTTAATGCGAGCTTAAAAAAATCGCGTCCGCACTTATCAACCCCAAAAACAAAAATATTATACTTTTTTTTGGAAAATTAATTCATTCAAGATTTTAAATAAAAAAGAAATTCTAAAACTTGGTGCGTTTTCTCTTAAATGGTGCGTTTTTTTCTCCACTTTGGTGCGTTTTGAAATTTCAAAGTTGACAGCGCTGCTAATGGTAGTCTTACCACAGAGTAAAATTTTGGCATTGCCTAGCGCCCTCATTAGAGGGCGAAGTTGATATGAAATGACGACCGGTGGCGGCTAAACAAGAATACTCTCGGCGGCTAAAAGTCGACTAAAAGCCGAAAGTATATCAAAAAGTGGCGGCTAAGCAAATATAACCGTCTAAGGCAGAAACTAACTTAAAACTTGGCAATTTTTTTGTACAAACATATTGCTCGTTTAATCTTCCCCCGGGGACACTAAATGTCATTGCAATTCACCGTTTTACTCCTTTGTTGCAGTGCTTTCGAGGAATATGGGGGAAACAGGCTCCGGGCTTCCTAGAACCTGTACCTGGAATAACAATACTTGTATTATACAATGAGGGTCAGAGCGCGAAGCCAATCGGCTATTAGCCGCCGCCGACATAAATTGAAGGCAGTTCACCGCCGCCGAAGTGGTCGGCAAATATCGGCTAAAAATTTTAGACGGCTTCATCAGCTAAGCTGGAATTTTTATTTAATTTGATATTATTTAATTTAAAATTGATAGTTTTAAAATAATTTGCATCACCAATACACCATTATCTGCCACCCCCACTGCATTTAGTGATTTACACAACAGGGTAAAATCACATTTAAAAATGGTTTAGTACCATTAAGTGATGACATCAATATATACCTGGGAGAGACCAAAATTGATATTGTAACCACTATAAAAAACCTTGGAGTCACATTCAATCGGTCGCTTAACTGGTCCGATCATATTACACAAGCCTGTGGAAGAACATATGGTATGCTCAGAAGTCTATGGCCAAGTCATAACTACACACCACCGAAAATAAGGATGATGTTAGCAAAGACGTTCCTTATACCCACACTGCTGTATTCATCAGAAATTTTTGCAAGTTGTAATTTAAAGGAAAAAAGAAAGATTAACACTACTTTTAACAATATTACACGTTATGTTTATGGCCTAACACGATTTGAAAGTGTTTCTTCATTCTCAAAACGTATATTTGGAATTACACTCGATGACTACCTGGAACTAAAAAATCTAACTTTTCTACATAAAATTATCACTACGAAGGAGCCTTACCATCTTTATAACAAATTGACCTTTACCACATCACTTAGGAATAATTCAATTAGGACCTTCCAATATCGTGATACAGCATCCTACCATCAATTCTTCATCTTCACCATACATCTCTGGAACCGTCTTCCCTCATACCTACAATTCACCAGCAACGCATATAAATTTAAAAAACTTTTGTTCCAATATTACAATGGTAACAATTAAAATGAACACTAAAATTTTCTTTTCTTTTAATTTTGTCAAAATTGTTCGTATATATATTTATATCTATTTTGTACACAAGCATATATATGTTTATTTGTCTTAATTAAATTAATTATAACTTAACTGATTCTAATACTGTAAATTAAAAGATGTTGCATCTTGTTGTATTAGAAAATCACTCAATAAAAATACAAATAAAATACAAATACTTTTATTTTAGTATTTTTATTAGTTTAAGGTGCGGTGTCTGATTAAGATTTAACGTCAGAACTTGCCATGATTGCCTAACTTGATGGTGGTCTTACCACTGAGCAAAATTTTGGCATAGCCTTGCGCTCTCACTGTAAGATAAGTAGCAAATTATAGAACATAGAAAGCCTTGACCCATGTTCTCTCAGGGGCTACCAGTTCCCGTAGTACCAGTCGATAGGAACTTGTAGGGCCTCGAAAAAGCTATATACGCAGACCTGTTCTTCCAGATACAGGTTCTAGGAACCCCGGAGTTTTTCCCCAATAGTCTCTGAAAGCACTTCGTCAAAGCGGTAAATTGCAATGACAATTAGTGCCCCCGGGGGGAGATTATAGGAGCGATATGTTTGTACAAAAAAATTGCCAAATTTGTAAGTTAGTTTCTGCCGATCGTCATTTCATATCGGCTTCGCCCTCTGAACGCATCTTAACTTAAGCGATTCTAACAATAGAATGCAAAAACAAAATGAAAAGGATAACGAACGACGTTCACATTTTCTCTAACATGGTGGGCTCAGACACGAAAACATTTAAATGGGAAACATTTCGAATCGTTTTTTGTGTTCGTTACTCGGCGATACGCTTTGCTGACATTTCCTTTATTGAAATTGTTTTTGTTTTTATTTTGCAATTTGCTTCAATAAAAAAGTGTTACCGGCAACATGTTCGTTTGCGTGAACGCAAATCCAAAAACAAAAGAGGAATCAAAATGTTTTTCTTCCAAATGTTCGCCCGTCTAAACTAGGACTATTTAGTCCCAGTAGCTAAAACTGAATATGATTTTGGTCAAATCAGGCGTTCAGCGTTACATTTAGTCCCAAAGAAAGATTTCAGGCGACTAAACTTTATTACAATTCCTGACATATATCCCTTACCACATATCCATGACTCATATAACACGGCAAACAAAAAAAATGTTTTAGAAAATTGATTTAGTTCGAGCGTATCCGTTGGCAAACGAAGACATTTTTAAAACTGCAAAACCAACGCCTTTTGGTTTATTTGAATTTATAAGAATGCCGTTTGTATTAAGGAACTCGGCTCAGACTTTTTAAAGAAGTTTAAAACGGACTTCAGTTTGTATTTGTTTATATTGATGATGTTCTCATTGCAAGCGAAAATAAAAGTGAGCATTTGGATCATTTGAAATTAGTTTTTAATCATTTGGAGGAATATGGATTGAACATAATAATAGGAAAATGTACCTTTGGTGTAACAGACATAAACTTTATTTGCCATAACATATCAGAAAAAAGAATAAAAACCTCAGAAGACAAAGTCTTAGCGAAATTTTGAACGACCTACAACAGTTACGGGAACTATCAAGTCCGATTCATTCAATGATTGCAAAATGCTGAAGAACAAAACATGGTCTTTAGAATGGAATAATGAAGCTTCTGACGGTTTAAATGGATTAAAAATAAATTCGTTTCAGGCATTTTTTTAAATCTTT
Organism: Phasia obesa; assembly: GCA_949628195.1. Classification (NCBI taxonomy): domain Eukaryota; kingdom Metazoa; phylum Arthropoda; class Insecta; order Diptera; family Tachinidae; genus Phasia; species Phasia obesa. The sequence goes on from OX451219.1 coordinate 41,997,387, forward strand.
TTAATAAAAGAGATAAATTAACATTATCGGTTAACGCGTCGAAAGCCGCAGTTGGAGGCGTATTTCAACAAATTAATGATGGAAAAAAATCTTCATCTGAGTCAAAGTGCAGCGCTTTTTACCGTGAATTGTTAGCAATTTACTTAAATATTAAGCAGTTTAGACGTATGCTACAAGGTAGATCATTCACAATGTATACTGATCACAAACCGAAAGAAGTCCTCGACAAATGAGACATCTATACATATAATAAAATAGTAACTCATTTCCGTCTGTCTGTCAGTCTGCTTTTCTTTTGCTTTCACATCACGTAAAAACTACTGGATGGATATTAACAAAATTTTGTGAGGAGGTACCTAAGTATCCTGATCTCAATATAGGATACTTTTTTCCGCAAAAATATCTAATTTCCCAGAGAAAGTGAAGAAAAAACAGTGAAACAGTGAACAGAGTATGGCACCTTCAATTTTTGAAAGTGGGATATTTGAAATACAGATGGTGCTGTGTTAACTGATTAGAACGGCACCACTAATTTTTTAAAGTGGGCTATTTCAAACACAGATGACGCTGACAAAATATGAATTACTTACTGCCAAATAGCCAATTAAATAAAATTTGTATTTGATTTGTATTTTTACTTTGTGGAATTACATTGTTGCAAAAACTTAGTAGAAACGAACGGTTGTTTTTCTATAATCGGGACTTTCTCAGTTTGCTAAGTTTGCCTTAGTTGTTGTTACAGAATTTTAAGAATCTTAAGAAGCTCATATACCGTCACTCCAAAAAATGAGTGCTCACTTAACTTTTCCAAATTAAATAAAATTTTTCTCCCATATTTTATTTTTTATATTAAATCTCGTATAATCTCGTATGTTTTATTAGTTACAAAGAAAACTACAAGTTTACCCACAAGTGTAACAACCAATTATTGTAATATTTTGTGTTTATAAAGAAACCCGAAATGCAAATAGTGCGATATGATCTTCAATTTAACACATAGACAGCTAAATTCAGGATCAGACGTGCCTAATGATTGCTGGCACTGGTACATAGCTTCATTGCGTATGTACAACACAAGGCTCCTATGGAAACTAAAAAGTGATAGAAGGTGATACCCAGGTAAGTGAAAATCCTGTGCATCAGCATCTTCAGATACCTGACTCTCACATAGAGCGAAAACATCCGGACGATGGAGACAAACGTGAGCATATACAAAAAAAAATCACTCGTAACCCACGTATATTGCAGAAGTCAATTTTAAATCGTCCTGACATAACAGCTGATGTAAAAACTCAAATCGATTTTATATTTTATAATACCGGTACCAATGAAATGACTGCTGTTGTTATGACTACCCAGTGGCCAGTGTTATACCTGCACCACTAAGAAGTCCAACAACAGTTAAGACAATGCCACCAGTAAAATAAAATGAAGCTTGTTATTAAAGAAAATTAGGAGAATGGCAAAAAGAGCCATAAAAGCCCTGATCTGGTCCTATTGTTAGGAGCGGCCGGTAGTGCCAACACTGTTGTCATGTAAATTCAGATTTTTTTGTTGTTGTGGAATTTTATTTTGTTTTTTCAGTTGGTTTTGGTTAATTGTTTTTCTTGAGTTGCAGTTATTTTATTTTTTATTATACACTGCCGCTTATCTGATTAGGTTTGGCATTAAAATAATTTTGTTTACCATCTCTGTCTAAAACTAACGCATAAACTAGTAATACAATTGGTTTTATTTCAAAATTGCATGTATACCTAAAATCTTTGCAAAAAATCTAACGGGAATATTGTGCCGTTATCTTAATACATGCTGTAGAAGAAATATTGTATTAAAACGATGCATTTTTTTAAGCTCATCAGAATAGGTTTAACAACAAAAAACAAATGAAAGATTATTTTTGTAAGTTTTTTTTTTATAAAATAAGAATTGTTTTATTAAATTAGTTTAATATTTTATAAATTAATAGTGAGTGCTTCCACCTTTATTCAGAATGACTTCGAATATTCTTTTTGGCATTGAATCATAGAGTTTGGCCAGATAATTCAGGTTGATTTCGCTCCAGGCTTCTTAATGGCAGCAATCAAGTCATTTTTGTTTTCGAATTGACGGCCCGACTCGCAAACCTTACGTGAAAGAAATCCCCATACATTTTCAATAATATTAAGGTCGGGGGAATAAGGAGGCCATTGCAATAAACCCACATTCTGCCCATCAATCCACTGTTTCACCAGCCTTGCAGTATGAATTGGAGCGTTATCATGAAATGTCCATGAAATGGGTCCAAAGATGTCATTGACTAGTGGAAAAGCTTTTTCTAGGACTCCTTTCCTTTATAATTTACTGCATTCATTTTCGTTGAAAGAAACTGCAGTTCAACTGTGCCGTAATATGAAATAGCACCCCACACCATAACACCACCTGCACAGCTATGATTTCGCTTTAAATAAAGTTCTTCCTTATGGAGATCATGGAAATAGTAATTAAAACCATCAGGACCATCCAGATTGAACTTTTTTTCGTCTGAAAAGACAACACGTTTCCATTCGTCTTTCCAGGTCATGTAATTTTCAGCAAACTTTAGGCGGTGTTCCTTACGTAAAGGATTAAGTGGTGGCTTTTTTGTAGTTTCAATCTTTTTAAGTGTTTGGCATTTTGAATGACTCGCTTTACAGTCGCTAAACTAGTTTTACAATCAACTTTTTCCTTTATTTTGCCACTGATTCCTTCGAATTGGAGGCAGATCTAACGATCGCTCGTCTTTCAGTTGCTGAAGTTGCTCTATAAGTGCCTCCTTTCATGTTTTTTCCCTAGGTATTTTCCTTTCGTAAGAAATTACTCACACAATTTTGGCTTTTGTTAATTTTTTTTTTGCAATTTCATTGTGAGAAAGACCTCCTTCTGCGTAAATTTTAACTTTGACCCTTTCGGCTTCAGATAAAGGTTTTCCACGTCCCATTCAATTACAAATTGTTGTAACAGTTTAGAAATTAAAAAAAGTTATTCAAAACAACGCACTCGCGGTCAAACGTTAGTGTAAACTAATACAATTAGTCGTAAACATAAAAAAATGCATCGTTTTATGTAATACAATATTTCTTTTACAGCAATTATTAAGATAACGGCACAAAAATAAACGTTTTTTTAGCTCTACATGGACTTATACCACTTTCAAAAATAACATATTACAAGAGATAAAAACAGTAGGAAATTTAAGTCCATATTTTTATAGACATAAGCTTTACTAAAATGGATTTTTATGTAAAAAGTAATAGTAAAGTGAAGGCATTTAAATACACGAATAACCAAGTTTATTGGGAGTTTATTTCAGCTATATTAAAAATGTAAAAATGAAAATTACTTTACAGTTAGTATATTGAAGTTTTTTTTGTGAACAGGTGGTATATAAAGTAACAAACTTATCATATCATATTTCTCTCTTGTTTTTCTCTTTGAAGTTTTATAATGTAACATTAGTTTTTTGGTCTTCCTTTTTTCCAAATAAAAAAAAAAAAATAAATAAAAAAATTCCTCAATCACCGCTGTTCAAAGTTTCGTCTTAGTTTGTTCCTTTGCTTGATATTTCATTTTATTTGAAGTGTGATAGTGTGAAAACAAAATGTTATGTTACATTAGATTTTTTAACAATCATAGCAATTCTCATTTCATTTCTTACAAAATCCAATGCAAATCTTAATACTCAGTATTGTAGTGTAAAACGGGCTTTAGTAATATCTGCAGCAACGTGCTTTGAATTAGAAATAATCTATAATTATTGCAATAAGAAAGTTGTTTTAATTAGAATTATTAGGAATGGACTTATTCCACTTTCAAAAGAAATATTTGTGCGATTTGTATTTTATGTCAAAATAGAACTCTTATTAAACTTGTGTTTATAACCATGAAAAGAAGGTGTCTATAGCACATTAAAATTACCATTAAGTTAGTTTTTTGAGAAAGTGGACTTACACCCAGTGTTGCCACGACCAAAGAAAATTTACAACCAAAATTTTTTAAAAATGTAACCAAATGAGAAAAAGAATAACCAAAATTAAAAGTTTTTTTGATTTATTTAAACTAAATTTGGGTTTTTTTTATTTCACATTTTAATACAAAAAAAAGTTGTACTACGCAGCTGAATACCTTTTAACGAGTGATTTTTTAAGAGCTTGAGAACTTTTTTTTAAAAAAAAACGCATAAAATTTGCAAAATCTCATCGGTTCTTTATTTGAAACGTTAGATTGGTCCATGACATTTACTTTTTGAAGATAATTTCATTTAAATGTTGACCGCGGCTGCGTCTTAGGTGGTCCATTCGGAAAGTCCAATTTTGGGCAACTTTTTCGAGCATTTCGGCCGGAATAGCCCGAATTTCTTCGGAAATGTTGTCTTCCAAAGCTGGAATAGTTGCTGGCTTATTTCTGTAGACTTTACGTAGCCCCACAAAAAATAGTCTAAAGGCGTCAAATCGCATGATCTTGGTGGCCAACTTACCGGTCCATTTCTTGAGATGAATTGTTCTCCGAAGTTTTCCCTCAAAATGGCCATAGAATCGCGAGCTGTGTGGCATGTAGCGCCATCTTGTTGAAACCACATGTCAACCAAGTTCAGTTGTTCCATTTTTGGCAACAAAAAGTTTGTTAGCATCGAACGATAGCGATCGCCATTCACCGTAACGTTGCGTCCAACAGCATCTTTGAAAAAATACGGTCCAATGATTCCACCAGCGTACAAACCACACCAAACAGTGCATTTTTCGGGATGCATGGGCAGTTCTTGAACGGCTTCTGGTTGCTCTTCACTCCAAATGCGGCAATTTTGCTTATTTACGTAGCCATTCAACCAGAAATGAGCCTCATCGCTGAACAAAATTTGTCGATAAAACACATTTCGAACCGAACACTGATTTTGGTAATAAAATTCAATGATTTGCAAGCGTTGCTCGTTATTAAGTCTATTCATGATGAAATGTCAAAGCATACTGAGCATCTTTCTCTTTGGCACCATGTCTGAAATCTCACGTGATCTGTCAAATACTAATGCATGAAAATCCTAACCTCAAAAAAATCACCCATTATAATTATGCAGACATGCATATACAAATATGTATTATAAGTAATTAAAAAATAAATATTAAGTAAAAAAATAATAAATAATAAGTAACAAAATAAATAATAAGTAACAAAATAAATATAAACATAAACAAAAATACTTTATTTGCGACTTTGGACTATTGTTTGTTTTTCACTGAAATCAAAACTTTCTTAATCACTTTTTATTCGTTTTTAAGGTAAAACGATGCCATTAAAAAAAAGATGTAGTTTTTAGTATACTATGGTAGATAATAAGCTAAAGGCCATAATTCAGTATCATACTCAGTCGTACGATCTGTCCAAAATAGCATGTGTGCCAAAAAAGTATGATAGTGTTGATTAGAAATGTATGTGTGTGACAGTCTTTTTGACAGGTCTATAAGATTTGATAACATAGTGTCTACAACTGTGATAAATTTGTCTTGAGAAAAGTCAAATTTCATATAAAAAAACCAGTATTAAATATAATGTTGTTATATGTAGTTTGTCTTGTATCAAGACAAATTTATGTAATCTTTTGTGTGGCACCTCGAGCACATATTAGAACGATTTTTTGATTAGGACAGAATTCTGTCAGATTTTTTGTAATTAATTCGTACGATTGTGTAGGATAGTGAATCCTGGCCTACAGTTGGTATTACATTTGTAAGTAGTCATAGTGTTGTAAAGACGATGAAATAAAATCGCATACATTGCAATGTTAAAAAAATATATCTATGCAATATTGAAGCGCGGTTTGAAAAATTAGCATATACAATACCTAATGTATATACTCGTACATATTAAAATTTTAGTGAGAAAGAAAGTAACAAAATCAAAAAAAAAAAAAAAATACACATCTACACATCAGGACAAAAAATAACCAATTTTGGTTAAAAGTAACCAAAATGGCTACGCTGCTTCAGGGTACGTATTTTTTCACCATGAATAGTACATTTTTGTTCATGGATGTTTGCTTTTCAAATTTTTGAAGCAAAAATTTGTTTCAAAAATTGAACAGTTTGAAAATCACACATCCATGAATATGAAAAATGTGTATGTGAAACTTATTTGTGTGTTCTGAATAAACAAACGCAATACAAATTTTCTTTCGTGGACAGTGAAGAAAACAAAAAGGAAATCAACAGTTTCTTCATGAATATGGAAAATGAAAAAATAGAGAAATACGTACTCTGTGCTGCTTACAACATTCTCAAAAAACCAGCTCATACATATGTATATTCAAAATGATTTCTAAAGTCATTCTCGATAGATATTCATCACATACCTGAATGTTTTTTTAAATAAATATTTTTTACTATTAAAAAAGGGCGGATAGTTAATGTTAATAATTTAATCTCTTATGCTCTTCATACTATTATTTCAGATAATTTTACACATTTTTCGTTTTCTCCATCATTCCGACCTCCAAGCGGCCGGAGCAACATGTTGTCGTTGGCGTGAAGCCTTATTCGTTGGTGAATTCAATCGCAATGTCTTAGTTCATTTTATCAAAGTATGTCTCTCAGATCGTTTGGCTCCAGCAAAGTTTTTTCTAAAATGCCAAAGACCATATCGATCATTTTGTTTAGAGGAGGTCACATTTGGCCAGGCACAAGAACTTTTTACTAACATTGGGAAAACAGCTACTGAAATAACATTTGATAATGCCGACATGGGAGATAAACAATTTTATGCATTTCTAAGACAATTGACACGTTTAGAATCGTTGACCATAACACGTTGTTCTCCTCTCTTCATGTCTGGCTCGTTTTTAGAAGGTGGTGATTTCACTGGAACATTTTCAAATATAAAGCATTTGTCACTAAAACATAATCAATATTTATCGGATGCTATTTTGTTACGCTTGACATCACTTATTAAGAGCATTGAATCTCTGGATATGTCTGGATGTCATATTGCATATCACAATGCAATACATCGTCGTTTTTATCCTAACGATAGCGTAACAGCCCAACCTAGTGAATCGATATTAACATTTAAATTTTTAGCCAGGGTGGCAAATTTACATAGATATTATTTAAAGGAAATAAATCTTAGCCACACCATGATAAGTGGTCCTGCATTACAATCTTTGACGACGCAAGAAAATAAGGATGGCGATTTATCCTTGCAGAAACTACGCTTAACAGGCTGTCGTCAACTTAATTACAGTGGTGTCAAAACGTTTTTGCAAACTCAACCCAATTTAGTTTTACTCGACTTAGCAGATACATTATGCGTAAACGACGATTGCGTAGCTGCCATAGTTAATTCGCTTCCGAAACTTGAAAATCTTAATGTAGCTGGTTGTGGTGGCATTACAAATACTGGTGCTATCTTACTTGGCAATTTGAAATATTTAAAAAGTTTGAATATTTCCCGTTGTGATGGCATAACCACGGATGGTCTGACACAAGGTATTGCCCGATTTACCAATTCAGTGATAAAATATCTTTATATGACTCATCTCAATGTATGTGAGGAGAGTATCAACTGTATTGCAAGAAAATGTCCTGATATACGCATTTTAAATGTGGGCCATTGTGTTAATGGTGTCACTGACACTTCTGTGCAATGTATAATAGAACATTTGCGGTGGCTTAGAGAACTGTCACTAGAAGATTGCATTCGGGTCACCGATGCTGCTCTTACTGGTATAAATATTTCCAAATTAGAATTAAAACATTCTACACATCATTCGACAGGTTCACTTGAAAATTTTCACCCGACCACTCCTTCATCTCTAGATGAACTAGAAAACGTAAGATCATACAATTCAGCACAATCAATGAAAATTTCTCTGCGTAGCAAAGCTGAAGAAGACATAGTTCGTGACGCTAATCGGAAGCGCGCCCTTTTTGCTGCATACGAAGTAAATCAGATTGATGATTACATGATTGATGGAGTCAGCATACAACAGTTAAAAGGGTTACGATCCCTCAATCTCAAAGGCTGCAATAAAATAACAGATGTCTCTTTAAAATATGGGCTCAAATTTATTGAATTACAACACTTATATTTGTCCAACTGCCAGCAAATTACTTTACTGGGTATGGAAACTTTGGTGCTAAATTGTCCATCCATTGAAGAAATCGATTTATCAGATTGCTATAATATCACTGACAAAACCATACAACTGTTAACTGTCAAATTAAGACGTCTACGTGCATTACACATTAGTGGCTGCACACAATTGACCGACCACAGTTTAGATGCAATTCTAGTCAATTGTAAATCTCTACAAGTAAGCTAAAGTTTTTAATTTTATATTTCTAATCTTTGATTTGCTTTCTCTTTTTCATACAGACTCTTTCTATTTATCGGTGCCGCCGTATGTACAGTGATATTGAAGATCGCTTGGCTGATTTATCCACTTTACGCCACTTAAATATGGATAATGCAGGCAGTTTAGATAATGTGGAATTCTTTCGCCTAAAGAAACGTCTGGATTACTGATACTTTGCTGCAATTTTTGTTGTTTTTATACTCTATTACTTTCAATTGTACAACTTTCATTAACAAGCATATACATAAGTTGTAAAACAGTTTTTTACGACTTTTGGTTCCACTGAAAACATAAGCCTAACCAGTGATCAGTTGTTATTGTTTAAAGTTAAATACATATATATCAATATTTTATGAATGTGCAAAGAATTTCTGTGGTATTGACAATTAAGTTTTAAATTTTCAATATATTTTAATATTCTTACTATTTTGATTCGGAATTAAAAACTAAAATGCTCTTAAAAAATTAAAAAAAATTAATTTTGTGTATCTTTGTATGATTTTATTAAAACAATTTCTGTTTCTAATTTTAATTTTTCATTAATAGCGTGTTGTTTCTATCACCAATCTTTTTGTAGCGAAGTAAGAACTGTCATTAATTAAAAACTGTTTTATTCGTTTTGTTATTTTAGGCCTTCAAATTTAGGCCTCTATTACGGTTTACAACTCATCTTCAGTTGAAATTTTGCAATTTGGTATTATCAATTACAACTAACCTCTCAAAAATTTTTAAGTTGAACTTACATCGTAACAACTTTGTTGTGGTATCACCATTTACAACTTAGTGTTAGTGCGGTTAACAAAAATATCAAAAAATTACAACTCATCTTTAGCAGTTGTTTCAAGTAAAATATTTACGAAAAATGGAAAGCGAATAAGTAAAGTTTTTTTAATTTGTCTTCAAGTTCTTTATTAATCACGGATTTTGAACAAATTTATAGAAAAACACAAAGTTATAACAAAAACAGTTTGAAAATCTTCTAGAAATGACGGAAAGGCATCCCGATGCTGGACGAGGCAAGCCGCAATTTGGATCTAGCAAATTATTACATTATTGTAAATTGAGCTAGTCCTAGGTATATTGAAATCGTTGTCACTGCATTTTTGGTAATTCCCATACAAAAACTAAGTACAGCACATAATTTCAACACCGCACAGATTTCTTTAAGTGGCCTTTTATATCATTCAGTAATTAGCAACACGCTTCATTATTCAGTTGAAAATAACTTATAAATCTGTAAAAATTACTTTATTTTTGTATTTATTACTCATTTTAAACTTATTTTTTTTTACTTTGCACATCACTATTTTTTTTACATAACTAGAACATCTATATAAACGTCAAGGTATATTTTTTTACTAGGTAGTGGCATCCCTACAACAATACAAGAACAACATGGCATTTTGTTGTTGCTTTGTAGTTCGAAATGTCAAAAACCATTGAAAAAAATTGAGAATGCGTGTATGTGTTTTATTGCTTTCTCACTTTTACACTATAAAATTTCTGAACACATACAACTTTTGATATATCGAACTACTAAGTCAGCTGGGCCGACGACACTACCTAGTAAGATAAATATACCTTGATAAACGTCTTCCGACTCGTCTTCATAAAATAAATCTATACTTACTTATATATCCATTTAAATTATTTTATTTGTAGTAAAACACATAAAACACTTGTTTTGTTTTCAAATTTTCATATAAAGTTGTTTTTCTTCTGTCAAATTTGATACTTTAAGTTTGTAACGCCATAAAAAATTCAGTCAAAAATTCATAATACTAAGGGCCAATTTTTGACTTCGTATTTATCTTTAAGTTGTATTTAAATATGAAATAAGTTTTTCACCACACATTTAATTGAAACTTAAATGACCACTCTTGTGCATTTAAAGTCTATTTAAGTTTTACACATAACCATATGTTTTTATAAGCTTTATTTTGTCCATGCATGAAAAAATGACAGTATTTTTATTATTTTACATAAGTTAATTAAAATATATTGATTCCTTTCTATAAAAATATTAATATTACATTTATTTCAATAATTTTGCTGTTTTTAAGTACATTTTAAGTATTTTTTATATTGTTTGTATTTTTTGTCTGCAAAAACAATGAACTTTTTTTGTTAATCGGCTGTTTTCTGCAAAATTATCTGCATTTGTTTTGATATTTTGTGGTGCTACCATATTTTTACCACAATTAAGTAAGAACATTTAAATAAGACTGAAAAACTGAAACTGTATTTAAATACAACTTAAAATTAAATGAAAATTAACTAAATTCGCATTTAAATACGAAGTCAAGAACTGGCCATAAAAAGAGTTTGTGTGACAGTTGAGTTGTCTCTCAGATGACCAAACTAAGTTGAGTTGTAAACCGTAATAATTATTTAACCTTCATTATTTGTTAAATATTGTTAAAGTTTTATTGTTATTTTTATATAATCATTCTAATATGTATGAATAATTGACTAGATAAAAGGTAAGGCAAAACCTAAAAGTGAGCAAATTCTTCTTTCAAAATGTACATACATATATCTTCCTATTTATCTATGTCGTAGGTTATAATTTATCTATTATTATAACATCTAACAATCTAACTGTGATTTTATGAATAATGTATCTACAGTTTGTCAAGTAAATGTTTTCGTAACTAAAAAATAACTAATTTGTCTTTTTAATGACAATTTGTTTTTTATATACCGTTGCTTGTTTGCGACAACATGACGCTAAAAATTCTAAAAATATTTGTACACGTTACGACAAAAACAACAACAAAATAATTATACCTGTTTTACAAGCTGTCAAGAGAATGTTTTCGTAGTAATGGAATATAAATAAGTAAGAGTGCTATATTCGGCCGTGCCGATCTTCTATACCCTTCACCACGGTGATTTTTTTTTTATACAGACATGTACAGTAGGGTGGAACGAAAAAATATTTTTTTTTTTAAATTTTAATATGTAATAGTAATAAAAAGTTGCCATTTGATATTGTTACGAAAGAAGAATTTATTTATTATAAGCTCTGAACAACAATACTCTCGAACAACAACAACAACATTAATGGCTTATTTTCCTACAATGATGATAGAAAGAAACAAACAATAAAGAGTAACGCCTTAAACAATTACGCATACACACACACAGATTAAAATAAACACTCTTCTGTTAAATACACAGCCACATACATAAATACAAGCATAAACAAATAAACAGCCACACACACAGGTATAAAGAAATAAATAGCCACAAACACAGGTATAAAGAAATAACCAATCACACAAACAAAAACAAGAGCAATAACAGTCGAACCTGCCAGATATGTCTGGAAGAGAACATTCTGGTGCTCTTAAAGCACCTATATAAATGAATCGTGCTGGCGAGTAGTATTGCAGTATTAATTTAAAAGTCAAAGAGTTAAGTTGTCGAATATTAAGAGTGTTTAACAGTTTGCTGTATTTTTGAACAGTGGTGTTAAGTAAATAAAGTGACTTACAGTAAAAGTAATAACAGTGTGTATTTATTTTGCAATAAAAAGAACCCAACGTAAAGTAAAAACGTAACAATTGGTGACAGAAGTGAAATTGTAAAATAAAATAACTTAAAAAAATAATAAACAACAATGAAGTTTGAAGATCTTAAAGTGGAGCAGCTGAAAAAGGAGTTGAGTAAGCTGGATTTGCCTACAGCAGGAAACAAAACAGAACTGCAGAAGAGGCTCATAGATGAATTCAAGCGTCGTGGCATGGACATTGGAGCATATGAGTTCGATGAAAAGGAGGTGGCAGAGGTATGTAGCCGTGAAACAACAACAGCAAGTAGCATGGACTTCAATACGATGTTTGCCGCTATGATGGAGAAAATGGGAGAAGTTCAGGAAGCTTCTAGAGCAAACAGCGAGAAACTTCTGGAAACAGTAAATGAGAAACTGGAGAAGAATCAAAAACTTCTAGCTGAGATTCAAGAAGTTTCTAGAGCGAACAATGAGAAACTTTTGGAAAAAGTCAACGAGAACCTTATACAAATTTCTGAAACCATTAATAAGCGAGTAGACGACGTAGAAGTCAAGTTCGACGAAAAAATCTCTGCCGTAGAAGTGCAACTGTCTGGATTAAACAGAAAAGTGAATCTTCTAGAAACTAGTGGCGTCGAAGTACAGGTAAAGGATGTCGATGTAAAGCTGCAGGAGCTTGAAAACAAAATTATGAGCCTGGAAATAAGAGAAGGTCCAGTACGAGTAGTGACTGAAAACACAAATAGGATAAAAGCTCCCAGTTTCGACGGCAACATACCCTTCAACGTCTTCAAATTTCAGTTTGAGACAGTGGCCAGTAAAAATCTATGGAGCAATGAAGAGAAAGCGATTGAACTGATTCTGGCACTTAAAGGATCTGCAGCAGAAGTCCTCGAAAGCCTACCAACTAGCTGCAGAAATAATTATGAGGACATAATGGTGGCGTTACAGCGGAAATATGGCGGCGATCATAAAAAGGAGCTGTATAGAATGGAGCTACGCGGCAGGCTGCAGAGAGCAAATGAGACGCTTCAGGATTTCGCCATGGAGATAGAGCGCTTGGTGCAGCTAATATACCCTGGGGAAAACCATCCACTTCTAGAACAGTTCAAGGTGGAGGCATTTGTTAATGGTATTCGTGACCCAGATATTAAGCACGCAGTTTGCGCTAAGCAAAACACATCCTTTGCTGAAACCATTACTTACGCTCTGGCTCAAGAAACAGCAAAAGTCATTTCGAGGCCGCAGTCATACAAAGTGCGAAAAGTTGAAGTTGCTGCTGAAGATGAGAAAACAACAATGGACGACATAAAGCAAGTACTTGAGTCGGTAAAGAAAGTCTTAGATGAAAGACAAAGTAAAACAAACGCTAAGTGCTTTAATTGCGGCAAAGTCGGCCATTTTCAACGAAACTGTAAGGCAGCAAGAAAACGAGCCAGATCTGTTTCGCCGCCAAGAAACAATAAACGTGCGACTCATGGAACATCTCAAGAGTCGTTAAACTAAAGAGAGCTAGCACTACGGGGCATGAGCTAGCTCCCACAACCGAGGGCCCCACAATCTCCATATCTGTGATGCAGCAGCAAAACAGCAATCTTACTGCAAGTGGGTATATCAACGGAGGAAAGCGTATTCTGACAATAGACACAGGAGCGTCGCAGTCTATAATAAGGCCCGATTTAGTAAAGGGAAAAGTGGAACCATTGAATAATGTAAGTCTGCGCACCGCTACCGGAGAATTTGCTACTGTCTATGGTAAGGCCAAAGTCAGATTAACTATAGCCAACATGAGTGTGGACCATGTGTTTATTGTTGCCGATATCGTGGACGAAGTTATTATTGGCGCAGATTTTATGATTATGCATGGAGTCGATCTGCGCATGGGGCAACAAATAATGATCTGGCGAAACGTCGAAATACCCCTTGATATTGGATATGTGAGTAAATTTGCAGTGAGGAAGCTGGTTGCTGTAGCATCCGAGAAATTACCACCTCAGGCAGAAACTGTGATATGGGCACGTATGGAGGAAGATTGTGAGGACAACCGGTTGTGGGTGGTAGAACCATCAGGAATTAAGAGTGAGACAATAACAGCAAAAGCCCTCGTGAAAACCTCTAAGAATGGAAAAATTCCTGTGAGAGTGTTAAATCTATCCAACAGTGAAAAAGTAATTGGTAAAAACTCTCAGATAGCTCAATGTACACCAGCAGAGGCCATAATTAATTGCGAGAGAGACTCAGAGCCTGAAAAACTGTCAACTAAAGAGCGCGAAATACTAGCAGAACACGTGGGGAAATGGGTAGCAGAGCTGGAGCCACCTGACAGAAACAAAGCCAAGCAGCTGCTACGAAAGTACGCCTCTGTCTTCGCCCTAAAAGATAAAAGCCAAGGTAGAACGGCAATAGTGAAGCATGAAATAAATACTGGCGAAGCGAGGCCCATAAAACAAGCCCCCAGGAGCATTCCCCTAGCCAAGCGGAGCGAAGTAAAGCAGCTAGTCAACGAAATGGAGCGAGACGGAATCATCGAACCATCTTCGAGTCCCTGGAGCTCGCCGGTAGTTTTAGTAAAGAAGAAAGATGGCAGCACTAGATTCTGCATTGACTACAGAAAGCTCAACGATGTTACCAAAAAGGACAGTTATCCGCTACCAAGAATCGATGACACCTTGGACACGCTAGCAGGAACCAAGTGGTTTTCTACGCTAGATTTACAGAGCGGTTACTGGCAAGTCGAGATAGCAGACAAAGATAAAGAAAAAACTGCTTTTAGTGCTCTCGATGGTTTATGGCAGTTTAATGTTATGCCATTTGGTCTCTGCAACGCTCCAGCCACCTTCGAGCGTTTAATGGAACGAGTGTTAAAGGGACTTAATTGGAAGTCATGCCTGGTGTATCTGGATGACATAATTGTCATGGGAAAGACCTTCGATGAACACCTAAGGAATATGGAAGAAGTCTTCAGGCGTATATCAGCGGCTGGACTGAAGCTCAGTGTTAAGAAATGTGCATTGTTTCAGAAGGAAGTCAAATACTTGGGGCATCGTGTAACAGCAGAGGGCATATCAACCGATGAAGATAAAATACGGGCAGTAAAGGACTGGCCTCGTCCTCAAAATCTTCACGAGTTACGAAGTTTCTTGGGACTCTGCACATACTACAGACGATTTGTGCCAAATTTTGCTAGTGTTGCTGCGAGCCTACATGAGCTAACCAAAAAGTCGCGACCTTACCAGTGGAGTGAAGCAGCCGAGGAAGCATTCCAGAAGCTCAAGGAATTGTTGTGTGTGGCACCTATCCTGGCATATCCAGTAGCTGGGCAAAAATTCATGCTAGACACTGATGCGAGCGGATATGGAATAGGAGGCGTGCTGTCGCAAGTGGTAGATGGGACAGAAAAGATTATAGGCTACTACAGCAGAGTACTTTCGAAGCCTGAAAGAAACTATTGCGTAACACGACGAGAGCTTCTAGCAGCATTGGAGTGCATAAAACACTACCACAAGTATTTGTATGGCCAACATTTTACGTTGAGGACAGATCATGCCGCACTCAGGTGGTTGCTGCAATTCAAGAGCCCTGAAGGACAGCTTGCACGCTGGATAGAACGTCTTCAGAGCTATGACTTTAGTATTGAGCACAGAAAAGGAGGCAAGCATAACAACGCAGACGCCCTTTCTAGGCGGCCATGTGATCTGGGGTGTAAGCATTGCACAAAGGCAGAGAGAAAAGAATTCGTTATTGATGTTCGGCTTACACATATAGAATCTAGTGAAGACTGGCCGACAGCACAAAGAAACGATCCCATATTGGCAAAAGTTATAGCGGCTAAAGAGGAAGACAGAAGACCGACGCGAAGTGAGATCTCACCAGAAAGTCCACTGGCGAAGGCATATTGGGCCCAGTGGAACAGTCTAAGGTTGAAGGATGGCTGCTTATGTCGCACTTGGGAAAGCACAGACGGCAAAACTGTGATAGACTTAATCGTCGTGCCATCCTCCAAGATCAAAGAGGTCGTGAAACAATTCCACAATGGTCCTAGTGGAGGTCACCTTGGTGTAACGAAGACGCTGGAAAAGATAAAACAACGGTTCTATTGGGTCGGCTGTCAACAAGCCGTAGCAGAGTGGATAGCCAATTGCCAGGAGTGCATTGCAGCAAAGGGTCCAGTACGAAGGAGTCGGGGGCAGCTTCAGCAGTACAATTCAGGCGCTCCCTTTGAACGTATAGCGATGGACGTAGCAGGTCCCTTCCCTGCTAGCAATGCTGGAAACCGATACGTCTTAGTGGTCATGGACTATTTTAGCAAATGGCCGGAAGTATATGCCATTCCCAATCAAGAAGCCAGAACGATTGTAGACGCTTTTATAAGCAACTGGGTGTGTCGCTATGGTGTTCCCTTAGAACTGCACTCCGACCAAGGCCGAAATTTTGAATCCGTTATATTTAAAGAGATGTGCGAGGTATACGGAATAAGAAAGACCAGAACGACACCGTTACATCCGCAATCTGATGGTATGGTCGAACGATTCAATCGAACCCTGGAAGAATACCTGAGAAAAGTGGTCAGCGCACATCAGAGGGACTGGGATGAGCATATACCCAAGTTTTTATTGGCATATAGATCAGCTGTTCACGATTCCACCTCACGAACACCAGCGAAAATAGTCTTTGGATCTGAGCTAAATTTGCCTGCAGATTTAGAGTTTGGTGTTAAGCCAACATCGGCAGAAGGAGACGGCGAAAACTCTAGTCAGGCGAAAAGGGACCTTCAGGAGATTCACGAATTCGTGCGGAGTCGGATAAAATTAACCAGTGATAAAATGAAAGCCAGATATGATCGAGCTGCCAACTCTGAGGGATTTAACGAGGGACAACTGGTTCTACTTTTTAACCCACAACGGAAGAAAGGATTATCACCCAAACTACAAACTCATTGGGATGGACCTTATAAAGTAATAAAGCGGCTAAACGACGTAGTCTACAGAATACAGAAATTCCAGAGCCCAAGATCAAAAATGAAAGTTGTGCACTTGGAGCGGCTAGCCAACTATGGAAAAGGTACATCTGTGTCTGTTCGGGACGAACAGGTTTGAGAAGGGGGTAGTGTTACGAAAGAAGAATTTATTTATTATAAGCTCTGAACAACAATACTCTCGAACAACAACAACAACATTAATGGCTTATTTTCCTACAATGATGATAGAAAGAAACAAACAATAAAGAGTAACGCCTTAAACAATTACGCATACACACACACAGATTAAAATAAACACTCTTCTGTTAAATACACAGCCACATACATAAATACAAGCATAAACAAATAAACAGCCACACACACAGGTATAAAGAAATAAATAGCCACAAACACAGGTATAAAGAAATAACCAATCACACAAACAAAAACAAGAGCAATAACAGTCGAACCTGCCAGATATGTCTGGAAGAGAACATTCTGGTGCTCTTAAAGCACCTATATAAATGAATCGTGCTGGCGAGTAGTATTGCAGTATTAATTTAAAAGTCAAAGAGTTAAGTTGTCGAATATTAAGAGTGTTTAACAGTTTGCTGTATTTTTGAACAGTGGTGTTAAGTAAATAAAGTGACTTACAGTAAAAGTAATAACAGTGTGTATTTATTTTGCAATAAAAAGAACCCAACGTAAAGTAAAAACGTAACAATATTGTTAAATCAATTATAAAGTTTGAACATCATTTGAGTAGGGTAAGAGGTGCTACAAAGCCAAATGCCGCTGATTCAAATATATTAAAATTTAGTACATTTGGATCTGCAAAAACCGTATTATAGAAATAAAAGTGCATTAAATAAGTTTTAGTCAATGAAAAATCATTACAATATCACATCTACCACCAACAATGGAAAAAAATAAATTAAAAAATATATATGTATTTTTGATGTTTTTATAACCCATTTAGGTATTAAAATGTGAAAACAAATTTTTATGTTTCGCATTATTTTAGGATCAGTTTTAATGAAATTAAAATAATAATACATATTAAAAACCACAAATAAAATAAATAATATAACTATGTATGTATATAAGATTTCAAGCCAAAAAAGATGTGCTCAAGGCTTCTGCGGCACCTCCAATTGTTGTTCTATCACAATTAAAATTTGTAGAATAACTTCTGACATAAAAAGAAAAACTTTTATTACTATTAGAATGGGTAATATAAAACAATATTTTTGGCCATATACCAACGTTCCAGTCCAATGTTAATGTTAATAAATTAATATACATATGTATGTAGTCGTATGAGAACAAATTCATTATTCAAAAAAATTCTGACATTGTTGTAGAAATACATACCAATTTTGCTTTTATAAAATTAAATAACTTTTTCAATATATAATAAATATTTTCTCCAAAATTATTGTTTGTATATGAATTTGTAACTTATAATTTTGTGCCATTTTCTTTGGTTGAATAAAATGAAATTGTCGCATACAAAAATAGGTCGTGTAGCTATATATCTTTGCGGGCTTCAAACTACTAATTTTTGACGGTTTGTAGTCGGTATCCTGATGTTGTCTATTTTGTTTAATGCATCTAGGTTTTAAAGCAGAGATCTCATCTCTTTAAGAATCAAACGCATTTAAAAAAATATGTTACTCTATAAACATACATATATTCTTACTATTACAAATATGTTATGTTCAATTTTCAAAATTTATTTTTTTTTAAATATTTCAAAAACTGTTTGTAAAAACTTTTTGCAAATTTATTTTTTTTTTTTTAATTATTTGTAAAATTTTATTCGAACATTTTTCTGTAAAAATGTCTTTTTGAAAATGCTTTGTAATTTTTTTTTGGAAATATTTTTTAATTTTTTTTTTTAATTGTAATGAATTTTTTTTTTTTTGAGTTGTAATGAATTTTTTTTTAATTTACCCCCGCATGTGCATTTTAACTGCTCCTGTTTACCAGTGTGCACCCTGTGGGTCATTGGCTACCCCTGTATTGCTTTTTATAAAGGTCTTTAATACAAATTAGAAGAAAAACCCTACCAACCTAAAAACAAACAAAAATCGCTCCTCGCAGAGGGTTATTGATCCCCCAGGATCTCTATGCCCTCCTTGCGATCTACCTGTAAAATCAATAAAATGAGAATTATTAAAGCCAAAAAAAATCGTGAAATATAGGTGGGCGTGGTTTTTGGCCCGCAGCCTCGAAAGGAAATATTCGATATTGCTGAATTGCAATCCCAAAATTTTCGAAACTATGCCTGACAGATTAGCGTGCTTAAGTTTTTTGTATCTCTTCTGGTGCCTTGGCAAATGACATTACTACCCGAACACGGACAGACGAACATCGCTTAATCAACTTCTCTATCTATAAAGATCCAGAATATATATACTTTATGTGGTCGGAAATGAATATTGTAGAAATTACACAAGGTGAAGGGTACAAAAAGTTCCGCTAGTTTTTGCGTATTTGGTGCATGTGCGTTAATTTTTATGAATGTTATTGAAGGCAAAGTTTTTTTTATTCGTTTATTAACATGGAAAAATTGCTTGCCAAAATTTAAGTTTAAAAATTCCAGAGTTATCCAAAATATTATTTAATATTTAATTATGAAAAAGGGAAATCCCACAAAGAAATTGGTGAAATATTCTCCCTTGACCTCAGGACAGTTGCCAACATTGTTAACTGTTCGAAAAATGAAGAAAGACTTGAACCAAAACTTTTAGGTATACCAAAAAACGATTAACGGTGCATTAAAAATAAAATACTACAAACTATCCATGATAAGCCATATTCCAGCACTGGACAAGAAGTACTTCCAATTAGTTAAGACTGCGGAGTGAATATCTCACATGGAAAAATAAAACCTGTGATGCCAGTGCAAAACATTAAGAAGCGATATATATTTGCTAATAAACAAACTTATTTTCCTCCGGGAAGTTTGGGTGAAGTCATTTTTTATACCGAGAAGAACGTGATGCTTTACTACAATAATGAAACCAAAAAATGTTGGTACAAGCTTCTGACAGCACTAGAAAATAATAATACAATATCCACAGCGACGTTTAGAAAAATCGAATGGCATACCATATAAAAGAGTTGGATGGATGTTTTTGTTTTATTTAAATTATTTGCTCAAATTGAAAAATATCCTTTATGGTCAAAATACAGATGTTGGTGTTTTTTACTTTGGGCTAAAATATTTTTGCGAGTTCCGTCCATCAAAAGACGCTATT
The DNA here is from genome assembly GCA_949628195.1 of Phasia obesa. Classification (NCBI taxonomy): domain Eukaryota; kingdom Metazoa; phylum Arthropoda; class Insecta; order Diptera; family Tachinidae; genus Phasia; species Phasia obesa. Next base: position 42,017,486 of record OX451219.1, read on the forward strand.
TGACTTTCTTTTTTCAGCATGTGTGATGTAGATTTTCATTAGCTTCCCATTACATGGCATTCAGAGTTTTAGATAAAATCTTCGACATCATTGGCGACATTTAATTTAACACTAACTTTTCATCAGGTAATTCAAAGATATTTAATTTTGGTTTGGCCAAACATGGCACATCCACTCGGAGACCTGTTGGTCCATTGTGATTCCCTTCAGCTAAACTACAATAAAACTATGGGAAAAAGAGAGTCTTATTATGCTTCCTGCCACCTATCACTCAGCCACCCGATTTCCTTGATGAAGCCGACGACATCCTCGATTTTACACCGCGCGATGTCGAAGAGCCCCTCGATAAATCTATCACTGAGCCATCTAAGTCCGCGGCTTTGTAAAACCGGGCAGTGACACATGACGTGCTCAACAGTTTCCAGCTCCTCCTCATCCTCGCACAACCTACAAAAATCTGGTGTGCCGACGACCCAGTTTCTAACCATTGCCCTAATGGCGCAATGACCAGTGATCAACCCTATCACGGCTCTTAGAACCTTCCTGTCTAGACCCAGAAGTATCTCGGTTTTCGCAGCATCCAGTCTAGGCCAGATTGACCTTGACACTCTGCAATCCCCCCTTATTTCCCAAGACACGTTGATTCTCCTGACTACCCAGTCTGATATCATCCAGTAGAAGTGACTAATCGGTGGCTTAACCGATTCTACCCTAATTGAATATACTCCTTCCGAGCCCAGTCTCGCAAGTTCGTTAGCAATCTCGTTGCCCTCAACATTACAATGGCCCGGGACCCAACACAATCTAACCCCATACTTGTCCGTCAATGCGACGATAGCCTTTTTACAATCACCTACCAGCCTAGATGTGACCTTGTGTCTTTTCAAGGCTTTAAGCGCCGCCTGGCTGTATACGTACAGAGTAACCTCTTCCCCTTCTAAAACTTGTCCAGACACCAGCTCTGTAGCTTTTAAAATCGCCAACACCTCTGCCTGGAATACAGTACAATCGTCTGGTAGTCTGTAAGACATGCGTGTTCTGGTTCCAAGGATGTGAACACCAGCACCGGTGCCCGTTTCCATTTTTGACCCATCTGTGAACACCGCAACCCCGTCATACAGTTTATCAGACCCCAACCATTCTTCCCTATTTGGAAATACAACCAAGGGGATCCTACTGAAATCAACCTCGTTAACGGAACTGGTCCATTGAGTCCAACCTTCTTTGTGTGTCCTATGTTACTCAACTTCACCAACCCTGATTCAAAAAGTCTAAACAAACTTCTCGCCTCCATTCCGACCACAAACCTTTCAATGGGGAATACGTGCAGAATAATGTCCAGAGCAGCTTGAGGTGTGCTTCTCCTAGCACCTGTGATGCCAATTGAAGCACACCTCTGGACCTTGGCATGAGTTTTCCTATGTGACTCCGTTTTTAAAGCCTCCCACCAAACAGCGCATCCATACGAAACAATGGGTCGAACAACCGAGGTATAAATCCAGTTTACAACCTTTGGTTGTAGGCCCCAAGTTTTCCCTATGGAGTTCTTGCAGGCATAATAGGCATTTAGACCCTTTTTAAGTCTCTCCTGAATGTTCCTGCTCCAGCCCAGTTTACTATCGAGATAAACTCCTACGTATGTAGCCTCGCTTGCTAGTTTTAACTCAACACCATTAACTTTGGGTGGCTTGAAGCCAACCACTTTGTATCTCCTGGTGAAGAGAACTAGTTCAGTTTTATCCCCGTTGAACCCCAAACCTTTGCTCGAGGCCCAGGATGAGAGCTCCCCAAGTGCAGCCTGCATGACTTCTGTGATAGTGGAGAGAAATTTCCCTTTTACCAATATCACCACGTCATCTGCGTAGGCCACTATTTTCCTTCCCTGTGAATCAAATTGTCGCAAAATGACATTCACCACCACCAGCCATAGTAGTGGGAATAGAACGCCACCCTTCGGCGTACCCCTAGTGACTAGTTTTCGCAAACAGCCGTCTCCTAGCTCCGAGTTGATAATCCTACTGCTAAGCATACGGATAATCCTCTTCACTATGAAGTCCTGGATGTTGCGATCTACTAGGGATTCCCTAATAGCCTCCAAAGTAACATTGTTGAAGGCACCTTCAATTTCTAAGAACGCCGATAACGTATATTTCTCATCCTGCAAGCCGCGCTCAATATACCCAACCACATTATGAAGCGCACTCTCAACTGATTTAACCTTAAGGTAAGCATGCTGAGCGTCACTAATGTCGTACAGGTCAATTGTGTTCCTTAGGTGCAGATCGATAACACGCTCTAACGTTTTCAGCAGAAAAGACGATAGGCTAATCGGTCTGAAGTCCTTTGGCTTCGAGTGGCTTGCCTTACCAGCCTTGGGTTTAAATATTATACGAACTTTTCTCCACCAATTGGGTATAACCCCTCTTGCTAAACACGTCCTAAAGATGTCCCTAAACAGCCTCAAGATATGTGTCCGGACGTTTTGGACCATGGCAAAATACCGGGCCAACAGATTTATATGGCTCGAAGGTATTAATCGCCCATGCAACCTTGTCCACAGTTACTAAATCCTTGATCGCCTCCTCTGATCTCCTTACTAGGATACAAATCCCTAACCGAATAATCGACTTGTAACCCACTGCAGCCCGGGAAGTGCGTGTTCATAAGTAACTCCAGGGTCTCAGAGCTAGATTCGGTCCATGAGCCATCAAGCTTTTGTATATATCCGATTTCCTTAGGGTCCTTGGATAGTATGCGTCTAAACCTTGATAACTCGCTGACCGAATCAATGGATTCGCAGTACTTAGTCCACGAGTCCCTTTTCGCCCTCTTAAGAGATCCCTTGTACTTATTGAAAGCTGTTCTATGACTGTCCCAGTCCTCAATCTTACGCGTGAGTTTTGCCCTGTTGAAGAGCCTTCTAACCATCGACCTTTGATCCTTGGTACACCAGGAGGGCTGTTCCCTTTTCCCGGGAAGGTTCTTGGGCATGTCAGCTCAAAACTCTCCCTAAAGACTTGTGTCACCTTATTCACCACTGCATCCACTTCACTTTGTGACTGTCCACATAAGGAAGTATCAACCAGCTTAGACTCCACATTAACCCTGAATAGATCCCAATTTGTTTTCCTGGGATTTAAATAAGGGTTACACTTTGGTTTACTAAAGTTCAGTTTGAAGGACATTCTACTATGGTCCGAAAAGCAACAGTCCGTAGAAACCCTCCAATCTACTACTAGATCCCTGTTGTTGGTCAAAGTGATATCTATAACTTCCTCCCTAACCTATTACTAAACGTCGGAATATTACCCTTGTTAGTTATAATAAGGTTATTAGTAGTAATAAAATCAAAGACCAACTCACCCCTGGTGTTGATGTTGCTGCTTCCCCATTGACTGTGGTGAGCATTGGCATTACAGCCAAGTACTAGGTTAGCTTTCCTTCTACTGACGTACCTGGTTAGCTCCTTTACACACATGCCCGTTGGGATTGGCCTCATAGGGCATGTAGACCGAGGCTAGAATGAGACTATGTCCACCTTTATCCTCTCCACAGACTGCCGTCATATCGCCGCAACTGAAAGAATTAAGAAGTTTTAATTTAAGCACATTTTTGGCGATTATACATGTTCTTACCTTGTCCTCTGTAATTGGGACATACAGGGTGTAGCCTGCCGCCCTTAGTCTGCAGACCCTATTTTTATTAATCCAGGGCTCCTGGATGAGAGCAACGTCTGCTTGCGACTTCGTGAGGTGTAACATCATTTCGGCTGAGGCTGCTTCACTGTGGTGCAGGTTTAGTTGCACCACTAGCAGACTCCTTGGGTTCATCAGATCTCGGTATCCTAAATCTGACTCGCCCGAAACCGAAAGTGACGATACCCTCCTTCGTCTTTAGAAATTTTAGAGACTCCTGGTCCACAGCAAACCGGAAGTCCCTACCCATGTTCTCCTTACAAGCCAGCGAGGTTATCAGCTTCCACTGGCTCGTGTTGAGACCTTTGTTTTGGTTGGCCAATATTTACAGCATGGACTCCACCGGCTTCACAGGGTGTGGAATCCACACCATCACTATCGGCCTTAGTGGTAGTTCAGAGGCACATATAACTTCCAGCTTCGCCTCCGGACAAAGATCGGCGTATCTGCCAACTGCAGAACTTAGGAATTCAAAAGTCTTCCTGTTTCCGCAATTGACAACTTTGACACCCTTTGACCAGTCCGCGCCCTGAAAGTCCATGTCCTCCGACCAACCACTAGCTTTCGATATATCACCGAGGAGCCTATCTTCGACCAGCCGCCATAGATCCGTTCCTATCCTACCATCAGGGTCGGACCGATCGATGACAGCTGCCTGAAGACTACCTTCCTGGCTCGTCGAATTTTTTGGCTTTTTTCGAGGTGGAGGCTTGATCTCACCAGACCTAATCCGCTTAGCTATCCCCTTATGGGGAGTCCTAGGCGGGCTCGGCTGGGTATTATTACCCCTCAAGGGTTCGTTCCGAAGACTTGAGCCCTTTGGTAAGCGATCCTTTGCCCACATGCAGCACCCTTTCCTTGGGACAGGAGGCGCCTGCCTGTTTCACCCCATCACCTATACTAGGCAAAACCGGGGTTTCACTGACATTCGTCTCCTGTTCATTGGGATAGGATATGCCCAGGACAGCACGGACTGGTCCGTAAATTCTCTCGTATTTTGCGACACTCTGTCTGTGCTTCCTGAGCAGATGCCTCTCCCTGGCAGTGAACGACGTAGAGTCCCTTTTAGCCATCTTAGTTAGATAGTTCAAAGAGGCTCTCGTGCCGATCATCGCCTTTTCTTCTTTAGTACGGACTTTACCTGGCTGTGATGGAATACCGACTCCCACCACAGCGTCCTACCGTATGACGCTTCTCGAGCAAGAAGTCCGATCTGCACGAGCCCCCAAGAGGCAGGAGGCTCAGCCTCCAAACTCCGAACCTGAGTTGACACCTTATCGGTAGTCAGCTCCTCGTCGGAGCTCAGAGACAAAACCCCCAACCTCCGGGCAGCCTCGCCCCCCACAGAGGAATCTCTTGACAGTTCCATCAGATCGTCCACTCCCTCGAGTTGCGTCCGAAGCTGCCCCTCCTGTCTTTCGATGACCCTGTGTATGTCCGTGAGCGAAAATTCGCCCCCTGACAGTTTGTCCACAGCGTCCGTCTCAATAATTTTGTTTCTTTTTGTTTTTTTTGAATTTAAATTGTCAATTTTGGTCCCACGAGTAGGCACGTAAAGAGAAGGACCATCCATGCAGTGACGGCGTACATGGACTAGGCAAGGAGTTACAACCGGCCCGTGCCCTGGCGCCGGAGGGGAGCTGTTCACGACTAGTCTTCTTTAACCACTAACTAGCCATTCAGATTCTCGGCACTGCTACCACCACCTTAACCTTACAAGTGGTGTCAATTATGGTCCGCGGGCATGCGTCAAGGTCGTGACAACTGTTATGCGATTGCCGACCGGAAAAGACTATGATGCAGTTGACAGTCGTAAACCTTCGACACGACCCCTCCTATCCGCCACCTGGGGACGCGCTCGATGGAAGAATTGACAACTCCATTCTAATTTTACTTTGAGATGTCTTCTGACCATCAGAAATAGAAAATATTTTGATTTTAATGTAAACACTTTTATTTTAATTTATACACTTTGTTTTATTTTATACACTTTAATTTTTTCATAAAACTTTTTTAACGAAAACATAAACCAAAATGATTTGATATGTGTGGTGTATTTTATTAACATTATCGATAAACTGGCAACGTCGGCACAACATTGAATTATAAAATTAAAAAAAGGTGCAGTCAAGTTTTCAATACCTTTAGATCGGTAAATTTGCGTACTGCCACTAATTTTTCTCCATATTTGAACCGAGATACTAAGGTACCTCACAAAATTTTTTTTAACTTCATCCAGTAGTTTTTACGTGATGCCAACACAGATAGACTGACAGACATACGGACAGACAAAAATTCTAAAAATTCCTGTTTTGTATTCCATTGCGATTATTAGCTGTACCAGCAACAAAATTTTCAAAAGTTAATTTTTCTCAAATAAATGTCTTCAAAATCTTTTTTTTTTTTTATAATCAAGTTGCTTATTACAATTTTCAAAAATTTTCGCATTTCATTATATAAATTTTGAATTTCTGTGCTCTCGCTTTGAAATATTTTATTTATGTTGTTAATAATTCCTAAAATATATTTTGAAAACTTAGGTACATTTTATTTATGGAATTTATGTAACTCAAAATCAACTTAGCGGTCTCAATATTATCAATATTTGATGCAAATAAAAAAAATCTAGTGTCTTTAATGGTTCGCACATCTCTTAAATCCTGACAACAACAGCTTATAGGAATTACCAACGCGTCTGTCTGACAGCATTTTTTTTTCGTTTTATTTCTATTAGACTTAAGATATTATCAAATTGGTTGCACCTCTTTTCAAAGTTTCTACCGATGATGGAAGTTTCAGACAAGTGTAAGAAGAACACAAAGACAAAGAATGACAGACAAATTTTATTATTAACAAGTCATTGTTTTCAATTTTTAACAGATATGCTAAGTTCAAGGTTACTTTAAAAGTATAAATTTTGAAAATTTTGAATTATTTAAAATCATCAAAATGCTTATCTTCGACTTATTTCAAATGAGCAGAATCAGTAAAAATGCGACTCAATCGATGGTCGTTTGACTACTATTCTTTAACGAGCTATATATTATATGCACTTAAGTAAAGATCCTTCCATAAAATGTTCCACCTAGGTAGTGGAAGGACAAATATCAACAAGTTGAGAAGAACGACGAATTGTTATAAACACGTTTATAACAATAATTAAATATTATAACTCATATAAGTAACTTATTTATAACATAACTAGAAATTTGTATTTACTAGTATGTATATAATAAACAAAAAAATTGTAGATTTAGCGCCGCAGACAAAAAATTTTTATAAATCGCGTGATGTTTTAAAATTTTCCAATAAACAATAATTAATTTCAACTCATATTAGCAAACTATTTGTACCTTCATTATTTGTTTATTTCACATATGTTTCCTTTCATATTTATTTTAATGAACTCATACAATAATTTATTTGCGTACATTGGCAACAATATATTTAACTTTGGGAGTAAAAAGCTTCTTAAGCTTGCTCGATGAATTACATCAACGGTTAAATTTAGCAACGACCGTGACTACGGTTACGTAGCGGCACCATCACGAGCAGCAGGTGTCGCTGCTTTCTTGGATTTTGATCAAAGATTACACACAGACGTTGCTCAAAGCTTACACGATGAATTAACCATTATCAAAGCCCTTAATAAAACTACTGACATTTTTATATTTTTTTATTTAATAAGAAAACTATATGTAAATAAATTTATTTATATTTGGGTATTTTCACAATTTTTGAGCCAAATTTCCATTTTTTTTTGGACCAACACAGGGGAAGACCCCTACTCATGCTATGCATTGTGCCAGAACTAGGTTATAGGAAGGATGAAAGAGGGAGTAGTGTATGTGGACATTCGATTTGAATTTTCCTACATTGAAAGTGACAGGAAAGACCTCTGGAGGGAGTTTATTACACATACGAACAGTTCTGCTAAAAAACGAATTTTCTCTGTAATGCGTAGTGCGATTCACTGGCCATTCGACCACAAATGGATGCGCTCTAAACGAAAAGCGTGTTAAACGTAAAAATGTTCGGGTATCGGGAACAAGTTCCCTAATTTAATTAGAGAACATACCATTGTAGTAACGATAAAACAGTGATATACACCCCACATTGCGTCGATGCTCAAGTGAATCAATAGAGTTTGATACCCTACTGTCACCAATAAGCTTATTGGCCCTCTCTTGTACGCGGTCGAGCGCCGGCCCATACATGAGAGTTGTATTCCATTTTCGGCCGGATATAGGTGGTATAAATAGTAAGAAGATCGGATGGAAAGAAGTATATTTACACCGTTTTAGGAGGCATTGAAAGCTCTTTAGAGACTTGAAAAATGTGTTTAGTCCATCGAACATCACACTGGATTTTCATGCCAAGAGCATCAAGAGCTTCCGATCCCTTAACATTTATATCACCCATGATAGCAGATGAAGCATCATTTCCGAACATACACCTATGCGTGAGCATGCAACATTGAGTCTTAAGAATTCGAGACACACGAATAGAGTGAGATAGTGATTAAGCGTATCACAATTTCACTGGTATTTCTCCACTTTCTCTTAGAAATAATATATTTTTTCGGAAAAGAGTATCTTACATTTGAATCAGAATACTATGGTACGTGATGCGAACGCAAACACACAGACAGACAAGAAAAAAGTTACTGTTTTATTATATGTATAGATGTGGGTAGTGAAGCACACCGGGGATGGCTAGTACTGAATAAATTTAAAATATGGAAAAAATACCAACTATTCGATTTCAATAGTTAAATAACGAGCGTAGTAAATATCAAAAAAAACGGAATACCAATTCTACAATTAGATGAAAGAACCTGGTGGAAATAAAATAAAAATTCACAAACTAAATGATTTAAGAGAATCAAGTAAAATATATTACCACCTACTTGGATGAAAGAACATGGTGCAGGATTAATTAAAACTCACAAGTCAAAGTTTATAAACGCACTTATTTGAGGTGATGCATTGCCAAAAAATAAATAAGAGTAATGCTGCTGGAGATTTAAAACACTCTGGGAGTGGATCTTGGGAGCTTTTACTTCTTGTGCAAAGCTACAGGTCAGCTGGATTGTCCTGAAGAAGGTCATGTTGGTAGACCCTGGTAATTTAAATTAAAAAAATATCTTAAATAATAAAACAAGTACACATATGTTAATTGTTTAAAGAAAATTCTTGAAACCACGAATATACCGAAATTCTACTTTTAAATATTAACATTTTAAATACAATTCAGCTCTTAAGCTATCGACCGGTATTTCGAAAGAATGCAATCAATAAGCTTTCCTTTGTTGAATGCAAAGTTTCGGTTGCGGTCTGCGATTTCAATTAATAAAATGTTGACATATTTAATGATTCAAAAAGTTTTAAAATAAGCTCAAGCTCTTCATGACACGAGCAATTATTCGCCTAATGATCTGTGAAAAAAACAACAATATTTAATAGTTTTAATTATATATTTATGTTAAAAAAACGACAACATATTGCTGTAAACACAAGGAGTTAGTTCTGTTATAATTTTTTTATTATTATCCGTTTTAAAAGTTTATTTCTTATTATACTTTTGGAATACAAAGATAAATAAATTGTGAGTAGGTTGTATGCGTGTTGCAGGTATTTCCAAAGAAATTAAACATTTATAAATATCTTAATACATTAGGAATTGCAAGAAAATTAGTAAAAACAAGTAAGGTAGTCAATTTTACTCTGGAGGTGCTTTATGAGAACTCCAACCATGGAAGCATTTTGTAAAACGTTTTGATTCTTTGTTTTTAAGCGTTAAAAACAATTTACGTGGTCGTTCTGGTTGTTTAATACGCATATGCTGAATGTAAACCTTAAAATTTTTTGAATAAATCATTTCATACTCTGATAGTCTTAATAATTGATACAACTTACTTGTGCTGATTTGTATGCCAATTTAATTTCAACTTCACTGCATCGTGAGCCCAACCAAAGAAATACTTGTTCTCCATTATCCAATATCATTATATCGTCATCTGCTAAATCGTCTTGACAGAAGTCTGTGCACTTTTCAGCAACGGTAAAATAGCCCTTTTCATTGGAACATCTGAACAAGCGGGTAAAGTTCATATACTCAGCATTGGTATCGTAAGGTTTACGACCACCCAGAGCAACCCAGAAAAAGTTTTCAGGTTCTTCACCTTCATTAAGAATTTGCAAACTCACCCAGGGACTATTGAACATTTCTTCAGCTATTTCTTGTATTAATTTCGCTTCTTCTGGACAACTTTTAGATCCCAACCATACATAAACAATCCCCGATTGGGATTCGTCTTCAGTTTCAAATGGCACATACAAAATGTAACTGTTAAATAGAAAACTTTGCAAAAGGAATATCATCATTTTAAAAAAATTTATTACCAAAAAGATGAATTGAGATATGAAGCATCTGGTTGTATTTGTATAAGTCTGGTACATAAGGCACCACCATTTGAACGTAAGTGAAAAAATTCGACAGCAGCTTTGTCGTCAGGGGTCTTAGATTTATCCTTGCGCTTGCCAGTGTGTATGATAAACTTCCGTTTAAAATGTGCTAAAAATTTTAAATTCTCCTGTTGCTGATGGATTCGTACAACTTCTAGTTCCTCCCCGAACATTGTTTTAAATTTTTTTTGCAAAGTAAAAGTGAATGTTAGCCAACCCATATTGCCAGCATTACGACCTTGCCAAAAGTACACAATGCATTGTATTTCATCGTCTGGGGGAGGTTTAGTATCATCTAATTCATCATCATCGTCAGCGGGTATGCAGTAGCGACACAGAAATACATAACATTCTCCGGTGTAAAAGTGACCCAATTCCTCTTCAGGCAAACGCACAAACTTTTTTCCCTCTAATACAAAAGCCTCCATTGCCTCCAAGTCATAATTCCAATCCTCCTCCAACTGTTCCGCTTCACTAAGCGGCATAGGATTTTGTCGCGGCATGAACAAAGCCGCCAAATCAGCTCTCGTTTCTTGTTGTTTAGCCCATTTAGTTAAATCTGCACCAGTCTTTGCTACGGAATTGGCAGTTCGTGTAAAATCTACTGCCATCACTTCATCCCACCCAATAAACTTTGATTTGAAAATTTGGGTTTCAGTGCCCTCTTGCAGACGTGTTACTAGTGCAAATGAAGGTCTAGCAATCATATTAAATAGTTCCCGGGAAAGTTTTATTGCTGCCGCTCTCACTAACCGAGTCGATTTTTTACCAAACCAAACAAACAGATCAGTAAAGCAGTCCAGAATGTATACATTTTTACTGACTAGCAAATTATTAACCAGCTTTTGTTCAGGAACCTCAACCTGAGGTAACTCCAAATATCCCATTCCTAATTGTACCTGGTATAGTCTAGGTACAGGTGGAACAAAATTCTCCTGAACGTGCTGCGCTATCTTTTGTTTATGTGATTCTTCCGGGTCACAGTTCAAACGTTGCCAAAATTCTTCACTTTCGTCGCCTGAAATATAACGAGTATATAAAATGAACAATAATAAATATTGATTTTTTACTCTCACCTTGATTCTCCACAATAATTTCGCATTTATTCTTACGTTCAGTTTTATTAATTTTTTCAGTCATCAAACGCGTCTTTGAGTTTAATGTGTTTTTCGAACATTTTCCCAGCCAGATGAACATTTTAATTCCGCAATCTAATACAAAAGAATAACGCGGATCCAAAGACGTAGAATCAACTGCTACAGGTTCCAGGTGTATTGAAGCGCCTGCACCATGTACCCGATATAAACGTATGGTGTACAACATGTCTTCCACAGTGTAGAAGCCAGTAGCTGTGCGTCCACCTTCAATGTAAGTCACCTCAGTATCAAATAGGTTTAGAAATTCCTCAGATTCGTCATCTAAGTTTAGAAGTGATATTTAAAGTTATGACATTTAAAACTTACAAACGTACTAATCCAAGTTTTAAAATGTTATTGCCCATTAGATAATAATAAATACTTACTCTGCTCTTCACGAATCGTTCTGCAACGAGCACCTAAAAAGTTTCTTAAATTTACCGCGTGTATTGCAGCACAAGCTCTTTTATCCAAAGTTGACTTGCTTCCAATCCAAAAATATATTTCCCAATTTAGTTGCTCCATATCATCGCAATAAGTCTTGAGCACAATATAACAGTCGCCTTCGTAGAATTTTCCATGAGCTACTTCTTCTATCTTGTTAGGAAGAAAGTTTTCAATTTCCCAAATTGTTAACCCAGGCAATTGACCTTCTTCTTTTTCAAAAAACTTTGAATAGTCTAATTGTGGTTTCTCTAAAGACTCATCCCAACGCTTCGGCTTAAGGGACTCAGGACGAGATTCATCAGAATCATTGCACCATGAACGATTCGATTCAGCTTCATCCTTGTCTTTAGCAATATCTTTCATACCCTTAAGTATTTTGGCCGAATCTTGTGCAGAATCATTCCGAGGACCACGACGTAGACGAATCTTGCGGGCAGTGGAATCTTTAGGCGTGGATGTGACAGGTACAGACGGAGGAACCGCTGCACCAGCCAGGCGAAGTTGTGTTTGCAAGGAGAAATCTATGTTATAAAATTCAATACCTGAACCCTTGGTCGCTTCAGTTGGTTTTGGAGGCATGATCAAATCGGGATTATTGCGCAAGTCCAACTGATCTAGACCATCCAAGAGGTGTATAGCATCTGGTAATGTTATTAAACGATTCGATGATAGATTAAGTCTTTTCAATGCACCACATCGACAAAGTCCCTCAGGAATCATCTCTAATAAATTATTCGATGCCGAAAAAACTTCCAAGCAACACAACTTGCCTATCCCTGATGGAATGCCTTCAAAATCCAAACGATTGTCATTAATATAGAGTCTTCTTAATTGCGCTAACTTGCAGAGAGCAGCTGGCAATACGGTCAGTTCGTTCCGGGACAAATTAAGAACCTCTAAACGTTGCCAAAACTCTACACTCGAACTAAGTTCTGTTATGGCATTGTCACTGAGATTCAAACGTTTTAAATTAGGTAAATTATAAACACAGTCTGGAACTTTGGGAAGATTATTTTGCGATAAATCCAATTCAGCCAAATTGGACAAACTGTCAAGTGTAGTGGGGAAATTTAAAAGTGTGCGTTGGGTATTGCGCATATTCAAAACCTCTAAATTTTGCAAAGAGGGTAATTGCCGCAACTGAAATAACTCTAATGGATTGTCAGCCAAAACTAAAGTTTGCAGATTAGCCAAACGTCTGGTCTGCGGTGGCAATGTTTCTAATTTATTATGAGATAAATCCAAAAAAAGCAAATCCGTCAGATGTATAAACAAGGCCGTTGGAATAGTTTCAATATTATTATGGCTTAAATTTAATACCAACAAACTTTTCGCTTTCTCCAAACCTTCGGGAACCTCTTTTAACTTGTTGTGCGATAAATCCAATGTCGTCAATTCATCCAATCGAAATAATTCAGGCGGTATGCCACTACTTTTTATTTGGTTTTTCCTCAAATTTAATGAACGCAAACATGTTAGCTCAGTTAATTCACCAAAAAGTTTTTCCAATTGATTGTGTTTTAAACTTAAATGTTCAAGTTTCAAAAGATTTCCCATTTCCTCAGGAACTTCCCTTAAATTTGTTTTGTCCAAATTTAGCCATTGGACACGGGTCATTAATTTCACTGCTGATGGAAAATTTTTATTCTGAAAGAAAACATATTAACAAAATTTTAAAAGAATAAACCAAAAACAAATTTTGTTTATAAACACGACGACGAGCAGTTGTTTTGGCGAGTTAAGATAATTTTTGTTTTACATTTTTACTACTAACACCAACACAACGAAATTTCAACTGAATTTTGATCCCTTTTCCATAGCTCTTTTTATAGCCCCGGACTGAATTTTATATTTATTGTATTCTCTGGGCATTCGTTAGTAATATACAGTAGATTTTCCTCATGTTTTACTTACGCTAAAGTCATTTTTAGTGAAATCTATTCCTCGAACAAATGGTAATACTCCCGTATTGGCCATTTTTTCACAAAGTAATTTTATTACTGGACTACTTAGTTGCTATTTTGAGTATTAGCTGTGGTCAGGGTTGCAAAATAGCTGAAGTAAAACAAAGTTATTTATTAAGTATTACCAGTTTGTTGGATTTTCAATAGAGTAAGGGGATTTTGTTGATATTGATTTAAGTGATATTGCAAAATTATTTTTTTTAATAAGTATATTTCCGTGAAGCTTGACAAATTATACAGGGTGATAGAGAATTAAAAACTAATAAGAAAATGTTAAATAAAAAAATTCATATGAAACTGTGATTGTGCACTACATTTTTTAACATATTAGGTCAATATGGGTTTCATTTTAAAGCTTTTGGAAATATCCATCGAATGGTGCTAAAATTTAAAAAAATAATTGTAACCCTTTAAGAACTGAAGTAATTTTTTTTTTCGATTTTTTATATTAATACAGTATTAAATACATCAGTTTGTTTGTTTATGTAGTTAAATAATTGCAATAAAAATGTGATAATAAGTAAAGAAAAAAACAACAAATAATTTAAATGGATAAAAGAAAATTACAAAAAATGTAATATACACATATGTATATAAATGCTTATATGTACGTAAGTATGTCTGTATGATTCCATTACACATAAACACAATAAAAACATTTGAAAAGAAATTACCGTTATTAACGTAAGTATACCACTTTAAAGTTAAAGTCGACAGAAATCTTCACAATTTTTAAAAATAATTTAAAGGGAGCCGTACCCGAAGAGGCAATCCCCATCTTGGTAAATTGGGGACTAATACCTCGAGAACTTTATATGAATGTGTAATAATGGATATCCATACGAATTAGTCCCCAATAACCAATGAACCAATAAATATGTTCAAAAATACCCTAAATAAAAATTAAATATAATTATAGTTGTTGGAAAGGAATTTTCAAAAATATAGATAGATTCAAATTTATTAAACATTATATATAAAATATTTTTTTCAAGCCTTACGATACGTTACATGAGTTTGATTACACGCACCAAAAGGTGAATCATTCCGTGTCATTTGTTAATGACAATGCACAGTGGGGCAGAATCAAAATATTTTGGAAATAACCTAGTCATTTATTGATTGATCCAAAATTTGACATGAGCATAACAGAGGAGTATCTGAACTTAAGTTTTAAAAGTGGGTACCATACACCGTCTAGGGGTGGCGCTATGCGGTCTCAAAGTTGGGAACCTCGCACCTGAAATTTTTTTTACAGCTTGTCATTTCTTCAGTTATATTCTGATTTTTAAAATAAGCTTATACAAAATAATAAAATTTTTATATATTCCTTAAGAAACTTTTTTCTATAAAAAAACGTTAATATCACAAAAATTATATAATTTTGGATTTAAATTGAAAATCATCTAGTTTTTAACTTATTAAGGATACAATCTTCAAATTTATCAAAAATATTTAGAATTTGTCTAGCTAACTACGATAATAAACCTAACAAAATTTGGTTTAAATTGTACCCAATATTTTGAAAAAAAATGGACCAGGGTAGCGAAAAAAAAAATTAGACACCATTTTGTAGGTATTGACAACACCTTTAAGACCATGTATAATTTTAAAAATTAGAATATAACTGAAGAAATGCCAAGTTGTAAAAGAATTTTCAGGTGCGAGGTTCCCAACTTTGAGACCGCAAAACGCCACCCCTAGACGGTGTATGGTACACACTTTTAAAAACTTAAGTTCAGACACTCCTCCGTTATGCTCATGTCAAATTTTGGATCAATTGGCCTAGCCGTTTGTAAATGACTCTGCCCCACTGTGCAATGGTGAACACACCAACACCATTCAATGCCTTCGGCCCTGCGCCGAACACCGGCTTCGCTTTCTAAAGTTTTCCTGCATAGTCGGCCTTCGGCCATGCGTAAGGATTTCTTCCTCTTCCGGCTTCGCTTTTTAAAGTTTTTCAGCATAGCCGGCCTTCGTCCGGGCGCAAGGATTTTCTCATCTATGGTATAACCAACACCTGCTTCGCTTACTAAAGTCTTCCTGCATAGCAGGATTTCGGCCTGGCGTAACGGTTTTATCCTCTATAGTATAACCAACACCGGCTTCGCTTTCTAAAGATTTTCTACGTACTACCTATACGAGTACACACCTATGCATGTTTTTTTTTTTTTTTTTTTAATAAAAGTCTTTATTTACAAGTTTAAAATATAAAAGGTACAGAGGTATGAGATTTTACTATAAGTACTACAACAATAAGAGTCTTATAATTAAATTTACAAAACTAATAACAATAAATATACATCCTTAAGGAAAATAGCTCAAAAAACCTTTTTGATCTCTATGGAAGTTATAAAGAAATTTGTTTGGATAATCACTAATACATTCATTCTTAACGAACGAATCTTAGTGATTACCTTGTAAATTCCTTATTGATTCAAAGTTTGACAGTCTGCATTTTTCATTAAATGTCAGTGTCAGTTCTCTAGTGAAATCGTTTATCATCTTGTGTCCAAAGTTACTGTGAAGTAAATTTGTCGGATACCTACGAGGAAGATTATGAATTATTTTCAAATTCTTGTTTTGTATAATCTGAAGCTTTTTGGTATGAGTTTTCGCAGTTTTATGAAACCATACTTGACAGCTGTAACTCATAATTGGTCGAATGCACATTTTATATAACAATATTTTGTTTTTCATATTCAATTTAGATCTTCTGTTGAGTATGGGAAACAATGCCCGACCACACTTTATAGCTTTTTCACAAATTTGGTTGACATGTTGCTTAAATGTTAGTTTTTTATCCATTATAATGCCCAAATACTTGATTTCTGACTTTATAGGTATAACATTCCCACGGCACAACATAGATTGAGAAGGTATGCGTTTTGGCGACTTATTATATGGAAAAATAATGGCCTGTGTTTTATCATCATTGACCTTTATTTTCCATTTATTAAAATATTTTTGGCTTGAATTTAAGCTCTCTTGCATTTTCCTAACTAATGAATTAGATACCTTACCGCTGCAAATGAAAGCACTATCGTCTGCATAAAATGCTGCTTCCTGATTCCTGCGTAGAGTGATATCTGACGTATATAACGAATAAAGCGTAGGTGACAAAACGGAACCTTGCGGTAGACCTGCGAGTATATGTTTTTCATCTGATGAGATGCGCTCCACGAAAACTACAAATGAACGTTGGTCTAAAAAGCTTTGTATGATTTTTTGTAAATATAAAGGAAAACTAAAAGAGTTAAGTTTATACAATAGGCCATTATGCCATACTGTATCGAAAGCCTTTTCAATGTCAAGAAATATAATACCTGTACTTCTACGATTTCTTTTATTATTCTCAATAATATTAACCACTCGTTTGATTTGATGTACCGTAGAGTGCTCTCTTCGGAATCCAAACTGCTGCTGATGTATAATGTTATTCTGTTCTGAGAACTCTACGATTCTTTTGTGGATTATTTTTTCAAAGACTTTATCCAACAAGCTCAAAATGCTTATTGGCCTATAGCTGAAAGGCAATTTAGGATCTTTTCCAGTTTTGAAAATAGGTATAACTCTGGCCATTTTAAATATCATGGGGAAATGACCAATTCTCAAGCAGTAATTAAATAGTTTGCTCAAAGTTTCAAAAAAGTAATCGGGCATATTTTTTAAAATAATGCTGTTAATTCCGTCTAAACCTGGGGCTTTGTTATTTTTTAAACAAAAAACAAATTTCTTTACCTCTACTGCATCTGTGAATTCAAAATTGTCACTGTCAGCGAGATTTACATTGTTAAGTTCCTGCACATAATTTAGAACCACATTATCTAAAGGTGATGAATTGTTGGTGATATTATTGTTGCATCTAAAAACTTCCGCAATGGCATTTGCTTTTGCTTCACCGGTACTTAAAAATTCCCCATTTATATTTAGATCGGGGATTGCAGAATTTCTACCTTTTAAAGCTTTTGTTAGTTTCCAAAACTTTTTAGAGCCGGAAGGCAGTTTGGAAATGAATTTAGCCCACGCTTCATTTCTATCCCTTTTCAAATGAAAATCAATTAATTGATTCAACTGTTTTAAAATGCTGATTAGTTGAGTCCTGTAACTAGGATCTCTACATCTTTTAAGTTTACGGTTATACTTGTTCCTCTGAGTAATCAGCATTTTAGACGTATTTGAAATTTCCCTCTGCCAAGGATTTTTCTGGCCAATTGGAATCTTGGAAAAGGCTTCTTTAACTATACTAACTAATTTATTTAATGACGAATCTAGGTTTATATTGTTAAGCTCTATTTGTCCGATATTATGATTCTTAATTTCATTCTCGACCCAGTATTTAATTGCTGGCCAATCAGCCTGATTATACAACGGAACTGTAACAAAGTGATTCTGTGGTGTTCCAAAAATGTAACAAGATATTGGGGTGTGATCAGACTGTAAAATATTTGGATGTGACTGTAACTGCGAAAATGAAATGTTAGAGTTAGTAAGTAAAATATCAACCGTGGATGGTTGGACTGGAATTATATTTTGGCCGAATCTAGTATGTGTATCCGGATGATATACATAATAACTTGAATTTAAGTGATGCCTGTACAGTTCTTTGCCAGCTGAATTGTTTGAAATACAATTCCAACTCACATGTTGTGCATTCAAATCACCAAAAATAAAATAGTCACTAAACGAATTGGTAAGAAGTTCTAAGTCAGTTTTAAAATTAGAAGTGTAAACAGGATTATAAGCAGAGATAAAACTTACGGGACATCCACTTATTTTAACTTCCACAGAGATATTTTCTATGGTTATTGTTTTAATCTTTGGTAACAACTTATGATCTATGTAATTTTTAACCGCTATAAGCACACCCCCACCATGTGTTTGACGGTCTTCTCTGTATATTTTGTAGCCTCCAAATTTTAACCTATGATACGGCTTCAGGAACGTTTCGTTAAGAAGTAAAATATCAATATTTTTCTCATGGAGAACTTTTTCGAGCTGTGCAGCTGCTGACTCAGTTGTTATGCCTTGAGCATTCCAGTGCATAACGTATACATTTTGACTACCCATGATTTTATATAGCATGCTTGAGCATCATGCCAAGCACTCTTAATTTGTCAAATTTATTTCGACATTTTTCTAGTGCATCCACAGCACTAAAGAAGATTTCTAACAGTCTCTCGTTAGATAAGTCATCATCGTTGTTGCTGTCGCGGGGTCTGTTTTTCGAAACCTCAGAGTACAAACTTTTCCTTTGGAAGGTGTGCTCTCGTGAATCAGTTGGTTGACTCTGACTTGACAGGTGTGGGAACTCAGTCTCATCATACACATGATTAATTCTCGACTTGTTGAAATTAGGTCTAGACTTAGAAGTTAATCGTAGGCGCATTTCTAAATAATCTTTACGGCAAGGGCATTTAGGATCGTCGGACCTGTGATTCGAGTTTCTTAAGTTCTTTTGGCTACAGTTGTGGCATTTATAAACAACATTACTCCCTTGAGTGTTTTTGGCCAATACACACTCAGTCTGGTCGTGATTGCCAGCACATGCTGCGCAGACGATAACTCTATTGCAGTTTTTAGCTCCATGTCCGTACATAGAGAACTTCGTACATTGCGTAGGCCTTTTATTCCCTTTAAGAGGTCTTCTCCAGTAAACAGCAATATTGCAAAAGTACTTTATTTTCATAATATCATTTTTTGACACTTCTTGTTTGTTAAACTCAATCAAGTATATAGCGTCATCAGCTGTAGTCCTTTTGGTTACGATTTCTTTGACACTTACTGGGTTTATGTTGTGCATTTTAATCAATTCCTCCTTTAAAAGTTTTGCGTCTGTTCTTGGCAAACCAAATAACACTAACTTAAAGTGCTTTACGTCTTTAATTTCGTGTGTATAAAAACTGTACTTCAGTTCACTCAGCTTTTTTAACGCAGCTTCATACAGGACCATTGTATTGCATGTAACCTTAGTTCCAATTGTCATTCTCTTGAAGAAGTACTCCTCACCAAGTATTTCCCAAACTTTTGAGAAACTGTGACACGAGTTTACCACTATTGGTGGAACCCTTTCTTTGACGGCTCTTGCCTCTTCTTCTTCTTCATTTGCTAGCAAATGAAACCTGTTACTAGGGCCAGGATCAATCCTTATCGTCTTAAATTTGGGACTATTCCCAAAGTATTCTCGCTTCTGGCTAGCCATATTGGAAGCGATTTAAAGGAAAAATTAAATTTTAAAGAAAAATCACACCCGAGCAAAAAATAACACGTTGTTTACAACTCAAGGCAATGTTGCCAGATGACACCTATGCATGTATGCACATGCTTTCATCAAAAAAGTCATTGGTTCCTAATAAGTAAATTTTCTTATAAAATTTGAGCACCACGTGATAGATACCCATATTGACCTAATTTGTTCAAAAATGTAGTGTACAATCACTGTTTTATAAGAGGCCCATAACTCATAAAAAAGGGCGACCGCCAATTTTTTATTTTACATTTTCTTATTATTTTTTCATTCTCTATCACCCAGTGTAATTTTTGGTCAAGCTTCATTGAGTTTCAGCCATTTTTTCTTCACTAAGTTGATTACAACGTAGAAATTTAACGCTCAATTTGATTTATTATTATTTCTGTGCACTAATTTTTTTTTTTTTTTTTTTTTTTTTTTTAATAAAAGTCTTTATTTACAAGTTTAAAATATAAAAGGTACAGAGGTATGAGATTTTACTATAAGTACTACAACAATAAGAGTCTTATAATTAAATTTACAAAACTAATAACAATAAATATACAGCCTTAAGGAAAATAGCTCACAAAAACCTTTTTGATCTCTATGGAAGTTATAAAGAAATTTGTTTGGATAATCACTAATACATTCATTCTTAACGAACGAATCTTAGTGATTACCTTGTAAATTTCTTATTGATTCAAAGTTTGACAGTCTGCATTTTTCATTAAATGTCAGTGTCAGTTCTCTAGTGAAATCGTTTATCATCTTGTGTCCAAAGTTACTGTGAAGTAAATTTGTCGGATACCTACGAGGAAGATTATGAATTATTTTCAAATTCTTGTTTTGTATAATCTGAAGCTTTTTGGTATGAGTTTTCGCAGTTTTATGAAACCATACTTGACAGCTGTAACTCATAATTGGTCGAATGCACATTTTATATAACAATATTTTGTTTTTCATATTCAATTTAGATCTTCTGTTGAGTATGGGAAACAATGCCCGACCACACTTTATAGCTTTTTCACAAATTTGGTTGACATGTTGCTTAAATGTTAGTTTTTTATCCATTATAATGCCCAAATACTTGATTTCTGACTTTATAGGTATAACATTCCCACGGCACAACATAGATTGAGAAGGTATGCGTTTTGGCGACTTATTATATGGAAAAATAATGGCCTGTGTTTTATCATCATTGACCTTTATTTTCCATTTATTAAAATATTTTTGGCTTGAATTTAAGCTCTCTTGCATTTTCCTAACTAATGAATTAGATACCTTACCGCTGCAAATGAAAGCACTATCGTCTGCATAAAATGCTGCTTCCTGATTCCTGCGTAGAGTGATATCTGACGTATATAACGAATAAAGCGTAGGTGACAAAACGGAACCTTGCGGTAGACCTGCGAGTATATGTTTTTCATCTGATGAGATGCGCTCCACGAAAACTACAAATGAACGTTGGTCTAAAAAGCTTTGTATGATTTTTTGTAAATATAAAGGAAAACTAAAAGAGTTAAGTTTATACAATAGGCCATTATGCCATACTGTATCGAAAGCCTTTTCAATGTCAAGAAATATAATACCTGTACTTCTACGATTTCTTTTATTATTCTCAATAATATTAACCACTCGTTTGATTTGATGTACCGTAGAGTGCTCTCTTCGGAATCCAAACTGCTGCTGATGTATAATGTTATTCTGTTCTGAGAACTCTACGATTCTTTTGTGGATTATTTTTTCAAAGACTTTATCCAACAAGCTCAAAATGCTTATTGGCCTATAGCTGGAAGGCAATTTAGGATCTTTTCCAGTTTTGAAAATAGGTATAACTCTGGCCTTTTTAAATATCATGGGGAAATAACCATTTCTCAAGCAGTAATTAAATAGTTTGCTCAAAGTTTCAAAAAAGTAATCGGGCATATTTTTTAAAATAATGCTGTTAATTCCGTCTAAACCTGGGGCTTTGTTATTTTTTAAACAAAAAACAAATGTCTTTACCTCTACTGCATCTGTGAATTCAGAATTGTCACTGTCAGCGAGATTTACTTTGTTAAGTTCCTGCACATAATTTAGAACCACATTATCTAAAGGTGATGAATTGTTGTTGGTGATATTATTGTTGCATCTAAAAACTTCCGCAATGGCATTTGCTTTTGCTTCACCGGTACTTAAAAATTCCCCATTTATATTTAGATCGGGGATTGCAGAATTTCTACCTTTTAAAGCTTTTGTTAGTTTCCAAAACTTTTTAGAGCCGGAAGGCAGTTTGGAAATGAATTTAGCCCACGCTTCATTTCTATCCCTTTTCAAATGAAAATCAATTAATTGATTCAACTGTTTTAAAATGCTGATTAGTTGAGTTCTGTAAGTAGGATCTCTACATCTTTTAAGTTTACGGTTATACTTGTTCCTCTGAGTAATCAGCATTTTAGACGTATTTGAAATTTCCCTCTGCCAAGGATTTTTCTGGCCAATTGGAATCTTGGAAAAGGCTTCTTTAACTATACTAACTAATTTATTTAATGACGAATCTAGGTTTATATTGTTAAGCTCTATTTGTCCGATATTATGATTCTTAATTTCATTCTCGACCCAGTATTTAATTGCTGGCCAATCAGCCTGATTATACAACGGAACTGTAACAAAGTGATTTTGTGGTGTTCCAAAAATGTAACAAGATATTGGGGTGTGATCAGACTGTAAAATATTTGGATGTGACTGTAACTGCGAAAATGAAATGTTAGAGTTAGTAAGTAAAATATCAACCGTGGATGGTTGGACTGGAATTATATTTTGGCCGAATCTAGTATGTGTATCCGGATGATATACATAATAACTTGAACTTAAGTGATGTCTGTACAGTTCTTTGCCAGCTGAATTGTTTGAAATACAATTCCAACTCACATGTTGTGCATTCAAATCACCAAAAATAAAATAGTCACTAAACGAATTGGTAAGAAGTTCTAAGTCAGTTTTAAAATTAGAAGTGTAAACAGGATTATAAGCAGAGATAAAACTTACAGGACGTCCACTTATTTTAACTTCCACAGAGATATTTTCTATGGTTATTGTTTTAATCTTTGGTAACAACTTATGATCTATGTAATTTTTAACCGCTATAAGCACACCCCCACCATGTGTTTGACGGTCTTCTCTGTATATTTTGTAGCCTCCAAATTTTAACCTATGATACGGCTTCAGGAACGTTTCGTTAAGAAGTAAAATATCAATATTTTGCTCATGGAGAACTTTTTCGAGCTGTGCAGCTGCTGACTCAGTTGTTATGCCTTGAGCATTCCAGTGCATAACGTATACATTTTGACTACCCATGATTTTATATAGCATGCTTGAGCATCATGCCAAGCACTCTTAATTTGTCAAATTTATTTCGACATTTTTCTAGTGCATCCACAGCACTAAAGAAGATTTCTAACAGTCTCTCGTTAGATAAGTCATCACCGTTGTTGCTGTCGCGGGGTCTGTTTTTCGAAACCTCAGAGTACAAACTTTTCCTTTGGAAGGTGTGCTCTCGTGAATCAGTTGGTTGACTCTGACTTGACAGGTGTGGGAACTCAGTCTCATCATACACATGATTAATTCTCGACTTGTTGAAATTAGGTCTAGACTTAGAAGTTAATCGTAGGCGCATTTCTAAATAATCTTTACGGCAAGGGCATTTAGGATCGTCGGACCTGTGATTCGAGTTTCTTAAGTTCTTTTGGCTACAGTTGTGGCATTTATAAACAACATTACTCCCTTGAGTGTTTTTGGCCAATACACACTCAGACTGGTCGTGATTGCCAGCACAAACTGCGCAGACGATAACTCTATTGCAGTTTTTAGCTCCATGTCCGTACATAGAGCACTTCGTACATTGCGTAGGCCCTTTATTCCCTTTAAGAGGTCTTCTCCAGTAAACAGCAATATTGCAAAAGTACTTTATTTTCATAATATCATTTTTTGACACTTCTTGTTTGTTAAACTCAATCAAGTATATAGCGTCATCAGCTGTAGTCCTTTTGGTTACGATTTCTTTGACACTTACTGGGTTTATGTTGTGCATTTTAATCAATTCCTCCTTTAAAAGTTTTGCGTCTGTTCTTGGCAAACCAAATAACACTAACTTAAAGTGCTTTACGTCTTTAACTTCGTGTGTATAAAAACTGTACTTCAGTTCACTCAGCTTTTTTAACGCAGCTTCATACAGGACCATTGTATTGCATGTAACCTTAGTTCCAATTGTCATTCTCTTGAAGAAGTACTCCTCACCAAGTATTTCCCAAACTTTTGAGAAACTGTGACACGAGTCTACCACTATTGGTGGAACCCTTTCTTTGACGGCTCTTGCCTCTTCTTCTTCTTCATTTGCTAGCAAATGAAACCTTTTACTAGGGCCAGGATCAATCCTTATCGTCTTAAATTTGGGACTATTCCCAAAGTATTCTCGCTTCTGGCTAGCCATATTGGAAGCGATTTAAAGGAAAAATTAAATTTTAAAGAAAAATCACACACGAGCAAAAAATAACACGTTGTTTACAACTCAAGGCAATGTTGCCAGATGATCTGTGCACTAATTCAAAAGTGATTACTTCATTAAAAATAAAATTTTATTTTTAGTTTACATAATTTTTTTAAATTCAATAAACAAAATGAACATATAAATAAATTAGTCAAGTGCGAGTTACATTCACACACGTAGGGTTCCGTACTATAATTTAAAAATTCCAGTTGTTTATTTCTTTATGTCTTATGGGACACCCTTAAATTTTAAAATTAAAGTAATATTCGCGAAAATTGCATCATAATTAGAACACCCTTTAAATTTTAATATGTAATTGTTTTTATAGCGGCCATGGTAATACACTTGCTATTAAAATATCAGGAGCCTACCTATTGCGTTTAAAAAAATAAGGTAATATTCGTGAGATACACGTTACTAATAGACACACTTCAATTTTAAGTATTGGTTATAGCGGCTGAAGTAACACATCTACTGTAAACATTTCAAGAGGGTATCTATTACGGTTTATAAAATATTGTCAGTGTCGGAGCACCCTTTAATTTTATTATTCATTATAGTGGCCATGGCAACTTCCTTTCTATAAATATATTAAGAGTCTACTTATTGCGATTAAAAAATAAGTCAATATAAGTGAAAAACATGTCACTGTCGGAACACCCTTTAATTTTTAGTAATTGTCATACCTGTTACGGTTCAAGAAATAAGGCTTTATACATTCAAATTATGTCACTGGCGAAAAACCCTTTAATTTTTATTATTTGTTATAGTGGACATAGTTATACACCTCCTGTAAAAATTTCAAGATTCCACCTGTTCATTAAAAACTTAGGATATATACATGCAAATCACGTCACTATTGGAACACCCTTTAATATTTAAGTTCAATTTTGTATACTTGTTTATAAAACAAACATAGATTTAATTACAGTCTGCAAATTGTAAGTGGTTTCCTCTTACAGCTAAAAAAAAGACATAAACGTTAATAACACGTCACTTTTGGAACACCCTACGTTTTAGTATTTTTTGCTATTGTGGCCGCAGTTATACACTTTTGGTAAAATTTTCTAGAGTCTACCTATTATGGTTCAAAACTTAGGCCTTACACACACAAAGCACACCACTATCGGAACACCCTATAATTTTTAGGTTTATTTTTTTAGACTTGTTTATAAAGCGAACTAAGTTTTAATTACTGTTTGTAAGAAATGAACACATATTCGTAAATAACACCTCTCTATCGGAACACCCTATAAGTTTTAATATTTTTTGCTATCGGAACACCCTATAAGTTTTAGTATTTGCTAGTATAGCGGTCACAGTTATATACGTTCTGTGAAAATTTCAAGCGCCTACCTATTACGGTTCAAAACTTAGGCCTTATACATGCAAATCACACTACTATCGGAACACCCTTTAATTTTTAGGTTTATTTTTTTATACTTGTTTATATAGCGAACTAAGTTTTAATTACTGCTTACATATTTTTAGTGTATGCCTCCTACAGTTCAAGAAAAACTTATAGGAACACCCTATAAGTTTTAGTATTTGTTGCTATAGCGGCAACAACTATACATCATCTGTGAAAATTTCAAGAGTCTACCTATTACGGTTCCAGAGATAAAAGGCGCTGACAGACGGATAGACGGGCAGACATTGTAGCGAAAACAATAGGGTTTCGTTTTTACACTTTGTGTACGGAACCCTAAAAATAGTAAAATTCTACAAATTATTTGCTTTAAGCATAACAAGCATACCTCCATAATTGCAAAAAAATCTAGGAATCCAACTTCTGCAGTACTCATCGAACTGACTTGAAGAAAATTTTTATGTAATTGTTATCTAGTATTAATTATTAATTTGTTACCGCTAAAAAATAAAAAATTCATTCCGTTACATCTCAAAGTTGTAATATTTTGTTGTTGTGAAACAAGGAAAATTTTAATATTATTTGACACTTTTGACACAAATAATGGGAAAATGGGAAGTGAACAGAGAAATATCTTTCTCGGATCATAAATACATAGAATATGAAATAGATATAGGAAATACTAGACCGATTCAATTTTTTAGAAATCCGCGGAAGATTATTTGGGGTATCTTTAAAAAAAGGTAGCTAATTTTTCAGCACAATGTAATATAGAGATTAAAAGCTATAAAGATATTGAATATATAACAGACAGCCTTGAATGTGAATTTAAGGATTCATTCGTGCCCTGTGAGTACAGAAAAACTTTCTCAAAATCAGAGATGGTGGCGAAATTATCTGCAAACATTAAAAGTTAGCACTAGGAAGGCCTTGTATGCTGCAAGAAAAGTAAACAAACGCAAAGAATTTAAAAATCAAATATGGAAGGCAAAACGTAGATCCTTTGTTGACGTGTTAAAAGAAATAGAATCCGTCAAAGATATCTAATGATTACGGAAAATCATGTCAAAAAAAAAAAAAACACGTCTCGAGTAATTTGTAAAGATTAGATGGTACATGGACCGATACTGCGCAAGAAACCTTGGAAGTACTTTTTAACACTCACTTTCCGGGTTGTTTGCTCCAACCAATATATACCCTGTTGACATCTGCGAATGACGTAGTAGGGTATTCAAAACCAAAAGCTTACCTTATCACCCCTGAGAAACTTAAATGGGCGATAGGCACATTTAGGAAACTCTTTACAGCTTGCATCGGCTATTCGTACGTACCAACATGCTGGAGAAAAGTCATAGTGGTTTTTATACCAAAAGTTGGTGAAATTCAACACAGTGATGCAGACTCATAAGTCTGACGTCCTTTCTACTCAAGACTCTGGAAATAGTGATGGATGATCATATTAGAGACAGGATGCACAATATGGGTTTCTCATGCCTATACTAAAGGTAGATCCGTGGAGACAGTCATTCATGGTCTTACAACAAAAATAGAGTGATCTATACATCATGGAGAATTTGCGTTTATTTTCTGGTAAAGGTGCTTTTAAAAAAATGGTAAAATAATGGATAATGAAAATACTCTTACAAAGGCAAATTCATGCAGAGATGAGTGGCGCAAATATTGACGCTTTTGCTACTAGGGGCACACCTTAAGGAGTAGTTATTTTACCCTTATGGATTTTTGCTTTGAATGAAATTCTGCTAAATCTAGCTGGTGTGAGCGTAGTGTCTTACGCTGACGATTTAGTACTATTGATAAGACAAAAATTTCCGAATACCTTGACTGAAGAAATGGAACATCCACAAAAATCTGGACTATAAATTGCGGCGTTGGTATTAATCCTGAAAAAACAAGGACAGTATTTTTTACAAGATGAAGAGTATTTAGTTTCAGTCCCCCAAAACTTGGGGGAAGAATGCTCTCGCTGTCAAAAGAAGCGTCTTCAATGGAAAGGTAAGTGTCCTGCAACATCACACAGTCGGAATAAATGTTTTTTCCTTTCAGAATATAGTGGACTTGAGGGGTGTGGAAGCTATGGTAATTCTCAAATTTACGAAGCTCACTGGACTACTCAAAGGTATTGATTAGAACAGAGCTGTAGACACCGGAAAATATAAGAAGAGTCACTATGAATCAATAATGGTCTTGTGAATCTATCCATAAACAATTATGTGTGATCCTTTCTAACCTACCTACCTAATATTAACCCATTCCTTCCCATTGATGATTTTTGCTTAATTGTAAAATTTGTTATAGTAGCCATAGTAATACACTTCCTGTAAAAATTTCAGTCTACCTACCTATTATCGTTCGAAACTAATGCCATATACTATATGAAAATCACATCACTATCGGAACATCCTTTAATTTTTAGGTTTAATTTTATATACTGTCTGCAAATTTTAAGTGCTTGCCTTCAAAGCTCGAGAAATAAAGAAATAAACGCAAATAACACGTCACTTTTCGCACAGCCTTTAAGTTTTAGTGTTTGTTGCTATAGCGGCCACAGTTATACACCTTCTGAGAAAATGTCAAGGCCATTGTTCTATTAACTGTAGTTGGTTTCTAATATTACTTGTTTCAATCGACAAATACTGATTGATGCCTTGACTTTAGCTGGAATATCTCTTCCTGAACAGATATTTCAATTAAGGAATTTCTACAAAAATTTACCTGGATCACAAGCTGGTAATAATTTTGATTATCAAACCTCAAATATTCTAAATGTAACCGATGCTAATCTGATTCCTAGTGAAAGCAATAATGATTGAACCGCTGCTAACGTGTGTCCTACTGAAAGCAGTAATGCTTTAGCCGCTGTCGATATAAATAATTCATGTTAATCTATTCTTGGTGATAAAAATTTGTCTAGTGTACCCGCTTCTAGTGGTATACTACACTGCGGCTTCAAAAACAATAACTGGTGTAGATAATAATGAAGAAGAACAACGGTTAAAAAAAGAAATTAAAACTTCTTATAATGCGTTGCGAGATAAAAAACTTACAACTCAGCTTCAATCTTTGGAAGATATTTCAGTTGAGTGTTCGTCTACGTGTCAAATTAATTACGAGTGTTTCAACGTTTTGCCTGGTAGATTGGTGTGCTTAAATTTTCTGTATCTCTTTGGGTGCCTTGACAAAGTTGATATCAATCCAAACACAGACTGACAGACGGACGTAATTAAATCAACTTCTCTTTTTATAAGGACCCAGAATATATAATGTTGTAGAAATTACATACGGAATGACAAACTTATAAATATAAGCGGTGAAGGGTAAAAAAACAATTTAAAATTTTAAAATTATAATATACTTAAAGCAATGTTGTGTATTAAACAAATTTTGGAAGAAAGTCAGTTTTGTAAACCTTTAACAAATCAAAAAAAAAAAAAAAATAATAAGCATATTGCCGTTAATATATAAAACTTATGAACCAAGTACAATAAGATCTTATAAAATAATAACAAGTAAGGAAATATCACAGTATTCATGAAATAAAAGGTCAAAATGAAAAAAGAAAAAATATCAATATGCGCACATGAAATAACCGTTCCAAATTGATGTTAGTCCTGGAATTAATTTTCCGACTGATTTTTTCGCAGCATCAAAAAAATTTCACGCAACTAATTTCATGAAAAATTTCATTGTGGAAATAAGTATGTTGTTAGCGCAAAAGTAAGAGTAGTAATTTATTAAAGGTTTTTATTTACTACAATCGGCAGTTCTCTAGATACAGGATAATTACTTTGTATGGCCCCCGTTCTAATCACCAAGCTTTAACTTAGACTTTATTCTCAGAGTATACAACTTCAATACTCTACCTAGGTTTACGACAATAATTGTTTACTTTCAATGCGAGGTACGACACCCTCTATTTTAATCCATCCAGACTATGCATTATAATACAGGGGTATATAATTTCAAAACTCTACATATTACACTTACCAGATTACATAAAGATACATATTTATTTTCTAATAGAGGTACCACACCTACTGTTCCAATTCACTCAAAATTTTTTACCTACTATAGTTTCCAAAGTTACAGTATGATTTATTTATTTTACCTTGTATAGTAGGCGTGTTACTCTTATAAAATTACAAGGCTCTACTTATATAAGTTCCATAGGTACACACTAATTTTTCTGTTTTTCCATTGTTCCAAGCATGCCCACTTAATTGCTAGACTATTCATGTTAACATGAGTATTACTTTTGCAAAATTTAAAAGACTCTACTTATTACAGTTCTGCGGGTACAATATACTAAATTTTATTTCGTATGGGAGGTACCACGTCCGCTTTTCCAATTCCCCCAATTTTGTGCTTGACTATGCACAGTAATAAGGGGCTATTCGTACAAAATTTCAATACTTGTTTCAGTTCTTTAGGCACACGATAATAGTTTTTCACGTTATATGGGATATACCATCCCGATTGAACCTGTTTTTGCTATCTATGCACAAAAAGTGAGGGTAAGCCCCCTTTAACATTATTTAACTTTTGTCTTTGCAATTCTTATTAGGTTTGCATATGCACACATATGCATGTACTGTTGAATTCGTTTTGTCCTCTCATTCGTAGTTTGAATTCCAAATTTGAAATGTATACAAATGTGTACGTTAATATTAATTGATGCAATAATGCAATTTAACAGTGAGTTTACATTAGACAATGCTGTCATGGCAATAGCAATACATACACATCTTTTTACTAATACATGCATACTTTTTCAATTCTCTTAACTGTTGTCTTGAATATTTTAAAGACAGGACAATGATTTGATGTACTATGACAGTAATTCAGTTTTTGTATAAAGAATTTTTGTATAAAGAAAAGTTAAAAAGGGAAAAATCAAAAACTTAAACAGTGATTTGTGTGTACATAAAAAAATCAAAAAGGAAAAATCAAAAAAAAATTAAATGAATTGTCTTAACTATTGCCTGGAAGCCAAAACTCTGGAGACAATTGTCAGCATTTTTGACAATACGTATTCTTTTATTGTCATGACAGTACTGTCAAATGCAAAACGCTAGTTTAAGAAAGAAAGAAAGAAAGAAAGAAAAGATAATTCTCTAGGTAAACGATAATGATTTTGCACTATGTATGCTTCGTACCAAGCCCGCTGTTCCAATCCAACAACTGTTTTGCTCGACTATGCACATTATTGAGGGGGCTATTTATACAAAATTCCAAGGCTACGTGTTTCATAATAATGGAAGTTATATCGCTCATTTAAACTATTAAAAAATATATAAAAATATATTTTACAGATAACTAGTAACGTATTGTAAGCATTTTAGGAAGAACGAACTTTTTGGACTTTACCCATGAGTTTCCGGTTTTATTGGTTTTAACTATATTACTTATTCTCTTTATTTATTTATAAAACAATAACTAAAAACCGGATGTAAGGTTAATAGTTCAAGTGAATAATAATTAGAATATAGAATATACAAATTTTCGACCGTTAAAAATGGGAAATTTTGTCACATACAACACTGCATGTTATTTTAAAGCACAGCTGACAATCTAGTTATTCAACGCCATTTTTGTAGTTTGTCGGCAAGACAAAGGAAAATTCATCAATAATTAAAAAATAAATAGGGATTAACAATAATAATTACCAAAAAAATACATTAATTAAAAAAATCAAAATAGCATTGAAAAGGGTATGTTGATAACTGTGATGTGTTTTTTCTCATTTCTGGTTTTAAATTGCAATGTTGGCAATACATGTGCTTTTTGTTTTTCATATGTATTTTCCCAGTAGTAAAAGGAAAAATTTCTTCAATATCCTCAAGCAAACTTTAAGAATATTAAAAATGTTAAATTTTGTAAAAGATATTGTAGGCAAATACTTGTGCAGCTGGCCTGAATGACATTCGATGGAATGGAATCTGTTCGTTGTTATTTATGTGACCATGAGTTTGTAGAAGGTGAAGAGCCATGGCTTATGTTTGAGCAACGATTACGTGAGGACGGACAAGTGGAATGTTCATTAGCTGATTTGCTGGGTGCAATATTACAGAAGGATTTGCAGGAACAATTAGCCCATTCCACAGTATGTAACACATGTTATTAAAAATTTGATGTTTAATTAATGATGCATTTCAGTTGCTTTGTGATTCTTGTAATGCAGATGTTCTGGAATACGAAAGCCTTGAAAAGCGCTTTTCTCAAATACGAGAAAGAATCTTAAGTTCATACAAAGATAATTCTACCATACAGAATTTAAATAATTTTATACATATCACAAACATAAATAATGGAGCATTACCACATCAAATCGATGAAAGTAACAAATTGCTAGTGGCCAATCCTGAAGACACTGATCATTTGTCAAACTCAGAATATGGTGGTATCACGGATATGGATTTAATAGAAGAAATTCAGGATGAAGGAGACAGCGAAGTCGACAGAAATGTTCTAAGAAACGGATTCATTGATAATGTTAGTTCTGAGATCATGACTGATAATTTCGATTTTGCTGCTTTCAACGAACACGTTGCCCAAAATTCTTTGCCGTCTGGGGTATTGAATTTATCAGATGGCCTTGTTAATTTAGATATATCTGAAAAATCGCTAAATGTTCCTGATATAACGTTAGACGGGCAGGGTAAGAAATTATATCAATTATATGTATTTAATGTAAACTACCTTGATATTAAATTTAAGATGTAATTATTTACGAAGTCAATTCGGATCACATTCAACAGAGTGAATTAATTATTCAAAAAGATAACACTGGCGATCTGAAAAGTTACGATAGTACTGAGGGTAAGTAAATAATTGTTATAAGTAATATTCGGTCTATAGCTCTTATTTAAAACTTATATAAAATCTATCACATGTATAATAGAAAAGAGCAAGCCATAAATTTACTTTAGTGGCAATGCTTTAGTGTGTAAAATCCAATTTTAATTAAAAAAAACTATAGTAAAAAAAATTGGTGGCTACCCTTAGTTTCGGAGTTAGGAACGTTTAAATGTTCTATGTTATATGGCACATATCGATTATTTTATGACAATATAAGTAAATAATTCTTGCAAAAAAAAAAAAACCGACTACAAAACAAATATATGTGCATCAATTCTAAACTAAGAATTTAAAAGGAAGTAATCTGTAAGAACTAGTACCCAAATCAAATACTTTTATACTTGTTGCTCTAACGGACATAGTTTTATACGTTCTGTACATTCAAATGTCTATCCATAACGGTTCAGCTGATAAAGCCATATACGACAACTTACATCAGATATGAGGACACCCATTATTTTTTACACTTATTATTACTGACACAGTAATAAAAAGTAACGGTTCCAAAGATATGTCCATATAGGTTAAATAATATCACCTAGGGGACACCCTTTAATGTACAATAATAAATTAAACACTTATTTTAAAGGACAGATTCTTTGTAAATTTCAAATGTCTGTCTAAAACGGTTCAAAAGTTTATCCATATGCATCAATTTACATCAACTATTGAGACACTTTATAATTTTAAATATTTATAAAAGTTATTATACGGGATATAGTAGTGGAGATTCTGTCTAATTTTCAAGTGTTTGCCTATAACGGTCCTAAATATAGGGCTAGATAGGTAAAATTACTTCAAATTTAAGTTATATACTTGATGTATTTTCAAGTGATTGTATACAATGGTTCAAATGGTTCATATATTTAAATTGACGTCGCATATGGGGACACCCCTTAATTTTATTTTTTATTAATTTCTGTTATTGGCAGCTATAGTGATATGCAGTTTTTTAAAAGGGTGCGCTTTACGGTTCATAATACACGTAAAAAACACGTATGTTGTATGAGGACACCCTTTAATTTTCAAAATTCTGAACTTCTTTTAAAATGGGACCAACCTGTAAGCATTTCCTTTCTAATAAAGAAAAAATTTTAAAATCGATTCAGAAATGACGTGAGTTATGCGGGCAGAAGCATAAAAAAGCAACATTCAGACGAATTGATAACCTCCTTCTTTTTTTGAAGTCGGTTAAAAAGGATATCGTTAAAAAGATTATAGAAATTCCTATCAGATGGTACAGATCTATCGAGTAAATTTTATCCATTGTTGTCCCAGATATCTTCTTGAATAAATTTTTGTATAAATTAAGAGGTCGATTATGGATGGCAACTGAGCTGGGAAAAGATGGTATTATGTAAGGCAACTTTTTTAGATGCCATAAAGTTATCGATAGTGCTATTTTGGCAGTGTAATAACTGGAAATAAATGTAAACAATCAAATAGTTTGTAATAAATGACAAAGCAAATAGAACAAAATTATTATTTTACAAGGAGATAAATCTAAAAAGAACATTCAAAACTACTCATTCACCTAAAGATCCTCCTGTAAATTACAACGGAGGGTTTAATATGCAGCTATTTTTCGACAATTTTCATTAAAAGTTGAAAAGCTGGGACCGGTACTAAAAAAAAGATGTACTTATGTATAAAAATACGGAATATTCGGGTATGTTCTGAAATCCGAAACCGAGTGAAATTGAAATCGAATAAATTTTTTAAGAAAAATATAACTTAGTTGCGCATATTATTTTAAAACATTAACAAAGTTATGTGAATGGTTATTAATCAAATGTATAAAAAATAAAATCATAATGTTAAAAGATTTAAAAGTTATGACAATTTAAAATTTCATTCGGATTCAATTAAATTCGGTTTCGGATTACAGAACATACCCGATTATTCGTATCTTAGTTATTCTTTTGTTGCATTGCAGATAAAAATACGTGAGCAACACAGGAAGGGGGCCAATATACGTTGTCTGTATGATTATGAGGAGAGAGATGAAATATAAACTTAAGTTTTAGCGCAGTTTTTACTTTATAATATGTAAAAAAATCAACAGCAACCACAAATTTATGGTTGCCATTTGGGAAACTAAAATTAACAACTGAGGTTGGGTTGCCATCCATAATCGTCCTAGAAATTGTGTCTTTATGAAAATGTGTAGATCAGAATGTCCGTTTCGGTCATAATGAATGGGAGATATAGTTACCGAAGCCGAAGTTGGTCATTTCATACTATGCCCATATGAGAAAATCATTGCGTCTGGCAAGATTTCTTTACTAAGCAAAGCCGATGTTTGTCATACTACTACATGTACCCAAAGCTAAATAAAAAATTGTGTTTTTTTGTGGTCACTTGAATTTTTAAACCTTATTTGATTAACTTCTATTTAGTTAGAAATAACTTATATATGTCGTATAGACATGGAAACTTTGGCCATATTGTTACGGACCGGTTGGACTGGCGAGGTTTCCGTCTAGCTTTTTTTTTCCTTTCTTCAGGGGGTCCCAACCCTTCTCGCCAGCAGCGTATCCGAACTAATAAAAAAGGACAAAACAGAATTACCGGACACTACACAAACTATACCACACAAATAATCCCGAGACAGATGATCGTCCCGTTTGCTCTCCCAACCATGTCGTAGCACTTCCTTTATTTTTTCACTTTACGCCTTGTCTACATTAGCCATCAACATCACTTAACAAAAGTCAAAATGCATGTAAGAAATGCATATAAGAAGTTTGGCTAATTTTAAGACAAATTGATGCCTAATGTGGACGGGCTCTTACAGTATTAATTTTTTTTTACATACGCTGGGCAACTTTATTTTTCAGAATTGTCACTAATGTAGATTTATTCGAAGAGCAATACTAGTCAATAAATTTGTACGACATCCGTCCCACATCTGACAAAAACATCTAAAAAAAGTCAGAATCGTATATGAATTCTGTCGGAGTTCTGTCTCGAAAATTTATGAAAAAAGTGGTTGTGTGAATCTTTTTGTCTTGTATTTTTATTTATTAAATTTGTTTGTCTGCTGTTTGCAGAATAAATAAGAATGGCAAACGGTACTGTCATTTGCGAAAGATGACAGATAAATGTTTGGCAAAAAAGGTTATTTCGAAAAATAAAAAACGGTTAGGAGAAATAACATCCTTGTGGTATGCCTGAATCAATCTTTAATTCGTTTAATGAAATCCCATTTATAACAATTTGTAAAGTGCGATCCCTGAGGAAGCTCGACATCAAAATCAATGTTTTGACAGAAGTGCACCATACCACACTTTATCAAACGCCTTGGAGATACCTAAGATGTCTAGAGCCAGCACTACTTTAATCGAAATGATGCTTTACAAGATGAAAATTTAGTATACTTTCTATTACCTTAGAAAGCGTAGAACAAATCAATCTATCAATCGAAACAACTGCTTCAAGACCAGTGCTGGAATACAAAGGTACAGGTCGGCTGGATTTTCCCTAGGAAAGCTCCTACATATTGATAGACTCGGCAATATAACACACTAGTGTTGGCCATTTTAATCAAAAAAATATTTTGCTTTTCGTACTAAAATATATCCTAAAATGGTTTAAAAAACAATAGTTTCGGTTTATATCCGATTATAAAATAAAAATAAAATACAATAATTAATAAACAAATGAATTTTTGAAGTTAGGCTTAAGTTCGTTACATTCTCTCTAAGTTGAATAATATTAATTACAAATTAGGTGATTAAATTTAAAGAAAAAATTAGATTTTTTAGACACTAGCAGAATGTAATGTATTTTCTGGATAGCTCCCGCTGTTTTCAGCATTCTTCGCATAATTCTACTTTGAGTAGTGTTTAGTTGTAAGCATAATCTATTTTATCAACCAAACTCAGATAAAGGAACAAAAGCATCCTTTTTTTGTGATTTTTCTTTTAATATTTACCACCTTATATTCGTTGTTGCTTCAGCCAACCTTCGGTTAGAAATGAGAGCAACTTTTGTTTATTTGTTTTAAACTAACATTCGTTTTTTAGTTGATACTAATCTAGTACTAAACCAAACTTTAGCACTGGTTCCCCTAAAGAAAGCGAACTCAAAATTTAAAAATTTTTAGTAGTGGCAAGAAGAGGAATACAACTGTATTTTTTTTTTGCGAAAGAGAGAAAATAATGTAAAATTTCACAGTGGATAAATATGACTATTGTACGTCGATTCTTTGCATAAAGTAAAAGTTGAAAAACTTTTAGTCTCTTTAGAGGAACCAGTGCAGCATATTTTTCCTATTGAATGTCTATATAATTAATAGGCAAACACGTTTTTTGTAATTCTATTTACGTCCGTAATACTGTTCCAATTTTTAAAAGATTTTTTACACAGATGTGCACAAACTTATTTTTTTTAATCGGTTCAGTACTTTAGGAGTAATACGACTATCAAGTTCTTCTAACACCAATAAACAAATACATGTTTTTCTCTTATCTGCAATCCAAAAACACAAGTAAATTTCTATTCTTTTAGCACAATTAAAATTAATCACATTCGTAGTTAGAGAAAATAAACGAAGCTTTTCTTTAACAATTCATTTATATACATATACATATCTATTTAATAATTAATTGTTAAAACGAAATTTTATAATTCCTTTTATTTAACACACATATTGATTTGCAAATACAATAATAATTCAAACAACATTTTTGCAGATGATGACCTAAATTTTATTATTAGTACTGACATTTTTACAAGTGAAGCCAACTGCGACGAATCACAACAATCAGCAGCTTCTGATGTTATATTATCTAATGCTGATAACCAAAACAACATGTCTACTTTAGAGATGCGCCAAATTGCTCCAAATCCTGTTTGCAAGAAAGAAGGCGACTTTTTCATTTGTCTTGTTTGTGAGATCTCTCCACAATTTGAACGTCCTGCGTTGATAGAGCATTTTCAAACATTGCACAATTCAAAATATTATATGTGCGAACAGTGTTATGAGGGATTTCCAAAACGCCAAGATCTCAAAACACACACTGAAATTGGTCACGTAATTCAGTGTGAGTATTGCGAACGAACGTTCAAAAATGCTCGACTTTATCGTATGCACAAACGAGCGCATTATGGTAATGCGAAACCCTTCGAATGTCCTGTATGCCAAAAAATGTATGTGTCAAAATCGATATTAGAAGAGCACATGAACACTCATACTGGTGTAAGACCTTTTCAATGTTCCGAATGTCCCAAAGATTTTTCTTCAAAATATACCTTACAAACGCATATGAAAATTCATCAAGAACGACCGCGTCCATACCAATGTGATCTATGCTGCAAACGATTTCTGAATCAGCAAAATCTTAACCAACACAAAAAATTGCATGTCTCAGTTAAAGCCTTCCAATGCGACGTATGCAACAAGGCATTTACCACTCAGCATAGTCTGCAAGTTCATAAAATCGTACACTCGGGGCAAAGGCCATTTATTTGTCGTATTTGTGGCAAATCTTTTGCTCGAAGACCAGAGATTAAAGACCATGAACGCATTCACACCGGCGAAAGACCGTTTAAATGTGACTTTTGTCCAATGGCATTTGCCCAGCGCACAAATTTGGCCAGTCACAAGAAATCAACACATTTAAATGAAAAATTACATAAATGTGATATATGTTTAAGATCCTTTAAGCGTAAACGTTTATTAGACTATCATATACAGGCCATTCATACGGGAGAACGGCCACACAAATGTGAAGTATGTGGCGCTGGATTTGTCTATCCAGAACACTACAAGAAACACATTCTAATACATAGTGGCAAAAAACCATATGCCTGCGAAGTATGTGGTAAACAATTTAATAGTCGCGACAATCGCAATGCCCATCGGTTTGTGCATAGTGATAAGAAGCCTTACGAATGTATGGAATGTGGAGCAGGCTTTATGCGTAAACCCCTGCTTTTGACACACATGAAGCAGACAAAACATATAAACGATACAATTATAATAAATCAGCCCCAGTTTACTCAACACCAAACGATGGAAACTGAAAGCAATTCTGTCCAATCGTCTTCAGCTGAATATCACAATTTGCAGGAAGAAGATTTAGACCTCGATGTTGACAATGATCTCAAAACTCAAGAGGTGTCGGATGAAACGATAGAGAATGCCATGTTCAAAACTGAAGACTTACTAATTGAAAATGTTTCTGTTTCATCGATTACTGTTAAAGGTGAAAACGGTGATAAAAATGGGATAGCGACAGTAGGTGACCACTTAATTAAGGGTGGACTAGACGATGTTAAATATTTGGAATTTGAAGATTTAGAACGTGAGGGCCATCAAACACTAACTTGGGTGGATATAACAGGAGTTGATAAAATGTAATTTTTTTATATTAAATTTAATATTAAGTGAAAACAGAAAATAAATCATATTTTTATTATGTTATGCTACAGAACAATACGTTTTTTTTTATATTTTTAATTAAAATTCGTATTTTTGAGTTATTTGGAATGAGATTTAAACTTTCAAATCTAATATTTAAGATTAGAAGATTATATACATATATTAACATCCGTTTAAACGAAATGCTTCCACATATGCTAGGTGTTGCTGACGGGAAGCACTTTCAGGCTATATGTCCTAGAAACAGTGGATCGCTTTTTACCAAAAATATCAGATAAATTTAGAAAAAAACCTTATTAATTTAAATACTAATAGTCTCTATTAACTATCGATCATTATGTATTGGTAAAATGATAACCAAACAAAACTTTAGTTACACACATTTCAGTGTCAAAAAAAATTTGAGCCTATTCCCTTGTAAACCGAGTTGATTTTAAAACGAGTAATTT
Source organism: Phasia obesa (assembly GCA_949628195.1). Classification (NCBI taxonomy): domain Eukaryota; kingdom Metazoa; phylum Arthropoda; class Insecta; order Diptera; family Tachinidae; genus Phasia; species Phasia obesa. Next base: position 42,057,031 of record OX451219.1, read on the forward strand.
TTTAAAACCCAATAATAAACTTTTCTTAAATTAAAAATGAAAACTATCAAAAAGACAGAAAGTATTAATAGTACATCTACATTACATTGAAATCTAGTAACTACGCGATTTCGAGCGAAATATACTAGATTTCCCTTACAAAGCTACTTCGTAATTAGATTTAGCCGAAATCTACTCAAAATCTAGTAATACTTATTGGTGTTGCCCAAATTTTATACCCTTCACCATAGCAATGTTAAATATTCCCTTACTCTGTTATGATTCCCAATTTCACAATAATATACGTACATTCGGTTTATAGTTTTATGAATTTCAACTTCATTATTACAAACAAATCTTTACATATAATGAAGTAGTATCACATTTCCGTCTGTGTGTTTGCTTTTCATTTACGTTCGCATCACGTAAAAAGTACTGGATGGATTTTAACAAAATTTTGTGAGGAGGTACCTAAGTGTCCCTCTTATTTTCAAGAGAAAGTGGAGAAAAAGCAATGAACGTACGCAGTTGAACTAACCGGATATGAATACTTTATTTTTTATAAAGTAAAAAAAATACATAAACTGATATGTAGCATATCTTAAGGAGGAACTAAGTACTGATGAGTACAGCACGGCACGTTTAATTTTTGAAAGCTGTATATTTTAAAACAGATCGTATTAACTACTTAGTACGGCACGGCACCTTTAACTTTGATATTTAAACACAGAGTGCGCTAAAAACATATGCCAAATAGCCACTCGTTCCCAGTGGGCACCCTGTGGGTCTATCGGCTGCCTCAATGTTTATTGTTTTCTATAAAGGTCTTTAATACAAATCAAAGCAGAAAAACCATACCAACCTAGGATAGGTTAGATTAGGAAGGGTTGTGCCAAAAATTGCACATCCACTCGGAGGGTCCCATGTGATTCCCTTCAGCTAACTAAAACTAAGAAAAAACAAAAGGAGAAAAAGAGACCTATCACTCCTTGATGAAGTCGACGACATTTTACACCGCGCGATGTCGAAAAGCTCGTCTGTCTGCGGCTTTGTAAAACCGGGCATGGACACACGATGTGCTCCACAGTTTCCAACTCCTCCTCGTCCTTCCACATCCTACAAAAGTCCGATGTACCGGCGACCCATTTACATTCTTGCCCTAGTAGTTACGACTCTCAGAACTTTGCTGTTTAAATCCAGAAGTAACTTGGTTTTTGCAGCGTCCAGTCTGGGCCAAATTGACCGTGACACTGCAATCCCCCTTAATTCCCAAGACTGTTTGGTTTTGCAACTATCCAGCCGGATATAATCCTATAGTAGTGGCTAACCGGTGGGTTAACCGAATCTATCCTAACTAAGTTACTACCCTCCCATCCCAATCTTGCAAGTTCCACAGCGATTTCGTTGCCCTTAACATTACAATGACCTGGGACACAATCTAACCCTATATTTGTCCGCCAGCACGCCGAGAGCCTTTTTGAACTCACCTATCAGCTGTGATTTGACACTAAGTCCTTTTAAGGCTTTAAGTGCCGCTTGGCTGTCGACGTACAGAGTGATCTCTTCCCCTTTTAAAACTTGTCCAGACACCACCTCTGTGGCTTTTAAAACCGCCAACACCCCCGCCTGGCACACACTACACTCATCTGGTAGTCTGTACGACATGCGTGCTCTAGTTCCCAGAATGTGGACACAAGTACCGGTGCCCGCTTCCATATTTGGACCATCTGTGAACACCGCTACCGCGTCGTACAGTTTATCAGACCTTTTCTTCCCTTTTTGGGAATACAACCAAGGGTATCCTACTGAAATCAAACTCAGTGACCATAAAGTTCGTTAGCAAACTTCTCATCGTCATACCGACCACAAAGGCCTCGATGGGGAGTAGGTGCAGAATGATGCCCAAAGCCGCTTGAGGTGTACTTCTTCTTGCACCTGTGATGCCAATCAAAGCACATCTCTGGACCTTGGCAAAAGTTTTCCTATGAGACTCCTTTCTCAATGCTTTCCACCAAACAGAAAATCCTTAGGAAACAATGGGTCTTACAACCGAAGTTTAAATCCAGTCTACAACCTTTGGTTGTAGTCCCCAATTACTACCAATGGAGTTCTTACGGGCATAATGGGCATTTAGACCCTTCTCGAGTCTCTCCTGAATGTTCCTACTCCAGATCAATTTACTATCTAGATAAACTCCTAGGTACTTAACCTCACTGGCTCGACACAATGACTTTAGGCGGTTTGAAACTTAAGGCGGTAAGAACTAACTCAGGTTTTCCCCATTAACTCCCAATCCCTTACTCGAGGCCCAGGAAGAGAGTTCTCCAAACGTAGCTTGCATGACTTCACTGATGGTGGAGAGAAATTTCCCCTTTACCAGTATCACCACATCGTCTGCGTAAGCCCTCCCCTGTGCACCAAATCGCCGCAAAATGACATTCACCGCCAGCAACCATAGTAGTGGTGATAAAACCCCACCCTGTGGCGTTCCCCTAGTAACTATCTTTCTTAAACAGCCGCATCCCAGATCCGAGTTGATAATTCTGCTGCTAAGCATACGAATAATCCACTCCACTATGAAGTCCTGGATTTTAAAATCTACTAGTTATACCCTAATAGCCTCCAGTTTGAATGGCTTGCCTTACCGGACTTGGGTATAAAAATTAACCGAACCTCTCTCCACCATTTGGGTATGACACCTCTAGCTAAACACGTCCTAAAGATGTCCCTAAACAACATCACTATATGCTGAGACGTTTGCATCATTTTTTTGTTTTTTTTTTTTTTCATAATTTATTTATTGTATCTTCAATATTTTTGAACTAACACTAATTACTACTAAGTCTAAAATAAAATATTCTTTTTAAGTCCAGCCAGTGCTAGACAAAAATAATGTTTGTTTCACGGATTTTGCAATCATTTGCGGGTCATCCCTCTAATGTACGGCCAAGAAAAGCAGTATCTCTTCTTTTTAGTCGAATGTAACCAGGTTCATTCAACATGTTACGCGCCAAAGGGTTTGGATGAGATTCAAGCCTCTTTAGATATGTGACTGCGTGTTTCGCTATTTCTGCTTTAACTGATGGCATGTTTAGGTCTTTGTGGATGTTCGAATTTTTTATATACCAGGGAACAGATGTAATCATACGTAGTATCTTATTTTGGCGCCTTTGAATTTTTTCTACATTGCTAGCTGAGGCAGTGCCCCATAACTGAATCCCATAACACCAAATTGGTTTGAGGATCGACTTGTACAGTAGAAGTTTACAATCTAAGCTCAGGGTGGAGTTTCTGCCAAAAAGCCAATTTAGTTGTACTGCTTTTAGTTTCATTTGTGTTAACTTGAAATCTATGTGACTTTTTCAAGTAAGGCGACGGTCAAGATGTATACCCAGGTATTTGACTTCTGGAAGCTGCGGTATCGTTTGGTTATAAATAGGAGGGCATGAGTCCCTACGCAGTGTGAAAGTTATGTCAGTACATTTTTGTTCATTCACTTTTATTTTCCATTTTTCTAACCATTTTTCCAAATTGAGTATGTGGTCTTGTAAAAGTTGTGGTGCTACTTGGGCGCTTTCATGAATACTTAAAAAGGCTGTGTCATCTGCATATGTTGATGTGTGGACTAGGGTGCTAATTGGCATATCTGATGTGTATAGTAAATATAAAACGGATCCCAAAATACTACCTTGGGGAACTCCGGCTTTAATAAACTGAGGCGAGCTTAAGAAATCGCCTTCTTTTAGTATGAATTTTCGATCAGTTAAATAATTTTTTATGAGCTTATAGAAGTTTTTGGGCAAATTCAGCTTTAGCTTAAATATTAGGCCTTCGTGCCAAACCTTATCGAATGCTTGAGAAACGTCGATAAAAAGCGCAGAACAGTATTTTTTTTTTCTTCAAAGGTGGTTTTAATTACATTTACTAATCTGTGTATTTGTTGGATCGTACTATGTTGTTTTCTGAAGCCGAATTGATGGTTCGGATACATCCTTTCGCGCTAAGAATTGGATTCAGCTTAGTTATTAATATTCTCTCAAATAACTTTGACACGTTTGATAAAAGGCTTATAGGTCTGTATGATTCTACTTTTGAGTGGTCTTTTCCTGGTTTAGGATTTATAGTTATCAAAGAGAGCTTCCACTCTGTGGGAAAGTACTCAAGGCGTAAGATGGCATTAAAAACAAACAGAATAATTCTGCGACCTATACGGGGTAACTCAACTAACATCTTGTTACTTGTTTCATCAACGCCAGGGGCTTTTTTGGTGTTTAAATCTGCTATTGCCCTTTCAATATCGCTAAATTCAAATCTTAGGGGTACTACGGCACTAGTCTCTACTGATGGCAACTCAGCTATATCAGTACATACATTTGGGGTGAAAACCTTCTGCAAATGTCCAACAAACAAATTGCCTTTTTCGGTATCATTCTTTGCCCAGTCTCCACAAGAAGTTCGCAAGGGAGGCTTACGTACGACCGGTCTTTTAAGGTTCCTACATGCACGCCATAATTAATAATCTGATTGTGGAGTTGCGTCGAGGTCTTCCAAGTAATTTTTCAGAGATGCTACTCTTCGAGATTCTAGCAGCTGTCTTAGCCGTTTCGTGCAATCTTTAAGTCTAGGTTTGAGTTGAGGAGATCTGTGTGCTTGCCACTCTCTTCTAATTGTTCTTTTTTCAGCCAAGAGCCGCTCGACATCTACAAAATAAATTTGATTGTATCTAGCTGGTTGTCTGGTTTCTGTCGCATGTTGGGCAGCTGATTTAAGGTTTTGATCAAGATAAATTAGACTCTGGTCCACATCTTCTGGTGTTCTTAGCTGTATGTTTTCCGAACAATGAGTACTGAGATACTTTCTATATTTCAACCAATTAGTGCTTGTGCAAGTTGTTGGCGACACGATATTTTGCTGATTCCATATATATGCAATAGTGGGTGAATGATTGGAGGATAATTCGAGTGACGCTTCAACCTTTATCATTTCTCTCGAAATACCTTTAGTCACGCCAAAATCAATAACATCAGGTATTTTTTGTCGATCAGTAGCCCAATAGGTGGGTTGTCCACTTGATATCACATTCAGACGCATTTTTAAAATAGTGTCAAATAAAACACGACCTTTTAGAGTTATTAGGCGTGATCCCCAAAACGTATATTTAGCGTTGTAGTCGCCTGATGCTATGAAACAGGGACCTAGTGTTTTGTAAAAGTCGATATATTGACTCTCTGATATTTGAAATCTAGGAGATGAATAAATCGAAGAAATAACAAGGTTGTGATGATATTCTTCAATAAAGATGTTTGTTGCTTGAAGGTAGTCCTCACAAAAATCACACAGTAAATGATGTTTAATTCGAGCCCTTATTAGTATTGCTGAACCACCACATGCTCTGCCACGGGGGTCTTTAATGTCATATAATATATAGCCATTGGTTTTAAAAAAGCTATTTGTTGTTAAATGAGTCTCTGAAACCATCATGACATCAATTTGTTGGTTCTTCAAGAAGTACTCGAGTTCATTTTTGTGTTGGCGTAAGCCGTTTGCGTTCCAGAAACATATTTTTAAACAGTTCATGGTTTGTTAAGTACCGCCTGCAACATCATAGATTGCATGCGAACCATTTCTTGCATCATGCTGCTCATAAAATTGTTTAACGAATGCACTAATGTCTCGATACTTGCTTCGAGACGATTGTAGTTTCCAGATGGTGTTTGTTTTTTAGCTTCTGGATGCATATTTGGGGTAGAATTGGTTGTAGGTGTCGCTTTGTGTGCTAAAACATGATTGGATTTTAACATATCCGCGTATGAAACATGTTTGGTTGTGGGTTGAGCTAACTGAGGGTAATGAGCATTTGCTTGGTATTGTGGCTGCCTAGCAGGAATATTTAATTTCTGAGTTGACTTCCTTACCACAGATAAAACTGGACAGCCTCTGTAGTTAGCAGTGTGATTTCCACCGTAATTGCAAAATTTTTTAACCTTCGAATCATCCTTTGGTTTGTCGCATTGGGCGGAACAATGAAGCTCTCCACACACAACGCAAACCGGAGGCAACTTGCAGTAAGCCCTTGTATGGCCGTATTCTTGGCAATTTAAACACTGAACGGGTCCTGACCGCTTATGTGGTTCCTCTACACTTATCCTGCGGTGTAACAGATATTTTAGATTATAAATGGGATGCGTTTCGTTCTTCTTTAATCTAATATCCCCAGGTTCCAGTTCAATGCGAAATAGAGGTTGAGGGACACGCGTTCTGCAAAATGGCTGAAAAAATACCACCCGGGCCCGCAGATTTATATGGCTCGAAAGTATTAATCGCCCATGACATTTTTTCCACAGTCACTCTGATCTCTGATCGCCTTCCTTGATGCCCCCTACCAAACTGGGGAGATTATTCAGCCCGGGAAATGCGTATCCATGAGTAGCTCCAGAGTCGCAGAGCTAGATTCGGTCCAAGAGCCATCGTGCTTTTGTATATAAACAATTTCCCTAGGGTCTTTGGATAATATACGGCTAAACTTTTATAACTCGCTGACCTAGTCGATGGATTCGCAGTCGTTTGAACACGATTACTTTTTCGTCCTCTTTAGAGATCCCTTGTACTTATTGATAGCTATCCTATGGCTGTCCCAATCCTCAATCCTACGTGTGAGTTTTGCCCTATTGAAAAGTCTTCTAACCGTCGACCTTTCCCCCGAGGGATACTAACTGTCTGTGCTATATTGCAAAAGCTATGACAAAGTGCTCTAGGGGCATACTCTCTTAGGACAGTTTCGCAGGACAGCTGCTTTCGATGCACAGTTCTGCTGGCACCGGCACACACTGGGACGACAGCGGCCAAAAATGCAAAATATGAAGTATGCTAAAAATGAAAAATAAATATGCACGATCAAAGTTAAAACTTTACTTAAGAAAAATCAGAAAGAATTTTGCAAATATTTTAAACATTGTAGCTTCACGAGGCCGTTAAAGTCTGCATATTGAACAATAGTACATATGAGATTATTATAAAGAATTTTTTCATATGAGCGTGGGAGGATGTTTTTCATATAAAATTCAGGTGTTTTGGGAAAAAAGAGTATGGGATTTTATTTTTCAATATATTTCTGATCTGGTAATGCCAATTTATTTGTTTTGACAAGTGATCTTTATAATGCACCGTTATCACGAAGCAAAGCATCCGATTATGAAAAAAGTTAAAGTGAAGTGCTGTGTTTTAAGCAATTATTAAAAAAAGGAAAAAAAGGCTCTCTCATTTTTTTATATTATTTTGGTACAAGTATGTATATTCTAAATCCAAAATATTATGTGCAGAGACTTGCACTTTCGTTTTTTATGGGTTATTTTGTAGTGGTATCCAAAGTAAAAATTCGGCAAATTTTCGATATGTGGTTGGCTTCCAAACATTTGCGACGAGGCGAACAACTTCACAATATTGCGTGTTTCATTAAAGACAGATGTGGTGAAAAAATTATAATTAATGAACAAAAAATAGAGTTACTGCTTTTAAAATTCAAGAGGTTGTGGGAGAAATGTTATCGAATGAGGACAGCTTTTGAAAGGAATAACGGCTTATGGCTTGATACGGACTTTGAAGTAGCGTTGTCACTCTTTCTTGAGTTAGATTTGACGAAAGAAAAGTACAATATTTTAAGGTCAGTTGTTAACTCAATTTTACCGAGCTACTTTTTTTTTTACCCGAGCTACTACGCTTTAAAGAAGGCAAAGGAAAACTTGCTTCCACAACCCACTACCGCAAGTACCGCTACAAAGTTTGCTCAATCGCACAACCTTTAGCTTTCTTCAAATGTGTTCACTTGAAAGAACTGAGCAACAAAAATTAAATTTGATATTAGAAAGCAAATGGGGCTTTGATGGTAGTTCGAGTCATAGCCGCTACAAACAAAAATTTTCAGATGCTCAAAGCACTGATGAATTTCTACTCGTATCTGCATTGGTACCTATTCGCATTACTTATGCAGAGAGTGGACAAGAACTGTGGTTGAATACACTTTGTTCCTCTCCTAAATTTTGCAGACCAATAAAAATTGTGTTTATAAGAGAATCACCTCTCGTTATACGTGAATTAGAAATTTAGAAATTAGTTGCCATATTAAAAACTTAGATATTACGGTGAGCTTTAAACTAATGTTAACAATAGTAGATGGTGCTGTTATTAATGTTTTAAGTGAAAACAGCAGTGGCTCTGTTTGCTATATATGAGGTGCAAAACCAACTGAAATGAATTCCCTTCATATTCGTGAAAGGCCTGTAAAAGAAGAATTGTTTAAATGCGATCTATCCACTTTGCGCGCACATATAAAATTTTTGAATGCCTTCTTCATATTGCTTACAGATTGCCATTAAAATGTTGGAGGGTTTCTGGTGAGCAGAATAGAGCTATATTTAATCAAACTAAAAAGAGAATTCAAAATGAATTTAGAGCAGAATTAGGTTTGCTCGTAAATATAGTTCGCCCGGGATATGGAACGACAAATGACGGCAATTCTGCTAGACGTTTCTTTGCCAATGCTGAAGTATCTTCAAAAATTACTGGAATCGATTTAAACTTAATACAGAAATTTGGCACAATTTTAAGCGTTATCTCTTACGGAAGACTTGTCGATCAAAATAAATTCCAAGAATTGCTTAATGAAACTGTAAATATATATATCACTTTATATCCTTGGTTTTACATGCCCAGCACTGTTCACAAGGTACTTATTCATGGTTGCGAAATAATCAACAATTTTCAAATACCTATAGGATATTTATCCGAAGAACCGATTGAAAGCAAGCACAAAGAATTACGAAAGGTTCGACAGTTCAACACCAGAAAAACATCACGACAAGCTAGTAATTACGATTTAATGGCAAACTTATTGCTGTCTTCAGAGCCACTGCTAACGTGTAATAAGCGCTCAAAGAAATTCAGTTCCAAAAGTGATATACGAAATTACCTTCTACCAGAGGCAGATGTTGAAAAAATCGATAGCAATGAAGAAACCAGTGATGAAGAATAAGCTGTATGAAAATATTTATATGAAATAAATGCAAATATTTTTTATTCAAATGTTTTTAAATTTTTCTTCCGCGTCTTATGGACGTTGTAGTGAAGCGATTACGCTTATTTTTGGTGGAACATTGGATATATTTAGTTTAGTTTATCACGTATGCCGAATTTCATTATAATATGTTGATTTTTTGCAGAGTTAGCATAGTATGTTATATTTTTTCATATGGGAGGTGTGCCTATCCGTTATCCGATTTTGATGATTTTTTGCCAAAAACTATATTTTCCTAAAATAATAGCGTGTGCCAAATTTGGTGCTTCTAGCTCAACTCCTTCTTATTTTGGCCGCGGCTAGTACTGAGTCGTCCCAGTGTGCGGCGGTTGCTGCCTTGTGAAGTTAGTTCTATAAAAAATCTTAGTATGGGATCTCTGGATACCGGTCGACCTCCAGTTTACCCACGCATAAGGGGCTCTGTGTTGGTGGACCCTATAAATCCCCATCATTCGTGGGAATTAAAATTAAAAATAATAAGAACAAAAATAAAAAACACGACCGTGGGGATCCGAAAGGGACAAGCCTTGAAGCCTCGCAAGATGCTAAAGGGCTGGTCTCAGGAAACTCCGGTCTTAACTGGCCTATGGGGGACCTCAGAAGATATGGACAGGAACGCCCCGCTAGGGGGTACAGGTTAATCTCTGAAGAGTCTCCTATGGCGTCAAACCGGTATATTCCGATAGGGATGGACAATGAAGTCTCGTTAGAGGTGGAGACGGTAATCTCTTTAGGAGTTCCGGTTGTCACTGGCCAATGGAGGTAATCGGAAGAAATTGAGAAAGAAACCCTGAAAGGGGTGGACGGGTCAGTTTGCGAAGGTACTCCTATGGCTATGGAGGTGAATGCGGATGAGCCGGAACCTATGGGTACAGGTAAATCCTTATCGGAAGCAGGCACCTCCAAACGATCCTTCATCGTCGAATCAGAGCCGCTGCAGCTCATGTCTAAAAATGAGAAGCAAAGGCTGAGGAGGAGACGGAGGAAGGATAGGAAGGCTATCGAGAAGGTGACAAGTCGGATCGACAGACTTAGTATATACCAACTTAATCTTCATCACAGTAGGGCAGCTTCAGCAATGTTGATGCCGTGCTTTGTTGAGGATAAGCTAGATATAGCGTTGTTACAGGAACCCTGGATTGTGCACAACAAGATCAGGGGCCTGTCTCAACAGACCGCCAATCTGTACTACCCACAGACTGATGGTAAATTGAGGTCATACATGACCTCAATTTACTTGTACTCCATGCGGCATGGAGTACAGGTAGTACCTATGCAACATATCTGCTCGCCGGATCTTCAGTGGTGATGGTCGGCAGTGGTTCGGGATCATTTCTCATTGCGTCATCATATCTTCCCTATGAGACGCCAGGTCCACATCCTTCACAGGAGGTGGAAAATTTGGTTAGTTTCTGCAGGAAGAGGGGCAGGCGCTGGTCATTGGCTGTGATGCTAACTCGCACAATACGGTATGGGGAAGCACAGCTGACAACTACAGAGGACAACAACTGTTGGAATTTGTAGAAAGATGCGATTTGCTGGTGCTGAACAGGGGGGTAGAACCCAATTTTGTTGATTCACGAAGGGCAGAGGTGATCGATATCACCCTGTGTTCCGTTAATGTGCTAGATAGGATTAAGAACTGGAAGGTCACGGACAGATTAACCATGTCTGATCATAGAGCTGTCCAGTTCGAGATTCTGTACGGCAAAAGACGGAAAAAAGCCCGCAGACGTATAAGAATACCGAAGAATACTGATCATACCAGTTATGAGAAGTATCTTTCGGAACATATGCGAAGTGCTCGTTTTCGGGCATTTCGTAATACTATCGAAAGCGAGCGAACTGTGGAGCTTCCAAATTCCACAGTGAAGCTGGCTTTCGAACATTCTTGTCCCCTGACAGTAGTAGATGGAGGGATCCGACACCTTGGTGGAATGGAGAACTTGAATCCATGAAAAAGGATACAAGAAAGGCCTTTAATCGATACATGAGGGAGAGGCATTCAAGCTCATGGGACGATTACAAGGAAAAGAAAAAAGAGCTGACGAAAACGATACGTCTCCGGAAAAGGAGTATGTGGAGGGAATTCTGCTCTAATATAAGGGATACATCTGAAGTATACCGAATACAGAAGATATTATCTAATGACCCTGTCTCCAAAATTGGACTTATTCGCAAAAGCGATGGTCAGATGACGGAGACTGTGGGTGAGACATTGCAGTCGCTTATGGAGATTCATTTTCCTGGAAGCTTCAGGTTTAAAGAATCATGGACTCCCGTTATTAGGGGGTCAAGTGAGAGAAAAAGGGCTGAAGCTGAAAGGATAATTACTATAAATGGTGTAAAAAGTGCAATACTATCGTTTGCACCATTTAAAGCGGCTGGAATGGATGGAATTTTCCCTGCTCTATTACAGTGGGGTGTTAACACCCTGCTTTAGTGGATTAGAGAAATTTTCATAGCCTGTCTAGCGACGGGATATATCTTGGTAGGTTGGAGGGAAACAAATGTGGTTTTTCTTTCCAAACCGGGTAAAAGGGACTATAGGGAAGCTAAGTCCTTCAGGCCAGTAAGCCTTACATCTTTTCTGTTAAAGACAATGGAGAGGGTGTTGGCTGACTTTCTGGAGAACCACACGCTGGCGGATAGGCCCTTGAGTAGATACCAACATGCATACAGGGCAGGTAGGTCTACTGACACCGCTCTGGATATACTTGTCAGAGTGGCGGAAAGAGAAATTTTCAATGGCGACGCTGCTTTGTCCGTTTTTATGGATATTGAAGGTGCCTTTGATAAAATCTCTTTCTCTAAGTTGAGAGCTGCTCTTAACGAGCGTTGGGTTGAGCCCATTATTGTAAAATGGATCAACACTATGCTAAGGTCTAGAGCTGTGAATCTCAAAAATGGGAGTTCTAGAATCCGGGGAAGGGTAGTCAGGGGTTGCCCACAGGGAGGAGTTTTATCACCTCTTTTGTGGAACATTACTGTTGATGGCCTTCTTTGGAAACTGGACTCAATGGGCGTCCATACAGTTGCGTATGCCGACGATCTGGCACTTATGGTTGGTGGAAAGTTCATCGATACTATCCAAGGATGTATGAGACAGGCTCTCATAACAACCGAGGCATGGTGTAGAGAACAAGGGCTAACCATAAATGCCAGCAAATCAGATGCTATGCTCTTCACTCGCAAGAGGAAGGGTATAGAGGTTGGATCCCTAATGCTTTTCGGGTCGGAAATCAGTTTGTCAAGGAAGGTGAATTATCTAGGCGTTATTCTATATAAGGAACTTACCTGGAACGAACATATTGAGATGGAGACACGGAAGGCAAAAAGGATAATGCATCAGTGTAAACGAGTTTGTGGCCGTGGGAGTCTCGCCAAAGGCTGCATACTGGATTTACACAATGATGGTGCGACCCATAATAACTTATGATTCAGTGGTTTGGTGGCCGAAAGCCTCTCAGACAACAATAAAGTGTAAGTTGGATGGGGTTCATAGAATTGCTTGTATGAGCATATGTGGCGCAATGCGCACTGCTCCAACACAGGCAATTGAGGCAATGCTGGGATTGCTGCCGCTGGACTTATTTGGGTCGAACATCGGTCATAATAGAATCCTGGACCTTATTAGTAAGGAGGTTAGGGAAGCTCAAATGCCGATGGAACGCATCAGTAGAAAAAAGGTAGTCGAAAGACTGCATCGGACACTAATTGCGGACGGCGTTATACACAATGAGTGTATGGAGAATGACATCAGCATTTTCACTGATGGTTCTCTTATGGACGGTAGAGCAGGAGCAGGTGTACACTCAGTTGAGCTAAACTTGTCCTGTAGTCTCCGTTTGGGGGAGTACGTCTCCGTTTACCAGGCAGAATTGCTTGAGCTGCTACATGCGTTGGATCACCTTGAATGTAGGGTGCAGGGAAGAAAGGTTCTTATTGCACTTGACAACCAATCGGTTATAAAACGCATGAAGCAGTGCAGGAATGTGTTTTAAAGCTTAACAGATGTTCCTCGCTTAACGAGGTAACATTGATGTGGGTTAAATGACACATTGGTACTGCTGGGAATGAAGCAGCAGATCAACTAGCAAAAAGGGGACCTGTTGAGAATTTCTGTGGACCAGAATCCAGAGTATCACTGGGTAATGGCCTAATACGAGCAAAAGTCCTACAATGGCTGAACTCACTAAACCTGAAAAGGTGGAGGGAGACTACTACATTCGTCTACATGTAGACAGGCTCGAATGGTGCTCAAAGAGCCCCTTGGCAGGAGAGCCAGCAAGGTTCTTAGATACAATAGAAGTACCTTAAGCTGGATAACTGCGTTAATGACAGGTCATGGAAACTTCAAGTATCATCATACTTGCAGACTATGCCTGCAAGACGCTGAGACGGTAGCGCACATTGTGTGTGAATGTCCAGCACTGGCTAGCGTAAGACTTAGGACCACGGGCAGAAGCTTGTTAAATATTGATGCCATGGGGGAACTAAGCCTTAGACCAATGCTAGCAATCACTAAAGACACCGTGATGAGAAAGAATGCCGATAATTCCCAGTCGACACTCTGAAATCACTAGAGTCTAGATTAAAGGCTGGTTGTAGCACGAGACTCAATGATAGTAAGATTGCCGCAAGTTATGTCGGTTGTCTATAATTATTGAGGACGGAAGGGGGTCGAAAAGGGACCCATTTAGTAGTGGTCTGCTTCGTTATTCCCCCTACATTAATAATAACCGTCGACCTTTGATCCTTTAGATCTTTGGTCCACCAGGAAGGCTGTTTCCTTTTGCCCGGGAAAGTTCTTGGGCATGTCAGATCAAAAATCTCCTTAAAAACTTGTGTAATCTTGTCCACCACTGCGTCCACTTCCCTCTGTGACTGTCCACATTAGGGAGTGTCAACTAGCTTGGATTCTATTTAACCCTGAATAAATCTCAATTTGTTTTCCTGGGATTTAAATAAGGGTCACGCTTTGGATTATCAAAGTTCAGTTTGAATGAAATTCTACTGTGGTTCGAAAAGGAACAGTCCGTAGATACCTTTCAATCCAATACTAGATCCCTATTGTTGGTCACAGTGATATCTATGACTTCCTCCCTAACCCTATTTCTAAACGACGGAATGTTACCCCTGTTAGATATAATAAGGTTGTTAGTAGTAATAAAATCAAAGACCAACTCAACCCTGGAGTTGATGTTGCTGCTCCTCCATTGACTGTGGTTAGCATTAGCACCACAGCTAAGTAACAGGTTGGCTTACCGTCTACTTGCGTACTTGGTCAGCTCCCTCACAAACATGCCCGGTGGGTCGTCGGCCACATAGGGCATGAAGACCGAGGCTAGCGTAAAAGCGCGTCCACCCCTAGCCTCTCCACAGACCGCCGTCACATCGCCGCAGCTGAAGGAATTGAGAAGTTTTATTTAAGTTCATTCTTAGCGATTATGCAGGTTCTTACCTTGTCCTCTGTAAACGGGACATCAGGGTGTAGCCTGCCACCCTCAGTGCGAAGACCCTGTTTTTGTTAATCTAGGGCTCCAGGATCAGAGCAATGTCTACTTGCGACCTCGTGAGGTGTATCATTATTTCGGCGGAGGCTGCTTTACTGTGGTGCAGGTTTAGTTGCACCACTAGCAGACTCCTTGGGTTCATCAAGTCTTAGTAGCCTAAACCTGACTCGCCCTAAGCCGAAAGTGACGTTAGAAAGTGTCCTTAGAATTCTTAGAGACGCTCATTTTAATTAATTTTAGGTAGTTTTGCTAATGTTTTAAAATAATAGGCGCAACTAAGTTATATTTTTCTTTAAAAATTTATTCGATTTCAATTTCACTCGGTTTTGGATTAGAGAACATACTCGAGTATGTATATACTTATTATTTATTACTTAAATGTCCCATTTTAATTAATATTAGGTATTTTTTTTTCGGCATACACTTGTATCTACTTTTGAAGCAAGTAAGGTGGTTGGAAGCAGTTCCGAGGACCTGGGTGGCTAGTTTAGTGCTAAAACAAAAACTAGTCTTTAACAGCTCCCTTCCGGCGCAGGGTACGGGCCGGTTGTAATTCTTTGCCTAGTCCATGTATGCCGACACTGCATCGATGGACTAAAATAGACGAATTCAAAAATAAAACTACTTCTGGGATAGAGACGGACGATAACTCTGTGGAAAGACTGTCAGGGGGTGAAATATCACTCAAGGACATACACAGCGTCATTGAAAAGCTGGAAGGATAGCTTCGGGCGCAACGGTCCGGTCGGTCTGCTAGGACTGTCGAGGGATTCCTCTGTGGGGAGTCAGGCTGCACGGAGGTTGGGGGTTCTGTCTCTGAGCTTTTGAAACGATCGACAGGAGTATGCTTTTACAAAAGATGCATAAATATGGCATTAGGAACACGGAACTTAAAAGGGTTAAGTCCTATTTAACAAATAGAACTCAAATTACAAGAGTAAACAATATAAAATCCGAAATAGTTAATAATGATTATGGAGTACCAGAAGGGTCGATCTTAGGTGCTCTATTGTTTATTATATATATTAACGATTTACCAAACGTAGTAGATAATTGTGAAATCACCTTATACGCGGATGACACGCTTATTTTCACAGAAGCAGATTCAATTGAAATATCCTACGACAATATAATCAATGATATAAACAATTAATATATGGCTAAATATGAACAAACTTAAATGAATCCAAAACGAAAATAATAGAAATTAACTTTAATAATTATATCTTTAAAATAAACAATAAATTAATAGAAAAAGTTAACCAAATTAATTATTTAGGTTTCGTCATTGATAATGATTTATAGTCATATTGATTATATATGTACAAAAATCGGTAACAAAATTAGTTTTTTTTAAACAACGCTAATTTTTCTATAAGAGTCTTCAACTATACAAATCGTTACCTAATAATATTAAAATGAAAACTAATAGTGCGTTTCCATTATAAGCAAAACAAGTTGATTTCAGCAAAACATGTCGAAGTGTTTCCACTATCTCCTAAATGTTTTCATGTTCAAATTTTCGTAATTATTTTGAAGTTTATGTTGTGTCAGCAACAAACCCAATTATGCCGGCAAATAATTAATAGACATACTTTTACTATTCTAGCAATAATAGCAGTTTTTTATTTATTATTTTTTTATATATAATATACTACGTATCCCCATCGACAAATAATGAACAAAAACTCATGTTATTCTCAGAGAAGCCTATGTCAAATTGAGAGTGGGTCAATATTGCAGTTCTCTAGATGTAGGATAATTACTTTTATGGGGTTTTGTACCATCCGACATAATCAATCAAAGTAGTTGACAGCACTGACAAAGTAAATACAACTTTGGCTTAGCTAAAAGGGACCAAGTTGCCACTCTTATGTTTGTGTATGAACAGCGCCAAGTTAGTTAGGCAAACTCCATTTTGTTTCAACGTTGCGAATTAAGTGAGCGGCAATTAAACCATTTTGAATAAAAGAAAAAACATTTCCGGTTCTTTTCTTTTAAGTACGTGAGGGTGTCAACAGGTTCTGCGGAAGAAAAAAAATCGAAAGGAATCAGCCGAATCCAAAACGAACAAAGGTTCTAAACTGTTCCGGTAATAGAGGCAAATTGTTCTTGACCACTCCCGATAAAGAATTTGAAGCAAAACGGAAAGATAACACAAAAACTACTACACAACAATTTTTTTATCTTCAGGACAACAAGAACTGAAAGGTAAGGTAAATTTTGTTGGGTTTTGTAGCATATGGAGTGTTAGTGCAGAACGAAAGCAACGCATGGCCAGCGTAGGTGTTTGGCAACTGATGAAAAAAAAAATTAATAAACAGTAGTATAAAGAAGGTCTCACATCAACAGCACCGATAATGAAACGCACAGTCTCCATTTAACAGCAAATTCTAGCCATCATCTCATAGCAACAACCACAAAAGCATCAAAAGAAATTATGCCATTCTCACCTCACGTACGGTAATTAAAGCGTGGCCACAACATCCCCAGCAGTGCCGTGTACAGAATCACCTATCAAGGAAAAAAAATTCAGAAAAAACAACAGAATTATAAATAATCATCGACTACCTTTAACTCCACGTTAGCCAAAACATCAGTCATATGAAGCAATAGTAACCGAACCACCTGTCATCAACCTTAAAACAGCAACTAGAGAAATCAACAGCAACAATATAAAAAATAAGTGTTAGTAATAGTTACAACAAAAATAACCCCATAACCTAACATATCAATTGTACCAAAACCATCAACATTTAGACATTAACATCAAGTACAATATCCACAATAGTAGCACACGGTATGACCTTCATTATCTGGAAGCCTCCTCCGCAGAAGAAATTGCCTGTTCCACATGACATCTGGAGCTTCAACCAACTGGACATAAAGAAAGCTAAGTACCCCAGTAGATATGTTAGTTTCAATTTAAACATTGTAGCAAATGTAATATTTAAGATAGAATTTCTATAAAAATTCAATTTTCAATTTAGGCTTTTACGCCAATCAAGTTTTAAATATTTGTTTTGACCACGAACGTTTTGGGCGTTCACGCTAAGATGGGTCGGATGAGAAGCCAATGATTTTGAGCTTGGGCCCAACTAAAACCCCATAGCTCCCAATCACTAAGTTGTACCATCCAGGAAGTCGAGGCACACACTGTGCTTCAAGCACGCTCGATCTGGAGCAATCCATAGCCCGGTTCAACACAACGTAGCAAAAATAGCAATTTTCCATTTCGATTATTATCCTTTCAAATTTTTATTTTTCGCATAAATTTAATTTTAATGTTTTCGAAATTAAATTCAATTTAACCGTGAAAATTTAAGAACATAAAATTGAAAAAAAAAAACCAAACCAAAACAAACATTTCCGAAATATTTAAGACAGTTTTCCGAAGTATTTAAGACAGTTGGATAGAAATAAATAAAAGAAAACAAAGTATAGAGGGTATACACAGAAAAATTGTCTTTGGGTTTCAATATTTTTGTTTTGTAAATAAAACCAAAATTTTATTTGCAACTATTTCAAATAATAATGTAAAATAAAGTTGTCAAAATTCAAAACTAAACCAAAAACCAAGGTATAATTATCTTACTAGGTAGTGTCGTCCGCCCATAGATTAGAGAATAGATTAGAAAATAGATTTGAGATTCAAAGACAAGCCAATCGAAATGAAATAAAACAAAGTATAGAAAACTACACGTAAAAAAAAACTGTCTTTCAATTTCAATATATTTTGTTTGCAAATACAATCAAAATTTCATTTACCATTCTGTTTGAAATAATAAAAACAACAACAAACTTAACAATAGAATAACTTAACTTGCACTGTGTTGAAGCATAAAAGTTTGTTTTTCTTTTTAAATTTCAAAAGATCTATTTTTCGGCCATTTACCTAGGATACCCATAGACATAGAAAGTAACATAAGTGTAAAAATTCTGGAATAAAATATTCGATAATATACTAATTTAATTATATTTAACTGATCCCTATTTTAATACAAACATATTTTTACATACATACACTAAGAAATAGTCAATAAGTACAGGATTTCAGCAATGTATAGCGTTCGAACGTAGGATTTTTGATTCGGTTATAAGATATATGAAAATAAAACCTTTTTGAAAATATAATTTTTGTAGTATTGAGAATCAACTAAACATGGTTTTGTGTTAATATTGAACAGATGTTAAGATAAGATATTGAGTGAAGTGTCAAGTTAGGGTTAGCCCAAATGGTTTAATTGGCTACCATGGTTTGGGGAGGGATAAAAACCGACCAGAACACCTGGGTCGGATGGAAGATTTGTAGTGCTCTATATACACTGGCACAAATGAACCGTCACAAACACATCTTGCACTTTTTAACCGGCCGCAACGAATCAACGCCCATGCCCGCGAGTATAGTCGTGCCAAATTACAAAGTTGCCAGTGTGTCGGCAAGTTAGAAACGTAAGGCAAAGTCACCTCGAAAGGTTGGTTGGCAATAATTAAAATATTATGATAACAATTTTTGTTTGAAACGTGACAGTTTTAAGTTTTTAGGCAAGGTACGATGACCACAGTTGTCATCCAATCTGTTTTATTTGTTAGACTGAACGTATTAACACTGTAATAATTTTTCACTTTTTACCACGCCCACTGTCTCCATAAAGTCTGTTTTGCTAGACTACCTTTGAACAAATAACTGTCATACTAATGTATATGAGGGTTATTTGTGCAAAGTTTCAAGACTATATCTATTGCAGTTTTCTAGATACACGAAAATAAATTTGAATTTGCTATGCGAGGTACCACGCCCGCTGTCGGAATGTGCTAGACTAAGCACATTAATAAGAGAGTTATTTGAACCAAATTTCAAGATGATACCTTTTACAGTTACCAAGTAACACAATGATAAATATTTACTTTGTATGGGAACTGCCACTACCATGTGAAATATTAAAAATTAGGTACCCTATTTTACCAACCGCATATATATGTAATAACCATCTGTGATAATTTCAGGAAGATCCTACTGGATTGTTAATAATTCCTAAAATATATTTTTGAAAACTTGAATACATTTTATTTATCGAATTTATATAACTCAAAACCAGACATGGGGGATTCAATTACATTTCAATTACAATTACAGGTAATGTGTAATTGAAAATTTCCAATTACTAATTACAAGTAATTGTAATTGAAATTGAAATTTTTCAATTACAATTACTTGTAATTAGTAATTGGGAATTTTCAATTACTAATTACATGTCATTGTAATTGAAAAAGTTCAATTACAAATAATTGTAATTAGGGAGTAATCATTACTTCCAATTGAACGAAATTCAATTATATTCCTAAAAATTTCAAGCTTATCTTGCGTTGCATGATCAACAGTATTATTCAAAAAAGCAATACGAAAACTGCATCCATGTTCGATTACCTTCATTAAGGTAATTATCGCTTACAAAATTTTGAAAACTTTGCGGTCAAATATACATTTTTTCATTTAATATTCCGTAGACATTGACATTGTGAAAAAGAAAATAGTTTGAAATTTGCACTTCAGATTTACTTGCGTGGTCTAAATTCGTTTCTAAATTACCTCAAAAACTATCCTACAATACTAAAGGCTTTTTTACGGTCTAATACTCCCTTAACATCTTCAGCACCAGTTGAAAGGTTATATTTGTTCGCTAGCATTATTTTAACCCTAAGGCGCCAAATTTATTTTTTCAAATAGGATTATTATTATTTTTTATAATTTATAGTAATTGAACATTTTTGTAATTAAATATTTTTTGACAATAATTACAAAAAAAAAAAAAAAAGTATTCATTACTTAAAACTTTCAATTACATATCAACTTAGCGGTGTCAATATTATCAATATTTTATGCAAATGAAAACAAAAAAATCTATACTGTCGTACTTCCCTTTAATCCTGACAACAATAGCTTCTAGGAATAACTAATGCGTTTGACAATATCTTTTTTTTTTGATTTTATTTCTAATAGACTTAAAATATCAAATTGCTTGCACCACTTCTTCAAAGTTTCTAAACACAAGCGAAAAAAGAGCACAACGTCATTTTTGAAGAGCTATGCTGAATTCAAGGTGGTTTTAACGGTATAAATTTTGCAAATTTTTAATTATTAAAAATCGTCAAAATTAGGGTATAAATCGTCCCACCGTAACCATGTAATTTTTTGGACCCAAAATCGTAAAAATTACGATAAATCGTCAAATCTGGCAGCTATGTCTACAACAAGCACAACATTAGAATAACAACAAGCATTTTGTTTATCTCCGTGAAAATAACAAACTAAACTTGTGTTACTCAAAATGACGACTTCTTCTTCTATGCCATTCAACCTAGAATGGCAGTGTCATGGAAAAAGGCTTCTGGAGACAATAAGTCTATAGTGAAGCCTTTACTTAATTTATGTTATATTTATTTATATTTTATTGTTTTTCATTATGTTTGTTTTCTTTAGTTTGTAAAATTTTCTTTTTTTTGTTTTGTTTAGTTTATAATTTTGTTTTTAATTAATTTATGCACTATTTTAAGTTTCTTTTTCGTTTGTTTATTTTGCTCGTAAAATTGTGGTTATACACGATAACCAGAACGATTGCACATGGCTGATTAATGTAACCACAAATTAACTGTACTACAGTACAGATAACCGTGGAAGCCAATCACCAAGTGCGAGAGTAAGACGTAAACCACTCGAAGGCCTAGCAACAACAACGGCCTGATTGACTTTAAACGATAACGACAATGACGCGCGCACGTGTTCCTCCACCCAGAGCTACTTTACGAATCTCAAAATGGCGACTATTGGAGATAATAAGCAGACAAAAATTGAGTGTTTCCGTTTTTGTAGAAAAAACTGCTACCCAGTTAAAATATATGAAATATGTAGCATGAACGGAAGAGGATTTTAGCCTTACAAACTAAAATTGGTTTTACACGACGTGTGTTTGTCATATGACTTGTCAGTTATATGTTATTTCACGTGTTTGTCAAAATATGCATTTCAAACGCACATGTGTAATTAATCTGACATAACCTATAATATATAATTTTTCCGCCACACAGTTTTGTATTGTCAACTACAGCTGATGCAAACATAGTGCTTTCGCCAAGCTTTTAGTACTTTTGGTACCACAAAAAACATAAAATAGCAAAATATCAAGGATGTCATGGAAAAGTGACAAGTCATATGACAAATACACGTCGTGTAAAACCACTTTAAATAAGATAATTTATTTAAATAAACAAAACTAAACTGTTTGTTTTAAATTATAATAATGAAATAAAAAGTAGTTTTTATTTATGAAATACATTAAAAAAATTTCGAATTAAAGTAACTTAACAAAATTTAAACATATTCAGGTATGTTATGGAAAACGATTTTGAAAACGAATCGATTTTAAAACGATTTTGTTGTTTTGTATAAAAATTAGTTTTTAATAACTTTTCATTTTTCATGTTAAGAGATGGGTTCAAAAATAATTCTCATAATTTATGGAAATTCATCACACCCTTTGATTTTCAATCGATCGTTTCATATCACATACCTGATTAATACTTTACAATCACAACTTTGAATTTCACTCATTGTACATTTTGGTGCTTGGGGCGAAATCTAGAAATTCTTCCTGGACGGAACCACATGTACGTTAAAGTAGCCTCTATTAGCTCCATTTTGGCATATCAGTTTTTATGTTCAGATGTTTTTGGCCTGGGGCGAAATCTAGGAATTGTTCCTGGGCAGGACCGATTGTACATAAAAGTAGCCTCTATTAGCTCTATTTTGGCGTATCAGTTTTTTCATTAGTACATTCGTTAAACAATTTTATGAACTCTATGACCAGTATGATGCAAGAAATGGTACGCATCCAATCTATGATGTTGCGGCGGTTCTTAACAAACAATGAACTGTTTAAAAATATGTTTCTGGAAAGGCTTGCGCTAACACAAAAAAGAACTCGAGTACTGCCTTAAGAACCAACAAATTGATGTCATACTGGTTTCAACAAATAGCTTTTTTAAAATCAATGGCTATATATGGCACTAAAGACCCCCGTGGCAGAGCATGTGGTGGTTCAGTATTACTAATAAAGGCTCGAATAAAACATCATTCACTGTTTAATTTTTTGTAAGGACTACCTATATCTACCTTGAAAATATTCATCAAACCTTATTTATTTCTTCAAAATAAGTATGAAAAAAATGTGTTAGACAAAACTCAAAAGTTTTGTTAGTTCTTGCAAAATATATTATTTTAATTTAAAGTAAAAATATTGAAAAATGTGAAAAATAAAAACACCCAACAAAATAAAAGAACATAATCTTAGAGTCCAATAAATATACACTTTTTAAAACGAAATTAAGGACACTAAACGACCTTGTCCTCATAAGCACTGACCACAAACGCAGGCAAACAAATTTGTAGCGGGCGTTGACACCAGGAGTAAAACTTCGACCCATATACCAATAGTGTGTGAAACAAAAACAAACAAAAGCAATAAAACCTGTTTTAACAAACAACAACCTTGTTTTTATTTTGCTTTTTTTTCAAAGAAATTATTACTTAAGTAATTTAAGTAACAAGTAAATCAAACAAAAAAAAAAAAAAAAAAAAAATAACAGTGTGAGGGCTGTTCTATGAGTCACTACAATTTAAATACTTTTTCGAAAAGTGCGAATATAAATACCAGAAATGTGACAATAAAGTCCTGGCAGTTAGCACCAATCTCAAAAGAATCTAAAGAAACGGATTAGAATAGATTTAGTTTTTAAAACCGCTTTGCTGTATTGGATATAGAGACAAATGAGCCCACAACAGTACAAACATCTTTCAAACCACCTCCTATATATTTAAGAGAAAAAAATTCAAACGAATTAGTCTAGAACTTAATAGCAAAATTGAAGAAAACTCTTTTTATGTGGTTCCAATTAAGCGTGGAAACGTTAGTCAGACAAAAGCAGTTAACGAATTTAAAATCCAAAAAAATAATTTTAATTTTCAAGTAGCTATTAAAGGCATTGATTCATGCGTAGATTCAGACAAAATAAGAGCTAGCCTACTAACAAATGGATTTAAGGTTAAAAGTGTAGCCAACCTCAGAAATCGAGAACGCATACCCCAACCAATATTTCGAGTTGAATTGGAGCTAGGTGATATTTGGTTGAAAAAGTACAAAATGCACCTAATTTACAACTTCAAATATTTACTGCACCGAAAAATCACCATAGAGGACCCACATAAATGTGCCGAACCTATTCAGTGTTTAAACTTTCAAGAGTTTGGTCTAGGACTTATTGTAAGCTGCCTCCAGTCTGCGTTGTCTGTGGGTACAGCCCAATGCGATAAATCTAGAAGTGATACAAAAGTTAAGAAATGTACATACATATGTAGCAATTGCTGTCGAAATCACACTGCTAACTACATAGGCTGTCCTGTTTATTCTATGGTAAGCAAGACTTCTAAAAATATTGTTACTTCTCCCAAGAAGGTACAATATCAAACAAATGCCTATTTCCTGCAGTTACCCCAGTCAACGGCTCAAAATGTTTCATATGCAGATATTTTAAAAATGAATCGTGCTACAATGCATGTATGTATGTGTTGTTGATCAAGTAAGATGAAATGGCATATAATCTGCAATATTAAGCAAAAGGAAATTCCACAATTCCCAAAATAAGGACCAAAAATCTCAAAATTGGGATTTTTTACTCTTTTGCACATAAAGTCTACATAAGGACTAGGGCTCATTAAATATTTTTAGAAACAATTACGGGCATATATAGCTTTATTACTGCAGTCTTCTTTTTTGATCCCAGCTTTGGAATTTTAGAATTTATAGGCTAAAGTCAAAATTTCGATTTAAAATAGGTCATATTGTGGGCCCTCCATCATATAGTAAGCTTACACAGAAATGTAAAATTTTTAAAAATTTCTTGAAACAAATTTTCTATAAAAAAAACGTTAACGGCCTTTTTTGGGCTAAAGTACACAAAAATGCAATAATTTTGGATTTTTTAGATTGAAAATCATCTAGTTTTTATGTAACTCAGTAAAGTTACAATCTTCAAATTTATCAAAAATATTTAGAATTTGGCTCGCTAACTACGATAAAAGATTTAAAAAAATTTTACCAGGGTAGCGAAAAATCAAAAATTTTATTTCTTAAAATGCTTATAACTCAATCATTTTGAATTAATATTTGCAAATTTAGATACCATTTTGTAGGTAGTGACAAGGCCTTTAAGACCATGTATAATTTTAAAAAATCAGAATAAAACTGAAGAAATGGCAAGCTGTAAAAGAATTTCCAGGTGCGAGGTTCTTAACTTTGAGACCACATAGCGCCACCCATGGAGGGTGTATGGTACCCACCTTTAAAACTTAAATTTTGGATCAATCGGCCAGGCGTTTATAAATTACTACGTTATTTCCAAAATATTTTGATTCTGACCCACTGTGCAATGCTAAAACAGCAACCTAAATCTTTTTCGAATACATTTTTCAACTGGAACCTAAAGAAAAAGGTCATAAATATTTATTTATTTATAATATATTTTATAAATATAAAATATGCTGGATCCGTATAGTTATAACAATGTTGGGTATTCAAGAGAGTTTTGCCAACTCTAAGTCTACTCCAAATCACGCAATCGCATCTAGAAAAGTCAGTGTAATATCTGGGTCTTGGATGAGTAGGATAGAGTTGTTTTTGGAAACCATGGAATTGGAGCAAAATTATTTTTTGTGTACATGGAATGTCAGTTATTTCCGGAAGATCTTGAGATTTTTTGGCTACCCTGTCCGCATATTCGTTACCTTCCATACCAATGTGTGAAGGAATCCACAAAATTAATACCTCCTGACTAACACTACGCAACTTGATGAACGTGTTGTAAGTTCCATTAAGATTAAAATAATTGTTTTTACATATTCTCCACTGCAAAAGATATCGCAGCTGTAACAGCTCCTAATTCTGCAGCAACAACTCCAACATTGTCTGGCAAAGGAGCTTCAAAGATGACATCAAAATTTCCTATATTATTTTGTTTGACCACTGAATATGTAGTCACGCCGTTATTAAACGAACCATCTGTTTAAATTGTCATTTCAGGATTAAAAGAATTAGTTTTTTCCTGCAGATGTTTCTTGAATATAAGGGGATTGGCGTGGTTTTTATTATTTATTATTGTTCATTAAAATTGTAAATTGTCTGTATAAATAGAGACTCAATAAAAAAAGCCTTAAACCTTATTATAAACACTTAAGCTTGTATCCATCAAAGCAAAGTTAAATGTAAAAGACATATCATAAGGTTAAGTTGGTAATAATATATTATGTCTTGACGATATTTTCGATTGCTGAAGGTGAATCTATGACACGGGATTCCAGATGTTCTCAAAAAGTCTTACGAAGACCATCTGATGGAATTGTAATAGCTTTTGATGCCATTTCGATAGAGCTTTTCTCCAAAATAAATCGAAAGTTTTGGTAAGCAGTCTCGAGTCTTAGTTGTTCCAAAGGCGTCGATCTTAATAAACCAGATGCAGTTCTATTCATTGCAGTGTCTAACATTTTTATGTTTTTCTTTGAAGTCCATCCATAAATTGTAATTCTATGTAATAAAATACCGTTAACCAGAGATCGACATATTTCAAGTGCAGTATTAAAATGAGGACCTTTATTACGTGAGCATATTAGTTTTAGAAGGTTGTGTCAGCTTTGATGAAAGATATTTCACGTGAGAGTTCCACAGTAAATTCCTAGTAAATAATATGCCCAACACTCTCATTTCGTCAGTAATGGCAATATCAAAGCCTCTGATATTAATTTTATTGACAATGCATTGTCAAACATCATTATGGTTTCCTGAAGCAATTATAAAGATATTATCCGCATAAATTCCAACGTAGTTTATGCCTGGAAGATATTCAATAGCCCTTGCCATTAACATAAATTGTAACATAAATTGTAAACAAGACGACAGACAATGATGACCCTTGCGGAACCCCATTATCGATAGCATAGTTTCCTGAGAAATAGCCATCTACTCTAACTGTAACCATGCGATTAAATAGAAACGATTTAATAAGCTCCATTATATTTCTAGGTACACCCCATTCATTCATTTCTTGAATAACAAAAATCGACACAACCTTGTCAAAAGCTTTCTCTATGTCTTCGTATATGACTAAACTATGAAAACGAGATTTCAGATTTCTGCGTAATGTCTCTTCCATATGATGACATATAGTGTGAACCCCATGGCGAGGTGTAAAAGCGTGTTGAATTTTCGAGATATAAAACTCTGTCAGCCTCCAGAATCTTTCCGCCGAAATTTTTGACAGAACTGGTAACAACGATATCGGGCGATACCCTTCTAAGCGTCCGGGATCCTTCCCTGGTTTAGAAATAGGAACTAAAATTGCAGTTTTCCAATCTTGGGGATACACCCCATATGCCAAAATGTTGTTGTATAATGTACACAGGCGATATTTAAAATGCTCAGGAGAATTTTTTACCATCGAATACGTTATCTTATCACCTGGCGTTGTAGAACCTCTTAACGTCCTGTCAAAAATAACGATGTTTGTACAATAATTATTTGTTCTTCTACTTGTTCTAAAAAACAATTGTTTCTTTTGTAATTAAAATAATTTTCTAGTTTGTATTTTTATTTTTAATCAAAATGAAAATAAAAATTTTGTCACTTTTGCATAAAACAGAAAACGAACAATACAAAATTTTTTCTCTGCTAACAGGTTATGGGCCCAGATCCATAACTTAATATAAGTTGATATTGCTATTTTGTGAAATTGTTCGTTGAGAAGGTTATTTCTATAACAAATGGAGGATTTTAAGATATCTAAACTAGAAGGTTCCGATGGCTGGAAATTCCAGGTAAAGGTGGTACTACGGGCTAGTAACCTTTGGGATATAGTAAATGGAGTTGCAGAGAAGCCTTAACAAGATATCGTGGAAATAAATAAATGGATTTCCTTCGATGCAAAAGCTCAGAGAATGTTGAACGTGTCTATGGGTGAAGAACCAATGCTTCTTCATATTAGGAATTGCAAAACAGCAGCTGAAATGTGGTCTATTCTTGAAAACGTTTATGAGCAGAAGTCAGAAACATCAATTCATTTACTACAGCAACAATTTTTCCAGTATCAGAAAGATCCTGAAGATACAATATCACTTCACATCACAAAAGTTACAAAAAGTTAGCCAAGCAGTTGGAGGATCTTGGTGAAAAAGATAACTGATAACATGTTGTTAACAAATATTTTGATGATCCTGCCGCCTGAATATATCTCCTCCATACATCAAGATTATGTATGGAGGAGATAAGGTTATGTATTCAATCAATGAAATCTGAAGCATTTGTTGCAAAGCACGATAAGAAAAGCAACAGGCAACAAGCTCAAACTAACAAAAGTTCTAGAGGTAAATGTATTATTTGTAAAAAATTTGCTCATTGGAAGCGTGATTGTCCAAATAAAAACCGTAAACATAGTGGGGAAGCTTTCATTTGTGAACATTTATTTGTTTCTACTTCTGAAGAAGATTCTTGGTTTGGTGATTCCGGCGCTAGCGATCATATATCTAGTAAGAAACAGTGGTTCAAAAACTATGTCCAGTTTAAAACTCCAGTTTATTCCTGCAATTGGTAAGGGAGATATTTTTATTGATTGTAAGGTCTGGAATTCAAAATTATTACCCTTGATCGTCACAAAATCATTGTTTATGATAAGAGTTTTGTTTGGAGCTATAGGCAGGACCGCCCCAAGGTTAGTCGGCGCCCGGGGCGAGATTGTGATCTGGCCCCCTACACAATTAATTGGTGTAAATAAATTTATATATCTCATATAATTTATTTTTTATTTTATACTTTTATTTATAAAAGGGTTACATACTAATGTAGTAAAAATAATAAAATATAGAAATTTTTTTTTTAATTTTATTTCGATTTAGGGAGTCAAAGAATGTAAATAAAAAAAGTTTCAATGAAATCTGGAATGGTAAATATTAACGTTTTGTTTTTCCCCCATTTGCTGCACAAAAATATCTTTTTCGGGTAAATTTTGGATAATAGTTATCAGCCTTTAATGGCAAGAGCCCTTTAAAAATTAACTCATTCTTTTCGTTTTTTTTAATTCTGGCCAAGAAGATGGATCCGTATTTATCAAGCCAACAGTTTTAGGAGAAGAAATTAATATCGTTTTGTCAGCTTTATTCTCATTAATATCTTCGTCATTAGAATCTGAATCTAGTATTACTAGTATTTCAACTTCATTAAGTGTACTCACGTTCACTGAGAACTAGAAGGAGAAAAATAGAAGTGAGCTTTGGGACCTTCTTAAAAGCACTTCAGTCGTTGCTTCTTCTTCTCTTACTAATTGTGTCTTTGTGCTCCAGACAGTTTTGTAAACATGATGGTAAAAAATTATTTAGTTCGTAATAATCCTACTAAATGTTTATGGTATGGCAATTGGTAATTTCAAATATAATATTATTGTTTTCGTGTTTTCGTGTTTTACTTCTTTATTACTTTTTTGTAGGCAATGAAAAAACCAATACTAACTTTTCAATAGCTAGTCGGTTTTAATTCGCAGACTCGCCGGCGTCATTCTTCGGTTGACGTTTTAACCTATTTTCAGAATGAAGTTATTTGTAATTTAAGAAGGAAATAATGTACTGTTGCAGTGTCACTGGATATTGAAAAAGCTTTTGACCGAGCATATCATTTAGGTATTATTTTTAAACTTAGAGGATAGGCTGTGAAACTTTTATTGTTAAAATTCTTTTTAACTTTTTTAAGGAAAGAAATTTTCTTGTCGAAATCAATAATACTAAATCAGATTTAGGAAGCATTTTTGTGGTGTCCCACAGGGAGCAATTTTGGCCCCATTTTTATATAACACCCTTGTCTATGACTTTCTACACATCTTTAATGAATCCAAAAGCTTATTATATGCGGATGACTCTTTAATTTATGCGCATGATAAAAATCCTGAAGTCGCGTTAAGGAAAGTTCATGATCATCTTATGGTAAGTGACAATTATTATAAAAATTAAAATAAAAAAAAAAAAATACAAATACAAATACAAAAAAAAAATACAAATACAAATACAATACAAATACAAACAATTTGTTTCCGTAATGCATTTGGTAAAGGTCCCCGTAATGTAGTTAAATTAAGTAAAGGATTGAATCTCTCTTTATGCAATACGGTTATATCCTTTAAAGAAAATATAAAGTATCTTGGGGTAACATTAAACAAGCTATTTAAGTTTAATCAACATGCAACAATTGTTAAGATTAAGTGTCAACGTATTAAGGGTATGTTTTACAAACTGTTAGTAAATAGACACCTTGATCAGGGGTCAAAGCTCTTGATTTATAAGGTTTGTATCCGTTCAGCGATGCTATATGGGTTTCCCATATGGTTCTCCATCTCCCCGTCGGTTATGAAGGAATGAGAGATCTTTGAACGTAATTGCTTGAGACTTTGTGTTAATGCTAATTTTGAAAACTATGTCAAAAGATATTCTAATAATGCAATTTACCAAAAGGCTAAGGTGCAACCACTTTCCTCATACGTTTTAGCCTTGCTTAGAAAGTTTATAAATCGTCTTGAAAATCACGAAAACATTCTAATGAGGGAAGTATTTAATTCCCAATCTGGTTTTAATTGGTCAAACACCTTATATTTATCACCAGTTGGAGTTTTGCTTGAGGAATCTAACTCATTCGTTAACGTCTTTGAGTACCGTCTACCGGAGTTTTATTCTCACTCACTTTCTGGCTCTAACAGAGGCTAATATATGCATATGTAAATACGCGTATATGTTTGTGTATATTTGTATGCATGTGTGTATATCTGTGCATAAGTGTATATGTATATATGTGTATATATGTATATAAACGTTGTATATAAGATTTTTGTTTTGTTTGTTGTTTTAGTTTTAATCATAGTTTTAGGTAGTTTTAAGTTTCTAACTTTAGATGATAACGGTCTATGTTATCTTTTATTATATATTTGAGCATTATAATTCTATGTTTATCTTTTTGATTTAAAACACTCTACCATATCAATTTGCATTAGCATGTAGCGTTTATTCATTTATACTATTGATGTATTTTATGTTTATTAAAATAATACTTTACAGTTTTAAGTTACTTCTTTTATTATCCGACTTATCATAAATTTTGTAATCTATTTTTAAAAGTCTCAATAAAATTGAAATTGAAATTGAAATTAAGAAACTTATGTAAGTAATAAAAAATTGAAAATACAATAATTTTAAATTTTTTAACACAAAATAAATTTAATTTTGTTAGGTAAAATTTATTTCTTCACAGTATTGTATTTTTTGTCTTTTAGGGGATAAATAATGTATACATATAATAAAATAGTTACTCATTTGCGTCTATCTGACTGCTTTTCGTTTGTGTTCGCATCACGTAAAAACTACTGAATGGATTTTAACAAAATTTTGTGAGGAGGTACCTTAGTATCCTGGTCCCAATATATGCTGCTTGCACAAATATCTTATTTCCAAGAGAAAGTAGAGAAAAAGCAGGGAAAAACGCAATTTCCGGTTTAAAGGTACTAGGATATTTTCAACACGTTTATATCCAACGCATTTATTTTTTCAACTCACCTTTCTGTTTTTCAAAGTGGGATATTTTAAAAACTACTGCGCAACAGATAGCGCCAGTTGAATAAAATTTGTATTTTTACTTTGTGGAATTACATTATTAAAATATTTTAAACACCTCTTACAGAGTTTTACAATAATTTTTTGAATTTTAGAATTTTTGATAAATTTTAGAATTTTATGCAGGGATGGGTACATTTATATAAAGTAAATACCTAAGCCATAAGCACTATAAAAGTAAGAGTCTTTCAATTGGTGTGGAATACTTTCAAAGCAAAATCGAGCAAAATATTGTCAGGACGCCCAAGACGTCGCAGGCACTGCTAGTAAATTATAAAAATTTGTACTAAATCCAACGTGTGTCGAACATAAATATATCAGCAAAAATACAAAATTCATATTCTTATTTAAAAACCAAAGGAATATTTAATTTTAGCATTTAAAATTGATTGTAAAGAATATATGTACGAGTATGTATATATTTTTTTACAAAATATTATATACAACTACATACTTTAGTTACTGTGGGGAAATATTTTTAAAAACCAACACTTACAAACTTGTCTACCGATATATTCCTAGACTTAGGTTTTTTGACAAAAGACTTAGGATTTTGACATTTAAATTGGCTATCGGGTGTAATCTATGCAATTTTAGTCCGTTTCATACTATAATACTGAGTATTAAGGTTTTCATTAGATTTTCTAAGGCAGAAATCAAATGAGAATTGTGTAGTTGTCAAAAAATCTTACGTAACATAACATTTCGGTTTCACAACTCAAATAAAATGAAAAATATCAGCAAAGCAACAAGCCGAGACGAGTTATTGAACGGCGGTCGCTGAGCAATTTCAAATGGACTGTAGAGGTGCCGGATTTTAAGTTTGTTTGGCCGTTCAAGTTTTCAGTTAATAAAAAAAAATAAAAAACAGAACTAAAAAAATAATACGTACATACAACAATTTCTAGACATGGCAGAAACAAAGTATATATATATATATATATATATATATATATATATATATATATATATATATATATATATATATATATATATATATATATATATATATATATATATATATATATATATATATATATATATATATATCGTTTGGCCCAATTTTACAACAGACAGAAATAGGGCAGATATTTTTTGAATTCTCTTTTGCTTTACAACTGGATATAAACAAGACAGAGAGATTTTTGCACATTCTATTTTCAGATTTATTTACTTTACATGTGTGTGTGTGTTTGACAATCTGTGGTATATGTACTTGTCGAGAAATTTTGACCAAGTAAACGCCGACTTGAGAAATATAATGTGAAGCAACACAGAAAAAAGAAACGAAACAAGAAACGAAACATTCTACCTCTTTAACCCTGTTGAACCGTGTTCAACCAACATAAACTGTAAATTAAAATAATCGCTTTGTCAAACTTGATATGTAATCTCTTTTTATAATTCGCCGTAAAATAGCGGCTTTTTTCATGTACATATTTGATATTTTTTCATATTTCTAGTTAGTTCTAAGAAAGATCTCAATAAAGCAAGAAGCTTTTTACTTTTAAGTTTCCTACGAAACAAGTTTGTGTTTAAATTGGAAAACACACCCTCTAAGATTAGGATGAGGCGACTCTTCACCCTAACATATGGTCCTTCGAACCGGAATATTATCAAATATTATCAGGTATTGCTAAGTTATTCGACCCCCTAGGTTCCAATCGTAGTCATAGCTAAGATTTTGATGCAAGAGCTTTGGCAGCTTAAGACGGACTGGGATGAGAGTGTGCCGCCACATGTAATTGTTAAATGGAACACATTTCTTCACACCTTACCACAAATTTCTACACTGAGAATTCCTAGATGGGTACAATTCACCCCACTTCACCATATACAGATTCAAAAAGCGAAATAAATTGTCATTTACTCGTTGCGAAGACTAAGGTAGCACCTTTAAAAAAGATTAGAGTTCCCAAACTTGAGTTATGCGAAGCAGTCTTACTCTCAAAGTTGACAAAAGACGTAATAGAAAACCCCTATGATCTTTATTTATGGACGGACTCTTCTATAGTTCTGGGATTTCTCCAAAAGTCGCCACACACCCTTAAAACGTTTGTTGCAAATCGTGTGACGAAAATTATTAATTTTGCCAGTTACAATCACTGGAAACATGTTAAAACAGAAGACAACCCTGCGGATCAACTATCGCCTTAGACACCTAAAAGAAAGCACATCAAGAACAAAGTTATTCTAGTGATGTATTAGAACGATTTTCATAATTTGCTAGGGCCTTGAGGGTCATCAGTTATTGTTTTCGTTTTTTTCATCGTATCCGGAGACATCAATTTAAAACTGAGCAGTTCATCACTGCGGAAGAAATTCGTTTTACAAAAAATCGCCTTATTTTTATATCTCAGTTGAACTTTTTCTACAAGGAACATGATTGTCTAAAAAACAAGCAGTCTCTAAGTAAAAAAAGCAAACTTCTAACCTTGAACCCATTTATCGATAAAGATGGTTTATTACGTGTTGGAGGTAGACTTCATAACTCAGCTTTAAGCTACGAGGAACGACATCCTGTTATAATACCTGAAAAATCTCGTTTTGCTACTCTTTTTGTGGAATATACACACAAAATTTTGCTTCACGCTGAACATCATATCATGCTACGCGCTATACGACAAGGAAAATGTGTTCGAAATTGCAAAGACTGCAACATTTACAAGCATAAGGTTCAAAAACAACTTATGACAGTACTTCCTCAAGAAAGAATTAACTTTTCGTTATCCTTTACTTACACAGGCGTCGATTTTGCAGGTCCTTTCAACTTAAAGTCATCGTACTTACGAAACGCCAAGTTAATCAAAGGTTACGCAGCAGTGTTTGTATGCTTCTCTACAAGAGCTATTAATTTAGAAGCGTGTTCCAATCTTTCAACAGATGCGTTTTTGGCTTGTTTTGACAGATTTGTCGGTCGTAGAGGTTTGCCGAAAACGATGTTTTCTGACAATGTTTGAAATTTTCTTGGAGCTAGCATCGTCTTACTTAAAACCCACAATGAATTTTTAAAAACGACCGAAAAAGCTTTAGCAGAAAAATACAGCACACACGGATTCAGTTGGTCATTTATTCCACCCTTTGCGCCTCACATGGGCGGCCTTTGGGAGGCTGCTGTAAAAAGTATGAAATCTCATCTTAAAAAAGTAGCTGGAAATGTCAGTTTTACTTATGCAGAATTTACAACCATGCTCATCAGAATTGAAGCTGTATTGAATTCACGTCCAATGTCTTCACTAACCGAAAACCCATCAGAATTACTTCCTTTGACTCCAGGACATTTTTTGAGGGGTGCTCCGCTAGCAGCCCCACCTGAAACTTCTGAAGAAACCCCACTAGAAAGCTTAAGTTTCATGAAACGTTGGAATCGGTTAAAAACTATTCAGCACATATTTGCTCGACGATGGAAAAATTAGTATATTGCTGAGCTTTAGCGAAGATTTAAATGGAAAACTGAACAACATAATATAAAACTCAACGATTTTGTCGTAGTAAAAGACAATCTATTACCCCCCACAGAGTGGCGTCTAGGACGTGTAACTAAAGTTATATATGGGAAAGATAACAAAGTACGAGTTGCTGAGATAAAAACACAAAATGGAACTATAGTTCGTTCTATCGTAAAATTATGTGTTTTGCCATCAAATGATTCTCATGATAAAACTTTAACCAAATCCTCTAATTAATCCACCTGATGTGTAAGAAAAATGCTATACTATAAAGAGAAAAATTATCGAAACAAAATTTCTAATATCACAGTTTACATCTTCTTTTATCCCTTTCTTGTCTAAATTGCCTAGCACATACATACGACCGTTCCAAATGTCAATCGATAAACCGTTGCGCAATCTGTGGTGCAAAACATCATTCTGCGTTGCATCGTGAACGTCCCCATGACGTGGTGTCATCCAGTTTTGATGATGAAGTACCTTTCAAGGAGTCTCTAGAAGAAACAACATCATCTAATACTTCTCGCCAATTTTTAAAAATGGAAAGGAAATCCAATATGGGTTAATTTTCTTGTTAATGAGAAGAGCGAAACATCATTTTTGATCCGAAGTGTGGTAAATATATTCCCTAATTTTAAGCCAGATATTCGTAAGGGATCAAAAGAGTTCTCTATTTTTCAAGTCGCCCAAACATATGAACCAAGAAAACATTATGGTCCTGTGACACGTTGGCAACTGGAAGTTAAAGATGCCGATGTAGTGACACCACCACCCATTAATGATCCCCAGCTCCAGAATCATTTTCGATCATTCGTGCCCCAAGCACATCCTAATTTCGCAGTATGTCGAGAAGTTGACGGCATAATTGGCCAAAGTATATTAGCCAAAATCATGTACGACACCAACAACCAGCTAGGTGGAAATCTACCAAAGACCCAGCGTTCCATATTTGGTTGGGTAATTTCCGGAGTGTGGCGTGGCTGCAATTGCCATTAACTTCGCCTGGGAGCATGTTGAACCGTGTTTAACCAACATAAACTGTAAATTAAAATAATCTCTTTGTCAAACTTGATATGTAATCTCTTTTTATAATTCGCCGTAAAATAGCGGCTTTTTTCATGTACATATTTGATATTTTTTCATATTTCTAGTTATTTCTAGTTAGTTCTAAGCAAGAAGCTTTTTACTTTTAAGTTTCCTACGAAACAAGTTTGTATTTAAATTGGAAAACACACCCTCTAAGATTAGGACGAAGAGACTCCTCACCTTAACAAACCCCTTTTTAGAAGGGGACTTAGAAAATTTTCTAAAAATAGTATGGTATTATGGGATGTCAAATTTCTTTCCGTATTATTGCACATTTTGATAACATATTGCTT
Source organism: Phasia obesa (assembly GCA_949628195.1). Lineage (NCBI taxonomy): Eukaryota > Metazoa > Arthropoda > Insecta > Diptera > Tachinidae > Phasia > Phasia obesa. Next base: position 42,093,168 of record OX451219.1, read on the forward strand.
TCACACTATCACACTTTCTCATTCGATTTAAGTTTTTGACAAATCTCAATACTCAGTATTATGGTGTGAAAATGATTCATATTTTGTATTACCTGAAGGTTATGAAAGCAATTCATACTATTTACTTTACTATGAATGTGTATTAAAAGCAGTGTTTAGAATTTTTTATTTATGAACATTTAAAAATCAACATGAATGATATTAGTCATAAATGAGACACATATCTAAACTTTTATACTTATTTTTTACGCTCATAAACGAACAACAAAAAATATTCCGCATATAAAAAGAAATAAAGAAAACATTTTGTTACTACATACTTCGGCAGTTGCAAATTACAAAATATATGCGTACATTTATGTACGCGAATGCTTAGGGCACATTTGTCTACGATCTTTTCATTTATGAGAAATTAACAAAATCGTAAATTCTCACCTCCACCTGCGTGAACAATAACAGAACAGAAAGAAAAAAAAATCGTGGCATTCATAAATAAAAAAATAAAAATATTTTGTAGACTCTCACACATGTATGAGAATGAGCAGTGAGTGAATATTTCGGTACTCTGATTAAAAGAAATAGACATTTTGATCATAATATATTTATTTATTCTGAGTAGTTTTCTTTAATAATTTACTGTTTTTTTTCTTTGAAGGCGTTTATTAGATTATTCTATTAACAAAATTTTACAGTAACGGTAATGAAACATATTTGATTAATTAAATATATATCCAATTAAAATTTTTTAACATTTTACTTGTTTTCAATATAAATAAAATCCTTTGTTGGCTAAACCACTGATAGTTTCAACAATTTTAAAATATATAATAAATGTATGATATGATAAATTAAAAGACGTTATTAGCATTAGGTTGTAGGTATATAAAAAATTGTCTAAAAAACATTGTATAGTTAAATGGTCCATCGACGTAATGTTTAAAGGAGGTATATATATATATTTAAAATCAATCAACCACCGCCACCGCCTCCAGATAATTCATCTTCATATTGTTTACGGAAACAATCACCTACTGGGAAGAAGTCCCAACTACGCTGTTGGTACATATTCCAGACATATGTTTCTTGACCCGTATATTCCGTATCCGGTTTGTTGATCAAATGCATAAGGAAGAACATGTAGTTTGCTAAATTGTGTTCTTTCTGGACATGAGTATCGAAGCCGTGCGGCACTATGTCAAAGAAGTCTTTGCCCATGCCACATATAAAGCAATTCGATTCCATATTTTCTTTAACTGACTCTAGTTGATCACGAAGCTCACCAAAGGCATCGATGATCAAACCTTGTATAATGGCCAAGAGAATAACAATGACAAAGAAAAAGAAAGTTATATCGAAAATAATACGATAAACTTCGTAGTCGTCGCCATCTGGATCTCCGATTTCGTCGCCAATACCACCACCTGCTCTAACGCCTTTATACAGATGGAACACGAAACAAGTTAACATATCGTGACATTTTTTGTCCACTTCTTCATCTTCTTCCTGTATATAGAATTTGCGGAAGAAGTTGAAGGCAATGACTGTGTAAATATATACGATGATTGTTAAAAGCATAACTGTTAGTACGAGTTGTTTGCCGTTATGTGTTACGGATTGCAAAATGGTGCGAAGAGTCTTGAAACCAACAGCAACATCGAGCAAATGGGCAGCAAAGAAGAAGTTGTTAAAGTTGCCCATCACTGAGAAGGAAAAGTACCAAAGAGAGTAAAGAAAAGCATTGTCGGTAAATGTTACACCAGCCTTCCAAACTTGGTAACGCCAATCAATATTCATGATGTATTTAATCAAACCACCTCCATCACTCTCTTGAGCCATGAATGCACTCTTTTCCATGCCCAGGAGATTAGAAATTGAATCGAAGTCATAGGTTTCACTATACTTTTGACGCACTTTCTTTTTCACAAATTTGTCCCAGTAATTAACTGGAAATGATTTTGCCGAAATCACCAATTTGTCCCAATGTGATTTGAAGTCATCATCTTCAGGTTGTTCTGCAATGAATAGGCCGTCAAATTCCAAACGTCTAGCAATTTCTTTTTCACGTTTGAAAATAGCTAAGGGAACTTTCAGATGATAGTAGGCAATTAACATAGCCAGAGAAACTAGACTGTGCAACAAAGCAGCTATTCGTATGACATGTTCCATATAGAAGAAATCTTCGTCGACATGTACTATTTCCGGTATTTCGTCCTCTTCACCTCCGTCATCGCCTGACCCTTCTCCTGAGCCCAAACCAGAACCAGTAATACCTGCACCTGAACCAGATCCCAAAATCAATACATCGTCACCGGAAGATTCTTCGTCTTCAGCAAATGATGTTACTTTGTAGAAGAGTAACATAAAGTTTATGCTAAAAGCTAAAACTAAGGCCACGTATTTTAAATTGTAAAAGTTACGAGCCAAAAAGCTTACAGCTCGATGAGCATAAGCAGAGAAATCAATTTGGTTTACAGCTGGAGTTTCTTGAGGTGCTGCGGACGATTTCTTAGCTTCAGCTTCGATTGAAGCCATTGCGGCTTCTTGGGCCTTTTGAGCTTCCTGACGTTCTTGTGCGGCCTTCTTAGCTGCCTCTCCACCTAACAAATCTACAATGGAAATAGGTTCAGGATGATGGCCTTCCGCCTCAACAGGCACTTCTCCAGTAAGACCCCCGTCTTCGGGACTCGATTCACCAGTTTCTTCAACAGATGTTGAAGGACTGCCGCCAGACGATTCATGTACCGTTACTTTGTATTGCCCGTTTTCTTCCTTGTTTATGTCCAAACCGAAAGCTTGTACCGTACCTGGTGGTTCTTCTATAGGTAGAGGTGGCAATGCCCTACCAAATGATTCTTCTTCTATCGGCGGTTGTTCTACTTCCTCAGGAGCTGGTCCACGCATCAAATTCATTAATATTCCAAATATGTATCGCACGACAGCAAAATGAGCATAACCAGAGTAGTAGAACATATAGAAAATAATTTTGAAGAAGCCAATTATCAATTCCAGAATCGATTTCGTTTGCATAACGCCAATTTGATGTTTAATATTTGAAGGACTTAGCATAACAGCGGCAAATTTAAAACCATCTTTTACAGCATTTATTGTCCGTGTTACGGGGTGTCTTGCTGCTCGCTCCTCGTCCTCTTCGCTCATGTATGAACTGTAAGAAGTATCACGTTTGACATTGCTGGCACCATCATCTGTAGCCATCAAACCGGATGCATGGGTCATTTCAAAAATAGCATCTTCACAGAAGTTAACAAATGCTTCTAGTTTTTCCTTGTCACCACCTTCAGTAACAATTGAATAGAAAAATGCTCGTTTCGATTCCTTAATTTGAGGTTTCTCCCATTGCTCGATGTTTGAATCCTTGATTTCAAAGTACACACGTTCTATTCTTTTTGAACTGCCCAGAATTTCAATACGTCCTAAGAAGGGCTCAAAATAATTAAGCACAGAGCCAGCGGTTTCTAGGAATCGAGCCAAACGTGGTTCATTGGGCATGTGTTCACTTAAGTTAGTTAACAAAACAGCCAAATTAAAACCAATTTCTGTTGAGGGTTCATGGAAGCGATCCACAAAGGCTGCATAATCAATTTTACCCTCATGATTGCGTTCACAACAAGCCAGCAAAAAGTCCATCTCCTCTCTAAAATGGAATAGATATTACTACGTTACATACAATGTATATACAATAATTTCTCACGGTGTGTAGTTCTTAGATTGTTCCATTTTATCTCTAAAATCTTTGGGTGTAACCCATCCTTCATTTTTAATGTCGATTTCTTGAAAACTGGGAGATTCAATAAGATCCTTTAATTTTAAAAACATGTCAAAGTATTTTAAAATTAATTCCACATTGCCAGCTGATTCTACTAGAGTGTCAACCATTTGTTTACCAATTGTACCTAGATATAAAATTTAATATGAATATGATAACTGCTAAGAATAGAATATAAATGATTTGAATTGCAATTACCATTAACGACATTTCCTTCCAACATAGATAACATCATGGTGATCATGTCTTTTTGCAAATTCAATAATTCCTTTAATAAGTCGACTTGACTTGAGTGCTTCGATAATTTTTCTTGCATGTGAGAGAAAAGAAAGAGAAAGCCTCCCACCGCATCCCATAATCTCGAATGAGCCAACGCTTGTTGATTAAGAGTACAGGGACCCTGAATGACTTCAGTAAGAGTGTTAAAAACTTGACTTGCCACACCAATAGCCTTAAAGAAATTGGCTTTTCCGGCTGGATCTATGATCTCCTTGCTGGAATAGTGCCAATAAAAATCCATAATAGATTCCTGCAGACGCAACAAATAATCGACCGTGCAAATAACAACATTCACTGTTGTTGTGTTACCAGCCTGGGTTCGCAAGTAATTCTGCCAGTCTGCAAACAATTTCCAATATATAAAAGGAAATAATGCAAGCAATATTCTTACTTACCTAAGTTGTGGCCTTCACAAGTCAATTGAATAAAACGGAAGAGCGCACAAGTGAATTCAGCATCATGCATATTTTTCTCACCAGCAGCTCCCTCCGAACCGACGCCAAGACCTGCACCCGCACTTGGAATGTATTCTTTGTTTGCAAAGTTTACAATATTGTGTGGGGAATAACAAGGTAATTCATGCGGATTGGTTTTGTATAGTGGTAGTGGTGAAAGACGTAATGGAGTTGGGGTTCAGTGCAAATTAACAACAAAATCGGAAAGGTGATTGTAAGTGTAAATTTTGAAAAACAGAAGCGTGCAAGGAAAATGACGCAGTTTTAAAAATTACAAAAATCCAAATAAAAATGGTGGGAAAGAAAACGAAAAAGGTACAAAGAAAAAGTATTTTAAGAAGGATAGATGACGCTGATGGAGTGGTTAGGATATATTGGTAGGGGTTGGAGTTATGGAAGAGAATTGTTTGTTTTATTAATTGCTAAATAACATTACCTTCTGCTTTGGTATTTCTTTCAAAAGCATCTAAATCCAAAACACTGCACGAATTCATCAATCCAGCAATTGAAGTAAAGAACCCAACATCCTTTTTCTCTTTAAGATGATTAAGCATGCCCATCTGAATATCAATATTACCTCCCCGTAAAATTGCAATACCCAAGTTCAAAGTTGTCATCACCATTTCTGAAGGTATACCCTTAGAGGCAGATATGTGCAGCAACACCATTTCGGCTACACCACGATTTGATAAACGCGCTTGATGGAAAAGCAATTTCTGTTTTTCCATTTCTTGCTCCTGAATTAAAAATGTAATACGGCATTAAAAATATTTTTTAGAGAAATTGGACTTTAAACAAGTTGTTAAATTTTATTAGTTACCATTAATTTATTCATTGTATTCTATAGATAAGGTTAGCATGCAAGTGTTAAATGTTAGTTTTAAAATATAAATCTGCTTGAAATATTAACAATTGCAACTTACATGAATGCTAGTGCCTTCACCTTCGGCTTCTTCTCCGCCCTCTGCACCTTCTTCTTCGCCGCCTCCTTCTTCCTCTTCCTGTCCACAAGATTTTGCGGCAATTTGTGCATAAGACATATACAATATGTCTTCCTGCAGAGCTCCACTTCTTTCTGTCATTGCACCACGACAGAAAGTAGTCACCAGCTGGGTGAGTGGATCAGGTTTGGTTTCAGATTCGTCTTCTTCCTTTTTGGATTTTTCAAATTCCTCAAATGTTTGAGTAAGGTCTTCGATCATAACCTCTTGGCCTACATTTTCCTCTTGTAGCCACTGTTCGTGATATGTGCGAGCAAATATGTTGCAAGCTCTATGTCTGTTACCGAATGTGTACAAAAAAGTGTTAATATATTTGTTCAGGCTGTAGAAGTTTGTTAACTGTCTTTTTTGAAACCAAATCGTAAAATACTTTAACTCTTAGAAATTGAGCCTGTTAATAAATTAATTCTGACGAAAAGTATTTAATTTTCGTTTTAAATGTTTTCCATACATGTTTCCAGAAGAATTATCCATTTGGTTTACAAAAAAGGCGTTTAGTAACACAAAACAATATTTATACTTGAAAATAATTACAGAGACATGATGTCCTTAGCAAGCTTGTAATTAACATTTTCAAGTACATATAATTTTTCGTTTTTTTTCTTCTTTAACTTTTAAAATAAATATTAAGATTTGTTAGCGTTTTATTTTTTAGTTTTAAAATATTAATTAACAGGCGAAAATTACTTAAGATTTAATTAAAAAATATTACAATCACATACACAAAACAACGCGCATTAGGGTTCACTTAAACAACACGTTTCGCCATTGCCATAGATAAGGCTGTCTGGGGACGGTTATGCAAACCCCCGGAACACATTTAGTCCTCCCAAGAATTGTTTCTTTATTGTGAAATTTTCAACATATGGCACTAATTTCCTTTAGTTAGAAAAATATGTTAATGCTTTTCCCTTTATCGAGAAAACATATTTTCGGGTCATTTTGAAACAGGTGTCTTACACAGAAGCAAAATTTTTAAATACATATAAAAATATGCCAAAAATATATTTCAAATATGTACTCCGATTTGTTGTATTAAATCTAGTTTTATTCAAAATAAAGGAAGCAGCATGACATACATATATTGGCATAAATCAATAACGGTGTACCCTATTTGGTGAGATAAAAAATCCGAAAGTTGCAGTGAAATAACCTTTAAGACACATGAATTAATAATTTTTTTTTTCATATTTTATTTATTGAATCTTCAAATATATTTTTGAACTAACAATAATTACTCATATCTTAAGTCTAAAACAGCTCGAACACATCCCTCTGATGTTCGAGTGAGAGAAGAAATGTCCCTCCTTCTTAGACGAATATAACCACGTTCATTTAGCATGTCGCGAGCCAGCGGATTTGGATGTGTTTCAAGCTTCTTCAGATACGTTACTGCATATTTCGCTAATTCTGATTTATCTGTTGGCACGTTCAAATCTTTGCGGATCTTCGAGTTTCTTATGTACCAGGGAGCAACTGTGATCATCCGTAGAATCTTATTTTGGCGCCTTTGGATTTTATCTACGTTGCTAGCTAAGGCAGTGCCCCATAATTGAATGCTATAGCACCAAATTGGTTTTAAAATTGACTTGTACAATAAAAGTTTGCAATCTTAAGCGGGAGTAGAATTTCTGCCGATAAGCCAGTTTAGTTGGACTGCTTTTAACTTCATTTGTGTTAACTTTGATTCTATGTGGCGTTTCCAAGTAAGGCGCCGGTCAAGATGTATGCCGAGATATTTCACGTCTGAAAGCTGAGGTATCATTTGGTTATTTATGTGAATAGGGGGGCACGATTCCCTACGCAGTGTAAAAGTTATGTGAGTACATTTTTGTTCATTGACCTTAATTTTCCATTTCTTCAACCACTTTTCTAAAATTAATATGTGATCTTGTAAATACCGTGATGCTACTTCGGGACTTTCGTAAATGCTTAAAAAAGCTGTGTCGTCAGCAAATGTCGATGTATGGACTCGGTCACTAGTTGGCATATCTGAAGTATACAACAAGTATAAAATCGGCCCCAATATACTACCCTGGGGAACTCCGGCTTCAATTGGAATTTCCGATCAGTTAAATAACTATTAAAACTGAATTTGCGGGCAAATTCAGTTTTAACTTATATTTTAGGCCATCGTGCCATACCTTATCGAATGCTTGGGAAACGTTAAACGATAAAAAACGCAGAGCAGTATTTTTTTTCTTCAAGGGTCTTCTTAATTACGTTAACTAACCTATGAGTTCGTTCGATTGTACTATGATTTTTTCTGAAGCAAAATTGATACTTGGGCATACATCCTTTGTCGCTTAGAATGGGGTTCAGCTTATTTATTAACATCCTCTCAAACAGCTTTGACACATTTGATAAAAGACTTGTAGGTCTGTATGATTCAGTTTTTGTGTGGTCTTTTCCTGGTTTAGGAATCATAGTTATTAACGAAACCTTCCAACCTGAAGGAAAGTCCTGAAGGCGTAAAATGGCGTTAAAAATAAAAATAATAATTTTTCGAGCTATATGGGGCAACTCAAATAACATCTTGTTACTGGTTTTATCAAGGCCAGGGGCTTTCTTCGTGTTTATATCTGTTGTTACCCTTTCAATGTCACTAAAATGAAATCATAAGGGTACTGCAGCACTAGATTCAGCAGTTGGCAAATCAACTGCATCAGTCAACAAATAATTTGCCTTTTTCGGTATCATTCCTTGCCCAGCCTCCAGACGAAGTTCGCAAGGGAGGCTTATGTACTACTGACCTTTTAAGGTTTCTACACGCACGCCATAATGAATAATCTGATTGAGGAGTTGGGTCAAGTTCTTTTAAATAGTTTTTCAGAGATGCTGCTCTTCGGGATTCGAGTAAATCTCTTAGCCATTTCGTGCATTCTTTAAGTCTGCTTTTAAGTTGAGGAGATCTATGCGATTGCCACTCTCTGCCAATTTTTCTTTTCTCAGCCAAGAGCCTCTCGACGTCAACAGAATAGATTTGATTGTGTCTTATTAGTTGTCGGGTTACTGTTGCGTGTTGGGCAGCTAATTTAAGGTTTTGATCAAAATCAGTAAGACTTTGCTGTACGTTTTCGGGAGTTCTTAGCGGGATATTTTTCGAACAATGAGTACTGAGATATTTTTTATATTTCAACAAATTTATGCTTGTGCTAGTTCGTGCTGACACGATATTTTGCTGGTTCCATATATATATATAATAGTGGGTGAATGATCCGAGCCAAAATCAATAACATCAGGTATTTTTTGCTGATCAGTAGGCCAATAGGTGGGTTGTCCACTCGATATCACGTTTAGACTCATTTTGGAAATTGTGTCAAACAAAACACGACCTTTTGGAGTAATAATTCTTGATCCCCAAAACGTATGTTTAGCGTTGAAGTCGTCTGATGCTATGAAACAGGGACCTAGGGATTTGAAGAAATCGCTGTATTGACTCTCTGATATTTGAAACCTAGGAGGTGAACAAATCGAAGAAATAAGTAAACTTTGATGAAATTCTTTAATGCAGATGTTTGTTGCTTGAAGGTAAACTTCACAAAAATCACACTGTGAATAATGTTTGATTCGAGCCTTTATTAATAATAATTTTCAAATCTTGAGGGGTCTTTCAAAGATATTGAGAAAGCTGTGGCAAAATAAAATAATTTTCGTGATAAATTTAAAAACTTTGTTTTTTGAGAGCTCAAAAAACGAAAACTAAAAAAAACCGTTCCATTTTTGCGAGCACATTTTTCAAAAACAACAAATCATATCTTAATACTATGGATGTAATGAAGTGTACTGAATTGTTAGCAAATTGTCATATGCAGGAAACAGTAGTACGCTTTTCTTTAATAAAACGGATGTCGTATTGCTTTTTGACGTGCTCGTTCGTTAAGAAGATACTTACATAGTTACGTTAAGTATTTAAGGGCGACTTCTGTGAGAAATTTTATAAGAGAAATTTTATGATTATCTAGACGACACTTTAAAAAATAAAACGAGGCGAACACAGAATATCTAACAAGGTAATCACAGTAGAACAACAGGATAATCAGAAGGAAATCACAATATACCAATATGTCTTAGAGTGTAGGTATCTAGTAAACGTGAGCATAAAACATCTTGTTGGACTAACTTCATAATGTTCAATAATGAATTGGTCTCTTTTTTCTTGCACTTGATTTCATGTGTATACAAATATTGTTGTGCTCTTAAATAAAAACATACAATAGCATTTGCTCTTCTTCCATCCAATGCAATATTTGTTGTTGTTTGAAATTAAATTTCAGTAGTGAATATTTTGTTTCAATAGTGTCTCTTGATATGAAATACTGTTATAGCAGACAACATGTATGTTAATGTATGATGTTAAAAGCAAGGGTTTGTACTTTGTATTTTAGTTATTTTATATTAATTTGCGCATTGAGTGGTTGAAAATAGAAAACTGTAGTTTTTTCTCTCAAAAATCAGAGATTTTACTCTCAAGAAAATTTAAGTTAAATGAACTAGTGAACAATATGAAATGCTCATCATATTTATTGCACTTGATAAAACTGCCCGGTCAAATCAGGTGCACTGATTTTTGCACTGTTTGCTCTCTTGTTCTCTGTATTTACTGTTTAGTAATATTCGACTACACATACAATCAATATTTGCGTTTCAAAAACATGCAATACTGTACACTTTTTAACATCTTGCGCTCACGTTTAGTATCTAGAAGTTAACTAGCAAAAGACTCTTACTTAATCTAACCTAAAAATATCTTACATTTACATATTTCGGTAGAACATATAAGCTTCATTTATAATGCAAAATTTTGTATAAAAAACAACATAAATTCTGTACAAATGAGGTTTGACATTTGGATTAGTTTTGAAGGGGTATAAGCATGGTCTACCATTTATATCCTAAAATTAATACTTATATCCTAAAATTAATACCCTTGTCGCTATGTGCAACAAGGGCGTTGGTAGAAGCATCATATTAATCCAGCGGTAAGACCACTGTCAGATTAAGTCGACAACCCAGGCAGTGACGCAAATCACAGTATAGATATCTCTATCGACTATATATATCGATATTTTCCTCCCCCGAGGAGTACACATTGTCATTGTAGTATTGACAAAAGCTCCTATTCTCTCTGTGACCGGTTGTTGGTGTGGTTCGTTCGGGGAAACGTGTTGGCTGTGGTTTGGGATCAATACATGCAGAGATGGTCCAAGGTTGGTCATGTGTGTTGTTGCTCTCTCAAGAGAAGGAGTTGGATGGTCTCCAACCACTAAACAAGAGGTTAGAGCATGAATCCAGGTTTGCCATGTTTCTATAAATTATTACTCATTATAACTGTGCGGAACATATGTGTGTGATACTGGTGCTATTACACACGGCACCGTATCGTATGGTGTGCTGTACTACACAATGGGTCTCACCCAGTGGTGAAAGTACCGTCAGATTAGGGCCGACACGGCTAGGTACTGACGTGAATCTTAATCACATTGTATCGATATTTTTTTTATGAAACATCATAAAATATTTCTAATAATCGACATTTCTTCCCTGTTTTCGATATATGCTAAATATGTCATGCAATGTCCTTTGTTTTGGTTATAATGGTATATTCCGAAAACTAGAATCCATAAAATTAAAATTAAACAGAAAATATCTAAGACTCGTATTGGGCAAGTTTATCTTACTGACCGTCTGGTTGACATAAATTATTACTGGAAATCAATAAAGAAAATAAAATTAAATACATATGTATATTTAACGCTCGTAGATTTTCTGTTAATATAAGAAGCACTTCCTCTAACAAATCATGAGAAGACTCGGTTAAAAATAATTTTGTAATTGTTTAGTTCGATACTACTACTATTATTGTATGCCTATTGTGATAATCTTAAAGTATCATAGAACTAAATTAAACAACAAAATTAAATATTCAAAACTAAAAATTTCATAGTGAAAGTAATCCATCGAAAAACCCTAATGCGCATATAAAACAATGATTTTAATTTAAACGAATTTAAATAGCGCGAACAAAGAAGCTAACAAACCAAACATGCCCCACCTGCTAACGCGATAGAGATGAATGGAACGTAAGCTGGACATGACCGCATGCCGGCGGGCCAATGTGATTTTAGATGATCGACTTTTTGATTTTGGCTTAGATCGCGACGCCTATAGGAACAGGAAGGACACAAAAAACACAAATCAGCACAGCCATAAGGTTTTAAGTTAGTTACTTGCTATTTGATTAGTTTATTAGAAAAAAGGTTTAATTTTTAAAGAAGGAATACGAGCGGGGATATTATTAAATCTAAAAATAAAATGAAAGAGCAAAGAAAGAGATAACGACGTGTTTATAACAGGGGTATAATGGCGAATGAAAGTATATACAAGAGCCGAAAACGAGTGCATTTGCGAGCGTTACAAAATAAAATTTAGAACAAAATATAAACAAAAACACAGGAGACATATCAATTGAACAAAACAATAAAATATAATATTTAAAACTAAATAATAAAAATAATAATAAAACACTTAAACACATAAATGCATTCCTTTACAGCTCTGTTGTTCAGAGTGTGACAGCGATAGTAAAACAGATGTAGAGAGACCACATAGTGTCGTTTGTTAGTCGGTTAAATATTTAAGTTTTTCACAAGATCTGAGAATTGTTTTTAAAAACCTTGGTAAAGAATGTAAAGATGTCTGACGGAAGCACGCAATAACAGCACGCTTCCTTTGTATGGAAACAACACTCCTGTAGACATTTTTGCTTTGCTGTTGGGGATGATCGATCTGTCATTGTTGGTGTAACGAAATGTAAAAAATGTGAAAAATCAGGTAAATTTAAGTAACATAATTGAATTGAATGATATATGTAAATAAAGATATAATTATCAATAGTGTAATAAAAATTAATATTTAAAGGGGAATTAGGCCAAGGAAGTGATTGGGGCAAATTAAGAAAAAAGATTTTTAAAGGTAAATAGTCAACTAGTAAAACCAGCGTGATAGACTTATTATACACAACTTTTAATAGCAAAAAAAAAAAAAAACAGTTATTACTGAATTTAATGCTATTAATAGAAAAAAATATAGTCTTTATCGCTGCTGATCTAGGTAATTGTTGTTTTGGATCTGACCACTTACCATATGAAGGCCATATAATACTTTAGCCATTGCTACAATGCGATCCACAGTTTCTTGTGTCTTATCTTTGCCCTTCTCATTTTGATTGCCTGCTTTCTCCACTGCCTGTTCTTCGGAAATTTCTTCCTTTTTACCTAATTTGGAATACAAATAATGCTGCCACGACATTTCGTCAGAAGGATCTAATTTGTCGGGTAATGTCAACTGATTGTGGGCGAATTCTATAACATCGTACTCAGGCATTTTTTTCAGATATCGATCCTTGCAGTGTTGTACTAATTCCTGTTCTCGGCCAGCAAAGAGATTCAGACCAACCGGCAGTAGTCGTTTAAGACATGCAACCATTAAACTGGCTTGGATCTCCTTATCTTTATCACGCTTTTTATCACGATTCTTTTTCTTCTTTTTAACCTTGCCTCCTGTAACAGGAGCGCCTTCAGTAATGGCAGATCTTCTAGTGGCCGTCGGCATTATTAAAGCCATGTTATCAATTTCATTTGCAGAAATAAAGTTTTGTTCTTCTTTTAGGAAGTACTGACTCTTTGACCAAATATTAAAAATCTCAGCCACATGATTGTACAGCTCTTCAGCTTCGGGTATATTGTCCTTAAGCCAATGATTACGTTGAAGATCGACATACTTGATAAGTAAAGGATAAAAGGAATATATATCGCGAACCAGCAAATTCCAGTCTTCTTGTAACTGAGTTTCGACTTGTGATGTGTCATCCGTTGCAGATTTTATAAACCCACGCATGCTCTCTTCTTTGTGGAACATATTTTCTGTACGCTTCTTAACTCTTTCGGCTAAAGGTAAGAACGGATCTTTTAATAGCTCTTCCGACGTGTTAATTATAATTTGCTGTGTATAGGCGGCAATTCTGGTCATCCAAGGAGCATTGTCATTTCCGATATTTTTCTTTATCATTTTTAGAACATTGCGTAACAGAGAATTCATGTGATCGGCAGTGACCATAGTCACGTGATTGCCACTAGTTGGACTTACATTATCAGGTCCTTGTGACCACCAGAATGGTAAATAGGAACATAACAATGGCAAAACAACATCAATGATGTGAGGTGCATCATTGTATGTGTTATCAGACTCTACAAATTGGTCAACTTCACCCAGAATAGTTTCCAAATTTGGCATGCAACTCTCCATTTTTACCATTATGTCTTGCGCTTCAAGAGAATGATCGGCTATACGATTAAGCAAAGAAAATTGATTGTGTTTGTTGAGATGGGGCTCTAAATAAGCAACAGGGAAACAGGAACTAAATGCTCCCAGACAAGAACCCAGAGCAGGCCGGTGTCTTTCGATTTCGGTTTTTAAATATTTGCGTTCGTGTGTTAAAGTGCCATCTGTTCCCAAATGATACAATGCTGCAAGTATTTTATAAGATGCAACTTGAATTTCGTCCAACAGCAAATCACTGCCGTAATCACATGCTGCCAAATGATCAAACATGGCCGTCAAAACCGGCATAACAACTTGATTGATATAACCTAAAGAGGTTGATGTCTTTAGATGAGTCCCTCTTAGGTGACTGTATTTGCCGTCTTGTAAATTAAGTATTGTGTTTCCTAAATCGTCAGCGGTTTGATTAAAGAACGTTAACATAGACGTTCTTATAAATTCTGGACAATTTTTAACCAAAGTCCTAGCATCTATGCCTTTTACTAGTACTTGAAGACAACGCACCGTAATGCGCACGTCTGGACCAAAGGCACTTAACCGATTACGTAAAAGTGAGGCTAATTTGCAGAATATTGAAGCAACCATTTCTTTTTCCTTTAATGATGCTGCTCCCACATTGTTGGTTGCCGTGGCAACAGCAATAAAGTAGTTACGGTGAGTAGAGAAATATTTTTCCATGAGTGGCAATACGACTTTTGAGAAGAACTTAATGTCTCGAGATGCTGTCTTAAATGAAGAGCGTCGGCTAAATGTCGTCGAAGGTTTCAACAACTTCATGTTAATGGTAGCGCGGTCTAAATATTGAATTAATTTCTCCAATAATGAATAAGAGAATCTTAATTCTACAGCTGTGACGGAAGCACCTCCTTCGCCTTCAACAACACCTCCCTTAGAAGGCCTAAACAAAATAGCAATAATATAGTTAGATTACTGACTATTAATAAACTTAACATAAGTTATGGAATAAAATAACTTACTTATGCAACTTGTATCCCTGATATTGCATATACTTTAGGAATTCCTGAGATCTTTCACGATCTTTGCGCTTTTCTTTGTCCGTTAACAAATCGTATGGCACGAGTTGGGCGTGAATAACGCCTCCGCATGAATCGAGTTCTTCTTTCTTTTTCTTGGCCCATATGTCGTGCGAGTTTTCTGCTAAACGCTCCGCCATGTTCTGCATTTCTCTGCTTAGTGTTAGATTTGTCATGTCAACAGGATGTGGGTTGTAATTGAAAGCGCTACCTTCGTTCTGAAAATCGTTCTGTTAGTTAAAAATATTTAAAAAACAAAATGCCATGGGCAAAGGGTTGTAAAGATGATATAGATTTGGGATAAAGCATGCGATTGTAAGAAAAAATTATAAAAACATTTTATGTTATCTAAATTTGCCAATTTGTGAAATTTTGCTAAAGTTGTATACATACAATTTGAGGCTTTGATTGGCGTCTAGTAGAACCACGATGATTTTGTGGCACTTCAATTTCCGAGTGTTCAATGGTCCACCCAAGAGCTAAAAGAGCCTTTAAACACTCCCTTACGGGATCTCTGTATCGTTCACGCTCCTTAGGTAATAAAAATAGATGGTATATAGTTATAAATATAGTTTAAAAGCTTTACGAAAGCTTTAAATTTAAGGTACGTTAGTAAATTCAAATTGTTAATTTAATTCAGATGGCGATAAAAAATTCACATACATATTCGGATAACATATTATAAGGCTTAAGTCTGGGATGTTTACGATCACTATCAGAGCGTATTTCACCAAAAGTCCATCCACTTTCCAAACGACGACTAGCCCAAGCATCATGATAATGCTCGCTAAACTTTTGTACCAACGAATTATAATCATTGGTCAAATTAACAGCAAGTGTATCGATTGGGTTGGGGTCGTATTGTGGTTGATCGGGTGCACCAGATTGACGTCCATAATAATCCTCGTCGGTGTTTTTTGATAAACTGTAGTCTGGTGGCAAAGCACAGCCTATTGCAATCAAACATGGCAACGCTTTACCAAACAATTCAGGATCATAATCCATATTGCTGAGTGAGTCAAATATGTTAGAGAACAGGAGCATAGTAAGACGTTTTTCTTCATCGGATGATGCTCCATATGAGCCTTGTCCTTGACTGGAGCCATAGTATTTCGCACAACGATCGAAGTGTAATGTAAGGAGCTATAAAAGTGAAAATTATCGTGAGCATACACGCATTTAAGTAAACAATCCAAAATAACTTACCCTCAAAGCCACAGTCGTGTATTCAGATAATTTTGAGACATCAACTGTCAACTTGCGTAGAAGTTTCAACAACATTGCAGGTTGCATTTGTGATGTCAAAGCAACTAAAAAGTCAGAGACTGCTTCTCTTTGACCCTTAGTAAGCATACGGTTTTTAGACAATCTATAGACCGTGTGCAGTGTTGCGTCCAATAAGCTGGCATAATTTTCAGCCTCATTGTAGAATTTTGAATGTTTGATTAAGAGTGGCAATATTGAATTACCAATATAGCGATTCATTGAAAGCGCCATATCACTTTCTGAGCCATCACTTTTATCTAAAATAGTGGCTGTTCTCAAATCTGGCAGGAACGCATCCTCAAGTAGACGATAGAAGAGTTCCTGCGTTTCAATGCCATATACACGTTCCAAAAACAGAACGATGCTTTGCTTGTTATTGGGTAACAGGCCCGATGGCATGTCAGACTTTGGCCTTTCCTCTCCGGGTGCAGTTTGAGTAAGTGTGAACTTTAAGCTGAGGACACCCTGAAGATCCTCCAGTGGCACAAGAGATCTCAAAATAGCTCTAGCTCTTAATGACTCATTTTTTCCTTGTTCTATAACAGACACGTCTGGTGCACATCTACCGAGAAGATCCACTAATGTGCAATAGAAGTTCAAGATAGCGGCACCAGTATCAATGTAGTCTTCGTCCTCGTCGCCATCTGGTAGAGGATGGGAAAAGTTAAGGCCAGCAATAGTGCCTTCAGCTTCATCTTGCATTTTACAGCGATCAGAAATTCGTTCAGACATACGATTGGCCTCAACTATAGCATGAAATAGACCTTCTCCTTCTCCTCTTAGAGCCGGCCCTAAACATTCTGGACGTCGGATAAGAAGACGAATGACAAGGTTGGCATTTTCTTCAACACTTTCACCATTCACCCAAACACAGTAACGTAAAAAGTCCAAATAACGTTCTCCTTCTACCGGATCCCAACCCAAGTCGGGATATCCTTTTTCAACGAGCTCGGAGTTACTCTGCAAACCGCATCGCGAGAGATAAACAGCAATTTTTTCCAAATAGTGTTCGCGCAATGCCAGAGCTAGTTCTGTGTTCTCCATTAAACTTGAGTATGCCACGTCCAGAGGAGTAGAACCGCGTAAGCTGGGTCTAGCAAGCAAAATGTTCGCGTTATCTAATAAGAAGTCAAAGTGATCGAACATGGCTTTTTGATTTTGTCTTCCAGTTCTGCAGAAATAACAGAGGAAACGACAGCAAGCCACAACCATTTCGTGAGAAGTATCCTTCTCTTTAGCTGGTGCTCCTTCCGCTCCCTCTGATTGAGCTGGGGCATCACTTTGGGCTTGAGCTCGTCGGCCAAGAGTATTCATCATAACAGCCATCACATTCTCATGAATCCTGAGAATTCGAATCAAATCGGGATGTTGGAAGAATGTAGCATTGTTAACTAATTTCCACAATCGCTTCCTCATTAATTCCTCCTCTTCTTGGCTCATTTGAACAGGAAGCAATGCACGGATTTGGCTTAAACCAACCCACATTTCGGCCACATCATCTCGGGCTTTATTGTTAATGACATATGTTTTTTCAAGAGCTCTTACCAATTCTCCCACCGTGTCGTACTGCCTCACAAGAAGGCTAAACATTTCTCGCACTAGTTTGGGGGTTTCAATTTGTGATTCCTCAGCCCAACTGACAATTGTCTTTATAAGAACTTTGCGGAACACTTCTTCGGGAGTTTTCTTCTCAGGTTCCTCAACTTCTTTGGGACCTTCTTCAAGTTCCTTCACAGTATTAATAAAATTATAAATCTTTGTAATCGGACCCGTCTTAACATCTTCGATCGCATTGCTATCTGGTTCATTCGGCTCCTGCAAAGCATTAAGTGATACCTTTTTCATAAGACAATCATGAAAATCGTATAAACGTCCACGCAATTCCAAGCCACAGGTACAATTTTCATGATCATCCGCTTCCAAATTCTTAAAGCAAAGAATTTGGTTCATTTGTTCTCTTGGTGGACAGCGGAATTCTTTTGTTTTTTTGGCTGCGACAGCACTTGGAAGATCGGATTGTTTGATTTCAATATAGCGACGCAATTGATCTGATTGTAGATCACCCACAAAGTCATGTGAGAATGCAATAATGCTTTCCACTCGATGTCTAAGCTGAATGTCATATAGATGATGCAGCAAGTAGCACATTTGTAGTTTTGCACCTTCTGCCATTTTCATGGTTAAAAGACCTTTGCGATGCTCATCCTTACCATCTTTAATCAATAACACCAATATTGTTAGATTCACATAAAAACGTAATAATGTTTGTCAAATTTACCTTTCTCAAAGTTAGCATCCCACGTTTCTGGATCGATCATAACCAACAATTTTTGAACATCTTCATCGGTCATGACACCCACTAGCAACAGGCGATCAGTTAGTTTTATAAGGGGCCTTAAACAGAAAATGCACAGACTTAATTGTGTTACCACTCTTTATATATCTAAAACAATGTTTGGTAATAAACTTACAAGAATAGATTTTCATTTGTCCAGCCAATTGGATCCCTATTGTGCACCTGGTTTATCTCAACGGCCTCCTGTAATGCCTCCATAACAAATTCACGCACTACTTCTAAGGGAAACTTCGGGGAATACAGGTGATCGATGTCTGGTATTGGTTCACTGGAAACATTTTGTATGCTAATGCTATGGATACTCATAGGTGCGCTACTACAATTATGTGCACGGAAAATGGATAATTGTGACGGGCAAAAACATAGCGCATTTGTATGTTTTGTATGGGCGTTTAATTAGGAGTAAAAAGTGCAATGAATGGTGGGTTCGTGTGTGTTTGGAGTGGAGATATCATGCAGAAATGAGAAAGAATATAAAGAAGAAAATTTGGATTTTGTTGATAAAAGTGAAAGATGTTGTCCTTTTGTAGTATTTATATGTGCATGTCTAAAGAACTACAATTGTCTACTAGCTATTGAGAAAGATACAGTGTTGTGGACATAAATGTAGATCAAGCTGGGACATGACATGAACACATAACACTAACAAAATAGTAAGGCACTCAATCGACTTTAAATTGTTTTCTATTTTACGAATAAAGCAAAAGATAAGTCATAAATTTTAATGACCGCAATAAATTACCAACAAAAAAAATATTTTAGTTGATCAGAGAAAGTCAATATTATGCTCTACTGTTTTCAATTACTAACATGAGGAAAACTATAACTTTTAACAATACTCACGTTATTTCCGTCATGCGTAGGTGAGGTTGAACTGATTCAGTGACCAATGACCTCAGGGAATGACACATTTCCTCATCTTCATAGAGGAATTTAAGTTCTGGGCCTAGAGGAATAATATATTCCATCTTACAAACCTCCATTGTAGTGGCATGCGATTCTAAATGCAAAGCAATTAAAAGATCATAAAAGCCCTGACGTAACGGTCCACTCATATATTCGGAACGTATAGCATACAACAGTTGCTTCTGGTCAACATGTTGGCATAGAGCATGGGCCGCTCTATAATTCGACTGATAGCAAAGAGCAGCATATAAAGTAAGTGTATGGGCATGAAATGATAGTAGTTTATCCATTTCTATTAATTCTAAAATGTCAATGCACCGGTCTTCCTCGGGTATGTGTAAGGCTAACATTGAGACTGGATCTTCGCAAAGCATTGACCAACCTCGTATGTCAGATAGTTTGAGAGCATGCACTTGGAGTGCAGTATTTGGAACACGAGCCCATTGATGAGGGCGAAGGCATTGGACCTTTAATCGAGGTGGAGATTGTGGATTAATATGTTTGTCACTCGTTGGTAGAACAGCAGCTGAAAGAGGCAGAGTTGTTGCTGTACGTCCCAATTCAATTTGCAAGATTTCCTTGCTTGTGGCTTCAACAAAAATCGCTGGAAAAAGTTTTGTACCCGGTTCCATTTTCCAACGATGAGATGTCTCTTTACCCTCACAAGTAAAACTTATCATGCCTGTAGCGGTGTCAACGAAGCATCCAACGAACATGCCTTGTGAAGCTCCTTTACCTGATGCATCCTGAGTTACTTCATTAAAAAGTTCATCAGCGCGAACGACATAACAACTTTGACGATTAATACGTTCAATCGGCATTTCGTAAGCGTCTTCTATAACAACGGATCCTCTGCGAACCTTGTCTTTGTTGAACTCTTTGCTATGCAAATGATATTGCGTAGTTACCCAGCCTACATAAACGTGAGTGGGATCTTGACCGGGAAATATTCGAACACCGTAAAAATATTCATTGATAAGTTTCAAACATTCGATATCAAACATTTCGTTGCCTGAAGATTCGACCGCAGGCTGTCCAAGCGCACCACCGCTAAGAGCTTTTGGTCCCTGCTGTACAGGAGTCTGAGGCACTTCAGCCTGAAATGACGAGTAAGTTTTAGCAACCGATTCATATTTATTTATAAATACATACATTGTTCACGCGTAAAGTTGGTGTTTTTGTCGTCATTTGAGAATTAACGACGTTACGACCATGGGCAACTGTATTACGTCTTTCCATGCTTACTTCAGGAGCACGGCCAGGCATTTTTTCTTTACTTTGATCACGAGATTTCTTTGAAAAGAACTTGAATGGACTACGACCTCGCTTCTTTTTGTCATCCGTTATGCCTTCATCCAGTCCGTTCATATCAAGGGCAGACGTGGAGCGTTGCAGTTCGTCTGGAATTCCCAAATCTGATTCGAAGGTAATATTGCGTGTTACTGAATTTCTACGTGCTGGTCGGGAAGGACCTCGCATCTCATCAGCTTCGGCTGTATCATCAAAGTTACGATTAAGACCCTTTATGTCACTTATTGTAAAACCACTTTTTAACATATGATCCATATGTGCTGAAGTTTGTTGTTGCTGCTGTTCTTGAGCATCGCGCATCAAACGATATTGCCTAATTTTGATTTCTTCCCAACGTCTGGCCTTCTCCATTTCAGTAATAAACTCACTCATACAAGTGACCGGCAGAGAAAGACGTAAAAACTCCCAGTTGGCTTTTTCCATAGTCTCAAACGTATTGTGGGAAATTTTCAAATGTGGTGGTGTATCAGCTCCACCCGGAATACGCGTTACATCAATGCGACAATCAGGCATCTCCTCAGTATTTTCAAATATAGGTTGATCTTTAGTATACCAATGCGTTACAGGTCTTCCCATGTTACTGTAAATTAAAATGTTAAATGTTACATAAAGATTTTTCTAAAAAAAAACTGCAAAGTACTTTAAAAAAACTTACACACAAAAAGGCTCATAACCTTCTTGAAGACCACAAGTCGTGAAAAACTTGAGAGAATCCACATCTTGTCCATAAATCAAGCGAGCCTTCTGACCCACACCTAATGTGCATGCAGGTACAAAACCAACTCCTTCAGCAGTAACTTCTGCGAAAGTAGTTTCACCGCCCAAAGCATCCATTAAAAGTTCACCATTTAGCGAAAAACCTGCATATAAAATTGATTACTTTCACCATTATTTGCTACCTTTTGCACTAAAAAGTAAGCTCTGGATGCCTTTTTATATTTGCGGAAACATGCTCATGTTAGATGGCTGTTTTTAGTTGTATGAAGTAGTGAGTTGCATTTAATTATTTTTCTACTTGTAATTTTTTTTTTAAATGTTAGCAGTTTAGGTGTATCAAGCCATCCAATTATTAAAGTCATGCGCTTTAATTAATTCACAAAAAATAAACAAAATTAGCGTGTTAATGAAAATAAAGTTGGTTCTACTTTTTTCTTGTTTTTGTTATATTGTCTTAAAGAAATTGGTAAAACCTTGAACAATGTTTTATTTTACATTTAGGTTACGAGTCAGGCTCTAAAAGTATTAATCCAATCTAAGAATAGTGTATTTAATGTGTTTAATAATTTGGAAAGAGCTTCGAGGTACGAGGTCACTGTGATAATTTCGAGAATTTTTGAATTTCCACCGCAGTAATTTTTAATTCAAAACTACTCAAGTTAACTGTTAAATATTGCTGGCCATTCAGGTCGACCAAAAAAGATCGTTACGACAGAAATAGTCGTGTGATATTGGACGATCCGAAAATGGAAGTGCGAATATTATTAATAGTTTGTTTTTTAAACGGATGAAGCAGGTGCTGGAAAAATAACAGATGTGCCTTGGTTAATGCGGCTACTACTTGTAGACACGCTCGAATGGTCCTCATAGAGTGCCTTGCCATGAAGGCCAGTGAGGTGCTCAGATATAATAAAAGTAACTTAAGCTGGATAACTGCAACAGTAACAGGTCATGGAAACTTCAATAATATATAGCCAGTAAGGTGCTCAGATATAATAGAAATACTTAAGCTGGATAACTGCGTTGGTGACAGGTCATGGAAACTTCAGGAATCATTTAGCCAAGATGTAAATCGAAGAATATGATACATGCAGACTGTGCCTGGAAGTGACTAAGAGGACAAAGTACATTGCATGTGAATGTCCAGCACTGATTAGTATAAGACCTAGGGACCAGTGGTAGAAGCTTATTATGTGTGGATGGATGCCATAGGTGATGCTAGCAATTACTAGATACTGCGTGATAAAAAAGAAGGCTGACAGCTAGCAGTCAACAGTCTGAAAACACTAAAGGCAAGACTAAAGGCCGCTGGTAGTACATGAATCAATGAAAATAAGGTTGCCATAAGCACAATTTGGTTGCTTATAATGATTCAGGGCAGAAGTGGGTCGAAAAGGGACCCATTAAAGAAATTGTCTGCTTGGATACTCCTCCTACATTAATATATGTATTAGTTTTTTATAACAGATTTAATATTGATTTGAAGGAATTTTAAAATTCCAAAATTATTGTTTTTTGTGTATTTTAGCTTTAAGAAAAAATGGGCACATGCCCAGTCAGTTTGATTTGGGGTAAGTGCTGCTGCCCCACCTAATATACTCTCCATATTTATTCTCTTGCAACTATTTTCTGTTTCCAAATTTGAAGAAACTTGTAATTTGGTTTACATGATTTGGTCACTAGAGCAACAAATGCCTCTTTTGATGGAATTGCAAAATCTTATTATTTGGAAGGAATAAAAGTATTGGAAAGTCGGTAGACTAAATGTATCTAAATAGTCACGGAATTATCAAATTGCCCCCGTATATATAAAGTCTTTAGAATGCTACGATTGATTGAAAACTTTATTGAACGTTTCTCGTATGTAAAGTAAAAATTATACTCTATCATGTTTGTTAAATTAACACTGCATCCGCTTGTGTAAAACAGTAATTACATATATACCTATTAAACAGGCCAATTGCAAGTAGGTAGTATAATAGTTTATTAGTCTGGGGATTGTGAAAGTCTTATTAAGTAAGAACATAATTTATAACTGTATTGTAACATAATAAACAAATAAAATATAATTTATTACAGTTAAAAAAATTTTGTGGATTTTGACGATGGTTTTACATAATTTGTCTATTTTGTACTAATTTTATCTGGCAACTATGAGAGTTTTTTATTAATAGCGTTCTTTTAGGTTTTATGTTATTGATGTATACATATGCATATAAAAACTAGTTTGTTGTGTTTATTTTTTAATTTTTAAACATATTACATTTTTATTAATTAATAATACCGCCTCTGTAAAATTTTCAGGTGTCATTTGTGTGACAAATGGAGCCGTTCTTATCTTATCTACCAATAATTAAAGATTATGGTCAAACGTAAGCCTCCTTGTGAATTCCGTGAGGAGATTGTACAAGAAATAATACCGAAAAAGGCAATCTAGCTAACAAAACTACTTCGAATGTATCGTTGAAGATTTCTTTGATAACAACGATTCCTAAGCCAGGACAAGTTTAGACAAAGATGTGTGGAATTATATGTACCTATAAAATGCGCCTTAATACGATTTTACGAATGATTAAAGTGCCGTTTTTAAAGCAAAAATGGCAACGCATTTCAGAAAGCTTTAGAGATATACTTAGCCGCTGGCTTGTAACAATCTACACGATCGTAGTAACATTCGACTTTATTGGCCGAACACCAGAAAGGTAAATCCAAAATGACAACAGCAACCATGAAATTTGTTTTGCCCAGCACTGTTTGTACTTAATAATGTATAATATTGTAGATTTAAGTTGTGAATAGCTATTGTTATTGGCTCCCATCGAATTTTTGTAGGTGGAAAAATATTTGATTCGAATAAGTATTGTTTGGTATTTTATAATACCTGAATCGCTTCGCTCTATGGGCTCTTGAAAAGTTCCAAGAAGACTCGACCTTTTCGAGACAAATTTTGTTTAGCAATGAGGCCCATTTCTGGCTCAATGGGTATGTTAACAAACGAAATTTCCGCATTTGGGACGAAGAGCAACCTGAAGAGATTTAAGAGCTGCCACCTCATCCAGAAAAAACAACGGTTTGGTCTGGTTTGTGGGCCGGTGGAATCACCGGTCCATATTTCTTTAAAAATTAAGCCGGTGCGAACGTAACCGTCAATAGTGACCGTTATCGTGCCATGATTACGGAATATTTGATGCCTGAAATTGAAGCTCGTGATCTCGGCGACATTTGGTTTCAGCAAAGGTGCCACTTCGCACACATCGCATCAATTAATGAATTTATTGAGAGAACATTTCGGTGAGCACATAATTTCACGTTTTGGGCCGGTCGATTGTCCACCAGCTGTAGGGATATGTAAAGTCTAAAGTTTATGCGGACAAACCCGACTCAATTCAGGAAAACATCACGTGTGTCATTCGGCAGTTACCAGTCGAATTGCTCGATCGAGTCATCGAACTTTGGACTCAACGAAAGGTCCATCTGCGACGTAGCTACGGCCAACATTTGATAGACATAATCTTCAAAAAATAAATGCCAAAGAATGTTCTTTCAAATGATAATTAAATTTGAGTTTTCTGTTTTTTTTTTCTTTAAATAAGTAGTGAACCTCGAAATGGATCACCCCTTATTTTCTTTAACCGAAAATTACTTCCATTAAATAAATTGAAAAAATGAGTAGGAAATGCCTAAAAGA
Organism: Phasia obesa; assembly: GCA_949628195.1. Taxonomy (NCBI): domain Eukaryota; kingdom Metazoa; phylum Arthropoda; class Insecta; order Diptera; family Tachinidae; genus Phasia; species Phasia obesa. The sequence goes on from OX451219.1 coordinate 42,118,308, forward strand.
AAGCTCTAAACTATACGTAATAAACGAATTATAAAAGGCATCCTTACTGCAGTGGCCAAATTTTCTTTCGGGCGTACAAAATGAAGTTATTTGGAATGAGTTTCGTTAGTTTTACACGTCTAAACTTAATATTATAGATTAGAAGATTATATCAACACCCGTTACAAATAAACTGTGCTTCCACATTTCCACTTGCTATTGACGGAAGCACGTTCAGATTATAAGATACGTTATTTTACTTACAGTCAGTCAGGGATTTGTCGTCGCTGGGACTACTGAGCCCAAGCGTGCTAAAATTACTATTGGGTCTCCCAAATTCTTCTTTTTGAGTAATTATAATATGAGGTTCGAGCTTAATTAAAATGGCAGTCATCAAAGACCGGTTGCGTAAAGAATAAAATTTCATAGGTCTTATGTATGTGCAGTGTTTGTGACATATAAATAAGTTAATGTTGCAGTTAACAAAGTCTGGAATCATATAATCTCAATTAAATTGCGTAACTCAGATTTTGTTGGGACTTAGTAATTTGGTAGGAAATAAAAAGAGAAATATTTTAACCTACACAGAAAAAAATTTGAACATAAATATTATGAATTGATTTTATAACTTTTTGGCAATACAAAATATGTATTACTTCATAAATAGCAGGGCCGCCCCAAGGTTAGTAGACGCCTAGGACGAGATTGTGATCTGGCGCCCTACACAATTAATTGGTCTAAATATATATATATTTCTCATAAATTTATTTTTTTTATTATGTAGTAAAAATATAAGAGAGATTTTTTTTTTAATTATATTTCGATGCAGGGAGTCAAGAAATGTAGATAAAAAAGTTTCAAAAAATCTGGAATGGTTAACAGTAATGTTTTATTTTTTCCCCATTTTCTGCACAACGACGCTGATGTTGATTATCTGTTTTGGGTAATTTTTGGACAATAGTCATCAGCCTTTAATGGCAAGGGCCCTATAAAAATTAACTAATGCTTTTCGTTTGTTTTTGAATTCTGGCCAAGAGGATGGATCCGAATTTATCAAGCCAACAATTTTCGTCATTCGTCATTAGAATCTAAATCTGGTATTACTTCATTACTATATATATATATATATATATATATATATATATATATATATATATATATATATATATATATATATATAAATATATATATATATATATATATATATATATTTATATATATATATATATATATATATATATTTATATTTATATATATATATATATATATATATATATATATATATATATATATATATATATATATATATATATATATATAAATATAAATATTTTCATAATTTGTATTAATATGTTTGTATATATGTATGTATGTATGTATATATATAGATATTTTTTATTACGATTTCTATAAACTGAATGAAAAAGTTTTGGGGAAAGTCATGTCCGGCTCATAATATTTATGAAAAAATTCATGGGATATAGGTATTATATTTTTTCTGTGTACATAAAAAAGCTGTAATCAAAAATAACAGTGGAGTTTATTACAAAATTTTTTTCGGGAAGTTTAATATCAATGCAGGAAAAGTGTGACATAAAAATAATATGTACGATATTTATAGGGGTTTAGGTGGTATAGTAGAATATTATTAGGGCATAAATAATTTACGAATTGCTATGCTTTGTAGGCATACAATAGAACATTTCCTTACTGATTGTATGATCGGCGAGATCTAAAAAAACTCCAACAATATCGCCTGGACCACATTGTTTACCGAAAGATTCAGTTACGCCACCAAAAACTTTTTCCTCCTACATTTTTTTTATAAAATTGTTTGTTGTTGTCAGTTTATATACCATGATGATTATTAACAGTTTATAAATATTTAGAAGACATAAGTAAGTATTTTAAAAAATAAATAAATAAGAAAATTAATAAATAAAATGTTTATTTAAATTGATGTGCTTAAAATAAAATAAAGAAGCTCTCTAATAGTCGCTCGTCAAAAGGAAGAACAAAACTAGAAAACAATTTGTTTAACTCAGATAGTTTCGTATCCGGAAAAACTAGTTTTTATAAAAAAATTAAAAAAACGCTTGCAGCTGTAATAGTAGATTTTGGTTTCATTTTAAAATTCTTACTGATGTTTTGCTCCTTGACATCGATAAAACAACCAATAACATCGCCAGCTTCATACCGCACACCAAAATGTTCAACAGTTCCCGCATGCAATTTGGTAACCTAGATTTTTTGTTGATGGGCATAAATTGTGGTTTCGATCCACATTATAACTTTCTATTTTGATTTTTATTTCGCAAATGAAGGGATAATTTATTTATGAGTAACAAGAGTTTTAGAATTTTGAATTTAACGAAATTTAAGTTCGAAATGTTGGAAATTAGTTACCAAATCGGCCAATTAATAAAATATAAATTGAGTTTGCTTAAATTAGTATATTTTAAAACTAATATACTTTTTATGGATCACCCAGCCCTAGCAGGGATGACTGGGGGGAGAACTTTGCAATTCAAGTTACTTTGCGGTACAAGTTCGGGTTTCGAACCGTTTTAAGGCGAAACTAAGGACGTCTATTCTGACGATTTGACTTTTCGATATTACTCAGGCTACCGAATGTACCGTATTCCCCGGTGTTCAAGCTCTTATTCTATTTATTTCCATATTCCATTAATCATTTTAATTATATTTTTTAACCATCAAATTGTGTTTTAAAATTTTTAAAATAATTATCCCTTCATACCGTTAAATTTTGCAAAATTAAATGCCTACTTTCAAAAATGATCAAAATTCGAAATATTTCCCTAAAACCTTTTGAAAATGGTTTTACTTACATTATGGCCATCAAAAGCCCAACTTGTGTCTTCACTGCCCAACATAGCACCTGGATTACAATCGGCTCTAGCCCAGCCTACGCGCATTGGTCCTGATGTAAGGACCTCAAATTCAAAATACCATTTACCCGAGGTAACAGCATAATTACGTTCCACACGATAGGTGCGAAAAGCAGCAAACTTAAGTCTTAGCGCTTCTGCCAATAAGGCCTCATTACCTTCGCCTGTTGGCGGATCCAAAACGTAACCGTAAACAAGCAAAGTTCGCACAGTTTCAGAAGCTGTATCACGATTAGCTTTTTTGATGGCTTCATCGACCTTACAGTAGGGTACCAAGTGAGGACTGCGTAGATTATCGGAATCTTCATTAAGGCCGTATGTCCAACCTTGTTGTATGCGCTCTCTGGCCCAAAGATTATGAGTATTTTCGGCCAACTGGTCAACAAGTTCTTCCAATTTGGGTGTTAAAGTAACAGCGCTTAAATCCAAAGGTGCTGGCTTGTAACCGTTAGCTTGCATGAATATCTCGTTAGGCAGACGTATAGGACGTATACGTGCTGGAGGTTTATCCATGGTTATATAATAACCCAATGCAATAATCGTTCTGTAAAATGTTAATTTGTAAAAAAATCCTAATGAAGTCAACAATGAAACTTTGATTTTCTTACTTTAAAGTTTGTACTGCCAATTGATTGTCGTAACGTTTTTCGGCGGAAGGCAACTTTTCAAATTGCGTTAAACACGGATGTATACGATGATAATCATCGCGATGTTCGCCCCAAGACCAACCAGCTTCAATTTTATTTAGAGCCCACATTTCATGTATGTTTTCTGCTAGCTTTTCCTTAATTTGATCAACGGAAGAGGGTAATGAAACTCCTGATGTATCAACTGGTTTTGGCACAAATGCATTATCGTCTTCTATCATCCATGGGCCGGCTAAAACATTTTTACTCAAATTACCAAAATAGAAACAAGGATCCAAACTTAATATTTGGTGGGGCATTAAGCACTGAACCAAGGGTGAGAAACCAGGTGGGGGATTAAATTTTAAACGGCCGTGATCACCACCAAACAAAAACCGGCAACTTATAATGGAAGGAAGTCAAACATATTTTTTACATTATTTTGCTATAGTTAGTTTATGTGCTTAGTTTACCTTAGTTTAGAAGAGCAACTCATAACGGGAAAAAACATGCCATCTAAATTAAAGTCTTGGAAGCAGCCTCTAACTTTAAGGCCATTAAATGTAAATGTCATGACTGGAACGGACAAGTCAATGGTAACTCCAATGACATCACCTTTGCGAATAAAAGGTTCTTCAGGCAAATTGTCCGCAACCAAGGTCTTATGGCCGCCTGTCCATAAATAGGCACCATCAAAACCAAAAGAGTACAAGTCATCACCAACACCATTACCACCCCATTTTTTGCCACCACCTGGATAAGGTACATAGCTGAAAATAAAAATATGTATACAAAATATAATGATCTTTTTAAGATCCTTTCTCATACTCGTAACTTACCCAGAAGTGTTTGCCCAACCAATGCGCAAGTGAGGCATCATATGTGTGGTTTGTTCAATATGGTCCATAGTTACCTCAAAATACCATTTTTGGTACATAGACGAACCCTCTACGCGGCCCACAAAAATATTGGGTCTTATACTAGCTACATGATCGACCAGTTGCGTTTGCAACAGAAGGTTTTTACCGGGCAAAAGAAAGTCACAAATATTGTTTTGAGATGAACGGACAGCCACACCATTACCCACACATAGTGAGCACAAAACATCTAAGACTTTCGGATCTCTGCCATGTTTTTCCAGTAGCGAAATTATAACCTTAATGTGTTCATCTCGCATCATATTTAGGGCTTCAGGTGAGTCAATTAACACACAATGAAGTACATCCAACATACCGGATCCCTCACTGGAAGCCTGGGAACCCAAGCGAGAAAACAACCAATTTAAACGATTACTATTGGCAAATTGGGCACAATTGGTGTGGTTGCCCTGAATAATAGCCGCTAACAGTTGGTACAAATATGTAGAAATCAAGTCCCAACTTTGACCAGTTTCATCGCCAGCTAAAAAGCTGGCCAAAAAGCCTTGTGACGTTATTATATTTATTTTGTCAATGGCTTCTAGAATCAAGTTTAAAACACCTTCTTCCTGAAACAGATCCTGACGATTGCGCAACGCACGAAAGCGATTTTGTTTTTCCTCATGTTCTGTTCAAATAAGTAGTGTTTAAGATTTTGTATAAAGAATTTGAAAAACTTTAAAATAGTTTACTTACCCATATCGTCTGGTGGCTGAGAAAAATAATTTATTAGATCTTCGAGGCACATGACCATTTCATTAAGGTTGACTTTTTGGAAGAATACTGAATGACGGCGATTAGATTGTAGGGTTTCCAATGCACTGAAATGTTAATAATTTTATAAGTAACTAAAAATTATTGAAAAATTCCTGACTTTATTATGTATCTAATTGAAGATTTTTGCCCTTATTCAAAATAAATAAAGTCTACTTCAAGTCTACTTTATGATAAATTTTATATGAAAATTCTTTCTTAAATTACATTTCAAGTACACTTTCTTTCTTTTGCATAAGGGCATTTATCTAATACTTATTAACAATTATCGATTGTATTATTATTTTTTCAATTAAGCTTTATGACAGCGGCAACATGCTGTCTTTTAAAATAGCATTAGGATTGATCTGACATTTTGAACCAAAATGTTTTATACCATATTCCTTCGAAAAGCGACCCATTATGGAAGTGGTCTGCTTCGATTTTCCCGCAACATTACATAACTATACCATATTCCTACGTCTAAGTAGGTATTAAATATTTTATTATTCTTATCAGCACCCCTTTTGTTTTTGTTGTATATATATGAGATATTTATCTTTGGACAGTGTACCTAGCAACATGTGTTTTTATTTTATTTTTGTGTTAGAAAATTATGGTTCGGTCTGTTATTAACTGAGTATATCGGTAAACTGCGGTTTGCATGTATTGTGTAAAACCATGGTAGCCTTTTCAGTTCTTCATCTACAACAACATTGGCTCTTGGCACATTACTGCTATGTAGTTTTCTGTTTCTCTTTCAGTTTCAAAAATTGCTGTTCCTTTTTCAGTTTGTTTGCAAAGCTGGTGTGAGTTTCCATTTTTTCTTTTTGCATTCGATGACGTTCTTCATCATAAAATAATTAAAACGCCAACGACAATAGGGTCGAATATAAAAATGTCAATAGTTTTAGTAAGGGCATTGATATTGGTTTAATTCATCGAGCAAGCTTTGAGCTTGCAACTTCTGTGTGTAATTTTTGATCAAAATCGAAGAAAGCAGCGACATCTGCTGATCGTGGTGGTGCTGCTAAAAGAACGCTGAGTAACCGTAGTCACGGTCGCTATAATCGTTGCCAAATTAAACCTTTGATTTAAATTAATTAAACCGTTAATTTAATTCATCGAGCAAGCTTTGAGAAGTTGTATATAATCTGCGATCACAGTCTGTTAGGAAGCTTATGGCTAAATTATTGTATGGGTTCATTAAAAGAAATACGAAAGTAAATATATGTGAAAAAATAATAAAGGTACAAATAGTTTGCTAATATGAGTTTAAATATATAATAATTGTTTATTGTTAAATTTTAATAAAATCGAGCGATTTTTAATATTTTATAAAATTTTTTTGCTTGCGGCGCCTAATTCTAACATTTAACAATAAACACATGGGGCACGTTCATAAGACGTAACTGTTGCGCAACGGTTGAGTATTTGTCTTAGAAACGAGTTGTTGACTAGTTGCGCTCAACTCAACAGTTGGGTATTTTTTGTATCATAAAATATTTTAGCTACTTAAAGTCAACATATTATTCTCAGCTTAATAGCTAATAGAAGAGAGTTATACCGTTTCTTATCCATAATTTTCAGCTAAAGTAATTAATTTAGTTAATTTAAATTATTTCTTTATTTTTTTCAATTGTTTACATTTATCAGCTCTTTATTTTGCAGTATATTTCTCAAACCGTTTCTAAGACGTAACTGTTGAGCACAACGTCTTATGAACGTGCCCATTAATAACAATAATTATATATTTCAACTCATATTAGCAACTTATGTATTTATAACAACATTTAATAATTTATTTGCGTACAATAGCAACAATATATTTAACTTGGTAGCAAAAAGCTTCCTAACAGACTGTGATCACAGATTACATACAACTTCTCAAAGCTAGCGATGAATTAAATCAACGATTCAATTAGTTTAAATCAACGATTTAATTTAGTAACGGTTGTAGCGACCGTGACCACGGTTACGCAGAGTTCCTTAGGCGAATTTAGGGTCATACAAAAACAAAATAGGAACAATGAGGTCGATTGAAGAATATTATCAGGTAAGTTCAAAGTGATTATTATCGCAACGGAGCCATAAAAAATAAATCTTTAAATTACCAAAAAATAAACAAAAAAAAGAACAATAATTTAAAATAAACCCTAAAAGACAGTGACAGACATTTGACCGATTATTTGAGTGTCACCGGATATTACCATCATTGCGTATGACAAACTTTCTATCACGTTGATAGGGGCAAATTGCAAAAATTGTTTGTGTACGTGTGCATTTTTCATCTCCCTCGAATGTATTAACATTATTCTTGCATATGTGCACAAGTGAAGCAACATACTTAAGTTTTATTCTTTCTATTTTTTTATGTGTTTCGATTATCAATTTCTTGTAGGGAAATTATTGTTTTAAGTTTTAAATCACCATTTTGCTCGTTTTTGTATTATTGTACATGAGAACATACAACGCGCAGTTACATTCATGAGCAATGAGTATGTGCAAAACCAAAAAAAAAAAAAAAAATTAATTTCATGAAAAACAAAAAAGCACTCACTTACACATGAGTGGTGAAAATTAAAAATAAACATAGTAAGTAATCGCTCATGTGCAGTGAACATGGCTGAATGAGTAAAGGAAACATTCCGCTCTGCTGGTGTCTAAAAATTAAATTTTCCAATTTTTCTTTAATACTATTACCTACTTTTAATTATTCTTTCTTAAAGAGGTTTTGAGAGAATTCAATTCTTTCTCTTCTTGCACAAAACATAAACAATATAAAAAATAAAAACAAATAAGAAAAAAATTTGACCAAAATTTTTAAAAAAGTGTAAAATATCTATGCACATATTGAAATAAAAGTTTTATACTGAAACAGAATTTGTATTTTATTTTAGTAAGTTTATGATTCCTACAGACAATTTACAATGTAAATGTAGAAAGTAAAAATTTATTCAAAAGTGAGACAAATTTAAATTATTTTATCGAAACTGCCAAAACACTTTCCCTTTTTATTTTGTGTGAAAAATTACGTTTTTGGCGTTCACCTAATTTTGTTTCTTTATGAGAGAAAATTACGCTTGCTCTCATATTCACGAATACTACCCAAAAAGTAAAGAAACGGACTTAATATTCTGAGTTGCTTTGATTCTAAAGCTGGATCCACCCATTTTGTCCGGACAAAATTTTTTTCTGAGAGTTTTATGCAGCACGTTTCACTCATTTCGAAAAGTTTGTCGGACAAACAAAGCTGCCATATGAAATACATATACATATGCATGTAAGTAAACAAGTCATATTCATTTTACAACGTGGCAACAAAGCAACAACTGATTATAAATAAATTGGTGTAAAATTAATTTTTTTTTTATTAATTTAAGATTTTGTTTATTAAAACATGTTGAAACATATTATTTTTAATTAAAAAAAAATATATTTGGAATCGTGTTATATACATTATTTATTTTTAATGATTCCCTTAAAAATTTATTAAATAAATATTTTATGAGTGCAAAATAATGATTCATAATGATTTAATGATTCCCTTAAAAATTTATTAAATAAATATTTTATGAGTGCAAAATAAAATAGTAATCAATTTCGATTATTATATTTTTTGGAAATAAATATTTTATTTTGCACTCATAAAATATTTATTTTATAAATTTTCAAGGGAATCATGCGTGATTAAAAATAAATATTTTTAATTTATTTTAAGCAGTGTTCAGAAGTTTTCCTTTTGGAACATTTAAATATCAACATTTATGATATTTCTTACAAATGAGATTTCTAAAATTTTATATTTACATATTTTTCCCGCTCATAAACGAATAACACATTTTCTGTCTATGATCAAACATGAATGCGTGTAACTATTTTTTTAGCATTCATACATTAACAGTGAAAAACAAGAAATATCCATATTATTGATGTGTGAATGGTGATAAATTAGCTTCTTCTCATTAATGCTGTTTTATATAAATGTTTGTATGTTTTCTTTTCATTTGTGAGTGTTCATTTATGAAATTTCTCACTTCTTATACTTTTTTACTGCATACTCCGGCAGTGCATATACATGTATACACACATACAAATATACATTTATGCGAATGCTTAATGCGAACATTTGTCTACGATCTTCCCATTTATTAAAAATTTTGTAAATTCTCATATATGAACACTTGTGTGAAAAGCAAAATATTTTCTCATTTATTCACTTTTGAATAAAAAGGAAAAAATAAATCTTCTGACAAAAATACTTGGAATTCCTTGATGCTAGCTAACAATCGGATTATTCATTATGGCGGGCAACAAGAAACCTTAAAAGACTTGTTATACGTACATATATACCTCCTACTTTAGTGGAGTTGCCAACCAAGTAACAGGATGATAATAGCACATCCCCGAGTAGCTAAACCAATTCGGTTTTAGAAGACAGTACAGCACTATTGAACAAATGCACAGATTAATAAATGTAGTAAAAGAGGTTTTCAAGGAAAAAAAAATACTGTTAGACGTTTCGTAACCGTTCGATAAAGTATGGCATCTAGGCCTAGTTTACAACTTAAAGCAACACTTTCCCAATAATTTTTATAAATTGTTAAAAAGTTACTTAACAAGTCGGAAGTTCTTAGTTAAAGAAGAAGATTTGTTAAGCTCCCTTCAACCAATTAATGCTGGGGTTCTTCAAGGTAGAATTTTGGGACCCCCGCCAATATAACATTTTACGAATAATTACAGTCGCACTCTAGTATATTTAAAACTCGAACATCTACAAAGACCTAAAAGTGCCACTGGCACAAACTAGAATTTTATTAAAGAGGATTTTACAATTGGAACCATTAGACGTCATTAATTCCAGCTGCTGTTCTCATCTTAATTATAGCATTTCTTCGGTACAATCACGGACATACCATTATTTTAGCTGATTATTCGCCGGCTGGATATTGTGCACCAAACGATGAAAAGTCGGCAAAAAAAGGGCGAAAATTATTATGGTTGCAACGTGCATATCATTTATTAATTTATTTGCTGAAAAATTAAATCTACTTGTCCCTATTAATTTTAACTATTTAAATTTCTTAAATAGTTAAAATTGCTCATATGATTTGGTATAATCTTGACTTCGTGTACTTACTTAATAAATTGTGTAAATAGACTGCTGCATTTACGAATAACACGAGCAGTTTTTGATTCTTCCTCCTGAGAACGTGAAAAATCCAGACAATCATCCATTTTGCCTTCTTCGTGCAGAATGGCTTGTTTCTCTTCCACTTTACCAACACCTTTCTTTTTCGTTTCATAGCTCTTGTAACTGAGCCAAAGACCACTCTCGCAATGTTGAACTATGACGGTGGTGTCACCATACTTGATGATTGGTGAGCCAATAATTTCTAAATCTTTATCTTCAAGTACTTTTTTCTCGTCGTCCTTTTCCACCCGAAGGCAGAAAGTCGTTGTAGCAATTGATGCTTCTTCCTTTTTGACCTGTAAATTAAACGAAAGTCAAAATTGAGTTTGGAAAATAGTTTTTAAATGGAAAAAACAAAAAATTACCAAAATTAATTCGTTATTATCGTTGACGCCCAAATAGCGTCCAGTTGTGATATGTCTAATTCGCATTGGATGGAACCAGTTGATGAAACCACCAGTCCATTTAGTACGTGCCAATTCCAGGCGCCACAAGGAACGGGCCTGGGACATAACTGAACCACCTTCATATACAACAATACTGAAATATAACGCATATATTTTTTATAAGAAAGAGTAAAATTTGTAAGCTCGAGTTAATATTTCTCAATTGTAGGAATGTCTAGAATCTAAATACTCTGAGGATTATTTCTATTATTTTGTTGTAAGTACGCCTACCTATATAGATATTAGCTGTCTAAGAAGATACTGACCATAATTGATCATAACGTAAAATTCAACAATTATAAAGTGGAAAAGTTAAATATTAATACACATTAGAAGAGTTTAATTTCTCCAGGACTTTATAACTAGAAAGTCCTCAAGATGCGTTTTTTTAGATTTTTTATACGAGGTCTTCGCTCCGATCCGATGTCTGCCCGACTTTTCCGGCTTAAGTTCATTATTATAAAAAGACAATGAAAATCTAGACACTAACAGAATGGATCGCTAAATCATTCAACAGCATTTTTCGTAGCTATTTTATAAGTGTTCTGTCTAATCGTACCTCCGAGGCGGCAAATTGCCATCACTAAGACGTCTAGTAATACGATTACTAATCTTTTTGTGTAAAATATTGATTATTGGGTGAGCTATGTGACATTATCCAATTCAATACCGTCTATTTAAGGACATAAAAAACCCGGACGCCTGGCTCTGTAGTACTAGACGTTGACTGTAATTGCGTTTCCATCAGCATTTAAAAAAATGGCTCAGTGATACAGCCAATAAACAAGCCACACCAAACTGCCACATCACAACAATGATGTGTGAGGCTTCCGATCCCCAGATGCAGCGATTTTGTTTGTCGCCAAAATTTAAAATTATACATATATTTCAGGTGTTCAAACTATAAGTTAAAATTTTCAAATTAATTGGCTCTCGTGTTTAAATGTTGTGTGAAAATGGTAGATATGTTATTATAACGGTTTATCCGATTTTTTTTAAACATACGAAAATTCGGGTGAAATTGTCTCTAAATATCATTTTCGAATCTGTTCTGCAGTTTTAAGACATTTAGGAAGTTGTGACCAAAAAAATATACATATATTTTTATGCAACAATTTAACAATTTTTGTTTTTAGAAAAGTTATAAAAAATCCAAAACAGTAAGTATCCCACTTACAAAGGGGTCATTAAGGCCCAAGTGAGTCGGCTTTGAATACATAACCGGCGACATGTGCAACCTACCCTAACCTACCCTAGGTATCTTACTCTACAGTAATAAATATAGATATATCTCAATAAAACCCATGCACATGATTTTTTATTTACAATTTAGAAAATGTCTAGATATTCTTCTTCCTGAACTAACTAAATAAAGTTTAAATAACTAATTATTATACATTGAGTACTTACTTCTGTCCAGATTCACGACCCCAGGTACTTGGTATTGTCAGACATTCATCACCACCATGAAAGAAACGTAAGACGTCGCCACCAAAAACATAACCTACATATTTCATACGAGAAATACCGGTACCATATGGTTGTACAGACCAGTGAGTTACATGGAAACTGGCATTAACAATTGACTGTTCGTTTTCTTTGGTTGTGTGCTGTACGACCCCAAAAAATGTTTGTTATATAAAAATGTTTATTTCATAAATGCTTAAATGTATTGCTCACCAAATAACGTTCTGTTGCAACCGAAACTAAAATTAAATCATCACCTACACGAACTTTCTCACCCTCTGAACGTTGTTTACTCGCCGGATGTACAGTCCACCAGCAAGCCTCGCCCTGACTGTGTTCTTGCAGACCCACATCAAAGGATAATTTATCATTGGAAGACGAGGTGGAAAGGCAAGCCAAATACTGTTGTAACAATTGTTTTGTAGCAACAATTGAAATGGAAAACATTTAGGAGAACAGAAAGAGGAAAAGCAAGCAAACAAAAAGATAAGGATAATAATTCAATTGCCAAGGATTACTTTCTAAATACACAAGCAACATGTGATAGGCAAACGAAATAAGAGTTGAAATGTTGTACATATTATCTTACCATGTCGCTGTTGTTATGGCGCAATAAAATAGCATTGCCATAGAGTAATGTTCTATGACCGGATCCAGTACCTTTGCCCTGTGCAAAAATAAATTTAAAATGCAAAGAAGATAAAAAAAACAAGATTCAATATTATTTCATTTCCCAAATCAGAGCTTTAAAAGAATTTAATTATTAGTTTTAAATTAGATATTTTTTATTTGTTTCCGGCTGTTGAATTTACATAACGTAAATGTAGTCGTAAGTATTCGGTTCAAGGTCCAACAGTAAAAATAAAAAATTAAATAAAATATAAAATTAAACTTTCCGAATTAAGTGCTGATTCCTTGCTGAATACTTCAGATTTAAGATATTTACCTCTAAAAATATTCAATGCCTGAGTTTTGCTTTAAATTCACATTTGACGATTTTTTTCCTCAAAACATATTTTCGAACTTGTACTACCAGTATTAACGCGATATATACTTTGATTGAAGGTTATATGAAATTTCCTTTTTTGCAATTACATTTTATAATTCTCCAATAACTTAATTTAGAGAAATCAGGTTGCTACTGACCAAAACAATGATTAAGTGACCATTAAGGCCATTCTGGAGTCGCAATTCCCCTCTATACATGATGTTGCCCCCCACCACAGAATTTTTGAAAATTGTACTATATTTTCGTTTTCAAAATAAAATTTTCCAATGAAAGAGCTTTTGACAACCCCCTAAGGGGGGTCCTTGAAATATTTTAAGTTATTATTATGCCTACTAATCTATAATATAATAAAATAGTAACTCATTTCCTAAATATCTGTCTTTCTTTCGTTTTTTGTGTTCGCATCACTTCAAATCTACTTGATGGATTTTAACAAAATGTGGTGAGAAGGTACCTTAGTATCCTGATTCCAATAAAGGATACTTTTTTTCGCAAAAATAAAATACCTTATTTTCAAGAAAAAGTGAAGGAAAAGCAGTAAAAGTACGCCGATTTAAATGTATCACATAGTTTAAGGCATCTTTTATTTTTTTGAAAGCAGAATATTTTGAGCAATATTGCGTATCAGATGGCGCTGTTTTAAAATAGAGACAAAGTATGAATTACTTACTGCCAAATAGCCAATTGAATAAAATTTGTGTTTGATTTGTATTTTTACTTTGTAGAATTACATTGTTATCAAACAATTTTAAACACCTTTTACTAAGCTTTACAATAATTTTTAGAATTTGATTTTTATCTGCTAATAACAATAATAACAATAAATAACAAAGGTATTTCCAAATTAGCGAAATTCTTTCAAATGTCATCGATTAAAGTAATATTCAACAAATTGGTAAAGAAAGCGAGAATTGCAACACTTCTTGTTTAAGAAATACCAATTATTTGATGAAAAACGTTTTAATTCGTTTTGGGCAATTAATGGGTGATTTTTTTGAGGTTAGGATTTTCATGCATTAGTATTTGACAGATCACGTGAGATTTCAGACATGGGGCCAAAGAGAAAGATGCTCAGTATGCTTTGACATTTCATCATGAATAGACTTACTAACGAGCAACGCTTGCAAATCATTGAATTTTATTACCAAAATCAGTGTTCGGTTCGAAATGTTCAAATGTGACAAATTTTGTTCAGCGATGAGGCTCATTTCTGGTTGAATGGCTACGTAAATAAGCAAAATTGCCGCATTTGGAGTGAAGAGCAACCAGAAGCCGTTCAAGAACTGCCCATGCATCCCGAAAAATGCACTGTTTGGTGTGGTTTGTACGCTGGTGGAATCATTGGACCGTATTTTTTCAAAGATGCTGTTGGACGCAACGTTACGGTGAATGGCGATCGCTATCGTTCGATGCTAACAAACTTTTTGTTGCCAAAAATGGAACAACTGAACTTGGTTGACATGTGGTTTCAACAAGATGGCGCTACATGCCACACAGCTCGCGATTCTATGGCCATTTTTAGGGAAAACTTCGGAGAACAATTCATCTCAAGAAATGGACCGGTAAGTTGGCCACCAAGATCATGCGATTTGACGCCTTTAGACTATTTTTTGTGGGGCTACGTCAAGTCTAAAGTCTACAGAAATAAGCCAGCAACTATTCCAGCTTTGGAAGACAACATTTCCGAAGAAATTCGGGCTATTCCGGCCGAAATGCTCGAAAAAGTTGCCCAAAATTGGACTTTCCGAATGGACCACCTAAGACGCAGCCGCGGTCAACATTTAAATGAAATTATCTTCAAAAAGTAAATGTCATGGACCAATCTAACGTTTCAAATAAAGAACCGATGAGATTTTGCAAATTTTATGCGTTTTTTAAAAAAAAAAGTTCTCAAGCTCTTAAAAAATCACTCGTTATTTTGAATTGAAAAAGCTTTGAATGTTTTGAAGCTTTTTTTGTTCAAATAAATACTTTAAGCAGCAAAAGCTAACGTTCAAAGATTTTTTTTCATAAATCAATAAAAAGAAATGAAATATACTAACATTGTGTGGTATTTTAAAAAGTAAGGACTCTTTAAAGAAATCAAATATTATTTGCACAAATTTTGAACAATATATAATGTAATTATAGAAAATGTATATGTATATACATATTGTATTATTCTTATTATATGTATGTGCAGTATGTATTTACGTGTGTTATGTTATTTAGTTTATGTTCACAATAAAGTTTTATTGTTGTAGGTTAAATAAAATAAAAAAGAGCTGAATTTGATATCAATAAAGTCACTAAAAAGGATTTTTAAGACAACTTAAAAAATATGGCAACACTGTTAGTAACACAAATTTAGTTGGAGGGTTTAGAAATAAGGTGACCATATAAACAATATCGAATCTTTTACTCAACTGTGATCGTTGCTGACAAAAAACTATAAAAATAATCGGTGCTATTTCGCAAAACCCTTGATCAATTGGCTCCAAAAAATTTTAACAAAAAAAGTTACGTTTCCATTGCTGAAAGGTAACTTTAAATAATGGCGGAATTTGCCCAAGTAATTTCTAGAAGAAGCTTTGACGATGGTAGACGTATGACTTGGGTGCATTTGCAACAAATGGTGTCCTGGATTTATTGTGTGTTTGTGTATGGTTTTGCTTTAAGTTCAAAAATTTGCAGATTCAAATTTAAACTACATATCTTTTTATTTTATAAAAAAATTGTCCTCTTTAATTTTTTATAAAATTTATTCATGCGAAGCCAAATCTTAAAATTTAATAGTAAACTCATTTATCGCAATAATTAAATATTCCAACTAGTATTAGTAAACTATTCAGACATTTCATATTTATTTCAATGAATAAAAAAAACTAAGAAAGAAACAATCATTTATTTTTGTACTGATATTAAAAAGAGATGGCATACAGCAGGATTAAACCACTATCAATGTCCTTACTGTTATACAGTAGTAACAGGCCATACTGTCCATTTTTTATTTTTTATTTAACAAGAAAAATATAAATAAAATATGGCCTAATTAAATTATTTTCGGGTATTTTTTCATAATTTTTATCTTTTTAAGGTGATTTTAAGAGACGACTGTAGTATTTTTCATCTTCTTTATTGGTTTTTGTTCAAATCAGTCAAATCTTACTTGTGTTTTGAATCGTTTTGAGTTTTTTTCATTAAAAATCTTAAAAAAGTATAGAATTTAAAGCCAAAATCTATAATCATAAATTTAACAAAATTAAATTTTATTCAAAATTCCGGGATAATTTTCAAAAAATCACTTTAACAAAATATTAAAAACTAGTATTAATACATTTCTCAGAAAAAACAACTTCAATCTTCTACTTTAAAAATTTAAACTGATACATACTGTAACTTACAGTTCTTTTAATGAAACATTTAAAACTGATTTTTGTTGGCAGTTGGAGCGGATAATTCTCTGTTTTATGTTCCCTTGGCTGGAATTACGTTGTTCTCTGCAAACATCGTAACTTTTGTTACAATATAAGTTGAAATTATTTTTGCATTTTTGTGTATAGATCGAAATACTCTGTGACGTATTCATATCTAATAAAGGCTTTAAATGATTTGGTGTTATATTGAAATAGTGCACGCTTTGGAAAAGTTGGTACATATTTAAGAAAATGTTCTGCACATTTATTGCGTTAACTGAATTTTCGAAAAATTAAAAGAAACCTTTAGTAACAAAATAGAAGTTACGAAACGTTACGAAAACATTATAAAAAAAGTTCAGACAAATATACCTAACCGTGTCAAAAAGTAAAAAAGGGCTAAAGCTGAGGTTGTTTTAGAGATGCATCTTCGAATTGAGATAATATAATATATAATATTATAGATGAAGTAATTTGCTTTTGATAATATTCCTTATCTCATTAACCTTAAGAATTGGCCTTATTGCTTAAGGCAACTAAAGCTTCAATTGGATTTGTCAAATGTGTTAAAGCTTCTTCTATTTCTAGTCTTTCTCTGTGAAAGTTAAAATAATTTATAAAAGAATCTACCGCAGCTTTTGCATCACCCTTTTGAATTCTGATGTTTTTTAAGATTGTTTCTTGTTAAAAACGTTTAATTCTGTATTTAGTTTCATTTAAAACAATGCAAACTTTTAAATATAGAACATCTTCTAAGCCATCAAATGATATTTAAAATTTTTATAGAATTTAAGGCCTAGTTAGCCGACAGTACCTTTAATGGAATGTAACACATGAAGATTATTGTTTAGGTTCTCTGGCTCACTTTTCGCCCTTGTTTGCTTTTTTCAAAGTTTTCAACAGTGACAAGAAATTAAAGCCAATTTGTTAAAAATATATTAGCTGAAATTTTAATAAGATATTGATAAACAAACCAAACTGAAAGCAGGCGATTTCTTAACAAATTATGGAAAAATGTCATACTTCTAAAACTTGCAATATGCCGCGATTGAATCAATACCATGAAATTGTCTTTCCCTTTGCCAAAGTCAAAATTCCTGAACGGTAGGGCGAAGAAATATGTTATTCCTTCGAATGTATTTCACTTGTGCACGTTATTTTTTTGAATTTCTTGTAATTATTTTTTTTGCTTCTTGTGTAGATAGATAGAGAGGAAAAAGATACCGTAATAATGATTTATGGAAAAACTTAATTTTAAAAACCTTATAATTGAGTGATACATATATATGATTTAAGAACAGTATGGCAGCGCCTTTCATATTAAGTAGGTATATTAGTATACCTAAAGCTAGTACATAATAAATTATTACTTTCATTTAGTAGAAATATCGTGCTATGCAAATTAGAAATTTATATATGCATAAAATTAATATTAATAATAAAAAAACATAATTAAAGGTTAGAAAATACTGTTATATACATATACAAAAAACACAAAATGTACTCGTACGTCAATTTGACAGAACAAACGCCTATACTTTTTAACTAAATTTGGTATATATTTCTCAATTTTTCGATGTGTCATTTAAAAACTTTAAGTTTTGAAGTGTCATTTAAAAACTTTAAGTTTTGAAATGACGCATCAAATTCCTGATATACCTAAATTAACTTTGATGTCGGATCGTATAATGCTATGGCACACTCTGTTTTTAATGATAAGGTTAAAAGAGATATTTCATTTTCCAGTTTTCACGATTATGAGCTAATATTTTAAATGGAATTTAACATTGATTTCTACGACCCAAGCTAAAATTTTAGGTAAAAATGCAGAGAACCTAAACATATTGCAATATCTTTTAATTTTAATCCGATCTTTTAAAACGAAATAAGTGTTACTAATCAACTTTAAGCTGATTAGTAACAGCTTACTAATCAGCATTGAAGGTCGGGCATGGCACCTCCCATACAAAGCCAAAATTATTATTGTGAACCTTAGGAACCACAATAAGTACAGCCTTGGAATTTTGTATGAAATGTTGAGCAAAGAACGAGGTGGATTATTTCAATGGGCGTGGTGCCTCCAATATAAAGTAAATATTCATCATGGTACAACTTGGAAACTATAAGAGGTAGTCTTGAAATTGTACGTGATTAAACCCTTTATTAATGTGCGTATCCAAGACAAAATAATTTGGATTGGAACAGTAGGTATAATACTCTCATACAAAGTATATATTTATCGAGCAGAAAATTGGCTGGCTTCAAAAAGTGGGTTTCGTACCTGCTAAAAAAGTGGAAAATTATTGTCATGAGATAAGCACGTGTAAAAGCTTGGCGGGTACCCCCATACAAAGTAATTATCCTACATCTAGAGTACTGCACTCTAAATTAAACATAGGCTGCTCTGCGAATAACGTGTGTTTTTGTTTGAGTGAAACTTTTCCCACCTCTTTATTTATTGACAAATGATCGTTTTATTTTTGAAGATAATAAAAGTATCCGATGCACACCGGATACTTTGGTTAAAAAGGAATATTTTCACAAGCTGTGTCAGTTCTCGTTCTGTGATCGTTTTTTGGTTTCTCCTTCATAAGAGTTTTATTCATACTGTTACACTGTGGAACAAATTCAAGTTAGCAAAAGTTAGGTGGATTCTGAGAGTGAGGGGTGAAAATAGATGCAAAATTAGAAGAAAAATTCTAAAAATTATAATTTTTAGAATTTTTAATTTTATATAAAGTTTAGAATTTTATCCAGGGATGAGTACCTTTATACAAAATAAATACATAACAGTCTTAAAATTTGGAGTGGATTACTTTCAAAGCAAAATAAAACAAAATATTGTCAGGACGCACACAATGTGTGTAGGCACATCTAGTCAATCATATTTTTATAGAAAACCAAGCTTATTTCGAGGTAAATAGCATTATTATTAAACAAAGTTGTTGATTATGAAGTGCTTCCAACTTATAATTTTTTTTCGTAAGGCAACTGTATCCATTTCGGGTCGGCATTTGACTGCAAAGTTCGAAGGTCGATTAAAAAAAATCTAAATAACATAAAAAACGCCGCGATACGGGTCTTCTAATTTAGCCTCTATTTTCACCCCTCACTCTCAGAATCGACCTAACCTTTGCGAACTTGAATTTGTTTCACATTGTAATTGTACAACTCTTATAACAGGATTTATAACAACGAACCCTAGAGATGCGACATCATTCCAAAAATGGTTTTAGAAGTTTGAGACGCTTTATGTCAACATGATTTTCTTGGACATTTAAAACGTCGACACACGTATATTTATTGTTGCCCTCTGACAAATTCTGTCGTCAGAACCTTGTTGTTTTAATATTTATTTTTAATAAAAGGCTTCTTTAAAATGTTTCTGTTACTATTTCACAGTGTTTTTTCAGTGTTTTTTGTTAATAGAAGGCATTAAAACATTAAAAAATATACAGAAAGTTATAGAGAAAACGACACAGTTACAATTACAATCAATTTTTAAAATCAATTGTTTAATAAATTTTGAATTTTGTTTTATTTTATTTTGAATATTTCATTATTTATTGCAATCAAATAAAAAATTAAGGCAAAATAAAGTAAAATGTTTCTCCAAATTAATTCCAGTATTTGTTTAAAAAATAAAAACATTAAAAGAACTAAGAGATGAGAACTTAATAGACAGTATTTAAGTAGTGAACAGAGTTGTTAGCCAAAATACAATTAAAGCGGTAACTGCAGTGCAATCGATTCTTTGGAACCTTTCTGTATACTTACAAATTGGGATCCCTGTGTATGATGACACAACACATTCAATGCACGTTTATGTGTTTTTTTTGGTTGTTGGTGGATTTGATATTTCAGTTTATAAAGTTTTATTTTTATTTTTTATTTGTTAAGTTAAAGTTTTTTTTTATTATTATTTCACAATATTTCAATTAAAGAAGAAAAAAGGAAATATTGATAAAAAAAAACAAGAATTTAATTTAATAGGCCAGAAATGAGTAAAAATATTTGGTTTTTAAAAGAAGAATATAATAAATATAGATTAAAAAGGCAGGCGGCAGCAGCATAAGGATCGCATGTAGTGATAAAAGGATTATTGAACATTTTATTTCAGTTTATACAATAAAATATTTTGTAATTTTTTCTTTTGTTTTGTTTTATTTAAATTTTTCTTTTATTTTTTGTAGTTTTCTTCCAATTGTAGATAAATATTTTATTATACACATATGTCTGTATGTATATGCGGGCATGTATGTATGTGGGAATATGATTATGAGTTTTAATTTTTATTAAAGCGCTATTATACGAGGCTAAGTCGATATGACTTTACAAAATCATATAAAGGACACACTTAGAAGTTAATTTCTACAAATATCAAGTTTTGAAAGACAAATAGCGTTTTGAGGAAATGTTATTCAGTTTTCATTTTTTAAATCAGAATATTATTGTACACAAACATCGAAATATCATATTGCTGGAAAAATTTTATTGTCTTGCTGATTCCAATGCTCCCAGTTATTATGGGGGCACCAATAATCCAATAAGGGTGTTAGAATTCATACTCAGGAGGGCAAAAACGTCTAGCTTAAGTGTATATCTATATACAGGATCAATAGGACTTTGTTCTCTTTTTTACCCTTACTTTACTAACCTTGCTGGGTCTTTCGCAGTTCGGTATATAGTATAGCTAAATAAAAATGAATGCACTAGTATCAGTACAATTCAAATCACGGACTAGATTGCAAAAAAATTCTTGGTTATTCAACACCTTGTCGCAAGGACATCTTGAAGTGAATGGCAATTAAATCTTGATTAATACTGAATTAATTTGGCTATAACAGCTCCCTTGGTTCGAGATTCGTAAATTATTGAGTATAATATTGAAACTTACACGCACGTTTTGACCGAATACAGCGTATGCAGGGCAAGCGGAAAAGACGTCGAAACAATCGAACATTTCCTATTGTACTCGTACAGCGTTCGTACTGATAAGATTCCGTCGCTTCTTAACGTATTGAACAGGAACTCATATCAAACTGTTCAGGAACTCTTTTCGAACCTAGTTTTTTTTTACTTATTTATTTTATTTTATTGAATTACTTTTATACTCACAAAAAATCAACAAAATTATGCAAACTATTAAATTTACTACATATACGCGTAAAAGGATCAGCTAGAGCATAATTTGTTTTTAACAATTTGAGAAAAAGAGTATTGCGACACGAAATATTTCTAGCTATAATTCACAAAGGTTTTAGAACTGCATACTCAAGGAGAGTAAAACAATCCTGATCTCTGGCTAACGTGTAGTCGCTGTACTTGAGACAATAGGAATGTTTTCTTTTTTACTGCCAGTCGATTAGCTGAATCAATTATTAATATTTTTAAAAAATAGAAAGATATTTTTTTTGCTGTGATCAAAAACTTCATCTCGAAGGCCAAATTACTTAAAATTTAGGTAAAAAGAAGAAGAAAATTTATTGCAATATTTTCGAATTTTAATCCTATCTTTTTAAACGAATTAAAGTTGAAATTTTATTTATACTTAGTGTAATAATTTAAATTTAAATCTGGGTTTTATGTGATTTTTTTTTATTTTTCGATATTGAAAGCTAATGACCTAAGAATATAAAAGATTTTTTGTTTTATATATAAAAATGTCCCTTATCTATCTATTTTGTATATGTTTGTTTGTTGGAAAGCTCTAGCTGCCTAGACCAGTGGAACGATCTACCTGATAATTTCACTGTTTATTACTAGCTATTTGCGAGGACTAGAGCGCGTGGTACCTCATATACAGCAAAAAATTAAACATATTGTAATGGAGTGGACAATTAAGCATGGAAGGACAATTTAGTAGTTTTAACAAGGCGTGAGACTCAAAATAATTAGTTCTTCAGAATTGATTACTTAATTAAAATTATCCAATAAAATTTTATGCAAATACTTGATATTAAATAATTAAGTAGGTTACGTAGAAATTTGTTAAAAATTATTTGAAGTATTGACATATTTTGTAAATATTTGCAAAGCATTCTCGTTTTAACTATAAGAAATAGTTCAATTATAAATTACTTCTTTTAAAGATTAATGTAATGTGTTTGGTAATCGAGACACAGAATTTGGTAATCTCAAAATTAGCCAATGCTTAATTTTTGGCTGTGTTGGCAGCTATAATAGGTAGAGTTTTGAAATGAAATACGAAAATACCACTTAAAATACTAAAGATAAATCAGAAGAAATTTTTAGAACACCTCTACTGGCCTCTACGATTACATACAATTGTAAAATTATTTAAAATATGCCCACATTCGTGTAATTTCGATTAAGGCGAACACTTTTGACACAATTTTGAGTAATGGGCGAATATAAGTGCTATCGATAAGACACGTAGGTGCCCCGTTTACAGAGTTATTAAACTCTTTATGTGCGATTTAGATAACTTTCTTCATCGATAAAAATTGTTGATGAAATGTGTATTTAATCCTATATACCATATATGAACCAATGGTAGTTGTAATGGGTTTTAGCTGAAAAATCGGAACCGAAAAATTATCATTATTTATAAATGTAGAATATATCAGTAGGTGAATTAAAATAAATTATTAAAGACATCCATTTTGTAAAAAATGTATCTCAATTTGAATTTCGTGTTCAGCTGACGAATATTTTCTGTCTCTAAAAGCTTGGAGTGGAATGGAAAGTTTATGTATGCTACAAAAACATATCTTAAAGACCTTTAGAATTCATACTTTGTGAAGAGTTTAAAAAAAACTTAGAAAAGCGCTGGATGACATATGTACAAGTAAGTACGCTTAAAAAAGGATTCAACCCAAAAAAAGTTGTTTAGTGCTTTTGAAAGCCTTATTACCTTTCCCTCATATATATTGACATGGATATACAACATACATATATGAAACAAAAAAAAAAAAAAAAAAAATAAAAATACATATCGTCACCTAAAATGCAAAATAACGTAACATCATATTTCATAAGTTTACAGGAGAAGCAAAAAACTATATAGTATGAAAACTATTTGAGTTATAGCAACAACAAGTTTAAATCTAAGCGACATGAAACAAGAAATATATTTTAAATAAAAGGAAGCTGTTTTTTTAAGTACCCTTTTTGCTATGAGTACATGTACTTGTATATGTACTTGTATATTGTATATGAACTATTGTTTTTTAAGATTTTTTTTGCAAAAGTGGTTATCCTGGTTATGTTAACCATGAAATGAAGCTTTAAAAGTCTGTAAACTTTTTTTAATCGATGCTTTGCACTTGGAGGAATTTTAAAACAAATCATAAATTTTGTTTTAAAATTTGCTATGTTTGGAAAGGGCTTAAGTAAGAACCGTTACAATTTATTATCCATTTTATGTTCTCTTTTGTTAGGTTGTCTTTTAAAATATTTCAAACAAATTTACTAGTAGCGAAGTAAGTTTAACTTATACCCGTATATGCAAAAAACCTTTTTGGGGAAAATCCTTAAAATTTATACTTAGATTTTTCCAATTCAGTGTATTGTAACTTTTTAACGAAACGCGCTATCAGAACAAAACACTAGTTTATTCTAAATTTCATCAAGAAAGCAGCCGATAAAATAATAGTCCGATCATAAATCCACAAAATCAAATATATTAAGGTAAAGTTGGCCAAAAAAAATTTTAACATTTGAGCTATATTCTTAGCGCGAAAGGATGCATTCCGAACCATCAATTCGGCTTCAGAAAACAACATAGTACGATCCAACAAACACACAGATTAGTAAATGTAATTAAAACGACCTTTGAAGAAAAAAAATACTGTTCTGCGCTCTTTATCGACGTTTCTCAAGCATTCGATAAGGTTTGGCACGAAGGCCTAATATTTAAGCTAAAGCTGAACTTGCCCGAAAACTTGTATAAGCTCTTAAAAGATTATTTAATGAATCGCAAGTTTTTATTAAAAGAAGGTGACTTTTTAAGCTCGCCACAGCTCATTGAAGCCGGAGTTCCCCAAGGTAGTATTTTGGGACCAATTTTATATTTACTGTACACATCGGATATGCCAATTAGCACCCTAGTCCACACATCAACTTTTGCAGATGACACAGCTTTTTTAAGTATTCATGAAAGTGCCCAAGTAGCTTCACA
Organism: Phasia obesa; assembly: GCA_949628195.1. Classification (NCBI taxonomy): domain Eukaryota; kingdom Metazoa; phylum Arthropoda; class Insecta; order Diptera; family Tachinidae; genus Phasia; species Phasia obesa. The sequence goes on from OX451219.1 coordinate 42,143,146, forward strand.
ACTTTTACAGGACCACATACTCAATTTGGAAAAATGGCTAGAAAAATGGAGAATTAAAGTGAATGAACAAAAATGCACTCACATAACTTTCACACTGCGCAGGGACTCATGCCCTCCTATTCGCATAAATAACCAAATGATACCACAGCTTTCAGACGTTAAATACCTGGGTATACATCTTGACCGTCGCCTTACTTGGAAAAGCCACATTGACTTCAAGTTAACAGAAATGAAACTAAAAGCAGTACAACTAAATTGGCTTATTAGCAGAAACCCCACCCTGAGCTTAGATTGTAAACTTCTACTGTACAAGTCGATCCTCAAACCAATTTGGTGTTATGGGATTCAGTTATGGGGCACTGCCTCAGCTAGCAATGTAGAAAAAATTCAGAGGCGCCAAAATAAGATTTTACGTATTATAACATCTGCTCCCTGGTATATAAAAAATTCGAACATCCACAAAGACCTAAACATGCCATCAGTTAAAGCAGAAATAGCGAAACATGCAGTCACATATCTAAAGAGGCTTGAATCTCATCCAAACCCTTTGGCGCGTAACATGCTGAATGAACCTGGTAACATTCAGTCAAAATAGCTGTTTTCTTAAAAAAGTAATATAAACTCTCTTACTTTCATTAGCATGGTAATTGAATGATACGTTATAGTTTTCAGAAAAGCATGCATTTGATGATACGTTATTTTGAAGTTTGTGTATAACTTGGTAATCTCTGATAGTAGAAGTTTATAATTTTGTACGCTTATGTAATATGATGTACCCAAGCGTAATCAATAAGAATCAAATTTTAATTTTTTGATGATACGTTGTTTTGCATTTTAGGTGACGATATATAAAATGTTAATCTGAGTATAAGCAAAAGGAAAAATTACAACTACTGAACTGTTATAAAGGATTAAATTGAATTGTTTGGTTAAACAATTATTTTTTTTTTCGTTTCTGCTTCCTTTTCTGTTTTTCTGTTTCTGTTTTTGTTATTTTTTGTTTTCTTTTTTCTTTTTTACACATTTTTATTTTCTTAATTTTGGTAGTTTTGCTACTGAAGGAACTTTAAGACAATGTGACAGGATAGTGTCGACCGTTGTAGTAAAATAAAGTATACTGGCTTAAAATTTTTAATGAGATTAAAGGAAACTGACATACATTGCCTGTGGTACTGAGATTATGTAATGACAACGATACACTATTTATGTATAAAGTATATAAGTAAGATTTACAACATTGCGGGATATTTCGCGAAAATGTATTTTTTTGGTAAGAAGATTTTGTTACAAACTTAAATTTAATTTGAAGCTTCTTAAATTTTCAATAACCATATATTGGCTGCTTAGCATCATAATTGTTAAATTTAGTTCCGATCAGTCAAACATTTAAGTTATCCCCAGGCAAATGTCCCCCGGCATAGGACTTTTAAGCGTATAATTTTTAAAAACAAAATATTAAATTTGTTACCATCTGAAATTCTTCTAAAATAAGCGAACCAAGAAGGTCTAAAACATTTTGTGAAAATCTCTGTTAATCAGCCTCATTTCCGAAAATAATCTCAGTGTTCATTAATTTCTTACAAACATTAGAGCAAAGTTAAAATTTAGCAAACAACTTTTATATTATTAGATATCGGACAAAATTTAATTTTTTTAAAAACAACACTACCTCTGCGAAGCTTTTTCTTGTCTGCGGAAAACACCCAGAGTCTTTGGCGGGAATCGAACCCGCAACATACAAACTGTCTAATTGGTAGTGGGCTACCAATTTATAAAAAGTATAGACATTTTACTGGAATTGAAAAAGGCTTTAATGAACTTTCGAATTATGCGCCACCAATTACTAAGAAGTCTTACAATTTTAAGATTAACGAGAGAAGGTATTCCGAATCACCTTGTGCTCGGGTATTTTAATTTTTTTTTTTTGGCTCTAAGCGGACATAACCTTTTTTAGGTCGGCTTGAATAAAAACAATGTTATTTACAGAATTAGTCGTAAGAACGTATTAGGATTTTAAATTATGTTAAGAAACTAAACGTACGACAGCTTAATGTCGTAAGTGCTAAGAATTGTCGAAAGAAGTAAATAAATTTACGACCTAACTTTTCTTTAAACTAATTTTACATTTTAAAGACGTCATATCTCAATAAAAAATTAAATGGAGTCATTAAATACAAAATTTGATATATAATAATTCAAAAGTTTTTCTTTTCATTTATAAACTAAACGGTGATCCATTTCGAGGTACTTTTTTCAATAGCCTTTTTTGACAGATCACGTGTGAGTTGTGTCACACTGTCAGGTTATTTTTGTTAAGTATTGTTTGGCATTTCATTATCGAAAGCCTTACGCCTGATTCGCCTCGCTCTATAGGCTCTTGAAAAGTTCTAAGAAGATCCGACGTTTTCGAGGCAAATTTTGTTTAGCGATTAGGCCCATTTCTGGCTCAATGGGTATGTAAACAAACAAACAAAATTGCCGCATTTTAGACGAAGAGCAACCTGAAGAGATTCAAGAGTGAGGTGTGGTTTGTGGGCCGGTGGAATCATCGGTCCATATTTCTTTAAAAATGATGCCGGTACGAACGTAACCGTCAATGGCGACCGTTATTGTGCCATGATATCCCACTATTTGATGCCTGAAATTTAATGCTCGTGATCTCGGCGACATTTGGTTTCAGCAAGACGGCTCCACTTCCCACACATCGCATCAATCAATGGATTTATTGAGAGAACATTTCGGTGTTACATAATTTAACGTTTTGGCCTGGTCGATTGGCCACCAAGATCGTGTGATATCACACCGTTAGACTTTTTCCTTTTTCTTTTGCCAAAGAATTTTCTTTTAAATAATAATAAACATTGTCCATAAAAATTGAATTTTGTGTTTTTTTCGTAAAAAAGGTTCCCTACCTTGAAATGGATAACGCGTTATAATACATAAATATATAACTTTACATGAATAAATTAATTATTTAGGCTTAAGTTCTTAATTATAAAGAGATAAAGACAAATTAGCCTAAATAATTAATTTATTCATTTAAAAATAGTTAAAATAAAATTAAAATTCATATATAACTTTACTTTAAAAGCTTTCAACCTACCGAATACTGAATTAAATACTTAATGTTACATTAAGAAAGCAACTTCAATTATTTAAATTTAATTTTTTTCCTATATTTAAATACAAAAATAATCACCAATAATAAATGAGAGGGTAATCAAGGATACAATGCGTATGAGATTTGGGTTCACTTTCACTATTATTATGCGTGTAGATATGCTGAAGCCTCAAATGTCTCAATTTAAAAGATAAATTTGCAATACTTACAGTCTCTGAGCCAGCGGCAGTAACCAACTCCTGCAAAGCACGCACCGATAAAGCCTGCTCGATGACAAATACACATTGCGATAGATCGGGCGGTACATTTTTGTCGGCAATATTTTCCAGAAAACAGTGACGATTGCCAAAACCTTCTGCAGCAAGACAGACACGCTCTCCCGTTGCCGTGCACGACAGGCAGACCATATCTTCCTGTAAAATAAAAATTCAAATAAATTTATGATACAACAACAATCATTTACAACTACATACAAATAATAATAAAAAATTCAATGAACAATAAGAAATTCAATCAACATGGTGTCTCTCGTTTCTTGTTGTTGCAATTCATTGATTGATTTTAATTTCTGTGATTACTTGCATTTATAGTTGTATTTGGGGTATTCAAACGGTCGTTCTAAAGTCATATGTCATAAAATAATAAAACGAAAAAATATGACTGCTGTGAACGACCGTTGTAATTTAGTGTGTTATTTTTAATTAATTTATTTATTTTTAATAATAATTTCTGCTTTTCGATTTTTTTGGCGGCAGCTTGTTTTTACCATCGCCGGCTTAACTTAATAGCTTTAACCACTTAACTCCGAATTCTTTTGCCAATTTATGACAAAACAATAAACTTATGTAGAAAAAAAGTCTTAATTTTTAATGACTTTTTTACACACAAACCAACAACAATTTTTTAAAATATTATGACATTATGACAATATGACTATAAGACACCGTTTGAATACCCCAAATGACAAGTAAAATTGGTGGTCAATCAATCGATTCAATGGTTTTGTTACTTTGGCTACCCACCTTTCAGAGCACAGCCTATTGTTGTTGGCATTATTGTATGTTTCACACTCTTTACCAAAACATGCTAATAGGTATTGGATGTGCTGATGTGGTTATGTTTTAGTCGTTTCAATTTTTGTCATGTAAAATAGTGACATTGGCCATTTCTAAAATTAAAATGTATAAGAGTCAAGTATGTAGTTTTAAATTTAAATTTTCTTCAGGAAAAGATAAATTTTGGCTTTTGTTTTATTTGTTTAATACTCTTTCAGATGACATAAACAAACGTTCTCAAATTTTTTATGAATGTAAGAAATCCTTAAAATATTATAAGGCACCGCAGTGTATTAGGGTATCAATTTAAATTTAACTATTTCGGAAATTTTGACGGTGTTATTCATGACAGAAAAGGATGTGAAAGCGAGGCTTGCTGACATGAAGGGTAAAACCTTGTGGTTTATTTACTGATGGATCCAAAAAGTTAAAATAATTGGCTTGTATGAAACCGGGTAGCTTTGGTCCAAGGTTGTAGAGCAATAACCCAACGATTTTTAGATCATCATTATTTGAGCTCGAAAGCGTTTGAAGAGAAATACTCGGATTACTAACATTTATCTTAAATCAAAATACCAGGATTCGCTATGGACATTATTAGAATATGAGCTAAGGTTTGGAACCCACAGGACATTAAAATCGTATTTTTTTTTGCAGACAAAGCAGTTTCTGAGCCCGTACTCTTCTAAACATGGTATTGGTATGGTCACAAGAAACACATTATGTTCTCCACAAAATTATTTTGGTCCCGATAAACAAGTTTTAGATAAGATTTCCTCATTAAATGGTTTGAACTTAATAATTTTCAAGCCACAACCAAAGTTTTATTAATATTCAAATATATAAATAATAAACAAAATAAGTAACCAAATAAGGAGTGTTTGTATTCATTGGGTTTGACAAAATTTTTGTTTTTTAAAAAAATAATACAAAAAAATAGTAAACGTACATTGTACATACATACATATTTATTAATTATTATGTTTTGCTAATTTATGTATCAATGAAATCTACATGACAATTTTTTAATATATTGATTAATTCATTGATAATATAATTTCTCTGCATTCCTACAAAGCACGTCAACCACCGTCGTGAACAACGTTGGGCTGACAAAGACTAAAAAAATGTACATTTCGGTAAAGGATGGAAGATCTTTTGGTGGTGCTTCCCTTGGCCCACTTTGTGCACATCAGGGACCTCTTTGTCAATAAGGCGGTGTTACCATTCTATTTGTTCATTAAACATGTGTAGCTTTTAATGGAATATTAAAAACAGACGATAATATGAACACATTAAGTTATAACATATAACTATAAATTTAATTTGCTGACAATATATGGATGAATAAATGCGTTTGGTTTTGTCAAACTGGACCAAACACAATTACAGTTAAGCAAAACATCTGTGTACATGCGCATCAGTGTTGGGATTTGTGGTACAATTGTACTAAATTTGATATAATCGGTAGAATTTGGTACAGCTTTTTTTCAAATTTATTCAATAATTTTTTTAATTAATTAATTTTGTGTTCAGTGTTTTCATTATTTACTTTGATAACCATATTATGTAAAAGTAATAGGTAATAATTTTTCAGAACTAAAGCACTTGAACGTTTTTTCATAAATTTTTGGCAGTAATTGACAAATATATTTTTTCATTTTTTTTAGTGAGAAATTGTAAGGTCTTTTTGGTAATTAGATGACTCTTTACTTGTTCTTCCAAATAAATTCACGTATACTCTATCGGGTTTTGGTGGAGTTGCAAGTACTTGATGATAATTGTAGAGTAACCAGCTCCTTACATTGTAAACCTTTTGCTTATGAAATAGTTAAGCATTTTGGCAAAATAATTGTTAGCAACACATAAACATAAATTCAAGGAATCAAGGTATCAAGGTTAATTAATATTATTAAATTATTGTATTTAAATACCGTAGTATAAGAGCTGTGCGTGTTCTTTTACTTAACGCCAAATTTTGCTACAATTGATGCTGGTTTGGTACAATTTTATCATTGTAGCGGTACGATTTAAACATTGTCTGACCCCAACACTGATCCACATACGTATTCATGTTGTTAAACCCACATGTTGTGGTGTTTCTAGCTGTGATTGTAAATAAAAACATTGGCGGAGTTGGTAGTGGCATTGATGCAGCAATTTTTGCTGTGGTTACTAAAACGCAAGTGATTCGGCAAGTTGTTTGCTACTTATTTTAAATATATTATTTTTCCCCCTGTTTAATGCCCCTATTACGGTTTACAACTCAACTCAACCTCAGTTGAAATTTTACAATTTTGTGTTATCAATTACAACTCAACTTGTCAAAAATTTTTAAGTTGAATTTAAATTGTGTTAAAATTGTGTTGTAGTTTCACCGTTTACAACCTTGTGTTAGTTCGGTTAACAAAAGTTTAAAAAAATTACAACTCATCAGTAGCATTTGTCTTTCAAGTTGTATTTTAGACAACTCAACTGAGTTGAGTTGTAAACCGTAATAGGGCAATAAAGTTACATTTTACTTTCGTTAATTTTGAAATTGCAGATATAATTAAATGTTTTATTTTCATTACAATAGAAAATGTGTATAAAATTAGCTTAAATTTATTGCTGTACAATTTGTGCAATTCTGGGACAACCACCGTGAAGACATGGTAAATAACTCATCGTTATTGTAGATTTTTGTATAGTAAACATTTAAAATTTGAAAAAAAAAACTGTTGTAAGATTATGAAAAGAATTTTTTCAATATCAATATACTAGCTATGAAACAATTGTTGACTTCACAACCTTTTGTAAATTGTCGAGTTCTACAATAAATCTGCAAAAGTTTTTTATGCAAACATTTGCTACAATATGTGTACATTTTTTTCGACTATTGTAGAACGGAATCAGGAAAGGAAATGCTACCATAATCGTCCTATCGTTTTATATGTTTGAATGATATTTTTAGTTAATAAATAATAGCAAAATGCTTAGTTATTATGATATATTTTTTTTATTATTTATCTATATACATATGTAATTGTTATTGCAGTTTTTCAATTAGAATTACATTTAACGTTTGTAATTGTAATTGAGATTTTTCCAATTACACATTACATGTAATTTGTAATTGAAAAATTACAATTACAATTGCTTGTAAGCTGTAATTGGAAATTTTAAGTTACAAATTAAGTGTAATTGTAATTGAAAAAAAAAATTACAATTACATTTAACGGAAAATTTTAAAGAATATAATAGATTAAAGTAATGGTTATTTCCTAATTACAATTACTTGTAATTGGCCTGATTTAAATTACAATTACAAATTACTTGTTATTTTAATTGTAATGTATTTGAATCTCCCATGTCTAGTATATATATAAGAAAACATTTTTAAGAACAAAACGGTTCCGATTACATGGTAAGAAGTAATTTGATTGATTTTGTTTAGTTTTCTTTTGCAAATCGCTATATTTGGTAAAATAACTTGGAAACTCTTCTATCTAATATCAGTTAAAAAACAATCGTTCTACAACTTTGGAACGTAAACTAAGGTTAAGTCTTATACAAATATTTTCAAATTTAGTTGCGGATATCATCTTTGCTTCTAAAAGAATTTGCTAAATGACATAAATTTTGTATATTTTTTGTTGATTAATTTTTTGGAAAACTTTCCTTAAAGGGAATTTAGTTTTGACAAGACTCTTGCTACCTATATGAGTCCTGCTACCTATCCCTAACCTGATTTCCTTGATAAAGCCGACGACATCATCGATTTTATACCGCGCGATGTCGAAGAGGCCGTAGAGAAATCTTCAACTTACTTATCTTTCACACCGGGCAGTGACACATAATATGCTCAGGCAGTCTGTACGAAATGCGCGCGCTGGTTCCCAGAATGTGGACCCCATACCGGAGCCCGTCTTCATCTTTGAACCATCAGTGAACACCGCAACTCCGTCGTACGGTTCACCAGATTCCAACAAGTCTTCCCTATTCGGAATTACAACCAATGGTATCCTGCTAAAGTCAAACTCAGTCCGTTACCCTGGGTTTATTGAAAGGGGTCCGTTGAGTTCCGGGGGGTCCGTTGAGTTCAAAGATTCAATCAGAATCTTTGTGTGTCTTATATTACTTGACTTCACTAACGCTAATTCAAAGAGTCTAGACAAACTCCTCGCTGCCATTTCGACCACAAAGTACTCAATGGGCAATAGGAGCAGAATGATGTCCAAAGCAGCTTGAGGTGTACTTCTCGTTGCACTTGTGATGCCATTTGACGCCATTCGAGGTGGTTAAAACCTACCACCTTGTATCGTATGTTGAAGAGGACTAACACACTTTTATGTTGGTGTTGGTGTAGATATTAATCTAAAAATTGCTTATTTTTCAAGAGAAAATAGAAAAAAAATAGTTGAAGGACGCAGTTTTATCGATTCAATTTTATTTTTGCCAGCCGGAAATTTTAAACACTATATACAAAACTCTACAACAATTTTAGAATCTTGTATAAATTTAGCCTATGCTCCTAAATAATTACCCAGGGATAAAAACCTTTATATAAAGTAAATACATAGACCATATCTGAATTACTATAAAAGTAAGTCTTAAAATCTGGTGTGGATTACTTTCAAATCAAAATCGAACAAAATATTGGACGCTGACAAAGAGGCGTACACGGCTAGTTATCTCTATAATTTTGTATTTTAATTTATTTTAACAAAGTAATTTGAATACTTTTTTGTATTTATATCGTAACAACTTGTGATGTCCCATATAAATTATTTTCCGTAAGATTTAATTTCTTATTCATGTTTTTAAATTGTGTCAAGGTAATAAATTGCAATACTTTAATTCAGTTATAAAAATTTCTAATAAAATATATTGCCCGAGGATAACTCAAAGAAAGATTAAGATCGATAACAGTATAAATTTCAACAAAAAATTAAAATAAATATATGTAACTTCATAATGAAATTTTGGCTGGCAATAAATTTAAGCCACGGAATTTGATTTATGAGCTATAATTTATGATACGGAAAAACATTTGCTCTAATTGTCCATTTCATTTGAGTTTCCTTCTGCAATATTTTTTTTCATATAATTGAATATAATTACTCATATCCGAAGTCTAAAATAAAAATAAATAAACTTTTTAAGTCTAGCGAATGCTAGACAAAAATAATGTTTGTTTCAGGGTTGTTGCAATCATTTGCGGGCCATCCCTCCGATTTACGGTCAAGAAAAGCAATAACTCTTCTTTGTAGTCGAATGTAACCAGGTTCATTTAGTATATTACGTGCCAAAGGATTTGGATGGGTTTCAAGATTCTTTAGATACGCTACAGCATGTTTCGCTATTTCTGCTTTTACTGATGCCACGTTTAGACCTTTGAGGATGTTCAAGTTTTTTTATGTACCAGGGAGCAACCGTGATTATGCGTAGAACATTACTAGCTGAGGCATTGCCCCATAATTGAATTCCATAACAACATAAGTCAGTTTAGTTGGACTGCTTTTAACTTAAAATGGCTTTTCCAGGTGAGGCGCCGATTGAAATTTTTACTGAGGTATTTAACGTCTGAAAGCTGCGATATCATTTGGTTATTTATGCGAGTAGGGGGTAAGACTCCCTACGCAGTGTGAAAATTAAGTGAGTACATTTTTGTTCATTCACCTTTATTCTCCATTTTTTCAACCATTTTTCCAAATTGATTGGGCGCTTTCATGATATTTAAAAAAGTTGTATGATCATCAAATGTTGATGTGTGAACTCGGGTGCTAATAGGGATATCTGATGTATAGTTACAGTAGATATAAAATGGGTTCCAAAATACTACCTTGGGGAACTCCAAAGGGCTGAGATGAGCTTAAAAAAACTACCTCTTTTAGTAAAAACTTTCGATCCGTTAAATAATTATTTTAGAGCTTATAAAAGTTTTCGGGCAAGTTTACTTATATATAAGTATTATCCTGTCATGTCAAGCCTTATGGAATTGTTGAAAAAGGTAGACAAGAAGCGCAGAAAAATATTTTCGTGCTTCAAAGGTCTTTTTAACTACATTTATGTGTGAATGTGTGTTTGTTTGATCGTACTATGTTGTTTACTGAACCTGAATCGATAGTTTGGAATACATCTTTTGGCGCACAGAATTGTGTTCAGCTTAGTTATTAATATTCTCGCAAACAGCTTTGATATGTTTGATAAGATGCTTATATGTTTGATAAGATGCTTATCTTAATAAAATGGAAAATTTTAATTTTCAACGCTTAAAAGTCGCTAAGTTAAAGAAACAAGTGTTACACATAAAAGCTTTATAGGGTTTTAAATGCAAAACCCTTTTATGATTTTATTTGTCTCAAGGTTATATCCGAAATTCTTGTTCTTAATAGTGCATATTGGCATTACCAATAATACCGCATTCAAGATGCGCAAAGCGAAGCCAGTCTGTATGTACTCAACCCCAGAGAATTATACATGTGCCGGTGTCAAAACTAGAATGACATTAACAGTAGAATGCTAAAATTGAAAAGATAGTGTGTTTATATAAATGACAGGGAAACATTCTTATCTACATGTCTCCTGAACGATAAATTTACCTAAATACTGTAAAATCGGGTGTAGAACTGTAGACTAGTATTATTAACAAACTTTGTAGTCAAAGCTATAGACTATTTTCGTAAAAATTTTTTTATTGAAGATTTTTCTTCTATATGACTATTTTCTTTTCGTTATTTACTTTGGTGTAAATATGATATAAATGTAGTTAAATTAGCTATAAAAATAGTTAATAATTTTTCTATCTTTAAACTTGAAAGAAATTTATCATTAATAGATACAAATTTTCAATATAGTTTATGCATATAATAAAATAGTAACTTATTTCCGTCTGTCTGTCTACTTTTCATTTGTGTATGCATCACGTAAAACTACTGGATGAAACTACTGGAAATTTTATGAGGAGGTACCTTAGTATCCTGAACCCAATACTGGATACTTTTTATCTGCAAAAATATCTTATTTCTAAGAAAAAGTGGAGAGAAAGCAGTGAAAAACGCAATTTCCGGTTTAAAGATACTGATATTTTCCGTTTAAAACTAGGATTTTTCAACACGCTTATTTTTTCAACTCAGTTTTTTGTTTTTAAAAGTGGAATATTTTAAAAACTACTGCGTAACAGATGGCGCCAGTTGAATAAAATTTGTATTTAATTTGTATTTTTATTTTGTGGAATTGCATTGTTATAAAATATTTTAAACACCTCTTACAGAGGTTTACAATACTTTTTAGAATTTCAGAATTTTTGTAAATTTTAGAATTTTATCCAGGGATGGGTACATTTTTATAGAGTAAATATATAAAACATAATAGAAGCACTTAAAAGTAATAGTCTTTCAATTGGTGTGGAATACTTTCAAAGCAAAATGGAGCAAAATATTGTTAGGACGCCCACGACGTGGCGAGCACTGCTAGTCTGAAAATAAAATTGCATAACATTAGTGCCTTTTTAGCTTTATTAATCTTTTAAAAATCATAAACCAATGAGGCTGTAAGTTCAAGTTATGGGCATTTGATTAGAAATCTTTAAAATAAAAAAATATAAATTGAAAAAATGTTGTATTTTATATGTATGTACTCGTATGTATGTCAACTCAAATAATTCTTCTGTAGTTAAATTTAACGAAATTTCTTCTATTTTAGAGCCCTTATAGTTATATTGCCTTTAATAAAATAAAATACTTAGTTATATAAACGAAAACTGTGTTAAATCATCGGATAAATTAGTCATATTAACGTCTTGTAGGGATATAAATTTAACTAATTTGTTTTGTTTTTCATAAAATGTTTTATTACTGTTTTAACTCAATCTTTGTTAATTGAACATAATTTTTTCATCGTTATGAACTTTTGTTCAGTGTGTTGCAGTCATATATCATTAAAGCTTTTTGATTAGTACATAGTCGGAATGTAATATCAAGTTCGAAATTAGCCGTTCTAAGATAACAATCCGTCCTATATCCTCACCATCCTAATGCAGACATTCTTTTTGCACTATCAGTGGATTAATCTAATAAATTTAGGTAGATTTTAATTTAGTACAGTATAGCCTTCAACCAAACATCCTGGTTTTAAACATTAAATAATTTTCCTAGTTATTCACAATTGGGCCCTCGTAATCGGATTTCTTATAGCTGTTGTCAGTGGTATTTGCTGGAACACAAGCATTTGTAAATTTATACGATTTTTTTGGGTCACTACATCTAAATTTATGGACGTAGATGTTTTTTGTCTTTCAATGCTTGTGCTCATCTTTTGTTACAATGTGTCCCTAATAGAAAGGTAAACGTGTGGAATTGTATGTGTGTGCGTGTACGAGTATGGTAAAGGTTTTGTGAAAGGTCTTCTACGGAAGTTTTTGTTTATTTTTCTTGTTGCTGTCATTTTTTTTATGTTCTTGGAGTTGCTGTTTTTGTCATCTTTCATGCTGTTGCTTTTTTCCGGTGATTTTACTCAAGTCAGGTATCGTTGTTGTTTTGTTGTAATCTTATTTTTACTCTACACCAAACCTTGAATGAAGTCAATATTGTGGCAGTGGTTGTTATTGCGGACAACAAGCAGTAAGTAGAAAGGACCAACATACATACATATTTGCAAATACTTTTGCTGTTGGTGATGTTGTTATAAAAATTATTTTTTTTGACAAGATTTACAATAAAGTTGTTATAAAATAATTGGACGTTAAGCAGTTAATGGCTAATGGTTGTATGTTCTTGTATAAATTTGTAAGTGTATGAAACTTTAATACCGTTCTTTTGGAAAAAGAAGAAAACTTAATAATTTCGAAAGTAACAAGAGGACAAATAGCAATAACCATCATCCCTAAAGCGACAACTACAAATTTAACAACTGATGACAAAAAGTGACAAGGTACGTATTGAATGAATTATATGCTTTTGATATATGAGACAAATTGTTAATAAGACGTTGTCTACAACTACGGTGACCCTAAGGAGGACGTAACACGATCTTATTTAGTGTAAAGTTGTAGCAAATCATTGCAAGAGATTAATATCGACAAATTACTCGATTTATATTAATATGTACGATATTTATCGTAAATCAGTAAGAAGAATTGTGTAATATTTACATAAATTATTAAACAGAGTGGATGTTACATATTTATCGTCGATAAAATCTTAAATAAAATAAAATCATTTTTTTTGTAATCAAACATATCGGGAGCCAATGGATTTTAAATAAGGTGATATGAAATTTGTTCAAATTATAAAAGAATAATTAAAGTTCTCTCCTTTCTCGAATGACCCTACGTTTCTTTGGCTTTGAACTCAATTAAAATAATAAACCTATACACATATTGAAACACTCCAGCAAATAATTCTTAAAAATGGTAATCGAGTTTGGAATTAAGCAATTTTTGGTGGAAGTAACGGCCAACTGGAAGACAAACTTAATAATTTTAACAAGGTGTGAAACTAAAAGACACAGATCTTGAAAATTCATTACATATTGTAATGTAAAGCAATAAAATGTAATGCAAATACCTGTTTTGCTCTTTAATATTTAAGCAGGTAACTAAAAAAATTTTAAATTTCCTTTTAAATAACGACATTTTTACACTAAACCAAATTTCGTAGGTAATAATGACAAAGTCAGTAGAACCCTAACGACAAAAATAGTTAAGTCAACTTAATTTTTATTCAAATATATATACGATTTATTCATATAAACTAATTTTATTCAAATTAACAGAATTTCTTTTGTTAAAAACATATTTCAATAAAACATAAAAAATTTAAATACAATTCTGTTAAATTAACAAAAATTTACTTAAAACATTAGTAAAACATTCTAAGAAAAACAATCCATAAAATTAGTTAAATCTATATCCCCACAAGATGTTAATCTGACTAATTCATCCGTTGATTTCACAAAGTTTTAGTTTTTTACTTTATTAAAGGTAAATCGAAATGAAGAAAATTCAATATATATAAATTAACGAAGCGCTGTAAAATAGAAGAAATTATTTGAGTTGACATACATATGTACATATAAAATATTAAATTTTTCAATTTACATTTTTCAGTTTAAAAATTTCAAATCAAATTCCCGCAACAGGAACTGAATGCCTTATTCCTGTATTCTTCTTTAAAGAGGATTAATGCTAAAAAGGCATTAATGTTATGCAGTTTTATTTTCAGATTTTGTGGAAAAGTATGTGCAACAGTGAACAAAATACAGGATGGCCCAAAAAAGACTGAAGGATTAAAAATAGTTATATCTTTTTTTTTGTCTTTTGCAGGTTATTTACTGGTTTTTGGAGATAAATCATGGCTACATATGATGTGCAGAAACGCGTCAAAATCATTGAATTTTTTTATTCTTCTGGAAGGTCAATTTTTTAAACAATCTTATAATGAGCGATGAAGCTCATTTCCACTTAAATGGCTATGTTAACAAACAAAATTGTAGATTTTGGGGCACTCACAATCCTAGGGCATTACATCAGCGTGACTTACACCCCGCCAGATGTACTGTTTGGTGCGGTGTTATGGCTGATAAAATTATCGGTCCATATTTTTTCGAAGATGTGGATGGTCAACCAGAAACGGTTAACGGGGCTCTGTATAGGACTATGATAGAAAATTTTTTGCGTCCAAATATATAATCAAAACATATGGTTCCAGCAAGATGGAGCAACTGCGCATACAGCAAGAGCGACAATGGAACTTTTTTTTGAATCCTTCAGTCTTTTTTGGGCCACTCTGTACAAAGAAGTGACAGTATAGGTTCGATTCCACTATTTTTCTGGAGTTTGTGCAGGTCATACCGTTTGACATATCAAAATAAAATTTAGTATGTGCCTTTGGTATTTGGAGATGAAGAGCTGTATATTTTTTGGTAATAATCGAGAGGGGGCAAGGGGTAGTTTCCTTACCCCCAAAATTTGTGAGCACTCTAAAGGTCATACCGTATGACATACATACATATTAAAATGAAATTCAGTATGTGCCTTTGGTATGTGGAGATGAAGAGCTGTATAGTTTTTGGGCATAATCAGGAGGGGGCAAGGAGTAGTTTACTTAACATCCTAAACCGAAAATAATTAATTGTTCGATTCAAATATACTTTAAACTATTATTCTTTATGTAATATATCCATATAAATATCTGTTTCCATTGGGTATGGTAAAGTTGAGTGTAGGTCACTCCAGTTTTATTTTTATTTGAAAATAAATATGTTTTTCGAAAACTGAAAAATTTTATATCAATCATTATGTATACTTGGTAGTTTTCAACATACATGAGTACATTTTTAAACAAATCAATCTTCTCAAACCTAAAAAAATAAAGTATAGCCTACTATCCTACCAACCGATAATTTGAATAAATTTCTTCAAATATAAAAAACTTAAAACCAAATATTTTTTACGAAAATCGTTTGTAAGCTGTATAACAACCTACTTTTCTTCAATTCTATACCCCATTTTACAGTATTTAGGTAAATTTTTGGTTAAGGGTAGAACCAACTACAATTCTAAGATTCCTCAGGAAAGCAGGTCTAGATAATTTGCTTTATCAGTTCTTAGGACACAATAAATCTTCTTGCTAGCAGTGTCCTGCTGCTCCCTGTTATTAGTCATCCCTTATTCCATCGATTTTAATTTAATTTTTTTATGTTATTAAAAATTTTTAGATTAGAGGAGTAGTAACAATTTATATATTGATTTTTTTACTGATTCTATAAAAAAATTTTAGTTTGCCAAACCTTGTTCTTCTGCTGTTTATTAAAACAATTAAACTATGTTTATGAGGTATTTATTTATGAAGTTATAAGCTTCTTTATAACATTTTTATTACACAGTAAATCAAATCATAAGAAGAAAGATATAACATACCAACAACAGTTTTCAGGGTTAAGGATACGCCTGTATAATACAGTAGACCCCCTTATAACACGGTACTCTTATAACGCATTTTTATATTACGCGATTTCAGTCCTTCGTATAACACGGGTACTCCCCCATATAACGCGGGGATTTTCACGTTGTATTTCTGTACTATAAAATCTATAATGATCAGTAATTTGCAAATTGTGGCAATTGTGTTGGTAGAAAATTAAATTATTTTATTCAATTTGTGTTCCCAGTTTTTGTATAGTAAAAAAAAAACTATTTATACTAAATGGTATAAAAATTTTATTTTAAATAAAATAAAAAAGGGTAAGAACGTAACCCTGTTGTTTTCTCTACAAATCTGTTCGTCTGTCAGCACTTTATATCTCCTAAACCGTAAACCGTTGTACTAAAACACACAGGCTGTTCAGAAAGTGACTAGTTAATGATTTATACATATTTCTTTATTTCTTGAACCGTAGGAAACTATATAAACTAGTATAAAAAATAAATATAAAAATTAAAGGGTATTCTGACAGTGGCGATATTTTATTGTATATGGCCTAATTTTTGAACTATAATAGATAGACTTTTTAAAATTTTAGAGAACATCACCGACAGTGGCACGATTTGTGCAAATAAGAATTAATTTTTTTAACCATAAATTAAAAGCTTGCGACATAATTTAAACAGATCATGTATATATTTTTCCCCTATAAATTGGATTATCTAGTGTAACAAGTAGCGAAAATAAAATTAATAAAAATGGGTGTTCCCTAGATCTCATGAATTTGAGGAATTTGGCCTTCTCTTCAAAACGTTATAGGCAGACACACTTGATATTTAAAAGGGTATTTAAAAAGGTATTTAATATTCAACACTTTCTTACATTGTAATAATGCAGAAACAAATATAATATTGAAAACGAAAAATTATTAAACAGTGTAATTTTAATTATTACAGACAAAGAAGTAGATATGTATGCTCTTAAGTAAAGAAAATAACAAAAATTCAAATAGTAAATCCCTTGAATATTCTATTAAAAAAGATGTCGGTGGAACGTTATTTCAGATAGCAAATATGTAATAAAACTGTGTTCGAAATTATGTAATTTTTTTTAACTGTGTTTTAATTACAAATGTTTTTTTATTTAAAATGTTCTTAGTTTGATTTTAATAAAACGCACATATTTTGTACATAACATAGTTTTTTCTTAATATGTATTTTCCCTTAAACAAGAAAATTTAATCGTGAATCATTTGTACATAACGCGTTATAAGGGGCCAAGCAAGAGCGTTGTACGAGAATACTCTTATAACGCGCTTTCCTATTAAGCGGAACCAATCCACCGTGTTATAAGGGGGATTACGGTACTGTACAATCATAAAAAACAATATACATAAATGCTCGTATTAAGATATTATTATACATTTGCACAAACATATTGATTCCTTAAATAAAATGTAAATTTCAATTGTTCTTCCGTTTCATATAATCGAACTTATCAATCTCAAAATGATAAGAATCAATACAGAAATAGGCTTTAGGGAAATTTTGAACATCTCATTTCATAAGCATATGTATGTACATAAAAACAAAGAATATGCTTTGGTTATTGTCATAATGTGGATTTGTTGATCTTGTCTTTATTTATTTTTTTAAGTTGTTGAATTTAATAACTTCAATCAAAGGTGACAGTCAATAAATCATTGAGTCCTTACAGGTGGAATTTGTAATATATGATTACAAATAAAGAGTTGTAAATTTGCAAGTTTAACAATGTGAAATAAAAAGAAAACTCAGAAAACACATGTTTGACTCCAATTTCGGTAGAAAAAAACCCATTGTTATAATTTAATTAAAATAAATTTATATGTTAACTTAATACTTATCTACATACCCGTATGTATATATATAAAGCACAAAATGTGTTTGTTTGTCTGACAGTTACAGCTGCCTACACCAGTGAAGCGATCTTCCTGCTTTTCACAGTTTGTTATTAAATATGCGTTGGGTAAAATAGGGTACTTATTATGGGCGCGGCACTTGCCATACAAAGTAAATATTTATTATCGTGTTGCTGGGGAACTGTTATAAGTAGAACCTTGAAATTTTGTGCAAGTAACTTTCTTATCAATATGCATAATGTAGTAAAACAAACTGGCTCGATAAGAATAGTGGGCGTGGTGCCTGCCAAATATAGTCTTGAAATTGTGCAGGCTATATTCGAACAACGGGCGTGGTATCTCCCGCACAAAGAGAAAAAATATTATCGTGTAATTAGAGCACTATAACTGCTAGACTCGTGAAAATTTGTAGTTTTAGAATAATGCGTGTTTTCGAGTTAATGCTAGGTGATTAGGACGGGAGGACCGGGTACCTCCATATAAAGTTATTATTCTAGATAACTGCAATAATGTGCGTTTTTGAGTTAAAGCTTAGCCATTCTTTTACTTTCTAGCATGTATTTTTTGAGGATGAGTCTAGAGAAGCGCACCGGTGATAGCTATTTTCGAGTCGAGTGACTCGAAAATAGAATAAATCTACGTAAATAATTGAAAATTCTGTACTCACAAAGTACTGTTTATACTTAACCTACAATACGAATAAAAATTCTTCTAAAGTGGTAAAACTAAATAGGCCTTCTCACTTTAGGCCTTCTATAAGGCATGCTTAGACCTTCTCTCGGATACAATCCTCATTTTTGTGTGCCTTCCAAACAAGGCTTTTTAGAAGGCCTTGTCTCTTCGCTTCGCTTCTCTTTGTAGGGAAGTAGTAATGTGTACTCATTTTGTATGACAAAAACATAATTTTCTATTTTTAGATTTCTCATTTATAAAACACAAAAGTACATTGAAATGCCCTTTATCTACTTCCTTGCTGATTGCCATTGAGATGCTTCGATAGACCGATTGATAGTGCGCTAGTCTATCAGCCTTGAGGTTGACGGTTCGAATCCCAAAAAATTTTAATATTTTTATTAAAAATAAAATAAATTAATAATAAAATTAGAACAACAATAAAAAAAAATTGTACCAGAATTTTTTTTTTAGTTTTTGCTACGAAAAGGCATTAAATTAAAGGCCTTCTAGCAGGCAATTTTCGGAAGACCTTCTGAAACGCTTGCCGGCAGAAGCGACAGTGGAAGAAGGCCTGCTCCGCAATGACAACCTGTGTAAAAAAGGCATGAGATTGGAATGCGAACGGAATGTAAACAGAAGGCCTTCTGCCACCAAAAGCACGAGTAAAGAGGCCTTTTAGAAGGTGTCTTTACTTTTTCTTTTTACCACTGGGAAATAACGCCATACATATTTACCAAAGAGTATATGTATTTTAAATAAAAATTTTAAATATAAATACCTATGTATGTATGTATATGAGTATATTAATACAATTTTATCTGTATGCATGTGAATACTTGATGTATACCATTTTGTTTTGGTCAAGTCCATTGCAATATTTATACGAGTACTAGCAGTAATGTAGTATTAATGGAAAAGCAGTCAAAATGGAAGTCAGAAAATTGATATGTTCGTGAATTTTCTCACAATTTATTTTTATCAACAAATCTAATTCATACGTTTTGATGTGAAATGTGACCATGATTGGTAGAGGCACTCGAACATAAATAAATAATTCCACATAAATAAACAATTTTTATAAAAAACTGAAAAGCTCATTCAATAAAGAATAGTGTGGAATATACGACTTTACAAATACATTTACAATAAAGTACTGCATGAATACAAAGCTCATAGGTCGCACATTTTAATATTTCATTGAATTCATGTCTGTTCATGGCACACAGGTAAATATGAGTGGAAAATAATAAACACCATAGACCAACGAGCTAAATGCGATGAGCTTGCAGAGTTTCCATAAGCTACTGTAAATAACTATGAGTAAATATTAAAAATAATAACAATGAACTTGGGTGAGATCAAGTAGTTTTATGCTTTGAGTGAAACACGAACACAGTTCGAGTGTACAAACAAAAAGCACCGAATTTTTTAACAACATTACTTTTAATAAAGAAAACACACGCTTACTAGTATAGAAAGTTCCTTTTACTCGGTCAGCTCATTGCGTTTATAATAGTCATGTAATCCGTAAGCTAGATTGTGTTTTGTTCATATATGTGTGATATACTCGTATGATATCAAAAATAAATAAAATTTATATTAATAAAATTTATATATAAAAAAAATATATCGATATATGTATGTTGTGTAGATATTTTTATGTATTATTTATTTATAAATGTTACCAAACAATTAAAAATTATATTTTAACTTAATTATCGAGCATAGTAACGAAGATCTTTACTCGAAGTAGAAAACCCCCAGTGTCTTTGCTAGAATTCTAATCCACAACCTCTAGACTGATAGACTAGCTTGTGTTGGATGAGATGGAACATTGAAAGAAATATTGCTTATCAAAAAATCAGAGCAGATATTTTCTTTTTAGCTTACGTTTGTTTTTCTAATGGCACTGTTTACATTTTTATTATATAGTTTACAAGAGCTCTTTAATTGATTCCAAATATTTTTGTAGGGAATATCAATAATTGCTACTGCGTCTATTGAGTTATAGCTTTCGACAGTTGATAGTGCTTTTTAAAATGTCAGCTATGCGTTTATTTTGCTTTTGCTTTTGGAAAGTGTTCTCTATTTCAGGTTTAAAATTAGTTGGCTCTTGCGTTTTGACATGTTCTTTCTATCTTATAATGATATTTATTACATTTTTACGGCAATATTCTATAAAACGAATTCTATAGAACGAAATCTAACCATATTTAATACATAACATTTAAGCTTTTTGGCATTTGTTTTGGTCTTAACCTTGTAACAAAATTACAGATTAAAACAAAAGACACAAGACTGCAAACTTCTCATTTTCAACTTAAAGTCATAAAATACCCACATTTGGGAAAAAAAGGAAACAAACCCCAATACTCGGAGGGTCAGAGGGCTTATTGTGATTCCCTTCAGCGAACTAAAACTAAGAAAAACAAAAAGGAAAATGAGAGACCTATATGCGTCCTGCTAACTATCCCTAAGCCACCGGACTCCCTTGATGAAGCCGACATCATCGATTTCACACCGCGCGATGTCGAAGAGACCGTTGAGAAAAATCTCACCTAGTGATCTAAGCCTATGGGCAGTGACACATACAGTTACCAACTCCTCCTATTCCACGCACATCCTACAAAAGACCGATGTACCGGTGACCCATCTGCTGGTTCTTGCTCTAGTGGCGCAATGGTCAGTGACCACATCTACCACATGTCTCTCAGAACTATCCTATCCAAGCCCAGAAGTACTTTGGTTTTCGCAGCGTCTAGTCTGAGTCAAATTGCCAGTAAGATTCTGCGATCTCCCCAAACTTCCCAAGATAGGTTACTTCTCTTTACTACCCAATCGGATATAATCCTGCAGTAGTGGCTGATCGGTGGCTTCACCAATTCTACCCTAACTAAGTTGTTTTCCTCCGAGCCCAGACTTGCCAGTTCGTCAGCAATTTCGTTGCCTTCGACATTGCAATGACCCGGGACCCAGCACAATCTGACCCTTTACTTGTCCGCGAGCACATTAATAGCCCTTTGGCACACGCTTACCAGCCTTGAATTGACATTATGTCCTTTCAGAGCCTTAAGTGCCGCTTGGCTATTAACGTACAGTGAGACCTCCATTCCTTCTGAAATGTGCGCAAATACCAGTTCGGTGTCTTAAACACACTGCATTCATCTGGTAGTCTGTATGAAAAGAGTGTACTGGGAGTCCCAGAATGTGGACCCCAGCGCCGGTGCCTGTCTTCATCTTTGAACCATCAGTGAACACCGCAACCCCATCGTACAGTTTACCAGTTCCCAACCAGTCTTCCCTTTTTTGAAATACAACTAAGGGTATCCTGCTGAAATCAAACTCAGTGACCATACAGTCCGTTAGCGCGGAAGAGCTCTGTTGAGTCTGACCTCAAACATAATCTTTGTGTGTCTTATATTACTTGACCCCACAACCCTGATTCAGAAAGTCTAAGCAAACTAAAGAATGATGACCAAACCAAACCCAATAAAAGTCTTTAAAAATTAAATAATTTTTATATCAATTCGCTAAAAAGTTTTTTTTGCTGTGTTTAATTAAAATTGGTTCGCATACATTTTTTCCTACTTTATAGATAATCCCAATACAATAGAATTAAATACAAATATAATCTCGTGGTTAGTTCTATAATCAATTTTACATTATAATTCTTATACTTAGTATGTCAGTATGCCAATTTCTAGAGATCTATTGTATATTTATTAAGTTTTCGGTAAATTTTTATATACATACGTACATATATATATTTATACTATTGTATATTTCCACATGCATAAACACTTTGACCTCATGTCCAAGTAGACTTGTCTGCTCATAAGAACATTTATGAATACTTATGGGTTGTGTGTAAGCAAACACTTTCTTACATATACATACATATATACATATGTACATATGTATGAAATTTGTATTTTTTTAAATAACATATTCAGTAATATGTACGAGTATGTAGTGGCCCTGTCGGACTTTAATGAGTTAACTCAGAAAAATTATCTTTTAGTTAACTTAAACTTAACTTAAGCGAGTTTATAGATGATGCTGATGCATATTTTCATATATGTATGTATGTATATTTAAATAATTGAAAAAACTAAAATTAATTTAATTAAACTGTCAATTTGATTTCGCTTTTGGTTTTCAATCAAAGTTGTAATTTAAATTCAGAAGTGTGAAAAATTGTGTTAATTTTGAAATTAATTAAATTATTGAAATTAAGTAAATTAGCAGGATATTGCGAACACTTAAGAAAAGTGTAAGAAGTAAAGTGCAAAGTATTCTACTTCTTATTATTAGTTTTTAATTAATTATAATTATTTAATAGTATGATATTTTATGATAATAACTGGAATCTATTGATTGAAAATTGATTGCAAATTTAAAGGATGTAAAATAAAGAATTTAAGAAGATTAATACAAATAAATCATTCAAATGCAAGGCGGACTGAGATATGTAGGGTTTGGAAAGTTAAAATCATGTTACTAAGGGACACCCTATAATTTTAATGTTTTACAGTTGATCTTATAGCGGACTAAATAATGCATACTGCGTGTAAACTTTTTTTTAAAGAGAAGTAACACTCAGGCAATTATTACGCACGGTTTTGTGGATTTCCTATATACTCTTTCTACAAGTAATTTGTATCAGAGAATATTATTGTCTACGGTATTAACGTTTTGCGTTGCATATTATAAATGTTATTTGCCTTCAAAAGTGGAAATTTCATAATAAACAGATTTTTTAGGAAATAAAGTATAGAATTTGAATTGACACAACTTTAAATTAATTTAAATTTTTAGAATTTTAGATTTTTAGCAAGTCGTAATAAACATTTAAATATTTTAAATTTTAACAACTGAATATCTAAAATCGGAAAGATATGTTCCAAATTTTATTTTTTTCTAACAGTTTTTACCATGCCTTTGTTAATCTTGGAGCTGTCCAATCCTTTTTAAGTAAGTAGCCAAGAGATGAAGCTTTCAAAATCTGTTCAAATTCAAGCGGCGAAATCGGAGGAATTTTATATGGCTTGAGAGAGAACAGATACAATTTATGACCCAATTTTTTTTATACGCATTGCCCACGTAAAAATACTAAGTTCTAAGTTAATTTTCTCCCTAAGACATGTAAGCACATTTTTTGTTAATATATATATTTTAAAATCTTCGAACTACTTCCAAAAAAAAAAAAAACGTCTTAAACCAATGAACACTTAGAAGGACAAGTATGGCCAAGATTTAACTCAAAAACCCACGTTTTTTTACGTCTATGTCACATTTAGAAAGGGTCGCTATTGCAGTTCTCTATATATATGAAAATTACCTTGAATGGCGATACCGGTCTTCCCATCCTAAGCTTTAGCACGAACCCGTTTTTCTACTCTACTGATTATAGTTCTCTAGTTTCACGACAATAATATTTTACTTTGTCAGTTTTTTTCTCGACTATGCTCATAATTTCCAAACTTTTCTTATATTTGCTAAGTTACATTTACTTCGTATGGTCGTTACCACACCAAATTTTCCAATCTCGATAATAACGTTTCTCTTCGTATGGGAGCGAAAGTGAGTGAAGATAAATATGTCGAGCTAAATATGTTTCGACGTAACGACTTACGTAATTACATATTTATAAATACGTTTTTAGTATTTGCGATATACAGGGTGGGCCAAAAGAAACCAAGGGGTGTAAAAGTTTAATAACTTTTTTGTTTATTAACTTTTTTTTATTTTTTCTTTCAGATTATATAGACAACACTTGGAATTGTATTATTTAAACCAGAGATCAATTATTTTAACGCAAAGAGCATATCGCCGACATTATTGAAAATTTGATTATGAGTGATGAAGCTCATTTTCATTTGAATGGCTTTGTTAATAAGCAGAACTGTAGGTTCTGGGGTTCTGAAAATCCAAGAGCCATTCATCAACGCCAATTGCACCCCATCAGGTGTACAGTATGGTGTGGGATCACATCTGAAAATGTCATTGGGCCCTACTTCTTCGAGAATGAAGATGGAAGTGCTGTAACCGTAAATGGAGAGCGGTATCGGTTTATGATAGAAAATTTTTTACGTCCTGCTCTTGAAAACAGACCTGGTATGTGGTTTCAGCAGGACGGAGCCACTGCCCATACTGCCCGAGACACAATGGCACTTTTAAGACAAATTTTTGGAGAGCCCTTGGTTTCTCTTGGCCCACCCTGTACTTGCAAATACGTTTTCGTATTTGGGACATATTTATAAATATCTTTTCATATTTGTGACATATTTGTAAATTTTAAATATCTTTGAAATATTCTCCCATATACATACGTGGTGTTCGTCTGATGGATTTTTGGAAATTGTGGACAAACTAAGATAGATTACGGGATGGGATATACTTCATTTTAAAGCTAATGAATCAGAGATTTGTAATCCAGAAAATGTTTTGGATATCCAAAAAATTCCTTAAAAATATTCTCACATATAAGTGGTGTTTCTCTGAGGGATTTTTGCAAATTGTGGACAAACTAAGATAGATTACGGGATGGGACATACACTATTTTAAAGCTAATGAATCACAGATTTATAATCCATTTAGATCCATTTAGTTTTGGATATCCAAAAAATTCCTTAAAAATTTTGGATATCCAAAACATTTTCCTTAAAATGTCTAAATGGATTACAAATCTGTGATTCATTAGCTTTAAAATAGTGTATGTCCCATCTCGTAATCTATCTTAGTTTGTCCACAATTTGCAAAAATCCCAAATCTGTGATTTATTAGCTTTGAAATGAATTATATCCCATCCCGTAATCTATCTTAGTTTGTCCACAATTTCCAAAATCCATCAGACGAACACCACGTATGTATATGGGAGAATATTTCAAAGATATTTAAAATTTACAAATATGTCACAAATATGAAAAGATATTTACAAATATGTCACAAATATGAAAAGATATTTGCAAATATGTCACAAATACTAAAAACGTATTTATAAATATGTAATTACGTAAGTCGTTACGTCGAAACATATTTAGCTCGACATATTTGTCTTCACTCACTTTGGGAGCGATCACTCTCATTGTTCAAATAAGGCCTGTTTTCCGCTAGCCTATGCTCATTAATATAGGAGTTACTTAAGAAAAAATACAAAACTCTACCTATTATACTTTTCTATATACTGGATAATAATATTTCGCGATGTATTTGAGGTACCACGTCCACCGTCCACTATTGCATCAGGGAGTTACTTGAACAAAATTTCAAGATTCTAGCTATTAAAGTTCCCAAGTATTAAATATTTACTTTGTATCAGGAGTGCCACGCTGACTTGATATATAAAAAATATGCACCCTATTTTAACCAACCGCATATCTGGTAACAAACTGTGAAAATTTCAGGAAGATCGGCAGCTATACCTTTCCGGCAATCAAACAAATACATTTTTTGCTTTATATATAAGTGCATACACATACGAGTATATAGATTTAGATACAAAGGAGTAATTTTGACAAGTGCTAGAGTCTAAATTAAATGTTTCCCGTTTTTCTTTAAAATTAATCACCTAATTTGTTAAAGATATATTTTGAACTTAGAGAGAATAAAACGGACGCAAGCCTTAATTTAAAACCACATTTGTAAAATTATTATTATTAATTTAACTATTTTATTTAAGCTTTAGGTCTTTAAATAATTTTAATTTTTATTTTTTATTATTATTAATAATATTATTTCAATTATTTATGTACATATATCTTCATTAGCCCTAGAATAATCCATTTTTATTGGGTTATTATATAATGCAATTATGATTATGTTATACATGTGTGTGCTAAAAGTTTAATTTTAAGATTAAAAACCTATCATTGAACTACCCACTAAACCAAATGTTCCTATTTCGTAAAGAATTCGTTGCGACTGTTCGACAAATAATTCCGATTTCGGAACCGAAATATTACCGAAATAGGTACGATTTTTATATGAAAGGGTTGACATGACTTTACAACGATATTTACAAACTACCGAAATCGTAACGATATGTAGTTGCGAAATCGTAATGGCAAGTTTTCTGTCAGTGCTAAAATTTCGTTTTCTAAAAGTTAAGTGACAATAATGATTAGTTAATGATTTGCTATTTAAGGCAATACTTTACACTAATCAGTTCAATTTCAATTTGTCATCTTGTATTTATTAAATTTTTTCGTATTTACTATAAATAATTTTTTACAATTTTGGTTTTTATATAAATCAAAGTTTTATATATTTTTTTATTTGTTCAGACAATCAACAATCAACGGTAATGTCTTAAAGAATTCTTCACGACGAGTCTGATTTCAGACAAACTACCGAAATGTCAACGAATTCGTCTTGACAAGTCTGATTTCCGACAAACTACCGAAATGCCGTAACGAATTCCTTACGACAAGTCTCACTTCAGATAAAATCTAATCATTTGGGTTGGTGGGTACTAAATTAAAGTAAACAACAGGCAAAAGTCAAAAAAGTATCTAAATACAAAGGGTAGAGTTAACATATTCTCTAATCTCAAACCCAAAAGTGGCCCTAAGAGTCAATTTAAATTGGAATTAGCTAACAACATTCCAGCAGGGTTTTTTTTGCATATATGTATGCATGCACATGAATGCAGAAGTCCATTCATACATATATAAGTGTGTGTGAGATTTTAAGTCTTTGATTTTATTATGTTAATATAGAAGCATTAAATAGGATTATGCAATTTATTTTACATAGATTTATTTTCATTTATAAAATTCATACAAGTCATAAGGATTTGTTATTGGATGTGTTTTAATTATTTTGTTTATGTTTTTAGGTCTGCTCTTTACACACATTTATTAAAAGATATGTGTGTGTGTGTGTGTCTGTGTGTTTGTATGGGTAAGTAATACGTAATGTGTTATAAAAACATAATATGTCAATATTTATTAATAAAATATTCAATAAAACCTGTAATTAAATAATGAAAATTGGATTTGATAATATTTTCATATTTTGTATTTCTCTCATATTTTATATTAAAATTAAGTATTTATATTTAAACTGGCTACTAAATTGCAACTGAAGCATTATAGAGAATTCAGCACAAAACATTCATAATATAATCCAACATATTGGTAAGATTGTCTCGTGTATGTTGTGGCTGTGCTCGAGGGAGTGCATATGTATATACATTGTACATTTATAAAAATATTTATAAATAATATACCTATTTATTTAGGATTATGTTTGTATAAACATTAAGTTCATATTAAAAGTTGATTTCATTTACTCGTGAATTCGACGTAAAATTTTATGAAATAAAATTGAAATTGAATTGAAATTTTATGAAATAAAATTGAAATTCTTAATTTTTAAAAAACCTTTATAGAAAAGATAATTAGCGCTAGGGGAGAATCAACCCTAATCCGACGGAACTTTTGTGCGATATAGATTATTCATACCTAGGGTTTGGGAAACGGAAATGTCCGCCCGGAAATTCCTGGGAAAAGCAATAAACGATTTCCCAGGAAACGGGAAATATAAAATCATAAATACTTTAAAGAAAATTCAATAGTTCTTAATTTTAAGTAAGGATTTCTTTCGTTATTGTGCTGAATAGAAAGCAAGCATTTTTAAAATTGTAACATTTTAGAAACTTACAAATATGTTAGAGATCGTGCAAGACGAACTGTAAACCAATTTAAAAAAATCCTCTAAAAACAGCCTGTCTCGAGAAATATAAGAAACAAGAATACGGTTGCATTTAATTCGTAATGTAAAATCAAGATAAGTATGGTTGAAATCGAAGAAAAAGTGTGATAGATTTAAATTGCTCAGAGTTGTGGGTTCAAGAATATGTTCAGATTTTAGAAAATTTTATTGGCCGTTTTAAATCTTTTTATAAATGCAGTAGAGGCCTTGAGCCGCAGGGGCACAAATGTGTTAATAATCCCGGGAATTCCCGGGAATGCGAATATTTTTTCCCGTTTCCCGGGAAGTGAAAAAGACCGGGAAATTCCAAACCCTTTTCATAACACATCAGAGACCAAGGAAAAGGCAAAGCAGTGGATTTCGTGCAATAAAGAAGATAAAGGTGGGTCTGTCGGTCAATAAGGTAATACCGACGTCCTCATTACGTTGCACCTTAAAAGGGATAAAACGTGTATCGTCGAATGTTACTCATAGTTGTGAAACAAAACCGATGGCATTTGTCAAAAAAAGTAACTGCTCTGCTACCGTGATAGCTAAAGGGTGTAATAAATTGGAAAAACGATGGACTGAATATAATGATCTAAATAGAGATTATGTTGATAAATAAAACTTTTGTTTTGAGAAAAAACATTTTTTGTATTTAAAAATTCAAACAATTCTCAAACTGCTCTCGTAAACCGGGGATTAAGCAAGCAATAACATTTAATAATAAAAATAACGTTAAAACCAACATCAACACAACAAAATTGAAAAAAGAATAAAATTGATTTTTTATTATTTCGCACATAACAAAAAAAAAATTATAAAGCGAAATGTGGCATTGCATATAAAATGATGACAACTCAAC
The DNA here is from genome assembly GCA_949628195.1 of Phasia obesa. NCBI lineage: Eukaryota > Metazoa > Arthropoda > Insecta > Diptera > Tachinidae > Phasia > Phasia obesa. The sequence goes on from OX451219.1 coordinate 42,172,367, forward strand.
TAAAGTTCCAGAATTATGTGTATAAGTGTTAATAATATTGAAGCATAAAAGGAAAGGCTGTCATAAAATTGTGAGCAACCATTTTTATTATTTCTTTTGTAATATTTTCTTATGGATGTTTATGCTTTATAAATAATATGCTGTTAATAAAGCTTCATCATGCTACCGAAACAGATGAAAATATAAATAATAAAAATATAAAAAAAGTGATAGATTTGATGTTTTCTATTACATACAAGAAACCAAATGATAAAACACATACCTATTTAAATTCATATATAATTACTATACTCTTTACCTTATATTACGTATGGTAAAGTAAAAACTTATATAAATGTAAATATGTGGAAATAGATTTTTTTGATTTCTTATTTGAGATGTTAGGTGCATTTTTGTAGTTGATTGTTTCCTTGAATTTTGAACCGTTTGCTACCTATGGACCCGAACAGGGGAAAAAAGGTAAAAAAATTTAATTATTTAAAATTTTTTTTGCGATTTTGACCTTGAAGATGAAGTTTTTTTATTTTATGTGTTTACAATTTTTGTTCTTTATGACAAGAGCTACAACTTTGCCTCAGAGAGTATATCAAAATTCCAAACGGTTTGAAAAATATGAGCTTGAGTAAATGATCATTTTTTTGCAAAAATGACATCGAGGCCCCACATCTTTGAGGGCCCCTAAAAAAAATCCTGGAGGACTTTGGGCAAAACTGGGAGACAGGGGCTTTTTTTTTTTGGTCTTTTATCACGTAGTGGTGTCCGTATATGGTTATTTTGCCATGACTTAAAAAAATACACTGTGTGTAATTTAAAAGCAAATTTTTCTACCAAATTTTAAATTAATTGGCCCATATTTAGTCATGAGTCCCTTATGAATCAAACATCCAAAAATAGTTTTAGTGACCATAATTGCCAAACAAATGTTAGTTTAAATACGAAATGCAAAAAAAAAATGCAAAAATGCAAATTTGTTCTAGTGTTAAGCCATCACCAAGGACTAAGAAGTTCTCCCCATATAGACCTACCCTCGATTATTCAAATATTTGGTAACTACATATCATCATATAAAAATTAAAACCATGTAACTACACTTTTTTCGATTTTATGGGAGAGGGAAGAAGCTTAATAAAATATTTAAGTAAGCAAGCTGAATAAAAGTTTCTTCAAAATTTTCATAAAATTAACAGTCACATATATACATATTTTGACAAAATATTAAGTTTGTAGGATGGTGCATATACACATGGTACACAATATTGAACAGAAAAACGTATTTTTAAGTTTTGTTACTTACGTAATTATACGTTTCATATGACGATATGTTAGGTACATATATAAAAAATGTATATGTAACAGTAAGTTATTTTTTATACTTATCTTTTTTCTTAAAACTTCATTGCAAATAGCCAAGTCATATATTTAGTTTCTAAACCTGTAACCATAAATGAAATGGACTGGAATCGAAAGGGGTAAACGCATACTACTTATATAATATAGGTTGTTTTTATAGGTCAAGGCATTTTATTTAAAATAAAATTTTAGTATATTTTAGATCTTTGTTTAAATCTCTACGAAGCTATTTTAATAAAAAATCATCAAAAAAATATTTAAAAATATTGAACTTTGATTGACTATTGAAAAATCGCATTTTGTAACCCCCTGTACGTAGGGAACATATTGCAATAGAAACTGGAGTTTTTGGCTTCCGACGTTCTCAAGTATTTACTTTTATTATCAGTTTTTCATCACTATTGGCCGTCTTTTTGCGAATTATAAAAGTAGTATTGTGTTTGTAGATTGACAATTTTTACTGAACTACATAGAATTGTTAAAGACGTAAAGGTACCTTGTTTTATTTGTTTAATTTGCAAAGTAAGCTTTAAAAGAATATGTCACAATTTTTAAATTTAAATGTTCTCTAACTTGTTGTTGAACTGAAGAATTTTTAAAATTCGACGATGTCTGTTAAATTACAATTTTCATTTTCAATCGCACCCCTGAAAAATTTTTATTGAAAACTAATTTTCGACTCGACAAAACACGGAGAATTAAGCGGCTCTATCATAGTGAATATTGTAAATATACAAAATATTGAAAATTTCAATGCCCTATGTAAAAGTTAAAAACCAAAATTGGGGACAAATCATGCTATTCGAATTCCATAGAAATTTTAATAAAACTTGGTTGGAAACTTTTATCGAAATTGAACGAAGTAATTTGTTCTCCGGTTTAAGTTTTGTACAGCCACTGTCTAGTTTTTTTGTATAGTTTTAAGAATATTTTCATTTTCATTTTTGTATCTTCAATATATTTGAACTAACAATAATTACTCGTATCTTAAGTCTAAATTAAAAAAAATATACTTTTAAGTCCAGCCAGTGCTAGGCAAAAATTATATTTGTTTCACACTTGTTGCAATCATTTGCGGGTCATCCCTCTGATCTGATCCCTCTGCCAAGAAAAGCAGTATCTCTTCTTTTTAGTCGAATGTAATATATAAAATGGTTCCCAAAATACTACCTTATGGAACTTCGGCTTTAATGAGCCGAGGCGAGCTTAAGCAATCTCCTTGTTTTAGTATGAACGATCAGTTAAATAATTTTTTACGAGCTTATAGAAGTTTTTAGGTTAGTTCAGCTTTAACTTGTATATAAAACCTTCATGCCTTACCTTGTCGAATGCTTCAGAAACGTAACTAGTGCAAAAAAGTATGTTTTTCTTCAAAGGTCTTTTTAATTACATTTACTAATCTGTGTGTTTGTTGGATCGTACTATGTTGTTTTCTGAAGCCAAATTAATGGTCCAGAATACATCCTTTTGCGCTCAGAATTGGGTTCAACTTATTTATCAATATTCTCTCAAGCAGCTTTGATATGTTTGATAAAAGGCTTTTAGGTCAGTATGATTCAAACTTGGTGTGGTCTTTCTCAGGCTTAAGTATCATAGTAATCAAAGAAATCTTTCACTCTGTATGAAAGTACTCAAGACGTAAAATGGCATTAAAATAAAAAAAATATTTTTTGGGCTATACGTGGCAATTCAAATCACATCTTGTTACTGGTTTTATCAATTCCAGGAGCTTTCTTAGAGTTTAGTCGCAGCTCAAACCTTAGGGTAACTGCCGGACTAACATGGATAGGTGGCAGCTAAATGGAGTCAACACGTTTTTTAAATTATCAACACACAGATTACAGAAGGTCGTAATGAAAGCTTACTTACGACAGGTCTTTTAAGGTTTCTACAAGCAAGCCATAATGAATAATCTGATTGTGGAGCTGGGTCCACATCTGCCAGGTAGTTTTTGGAGATGCTACTCTTTGAGATTCTCGTAGGTCTCTTAGCCGCTTCGTGCAATCTTTAAGTCTAGTTTTAAGTTGAGGATATGTGTTTGCCACTCTCTCCGAATTTGTCTTTTTTCGGTCAAGAGCCGCTCGACATCTGTAGAATAAATATAATTGCATCTGTCTACTTGCCAGGTTACTGTTGCATGCTGGACAGCTAATTTTATGTTTCGATCAAAATCAATAACACACTGCTCTACGTCTTCTGGTGTTCTTAGCGGGATGTTTTCCGAACAATGCATACTGAGATATTTTCTATATTTCAACCAATTTATGCTTGTGCTGGTTGATACGATATTTTGTTGTGACTATAAAGATTATTAACATACACTCTAAAAAAATATCTCATATTCTCTCTTAGAAATAAATAAGTTATTGCCGTGTAACCATCGTGTTGAAACCGTGTTCTTTGGTTATAATTGAGTTGTGCACAGAAAACCCTTCGTCGCGGATAGACCAAATAAAACTCTTCATGTATTCGTCAGTTCTTAGTTTCAATTTACCCAGTGCTGAACTGGTTTTCTCCAATTTTTTCCTTAATTTCTAAATACTCGCACATATAACTTATTGGCCGCTTGCTCTCTTCGTAGCGACTGTATTCCTAAACGCATATATTACACTTTAATTTTGTAAATGTTATAAAATGGACCAATGCATTGTTTTGAATTTGTCCTTGGCAGTATATTTATAAACTTTTTGTTAAAGTATTAGTATGCTTAATAGCATACTAATATGGATGTACGAGTCATAGAGTTTACCACAGCTTTACAAAACTTTGTGAAAATATAAATTCTTGATTCTTTTATTTTCACAAAGTTTTGTAAAGCTGTTGTAAACTCTATGACTCGTACATCCATATTAGAATTAAGGATACAAACATATGTATGTTATGTGTTTTTAGGTCTACCCATTCATATTATTGGTAGAGGTTCTAAAATTGAATGCCAAAGGTACAATTGTGTATTTTTATTTTATTTATATAATAATACATGAAATGTTACATTATACTCAACGTATAAATCGTTAGCTAAAATGTAAAAGCGCGTAACTTACAAAAATATAATTTTACAGAAGAAGCAAAAAAATTTACAAAATGAAAACTATAAATATTTTTAATGAAGTTTTTTTTTTGATTTCACTTTAAGCACACCGAAAAATGTATAGTTAAATCAAAAGATATGTTTTTTTTTAATTATTTGAGGATTGATGTTAGATACGCGGTTTAGACTTCTGTTTTTCTGATACACAAAAAGACGTGTCTACAACAAAAAAGTTTAAACATATAGCTGAGGTATTTTATGAAATATAAAATGTCTATTTTTGTTTTAAAGAAAATATCCGAATTGATAATTGAATATAAAATTCAGTTTATTGATTCAAATAAAGCTTAATAGAAGGATTTGAAATTAAAAACTTTTCATTTTTAATTTGAGTTAATCCAGTTATTTAGTTTTAGTAAAATTCTTTTAATATATTATATTTCATATACATATATATTTAAAGTCTGACTTAAGTTCGTTTTATTCTCTCCAAGTTGAAAGAATATTTCTATTAAAAATTAGATGATTAATTTGCAGAAAATAGCAGAGAACGAAGTATACCATCTCCTAAAGCTTTCCTCTTGAATGATAATATATCATTAATACTTACGATCTCATATTTGTTGTTTCTTTAGCCAGCCTTTGGTAAGCAATGAAAGCAACTTTTTGTTTATTAGTTTGTTTAATAGATAATGTTTACCAATTAACACCACCTAAATGCATTTGAGAATTATTTTTGAAATAGAATATTGGAATATAATTACAGTCTCCTCTTGAGATCATCTTGATGTTGCCATTTCTTAAATTAAAATCATTTAATTGTAAAGGTGCAACAAGTGTGAATCGGTTCCCAATTCTTTGTGGAAGCTTTTTGTATTGTTCTGTGATATTTGTTTAAAGTAAATGATTAATAGTTAAACATTGCATAGCTCTTGAAAAGGCGTTTCATGAAGCACGACTGTCTCGTTTGGCCAAATGCAAAATGCTTTATATTGAAGACCAGTGTTGGGATCTGACAATGTTGAAATTGTACCATCTCAGTGATAAAATTGTACCAAATCAGCGTCAGTTGCACCAATATTTGACATTAAGTAAAAAACAAAAACAAGCAAAACATTCATACAATAGCTCGACGTTAAAACTTTAATACTATAATACTAGGGTAATTTTAAGTGATGATAATTGACCTTGATTCCTTGAATTTCTTTTATCTGGATATTAGTCAATGGAAATCAAGGATTAAGGTAAAGGACATCCGCAATTCCTAAAATAAATACCAACAAACCTAAAATGGGAAATTTTATGTATTGGCTCATAAAGTGTACATATGGACTAGGGTTCATGAAATAGTTTCAGCAATTCAAAAACATTTGGGAATATCTTCTTTTTCCGATCCCTTTGGTATTTCAGAACATATGGGCTAATGTCAAAATTTTAAATGTCAAATAGATCAAATTGAAGGATCTCCATATTCTACAAGGATTATCACTTTTACACGAAATTTGGTTTAAAAAAAGATTAATGGCCCTTTTTTGGGTTAAAATACACAAAAAGGGAATAAATTTTAAATTGAAAATTATCTAGTTGTTAACTTAGAAAAGATATAATTTTAAAATTTTCCCATAATATCTTAAATTTTGCTCGCTAAACACGAAAAAATCTTAAAAAAATGTACTAATACTAAATAAATCTTTAATACGATGAAAAATTTTAAAAAATTGAACAAAAAATTTGAAGGTGCGAGCTTCTCAAATTCGAGGCCAGATTGAGCCACTACTGATAAGTGTATGATCCCCAGCTTTAAAACTTAAGCTCGGATACTCCTCTCACTTATACTAAATTAAAATAAAATAAATAATAAAAATCCTGAACATAAATCAAGAATATAGCAATTTAGTCAGTTCTAGATAGGGCTTTATAAATATGAAGTTAGAAATGTAAAAAAAAAATTTTTTGATAAAATAAAAAATTTATTGAATAAATTTTATATGAAATTGTACCAGTGTACCACTGATGTGTCGATTGTACCAAATTTTGTACAATTGTACCACAAATCTCATCACTGATGAAGACTCTTAATAAAAGTTAAAAATTTCAAGAAATACCAAATTTGAATTTTAAAGCAAGTATGTGTGTATGACTCATATTCATACTAATTTATTTATTTATTTATTTATTTATTTATTAACATTAAAATATATACACCCAATTCTGTTTCTACAGAAACAGAAAAATAGGTGAATAATTCCTTATATCCTATTAAAATTAGAGAAAAACAAGGATTTGTTAAGAATAAGAATTCATCTTTATATTATTAAATCACATTTATATACATACATATGTGCATATGATGTGTATTTGCACCTTTTATTTGCTTTTGTAGATTATGATGAAAAGTTAACAGATATTTTCGTTCCAGAAATTACCGCTTGCGTAATTGAAATAATTTTTTTTAGAGTTCTTACTGAGACTTCGTTTAAAACATACTTTTTACCAAAAAATGTTGATTCTTCTCTATTTCGAAGAAGATCTAAAATTTCAATTTTGGTTTCTAAAGAAATGGCTTAACGTTTTTGTTTTGTACTTGTAGTTTTCGACGTTTTATTTTAGGGATGCATTGATAGTTCACAAAATATAAAAACATTTCAATTGCTCTGACCAGCAAATTTGTTTGTATGTATAAAAAAGGAATTCGACTTAATTTGTGTCATGAACATCCATATTTCACGAAAACTAAATTTGACAAAAAAATCTAAATCCAAAAGATTACGAATCGTGCTAAATGGAATAAATCGTCTAAAAAATAATTATTATTTATTATCATATGACCTTCAGCCTGAAATAAAATTCAAATAATAACAAATCATAAGGTCAAAGAAAATAAAAATCAAAAAAAAGTTATATTTTTATTTTCAAACCGTGTTAAATCAAACGCGTGTAAAAAAGACCGTTTAAAAGCAGAATTAGGTGTATTCATAATGAAACGTTTTGTGTTAAAACAAAAAACGTTTGCATTATTATATAATATTATTATATAATTATTTGTGGAACATTGAAACTAAATTTGTATGAAAGCCTTATTTTCAAAAACGATACTCATAACTATGCCCATTCTTTTCTTTAAAGTTGAATAAGCATGAAAGTTTTGCTAGTCACTTGGGTCTCAATGAGATATTAGTCATACAAAGGAATTTAATTAGTAAATTTGCTATTAAAGTTCTTTTAGTCAATGTTTCTTGATATGGAAATGACATTCTATTAACCAACGTCAGAAAAACATTAATTCTTCAAATAGTTTTCAAAGAAAACCATTTTATTATATTTTGTTAGATAAAGGGGTAGTTACGTAATTTTGCATTTATCAAATAAAACACGTGTTGTTACGTTCTTTTGTTTTTTATTAGCAAAAGCATCATTTTTATCGCAGAAGTATACAATTTTGTCAAGACATGCAAATTAATGGCATTCATAATAATCAATCAAATGATTATAATTTTTTTTTTCAGTTACGCCCTTTTACATTTCAGCTAAGGATATGTATGTTATAGTACGAGTATGAATTCAACAACACAAATGCCACTATGAATGTGTGCATGTATATGGCAAAGGAAGTGTTTAAATAAATGTAAATTCCCATCCAATATTGACACTCTAGGTTAAAACATATTAAATTGATATACGTTTTTATTTATTTCATTTAAATGCACATGTTTTACAGTTGAGTCATGCTTGCATTCGAAATAAACTGCAATGGGAACAAATTTTGCAAATAATACTAAATTTGTTTATTATACATATTTAAATGTACTACGTGTATAAGGGTTTATAACAATTGAAAATAAAATTTAAATGTTATATTCAATCTGCAGTTTAATCCAGTTTTGTATAAAAATTTAATTAAAGTTTAATTCAAAATGAGAGATACCTTTTTTTTTATAAAATTGTAAGTAAATTAATTTATTTATTTTAACATTTGCTCTCTAAAATTAAATATTTTTACATACAATGAAACTTGTAGTCAAGCTTAAGTTCGGTTTTATTCTCTCTAAGAAAGAATCATTTAAATTAAAAAATAGGTGATAGTATTAAAGAAAAATTGGGAAAATTTAATTTTGAGACACCAGCAGAGCGGAATGCACATTTTCTAGACAGCTACGTTCGTCATCAGCCCTCTTCGTATCTATCTACTTAGGGTAGTGTTTAGTTGGAAGCATTATCTATTTAACCAACCAAACCCAGATAAAGGAATACGAGAAAACTGTATTGAATCATCACTAGTCAGTTGGTGAGAACGAAGTCTACTACCTTAAGCTTCCCTCTTGCTGAATATTTTTACCTTAATATTTACCACCTTATATTTGTTGTTGCTTCAGCCAACATTCGGTTACAAATAAAACTTAAGCTTGACTACAAATTTCATTGTGTTTAATATATAAATAGTTTGACTATTAAAATTTCAAATAAAACTAAATATTTTTATATTTATTTTACTTTTCAGGCGAAAACATAAAAAGGACATAAATCGCCATTATACCGGAGGTTATGGAAAAATATCCAGAACCAGCAGGTGACTTTAAAAAAAGCGATAAGAAAATAAAAAATAATAAATGCCTAATGACAAAAACTTGCTGAATTTCTAAGTAGTGCAGGTCCAACACAAAAATGGGATGCACTGCACTGTGCTGACAAAGTATTAAGTAGTGGGTACCGAGTAAAAAATATTTGATACTTTTTTGGGTACTCAATACACAATAGTGGTTAATCGATACTTGAGCGTAGTGTTTTTTTGAACTAAAATGAATAGAATATTTGACGACTACGGGCTAAATTTCCGTTTCTAATATGTAAACGGAGGGTCTACTTACAGCATTGAAAACCAGCAATACTCTACGAACAATTACCTCAACCCATTACTATTTATACTAAAACAGGTAATACTAACTCTGCAGTACCATTTTAAACCCGGCTTGAAAATGGTGTCTTTACATCGAAAGTGCTCGCCAAACGTACCAAAACAACAGCCAGTGACGACGGTCTTCACCGAAAGGTATGACAACAGTATTCTATTTACTGGCGGAACAAATCCAATCAATTAAATACCTGTAAACGAAAGTATTGAGTACATTTAAGTACGTAATTGAAAAGTATTGAGTAAATGAAAATAGTAGAAAATACCAACTCTACACCATTAACTTATTTATTATCACAGTTATATTTTTCCGAAAATCTAACTTACAATCGAGAATTGTACCAAGATATAAGATCGCCGAATGGAATACTGTAGAGTAGAAATTAAATTCCGTGAGAAACATGTTGTGCTTACACTTTTTTATGTTTAAGTCCAATTGATTTTGTACCAAATCTAGAATCTTTTCAAATCCAGTTGCAAGTAAATTCCATTTGCTAACAATTTGTAGCTTAGAAAAGTCGTCACATAATCATTGCAAAATTTAATTACAAATCGTCTAATAACTTACTAATCGGCAAATCGTTTACGAAAAGGCAAAATAACATTGTGGTTGGGCCAATCATGTTTCCAATTGGCATGGTACCTCCAATGCAAAATAAATATTTGTCATCTATGTGTTGGTTAATTTATTTCTAGGGTCGGTACCACACTCGCCCAATTTGTAGATGCACAAATAATTTTTGCCGGTAAAAATAAAAAATTTAAGCCTTTAATAATACTTTTTGAGCCTTTTCTAATACTTTAGAAAATTCTTTGCTTTGTCCTCTCAACTTATTTTAATTTCGTTGCTCACTGTAATTTATTATGTCTACGTACTCGTATTTAAATTTATAGAAAGTGATAAAATTGTTATAAATAATTTTTTTTTTTTATAAACACAATTGTGTGAAGAACTATTTTGAAATAAAATATTTAAATATTTATTTCTATAACATTTCATTTCATAAGTATTTCTGTTAAATTTTTATGAAACATATATTGTAAATTGAGAATGTCTATTTTTGCATTTATAAATATTTAGTCATCAATATAACTTTTTTAGAACTTCATTTACAATAGAAATTTTTTAAATAAAATTTTTCTCGAATTCATTGTCACTTACGAGTGGGAAGAAAAGTTATAAAAATTTTACACACTTCCGTGTGTAAGCCGATCACAATAAATGTTATTTATTGAAATTGTAAATGTGAGGGTTTTTTTTCTTATTTTAAATTCACTGAAATTTTATTTATTTATTTTGGTTTATTTTTATTAAAATCCGTATCATAAAATAAGTAAGAGAATTAATGTTGTATGTATGTATGCCCTATTTTTTACACTAAAGCACTGTACCTTAATCTCTGCTTAATTTTACAATATTGTTAGAAAAATTATAGAAAATGTCTTACAATCCTGTTTACTTACTTATACACACATATAATTGTCAGACTTTTACTTGGTAATCGTGTGAACATCCTTCGTTATCATTCTAATAATGGTATTGTTAGACGGTGTCAGTCAGTCAGCCCTCCTGAGGTATGTTAGTACGAGTATATACTTTTTAATATATGTAATACATAATAAATAGTTTATAATACTTATATTCTTCCTATTTACATATTGCAATGGACTAAAGTCTTTTATCTTCGAATTAACTATAAGTTCAAAATGCTACATTGAACGTTACAAATAAATGATTACCAACATTGTGTAAAATTTGTTTAAAAACAAATGTTGCTAGACCTGCTAATGATAAGTCGTTTACATACATTTAACTTATAATATTAATATTGTAATGTTGGAGTGAGATAGAGAAAGAGCAAATATTAATTTATGTTATTTATCTCGTGTAACCTTGAAAAATTCGGTCGTACACAAAGTTGCATTTAAGCTTAGTGATAACTAAGAAAGCTTTTCATGTTACAAAGAAATCACGTGTGTCTTACGAATGACGACAATTATGTTACTTCCTTTTTAAATTGAACAACTCGAGGCGTAAGAACGATTCTCAGAATTTTCAAACAAGTTTATATTTTATATACTTATACCTACAGTTGAAAGATTTAGTATAGGCTTTCTTATAACTGGGATCAGCGATTCAGACCTAGTTGGGTAAACATTACAATAAATTTTAATAAAACCAGAAAGTTAATTAAACTTTGTGTTAGGTTTGTCTCATTGTAAACATTTTTCCACATCAATTTTTTTTTTTGGTTTTAAAGGCTAGCATTCGTTCTAAAAGTTATAAGCGAAATATACAGTGTAAACGAAATTTTTTAGAACAAACAAAATGAAAAATGTTAGAATTTTTAGTTTAGTAAAAGCACATTAAATATATGTATTTAAAATGAATTGGTAAATTACGATTATATGTTTTCAATATGGGCTGAATAGTTAGCGGTTGTGAATGTATATATGGGATCTTAGCTTAATACAAAAATCGCGCTGCTAAGATCATGGTTGGGAGGGTTATGAAAGGAAATGCTGTCAATTCTTTTGTTGTATTAGCGTTAATGGGGCTTTGTTTCTTTTGATTAACGCCATTGTGACCCATTTAAGTGTAGTTTGCTTATCATGCGATAAGAAATATATGGAGTCTTGATAAATATAGATGTAATAAAAAATGAGTTAAGAGAGTCAAGGTCATGAAATAAATAATTAGTTTAATATTCAGTAACATGTTGGTTTTATTGGCCGGGCCCACCAAAAGTGATAGGATGCAACACTCAAGAAGACGATTTGATAAAAAGTTTCTGTTCTTAGATTTGTATTAAGAAGGCCGAATTACTTAAAAAAGGAACGTTGCAAAGCTGTGCAGATAAAGTATTTTTTTTTAAACTTTTATATTCATAAGTTTTGCCCAAAATATCTGACCTTGGATCTGACCTTGTTCTAATGTTCTAAAATGGTGGAATTTTTTTTTGACGTGGTTTGAATTTAGGACAATTTGGATTTTTTTTTTAGTTTTTGAAAAACACAAAGACTTTATTTTTTAAACTTATACCTTTCAAGTTACATAATTATATTAAATTTATTTTGCATAAAAAAATTAACATTTGCTAAGATTTTTTTAATTTTAGTAAAATACCGAGATAGTCCATTTTGGATCACTAGGTACACTGGAATTTACATTCAAATAAGTAATACTTTTGATATCGGTAACCATAAAAATTGATCTTTGGCCACCTTCTCCAAATATGTGCCACATTGCGACGTTTCATTTTTTGTTCGTCTTCATTCTCGCTACTTACTTAAATGAAAGCTGATAAAATATTCGCAAATTAATAGTTTTGATTCATATCCAATTTATCAAATGTTTTGCAACCGTTTGAACTTAAGATCTATATTGTAGTGGCAATTTTTCAGTGCCTGGTCATTGTTAGAACTGACAAAAATTTTATATCTGACAATCGTTTGAGCATAGCTTTATTTGTATTTTTTATTTGTAAATAAACATTTTTGCCTATATCATCAAAAAAGGGGATATAATTCGCTTTTTATTTTTTATTCATTTACCCCCCCCCCCTTACCCCTGAAGGTTGCGAAGGACTGAAACCATTTTATTGAAGTTAGAAACTAGAAACCTAGAAGGTGCAATAGGATATGTATGTTTGCAGAACCAATACACAGAGGAGATAAAAGTGGGAAACGGTCATTTTTATACGTATAAATATGATTTCATAAAATTTTTAACATAAATAGAACCTTATCTAATAGGTCTAATACACTATGTGAAAAATGTTGCAAAACTAAGACAGAGAAGGGAAAAGGGGGAATAGCAAACATGATGGGATATGTATATTTTCAGAACTGAAAACCATTGGGAAAAGAAAAGGGAAAATTGGGAATATTTATACGGACAATCCGATAAAATGGAAATGATAAATTTTAAAATGTAAATAGATTCTTAGAGGTGCTGTAGCTCAAGTGGTTAGTATGTTGACTACTAAAGCATGATTACGAGTTCAATACTCAGCCGTAGCAACATCGATTTTTCTGATAAATATTAATTCTCTTTATAATACTACATAGCACAGCGCATTCATTCGCAGGTTTTACTACATAGCACTAAATCGAAGGCGAAGTAAAATAATTCTATTAGCTATGCTAGCATAAAAATTAATACGCTTAAATAACACAAAAGTCGTCGAATCTCTGTTCTAAAAATAATCTGAACGTGAAATTGCAGTGTTGCCGTAAGTGAAGCTTTACTATCACTAACCATCTGTATTATCTACTTTTAACCCTTTCCAAAAGAAGTAACACGATTATTATAGGCATTGATTGGAATTGAATTGGAGGAAAGAAACTTGTAACATTGATATAAAAGCTGCAATAGGATATGTCTGTTTTCAGTCATTTATATACGGCTTAACTGTAATAAAATAGAAACTTATATAGAAAGTTTAACAGGCTATCATTTTTTCTCCCCTCTGCTTTTTTAGTACAGTGGGGGAAAAAAAAAACAGTAAATTGTATATAGCTGAAATGTTAAAAAAACAAACATTGATCATCCTTTCATAGAGCAATTAGAATAACAAACAAAATTTTACACAAATAAATAAGTGCTTATTATTGGTCTCTTAAGCGATTTTTAAATAAATTTATCTCAAAATTACACAATTTTAATAAACGCTTCTTAAAGGAAAATATATTTAATTTTATATTATGAAATATTTAAACTAAACTTCTCCACTATTCAAGTTAGGAAATTTTTATTATAAAATAAAGTTTTTGCAGAATAAATGTATCAAGCTTAATTATGTTTTAAGTGAAAGTAAATCAATTATTATTTAATTTTTGATATAGATTATTGTATACAATTTCGAATTAAATATAACATAATTACGGAGTTAAAAAGTTACTAAAATTCTATTTAAAATATACCGAAGTAATGGAATTTTATTTATTTATTCTAATTGCAATAGATTACTTTTAGGTTTACATTTTTTATTCATATATTTGTCATTCATACATAAATACATTCGTATGACTGAAAGTATGTAGAAATAAAAAATATTGAATAGCTAAAAGCATGCTAATGCATTTTATTATTTAAGTTATAAAATTTTCATGGCAGCACAAGGAATTGTTTTAACGTTTTTTACTTTCATTTGCTCGAAAAAATTATAGAGAAAAACATTTTTTTCTACTGAAATGCTTTTAAACCATTCTTTTTGTGTTGTATACAATATTAAACAAATTACATTTTTAAATTTTATATCTAAAAAAATTGTGACTTAAAAAAACAAATAAACAAATTGTATATTAAAATAATATTCATTCAGTCGGTGTTCTGTTTAAATTATTTAATCGAATATTAAGTCGGGGTTGAAACTAAATCCAGTAACTGCAAAAATTGTCTGCTAAGCTGTTCTTGCGAATAATAAATTAAATAATTGATATTATAATATATTATTACAGCATTGTACGGACACTCCACAGGTTGTGGTATGCCTCGCATACATGTGGGGTAGCTGCTGTTACAGCCGCTACCCCATTCTTTCAATAATAAAATGGTGATAATAAATAAATAATCTTGTTACATTTTTTTTAAATTTCCATCATTTCAAATATTAGAAATTATATTTGACACTTAATCTGAAGAAAACTTCTCAAATACACGCAAAGAAAAAACATGGTTGAGGTAATCCTAATCAAGGAGCAAGATATTATGTTTAAATTATATGGTGGTAGTTAAAACATATTACTATTGATATAAACATTATATGGTTAAATTAAATGATTATAATATAATTAAAACATAAATGAATTGTTAAGGTTAGTATTTTTAAGTTCATTTATTCACTCTGACTACTAATAGTTGTTAAAGAATTTTGTTTATACATATTAGGTACACTCAAAGAAAAACACATGGTTATTGTATGGTAACGGCAACCAAACTATGTTCTCTGTAATAATACATGTTTGCTGTGAACAAATTATAGTTATATTAAAGAATACTTTGGTCTCGATAATCATGTTTTTAGTCAATAATTCAATGGTTATACGTACCGATAAAGCAACATAATTTTTTTGAATCATATTAAAATTCAAACCACAACCAAAAATTTTTTAAATTTAAAAATAAAATTATATTTTTTAACCATAATATATTATTATTAAACATAGTATGTTAAGTATGACTAAAAATAAATAAATACATATTTTGGTTTTGGCCTTTTTTCAGTTCAGAAATATGTGCTTAAGCTATCAGTTCAACTAAAACCCGAAAAACGTTAAATACACATTTGTTGTGCACAAATAAATTTGTTTTTTATTATAAATGATAGTTTTAAATTCATAATATCAAACATATCAAAAGGTAAGAAGAAAACATCAAAATATGTATGTAAGTCCAAAGGGAAATATTTGTGTATTTGGCTTTTGTTATTTATAAATATATTCATACGTTGTCAGATATAACCATTTACATGTTTCACATTATATTATAAACATAATTATGGTTGTATTTTACAATCTTATTTTTATGTAAGACAATAATATGTTCCAATGACAACAATATTATTATGGTTTAAAATAATATGATTTGAATATAACCATATTAGATTATGGTTACCTCAACCATGTTTTTGTTGTTGCGTATGTTTAATTTATTTAAGAAATATCGGAAAATTTAATTAGACACTCGCAGAATGAAATGCATTTTCTGGATAGCTACATCCGTCCTTAGAATTCTTCGTATCTATCTACTTTGGGTGGTTTTATGTTTGTTGTACACATCACCTATTTAACCAACCAAACTCATAAAAAGGATTATGAGAAAACTATATTCAATCATCTTTCGTCAGTTAGTGAAAACGAAGTCTGCCACTAACTAAATCTTCCCTCTTGTTTATTGTTTTTTCTTTATTATTTACCACCTTATATTCGTTGTTTCTTCAGCCAGCCTTCCGTTAACAGTGAGCGCAACTTTTTTGTGTTATTTGTTTTTCCAATGTTATTCTCTAGTTATTACTAATCTAGTATTAAACCAAACTTAGGTAAATATGTTTGCACGGTGCCCTGAGATTTTAATATAGTATATTTAATTTAATTAGTCAAAACGGTTATCTGCTCCTCAGCTATCCAGCCTGTACTAAATCCTTTTTATGACTCAAATGTTACCAACCATATTAGAAATCTTTGCATACAACACAGACAAAATAAATATAATGTGGGTTCCCTCACACGTCGAGACACTTGGTGACTAGTATTCTGATCTAGCTGCGGAAGAAGCCAAAAAAGGCCACTACAGAAATATTCAACGTGGGAAAAACGTGATATTGTCAACACAACATAAAAGAAATATACAAGGGTCTCTATATCAACATACATAGGTATAAAGATGTTAACTCACAGGGTAAAAAACCAATACACACAAAATCAATGGCAAGAATTTTAAACCAACTTATTTATTTCTTCGCCTCAGAACGGGATACTGAAAAGTTACACATAAAGTCCTTATTGCAAAAACAGATTCACCACGATGCACTACATGTAACATGGATTTAAAAGTTACACACATCCTAGATGACTGTACCCGCTATGAGGCCCGATTTTATTGCGCTCTGTTAAAATTTTCAATTAATGATACATATAAACTTTTTAAATAACAAAAATTAACTTAAACATAATTTTGTTAATTGTATTTTTCCTCGTGTATTTTGTGCATCTTGTTATGATTTGTACTTTGAAATTTTTTTTCTTTTTAATTAAAAAACAAGCAAACCAACGAAATTACAAATAAACAAACACTCTTTGATATACGTTTTGTTATTGTTGTTAATATTAACGTTATTTTGTGCTCTTTACCTTCAATCTGTTTATCAACAACAACAACAACAACATCACATAACAGAACAAATATTCAAGTTTCAACAAAATAAAATATTTCTGTTACACCATGTCCAACGTTAATGCGTATAAATGCATGAAAAAAAATTGTGCTTTGATAATGATGATGAGAGAATGATCACTTGTTGGTTATGTCATGGCCTTTATCATTGTAAATGTAGTGGCATAAAATCTTTAATTGCTGATGCTTTAAGTAGTATTAAGGGATTGCATTGGTGCTGTGATGATTGTACAAAAGTCAGTGTCGAATTCTATAGATTCCATCAAAGCACTAAGAGCACATTTCTCAATATTCAAAATAAAATGGCTTCGTTATCTGATGAAATTGCCTCTTATGGTACCTGAGCGCCGTAAATCAGCAAGGAACAAAAATAAAAATAATGCTGAGTCGGTTGTCTCTATTAGCACGACACCAAATCGCTCGGACAATATTCTTTCAATCTCAAATAATGTAGTTGTCAATGAAAACAATAATAATATAATTCAACCATCATCTTCATTTTCCAATCCTCCGATTCCTGTTTCAAACTTTACATCTGCTGGGACTACTCCGACTACCCAAACTTCTGATTTAATTTGTGACAAGACTGTTCCTCAGCAATTAGTCGTTGTTCCACCAAAGAAGCATATCTTTATTTCACGTTTTGCCTCTTCTACAACTGCTAATGATATTGATTACTACGTCAAATCAAAACTAAATAATGATGCTGATATTCTAGTGAAGAAATTTTCATTTTCTCGTCCGAGGAGCATTTCTTCATTTAAATTATCTGTTCATTGTGATTTCTATGATCAAATAGTTAATCCTAACTTCTGGCCGAAAAACACTTTTGTTCGTGAATGATAACCGTGATAGTCGCAGTTTTGGAAATGTTGCCCAAATACCACCACAGAGTATTTCTTCAAAATACTAAATAGTGCTGATAAACGTCTAAATATTTTGTACCAAAATGTTCGTGGCCTAAATACAAAATTGTCAACCCTGCTGGTAAATAGTTATGACTTTTCGTATCATGTTTTAATTTTCACCGAAACTTGGCTCAACCAAAATGTATTCAACTCAGAGATATTATGTTATAAATACCAAATATATCGATATAACCGAAGTAATCGCAGAGGTGGAGGTGCTCTTATTGCGGTTTCCAGTTTGTTTTCATCTGAAGCTATTTTGACTGATGTTTCTCATATCGAATTTGTTGCTGTTGTAATTAAAATGGCGTCTAAGAAAATTTATTTTACCTGTTCCTATATTTCACCAGGCTCGGATACTCCAACATACTCTAAGCATATTGAAGCTATTAGATTGGTATATCAACAAGCTGAACTTAATGATAGCATTTTCGTTGTTGGTGATTTTAATCTCCCCTTCATTTCGTGGATACGTAATCCGGATGCTTCTTATCTTACCCCGGTAAAAAATATAAGTTCTTATGATGACTTCTTGAATGAAATGTTTGATTTGAGTCTTTATCAATTGAATCATGTGTATAATGACAGTGGAAATTTGCTTGATCTGATATTCACCAATGATCCAGATGACTGTTCCATAAATCGCACTGAGCCTGTTTCTTTGCCAGAAGATCGGTACCACCCAACTATCGAATTCAGCATCTCAATACCATCTCAATATGTCTCGAATCGTTATAATGCTGATAAAATTTATTGCTTTAAGAAAACCAATTACACTAAATTAAATGATCTGTTAAGAACTACTTGTTGGAATGATTTGTTGTCTACTTCCATGAGTATTAAAAGTGCCTCGCGTATTGACACAATAATTACTAAGTTTGTGTACCTAAAATAAAAATTAAACCGCCAGTTGGTCCACCATGGAATTCTAAGGAACTCTTAAGGTTAAAAAACTTAAAAAATAAAAGTTATAAAAAATTTAAGAAGTCTGGTCTGACAATAGATTACGGAAAATATGCAGTTTGCCGTGCTGAATATAACTCTTTTAATTGTTGGCTATATAACAATTATATCAATGGCATGAAAATTAAATTTACTCTTGATCCGAAATCATTTTATACTTTTGTAAATTCGAACAGAAAATCTAGCGGCTATCCCTCTGTAATGAAGTTTTGTGGATGTGAATCTAGTGATGAAAGTATTATTTCCAACATGTTTGCTGACTTTTTTGCCAGTACTTACTCCAACGATCAATTTAATGATAAAAATTAATATCCATACATTAGCCATTCTAACAACAACATTTGTCTTCCAACATTAAACTTGAGTGAAGTTGTATATAACTTGAAGAAATTGAAGATTGATGGTGTACCAAGCTATATTTTAAACCGTTGCGCAGAGTTAATAGCTACTCCGTTAACATTTTTATTCAATATTTCTATTATAAATGGTTATTTTCCTAAGTTTTGGAGAGAATCTTTTATTATCCCATTATACAAATCTGGTAATAAGTCTGAAATCACGAACTACAGGGGAATAGCTAAACTAAGTGCCATTCCAAAATTGTTGCTGATTTCCTCTGTCATCAATTTTCTTCTATTTTATCATCCAATCAACACGGCTTCAGAAAGGGTTGTTCAACTACTACAAATGTTATTCAACTATCCTCCTTAATTAACTCTGCTTTTATTGAAAAGAAACAAACTGATGCTGTATATACAGATTTTAGCAAAGCATTTGATAAGGTCAATCACAAGCTTCTTCTGATGAAACTAAACATGCTTGGTGTTACCCGCATTAGCCTTAATTGGTTGCAGTCGTATTTAACATGTCGTAGTCAAACTGTTCGATTTAATAATCGTTCATCAAAATGTATTGCTGTTTTGTCCGGTGTTCCCCAGGGAAGTCACCTGGGACCTATTCTTTTTTCTTTTTTCCATTTTTATTAATGATCTTCCCAGTGTTATAAACTCCTCACATGATGATGTCAAAATCTTTTATAGCTTCAAGCATTATGCAGATCATATAAATTTTCAGAGTGACCTCAACAATCTTGTTTTATGGTGTAGACACAACATGATGGTTTTGAATATTAAAAAATGTAATTGCATGAGATTTTCAAGGAGTGATTTTATCACTGTTAACTACTTCTTAGAAGAACATGAGTTGGAGGTAGTTGATTCATTTTTGGACCTTCGAATTTTGCTGGATCCTAAACTTAATTTTATATCTCATACTACAATGAGTGTCAACAAGGCTCGAGGTGTTCTTGCATTTATTAAGCGCTGGTCAAAAGAATTTTCCGACCCTTACATCACAAAACAGTTATTTGTGGCTCTGGTTAGACCTATCCTGGAATATGGGTCAGTAATATGGGATCCTTATTTTAACGTACATTGCCAACTTCTTGAATCTGTTCAAAAACAATTTTTTCTGTTCTGCTTACGTGGTTTAAATTGGCGTGACGATGTGAGGTTTCCTTCATATACTAGTAGGCTTGCTTTAATTAAACTTCCAACTCTAAAAAGTCGTCGTATTATGTTAAATGTTTCTTTTATGTTAAGTACTATCAATGGTAATACTTGTTGTAAATTTCTGTTGGCCAATATTAAATTTAATGTTCCATATAATTAAGAGAAATTTAATTGTAATTTTAAATACTGTCTAATATAATAAAATCTCTACTAATTTAAGTTTTTATGTAATAGTCTGTAAGGATAACATCCATTGACTACAACAAATAAATAAAAAATAAATAAATAAATATTGAAAATCAATTTACTAAATAATATTTAATTATGTATATTTTTTTATATTATTAACCTCTGATACCATAAACAGTCAAATAATATTTGTTTTTAGTAATCTTTTGGTTACTTAGAAAAAACTTTAACATATTTTGTTCATCATTAATACATTATGGGTAAAAATAATATATATTTTCAAATATTTAAAATCAAAAATCGCAGAGCACCACCCAAAAAATTTTGGTTTGATACTAGAATAGTATTGATTAAAAAAAAACGAAAGTTGGGAAAAAAGAAATAAGTAAAAAGTAGCTTTAACTGCTAACCGAAGGTTGGTTGAAGAAACAACAGATATAAGGTGGTAAATATTACAGTAAAAATATTAAACAAGAGGAAAGATTTGGTTAGTGGTAGACTTCGTTCTCATCAACCTACGATAGATGATTGAATACGATTTTTCTCGTATTCCTTTATCCAAGTTTGGTTGGTTAAATAGATGATGTTTTTAACTTAACACCACCCAAAATGCATTTCATTCTGCTAGTGTCTAAAAATAAAATTTCCCAAATTTTCTTTAATATTGAACACCTAATTTGTAATTTCAATTATTCTTTCTTAGAGAGAATAAACCGAACTAAAGCTAGACTTCTAATTTAATCTGTTTGTAAAATAAATAGTTCAAATAATTAAATATCGAATATTCAATATTTCGGAATATTTATAAAACTTTGTTTGTGGTTTGAAGTTTATTAAAAAACCAACCGTGTTGCATTTTTTGTTCGTAGTAAAAATTGATGAAATTTTTATGATGATTTAATTTGAACCAAAACTTGTTTATCGTGACCAAAGTAATGTTACAAACAACTAAAATTTGTTAATCGCAACAGAGAATTTAATGTAGATCCTGTGACGAAACCATAACCATAGTTTTTCTTTGCGTGTACCCATAATAAGAGTTTAAACATGCATGTTGGCACTGTTGGTGATTGTTATGAGGAAGTCAATTTAACAATACACTTATGCAAAAATAAAAAGTATAAAATGCATAAATATTTTATTCCAAATTATATTCTTTTGTAATATTGTTGGCGTTCTTGTGAACGTATATGGCTGGCAAGGTCGATAAAATTTCAAAGAAGGCATAACATACCGCCAATAAGAATAAAAATTAATGATTCTGCAAATATCGGAATTAGCATTTCGGATAACAATCACAAACATTGCACTTGTATAAGAATCAAAAACTAAGCCGTTAAAGTGGATGCAGAAGAAAAACAAAAATAACACTTTTTACATCACATCACATAACATTAGTATTCAATAAAAATACAAACAAGTCTTGCATTCAGTTGTGGTAGGTGTGTACAGACATATTAACATACATACTCCTTGTTTCCTTAGCTGTTGGATCACAAAGAATCAAATTCAAATTTTCCATCTGCTTGGCAATTATCCATTTTTCAAGGCAGCAGGAGCAAATACCATCTAAAAACAATAGAGGAACCACACACAAAAATCTCATGCTTTCAAAATTCATAACATGCCAAATGCTTAAGCTATTTCCAATTAATTGACCAATAACCAACAGCCACATTGAGTTAAACAATAATAATAAAAAAACAAGTAAAAGTTCTATATTCGGCCGTGCCGAATCTTCTATACCCTTCACCACGGTGATTTTATTTATACAGACATGTACAGCATTATCCATATTGTTGACTCTTTATTTAAATAAAGTCGTATAAGAAAAAATCATTATTCATGAGTTAAAGAAATAGAAGACAAATGAAAACAAATTCCGTTTGCTACAATTGTCGCCGTGTTGTCAGCTACTTAATGATATTGAAGCCGACGCTACATCGTAAACTCTGACATTGTTGTAGAAATACTTATTTTGCTTTTATAAAATTAAATAACTTTTTCAAAAACTTATAAATATCTCGTCCAAAACTTTTTGTTTGTATATGAATTTGTAATTTACAATAATAATGTAATTTGTGACATTTTCTTTTGTTGAATAAAATAGAAATTAGCCTAAGTTGACGACATCCACAACGGTGGTCGTGTAGCCATGTAGCTATACTGGCTTCAAAAAAAAACCGTTTACCTATAAACGTGTGTATTTTATTTTTGGCAGTTTTTACCCGGTATCCTGATGATGTCTATGTGTTTAATGCACCTAGGTTTTAAACAAAGATCTCATCTATTTTAAATCAATCGCATTTAAAAAAAAATCAAACGCATTTAAAAAAATATGTTACTCTATATACACACATACATACATATGTATATTCTTAATATTAAATATATGTTATGTTACAGTCATGATTTTCATTTTCAAAGAAATATTGAAATTTTTGTTTTAATTTTTCGAAAATTGTGTGTAAAAATTTTTTGTAAAAATATTTTTTTAAAAATTTTTTGTAAAATTTTATTCGAAAATTTTTTGGAAAATTTTTTAAAAAATTTTTTTTTCTAATATTTTTCTGTAAAATATCTTTTTGAAAATGCTTTGTAAATTTTTTTGCAAATATTTTTGAAAAAAATTAAAAATTTTTTTTTTTTTATATTTTTTAAAAATTTTTTTTTTTAAAATTTGATTGAAATTTTTTTGTTAAATTTTGGACCTTTCTCCAATCTATTGAGTTAGAATGGTCAGACTAAAGCAAAAAGAAATCCTTACAAAAAAAAAAAAAATTTCATCATATTGACACATGGGGGGCCCTTTTAACTGCTCCTATTTGTCAGTGGGTACCCTGTGGGTCCATTGGCTACCTCTATGCGTATTGCTTTCTATTAAGGTCTCTAATACAAATCAACGCAGAAAAACCCTACCAATCTAAAAACAAACAAAAATCGCCCCTCGTAGGGGGTTATTGATCCCCCGAGATCTGTATGCACTCCTTGCGATCTACCTGTCACACTCTAATATTTATTTGACAAAAAAAGGCAAAACAGAATCATTAAAGCCGAAAAAAATTAAAAAAAAACGTAAAAAAAAACGTAAAAAAAATATTGGTGGGCGTGGTTTTTGGCCCGTAGCCTCCAAAGGAATGATCCGATGTTGCTGAATTGCAATACCAAAATTTTCGAAACTATGCCTGACAGATTGGTGTGCTTAAATTTTTTGTATCTCTTCTGATGCCTTGGCAAATGACATTACCACACTAACACGGACAGACGGACAGACGGACAGACGGACATCGCTTAATCAACTTCTCTATGTATAAGGATCCAGAATATATATACTTTATGGGGTCGGAAATGAATATTGTAGAAATTACACACGGAATGACAAACTTATATATACCCTTTCCACCTGTGGTGAAGGGTATAATAAAAACAATAACAGCAGCATATACATAGCTTACAACTGTGCCAGTTAGTAGTAATAAAATCGACAACAATAAAAACATGAAATGGTACAAATATGGTGTTTTTATATTTTCCCTTTATTGTTTTATATTTGCGTTTGCGGAGGAATGTTAGTGGGTAATGAAGCATGACTTGGTAACAACTTATTGCTAATATGATACAGGGTTTTTCATCAAGACAAGTTTAAAATTATTGCAGAATTTGAGTTATCAAGTTTTTTTGTTTACTCGTTTTCTTTATTTTTGTTTATTTAATTATTTAATAAATATTAAGCTACTATTTTTTAATCTTTATTTAACTATCATCATATCATTAAAATAATAAAATATTTTATATATAAGGCTTGAGATATTACTAAATAGCATTGCAGCAGATAGTTATCTATTTTCAGTAATAAAAAGTACATATAAAATATATTATAGGTTTAAGAAAAAAGTTGAAACCTTATAAACTTGCAAAACAAAATAATCCCGTAGGAATTACTGAATACTCATTTATTTTTTATTTTGACTGCCATGTCGTTGTTTCTGCCATTTTAACTTTAAGGAAATAACTACAAATAAACTTTTTTTATAGACCTTTTTCCTTTATTTTCAGTTAGCTATATTTGAAGTAAAAAAATAGCTCAAAAAATAAATGCAACGTAAAATCAGTGTTTACATGCAATTTGTTTTAAAAATAAATTTTAAAATCAGTTAAATAATTGTTTCTCTTTATTTTCAATGTTTATTCATTTCAGAATAATATTATGGATATATTTTTTTATTAAATCAGTTAATGTAAAAATATTTTGAGTGTAGGAACCAATAATAGGTCTGTTCCAGGTGAAAAACAAAATTACTCTCTAAATATGACAAAGTTATCCAAAGTTGCTGGAACGCAAAAAACCATAATTGAACATCTTAAAATACCAATGCTGCTTACTTTCTCAAAATAATTTTATTTTAGTGATTTTAGACGCTTAAATTCATAATATTTTAAAAGCAAATCATTTGCATTATTGGCAACAGCTGTAAAATGAAAATAAACTGAAACAAGTAAAAGCCAGTTATTATTTATAATTTTTTGGAAAATGGAAAGCCAAGTAACTATTGCACGTTCTCCCGAAACTTTGTTTAATAATCTTCCATTTTGCTTTTCAATAAGTTTTAAATAAAAACTTTCTTCCCATATTTAAAATTTTTTTGAATTTTAAATGTAAACAAAAACAGCTGATAACTTAATTCTAGTCCGAACTTACCCAAAGAAAAAGTTCGTACAACTTTGTACAGGACATGAAAAATTTTACTCTCTCATTTTCTCTCAAAATTGCACAAAAATTGTTATCTGGAACGCGTTTGGACTAATTCGGACTAGTTCGGACTGTTTTGTTATGCACCTGGAACAAAACTAATATATTAAAACAGATAATCTCTTTTGTTGTCACTCATATGAAAATTACTAAAACAAATATAAAGTGGTGAATATTAAGGTAAAAATATTCAACAAGAGCAAAGCTTAAGGTAGTGGTAGACTTCGTTCGCACCAACTGACGATTGATAATTGAATATAAGTTTTCTCGTATTTCTTTATCTGGTTTTGGTTGGTTAAACTAAACACTACCCTAAGTAGATAGATACGAAGAGTGCTTATGACGGACGTAGCTGTCAATAAAATGTGCATTCCGCTGTGCTGTTGTCTAAATTAAATTTTCCCAATTTATCTTTAATATGTTCAACTAATTTTTAATTTAAATTATTCTTTCTTAGAGAGAATAAAAACGAACTTAAGCTTGACTATAAATTTCATATGTATGTAATATAAATAGTTCGACTAATAAAATTTAAATTTTCAAAATTTGAAATGTGTTTTCTTTCTTTTTTTACGAAAGAACGTAGTATTTAATTTTATAAAAACAGGCTGTAAATACTTTTAATCATTTTCGCATAGAAAATTAGGATCTATAAGCTAGATCCTAGATTTCATTGATATTAAAAAAGGATAACAAAAACAAAACTTTCAATATAATAAATAGAAATAAATTATAAAAGAAAACATTTGTCACGATTATGGTTTATTTTATTTTATTACGATGACGGAAGCGAAGAGCGATAGTTACAGCTAGCATTTTGTATCTTCTAGCTTAAGCTAAGTAAATAAAAAAAATTTAACTGGTCATGTTTGCTGGGTTTATAAGTACATTCGTACTTGTAAAATTTACCGTGCATATATGTTCCGGTAAAACCTCATTATTGTATTCTTATTCAATTTTCCTCTATTTAATATTTCTTGTAGGTGATGTTGTTTCATAAATTTGTTTTTGAAGTTTCTATTGGATTATAGTTCTTAGTATCAGCAAAATTTAAGGAGGACAACGGTCATATTTGTGTTGATTGGGTTTTTAAATCATTGATTTTTTTATTTAGTTAATAATATCAGTTGAATGGTCTAAATTTTTAATTGTGTGAATTGTTCACATTTTAATAAAATACAAACATTGTGTGAATTATATGATCTTGATATAATTTCGTTAATAAAATAATAGGAAAAATAAAAAGTAGGAATAAAACTAGCCGTAGTACGACACGAAATATTAGCGGAGTTTAGTGGTTGATTGAAAATACTAATAGATAATTTACACTATGAAATTATGACATGCAACCATTTGATTAAATCGATTGTTGTCCAATATTTTTTATCACTTTTGGTGCCATTTGCCAGTTTGCGGACTCCAAAACTGGTACTTCTGCGGTTGGTTAGTAAGCTAGCAATATTCATTTAGAATACAAAACATAGTATACCTAATTTTGGCCCAATTTGGTTATCGTTTAATTGGTTTGAATTCTAGTGCTTACTTTTTTATTTTTAGTTTAGAATTGATGCTCATCTATCTGTTTTGAATTTCGTTTTTTTTTGCAAGAATTATTGTAAAAATACTTCAAAAAATTTCAAGTGTAAAATTAGTAAATCTGTAACAAAAATTAATAAGAGAATGGATAGTTTTTTAATGGGTAGCTTTGACTGGCATTGTTGGTTTAAAAACTATTTTAAGCCATAATCCGCATTTAAAAAAACATTATGTAACAAAAAAGAAGCAAGTGAGCTTGTAGCTCACTAAAAACCCTTAAAACATTTGTAAATACTATTGTGATATGTACAGCTACAATGAGGGTATTTGCTATTAAGCTCAATCTTCTACTTTTTGAAAATTTTAATTATTATTAGTCGAACTGTTTTATGTATTACATACAATGAAATTTTATAATCAAGCTTCTACTTTTAACGCTTCATTACTTTCCCGCAGTAGTTGTCCAGTCCAATGTTTTCTAGACTCTTTTAGAATCTAGTTTTTTAATGTGAACAATTTTAACCGTGTCCACTGAATATATTGCCAAGGAAAAAACAATAGACATCTCACCATAAAGCAAAGATAAGCTTATGTTTCAGTTATATTGTATTTCAAGAATATTATAAAACCAACAATTTTCACATTTCGCAGGAGCTTATTTTTTGGTAGGTTTTGGCAGTTTAGGGAAAGTTATGGTAGGAAAAACATTTTTCTCTGCGACGACACTGGCCATTAATACGTCCATTATATTCGATTTTTTTGGCATTTTCAATTATTTTTGGCATTCTTGTTAAAAAAATTATTATTATACATACATATATACTTATATATTATCAACTGACTTAAATTTAAAGTAGTACAGTCAAATATTTTGCCATGTTATTATTTCAAAAATGCGATTTTATGACACCTTGTGAATATCCCAATTGTTTCTAAATCCATAAGCTGACATTTAGAAATTAAAGTTAAGTTTTATTTTCTTTTTTGACCTTTTTGCGCTTCATCAACACTATTCCATAGGTACACAAAATTGTAAATTGCTATTTTTTACTTCGGTATTTTTAATTCAATGCTTGATTAATTTGTATTAAATATATAGAAACTCGTTAACTTAATTACTGCATGAATCATTTCCAGCTCGAATACTCTCTTGTTTCGGTGATCAAAATTGGCGCCCAAGAAGGACGCTTCATTTATGACATTCACACAAAACGGTAACGGCTTTCAGCAGAGCTGGAAATAATCGTAAATAATCTTCTTCTTCATGGTTGAACGAAGCATAACTACCAAAAATTAAATAAATTTTTCTATTTTAATTTCAAATTGATCAGCGATCACCCAATTTGTAGACAATATTTTGTTTAACCTATTAAGTAGGTAGAGAGAGATTAGCAATACATTTGTATGTTAATAAACAGTTCGACTAATAAGTTTAAATGATCATTATTTAAAAATAAAATCTTTATTATTTAATACTACATTATTATTTGCGAATGTTACGGCAATTTAAATGTTTTTTGTTGTTTTTCTTTATCCCTCAGTAGCGCTATCTGTGTTGACATTGTACATCTAAAAATACTTTCTTCAGATTTAACCAGTGGTTTTTTTTATATTGTAATTTCAAATTTACTAGTCATTTGTAAAAGCAATAATTTGAGTTTCTTCACAAACAAAGAAAAAACATAGTTGAGGTAACCAAAATCTGAGAGCAACAGTTACAAATACATAAAATTTGTTTATCGCAGCCCTATTTTATTACAAAAATTACTTTGCGCGCGGCACCAATCTATACCTATAATAAAATAGTCTCGTTTCCTATCGGTCGTCTGTCTTTCTTTTTTTGTGTTCGCATCACGTAAAAACTACTGGATGAATTTTAACAACATTTTGTGAGGAGGTCCATAGGAATAAGGATCCTTAGTATCCTTATTCCAATATAAGATACTTTTTTCCGCAAAAATATCATTTCCAAGAGAAAGTGGAGAAAAAGCAGTGAAAGTACTGCGTTTTTTTTTTACCGATTTAAAGGTACTTTATACTTTAAGATATCTTTTATTTTTGAAAGGGGTATATTTTGAACACGGTTGCGCAACATATGGCGCTGTTTTAAAATAATCCCAAAATGGATTGAAAGCTGAATATTTTAAACACGATTGCGCAATTGATGGTGCTGTTTTCAAATAATCATAAAATATGAATTACTTACTGCCAAATAGCCAATTGAATATAATTTGTATTTGATTTGTATTTTTACTTTGTGGAATTACATTGTTATTAAAATATTTTAAACACTTTTTACAGAGCTTTACAATAATTTTTAGAATTTTAGAATTTTATATAAAGAAAATTCAAAGCAAAATCTAACACAATATTTTAGGCTGTAATAACAGAATACGAGAAAATTGTATTAAATCATCTAGCGTCAGTTCATTTGCATGTTAGTAAATAGTTCGATAAATTTAACCCAGAATTTTAAAATGATTATAATAATGAATAAATTAATTATTTAGGCTTAAGTTCTTAATTATAAAGAGATAAAAAAAAATTAGACACCACCAGTTGCAACTACCTTGTAGATAGATACGAAGAGTGCTGATGACGGACGTAGCTGTCTAGAAAATGCATTCCACTCTGCTAATGTCTAATTTTTTTTATCTCTCTATAACTAAGGATTTAAGCCTAAATAATAAATTTATTCATTTAAAAATAGTTCAAATAAAATTAAAATTCATATTAATTATAAAAATTTTTATCGAAAAATTTTTAATTATTTTCGGTAAAAGCTTTCTGCTTATTTTCGGTAAAAGCTTTCTGCTGTTAAAAAAACAATCAGAAAATTAGTATAGAAACTAGCTTTTACAAGAAAAATTAAATTCTAGTGAATTTTTGTTGAATATTACTTGCACAATTTTCACAAAACAAATAAATGAAAATCATTTCATTTTCAAGTCCCAATATTTATCAGGCTGCATTTTGTATATACATATGTACGTACGTATATGCTTATATATAGACTTTCTGTAATTATGTATATGTAATGTACCTTAGGCAAATAATTATATGTGCAATTCTTCAACTTTTATTTGAGTTTAAAGAAACAATGGAAATTTGGAAAAGATATTTTTTCAAATTTATAGTTAAAAGAAATAAAACTGAAATAACAAAATTATATTAATTTTTTTTTAACATGGAAAAAATTAAAGCTTCAAATCTCCATTGAAAATATTTATATATATATGCAAAAATTTAATTTAGTAGATATACATAGTATTTTAGTTAGAAAATAAAATAATTTTTATATATGCTAATAAGAGGTTGTGTTACTCTTGTGTGTCCTGACAAATTTGACACCACGGAGCATTGACTTCACCAGTTTTTTTCAAGACCGACATATCAAGATTGATTGTTTGATAGCTGTATCCAGCTGTCATATAGCTTGAAGATGCATATATTTTGGCAAAAGGTATTTACCATAGATCCTTGACGGGATTGATGCCTGGGCTTAAAGCAGACAAATGCAGCAAATCAATTTGTCGAAAATTAAGAAACGCCTTTATCTTCTTCACCACGTGAATCGGTGCATTATCCTTCTGGAAAGTCCTTTTATCGTTTTGGAAATCAACAGCAAAATCAAAGTTTCGCTTTGTAACAAATCTATGTCGATTTCTGCATTCAATTTTCCTATCATAAAGCCTATTTTTGGGCGTCCCTTTTGATAAAAAAATACCGCTCATATCTTGAGTGATCCTTTACAATGAATTCGATTGTGGCATATGCTTCCCGTGGGCGTATTACGTCCATCCAATATTTGTGGAGACCATCTGGTTGGTCTAGATTAAACTTTTTGTGTCACTGAATATGACAGATTCAAATTCATCTTTTCAAAATTTATACTTTTCATACAATATCATATGTGAATTTTCATGACGTTGTTTTAGAGATACTCATATTTAAGGTCTAAACAATGTTTTATTATTTGATAAACACGTTGTTTAGTCACATTTAGACCAAGTTCCACTTTTATTTGCTTACAACTCATGCCGATTTTTGTTGTTAACTGCTGTAGCACCGTTTGCTCCAGCCACCAATAGTGCATATCCGGCCACTACTTTTATAAATACCGTAGTCATCTGGAAATGTATTTTCATGTTACGGTTTCTCTTTACAGAAACATCAATTTGGCCAACTTTCAAGCCGGATTGACTCATACCCTTGATTAATCCACTTTCTTCATCTATTAATTCAGTTTCACGTTTTTAATCGTATACATTTGCTTATGGATAGATTATTAAAAACTAGCTGTGCCCGACGCGTCGTGGGAGTCTTGACAATATTTTTCTTGATTTTGCTTTGAAAGTATTCCACCAATTGTAAGACTCTTACTTTTAAGATAACAAAAGATAAAGTAGTTTTATATATACGTAATATATATACGTATGTTAAAAACAACAACTCTGCCGTTAGTATAACTAAGGTCCAGAGAAAAGCAATTTTGCACA
Organism: Phasia obesa; assembly: GCA_949628195.1. NCBI lineage: Eukaryota > Metazoa > Arthropoda > Insecta > Diptera > Tachinidae > Phasia > Phasia obesa. The sequence goes on from OX451219.1 coordinate 42,203,910, forward strand.
TATAATTATTTGATGGGAATATATTGTTAATTAAAAAGAACTTAGCTTAATTGCAAACATTTGGCTAATTTTAACAACAATATAAATGAAGTATTAAATTGATTTAAAACAATACAAGTATATAGCAACATACTCACTCCTATTTTCGTAAATATATTTACAATGCCTCTCACAAAAATATGACTACAATTATTCCGAGTATAATAATAATTCTGATTCAACTTAACTGTGCATATTTCAATTTGCTTTTGTTATGGTTTTAAATAAATTCATACAATCCGATACAATTGTATGTTTAGTGAAGTGTTTTATTTGACTTTTAATGAGTTTTACTTCGATTTGCTGCATAGTGGGGCGACTACAAAAGTAATCGATTAAAAGTTAAATTTCTAAAAACGAAGTATACGAAGATAACAGAGGATTGCTTAGGTTTTCAGTATTAAATCTTTTATAAAGTATGGTGGAATGACGCTGATGTTTTTTGCATATTATTTACTTCATATTATTTACTGTACTGTTGGTATTGTATCTTTAGTAAAATATAATATTATACAAAAAATATTTTATATATTAATTTTTCATAATTGATGTTGTCATTTGAGTCTCATAAAAATACGCCATACAAATTTCAGAGTGGGACCATGATGGGATCAGAAGTTATTTTAAAAAAACTACATATTTTTTAGTTTTAAGGAATATATCATACCTTTATTAGCCAGTTTTTGAAAAAATTTATATTTTTTTCGGTTTGTAGTGAGTCAAAATTAAGTTTTTTTAACATAACTTCTGAGCCCACCATGGTCCCACTCTGAAATTTCTATGATGTACTCACTAAGCCATATTAAAAAAACATATATAAATTTAAAAATAATTAAATGACGCTTTCTTAAGATTTTTATAAAACTTTTTTTTAAATTTAAAAAAAATAAATTTTTAAAAATTTGTTTTTTTCATTATTGATATCAAATTCAAGCGTTTGAAATCCCTATGAGCTATTAGCCAACTTCTTAGGGCTTTTTGAACTGTAATTAGAATATATTTAATCCTCGAGCGCTTATGCAAAAACGCGATATTTTCCCACTTTTATAACTGTATAGCTAAAAAACTATAAGTAATAAAATTTGGATTCAGAGAGTCAAGGAATATAAATAACAAAAGTTTCAAATAAATCATTTTGAGTGCCTTGTTGATTTGACGTGGAATTACCCATAAATAGATGTAGTCCTCTAAAAAAAATTAATGTTTTTAATATCGGGGCAGTTAACGTTGATGCTGTATATCTAACCATGTGTTTTTAGTGCCTTCTTTAAACGAATTTGCTTTTTAAGAATGATTATTTACTTAAGTAAACTTTTTTTCTGATACTTCCCACGGTGCGTTGTTAAATGATTTATATTTTGTTATGTAATAACGAGAGTTATACATGATAAAGTCTTTTTATTAAACTTTTTATTTGTTATCATTGTAAAGCTTTAATGAGGTCATATTGTGCTTCTTTAATTTTATATTTTTTTAATAAATATATAGTTTAAAAACTGCAATAGAAACTCGTCAGTTAAAGAGGAATAAGCTGATACAAATAAGTACAAGTTTGTACTTTGAGCACTTTTTATGTCATAGAAATGAAAGTAATAAAGCAAATTCAAATTTTTTTTTAGTTGTTTACTGAATATTAAGTACTCAAAAAAACTTAAAGCATCAATTTCTATGAAAAAAAAAATAAAATAAAGAAAAAAGAAAACGAAAACAATTCCGTTGTACTCAATTTTACACCGTTGAAAAATCTTACGGAATACGAATATTTTTAATACTTAGTCTAAAGTCCTATATTTTATAAGACATCATTTACGCGATTTGCATACTCTTCACCAATTTCTGTACAATTATTTTTGGAATATTCTTCCATTCCTTTTAGATCCGCTGCCAAAGCTCGTCCAAATTGGTAGGGGCTGATTGGTACTGTCCCAAGTGTCTCTTCACGATTGAGCACAAACTCTGAAATGGATTGAGGTCGGGACTTTGTGCTGTACACTAAATTAATTTAAAATTTTGCTCGCTAAGCCATTCTTTCACGATTTTGGACGTGTGTTTTAGATGACCTTAAAAATTACTTCTTATGTAGGATAGGCGCTCTAATCTACAAAAGCGGGAAGATGAGTCTGCAAAATCCTCAAATAGTGTTCTTTCTTCATTATATTATCAATTTTTTGCAGTAGTCCAAGGTCCCACCACGTAAAGAAACTACATGCCATGACGTTTCTTATATGTATATTAGGGTGTCCGTTATTTTTCAGTCTTAATTTCCTTTTATTAATAGATGAAAAATGAGCCCTCACTCATTAGGATCGGAGGTCGGTAACCCGTGCTGTATCAGGTCTAAAGTTGAGAAAACTGCACGCTTCCAGGCGTGAGCCGCGGCCCGCGAATTTTTCATACCAACACTGCAGCTGGTATGCTGCTGGCGAGCATGTTAAAGTGTTAGACCCTTAGAAACCGCCATGAATTTTCCCAAATCTGTGAGAAGACTTTCACTGGTCCTGCTCCCTGGTTTTTGTTAAAAATCTGTGCGGAAGTGCTCTGCGGGTTTGCATACCTCTTTTGAACGTTTTACGTTTTAATCCACAGCTCTCCGCCAATTTCAGCGACAAAACCCCTAAAATATTTAAATGCTGAGGACTTAATAACCATTGAAGAGGATAAAGCATTTTTGCGCCTTCAAAGAGAACCCAGGTCCAGGGGGTGTCTTGGAGGTATTGACTTAATGACTACACAGCGGCAGGAAAGGTCGATTGCAATATCCATTAAATGTGATGAAAGGAGGGCCAAAGAACTATCACAACGCAAGGGTAATATTGTCTATAACTTTCAGGACCACCGGGGGTTCCAATTGTCACTGCAGGAATATGGCAAATGCTTTGACGCGGTCCACTCGGGGAAAATAGGGGCACCAGACGCTAGGGTTCCTAGAGCCTAAATCTGGAAGAAAAGGTCTGTGAGTAAAATCACGGGTTCTCTTCGAGGCCCGACCAGTGCCCAAAGGACTGGTACCACGGGAATCGGTGGCCACACAGAGAGCCTATCCTTTCTGTGACCGGTTATTGGTGAGGTCCCCTTCGGGGGTACACGTGGTGGTTGTGGTTTAAGATCGATTTATGTAGGTATAGTGTACGGTCGATCAAGTGTGCTGTTGCACTCTCAAGAGACGGAGTTTGGATAGTCTCCAAAACCCTAAGTAAAAGGCTATAATATGGATCTAGGCTTGCCTTGGATAAGGCTTGCCATATTATATAAATTGCTACTCATTGTAACTGTATCACACATAAATTGCGATTGGTGGCAGTCGTAAAGTGTTGTTATACTACACAATGGGGGCGCTAGTCCACGCTTACATTTCACTCGGTGGTAAGACCACCGTGAGATTAGGCCAACTAGGCAGGTACTCAAGTTAATCTTGTTCCACAATAACTTTCAGGAAGAAAGTAGTAATTT